>CM037092.1:92668613-93268613 GCA_020916435.1 Oxytropis ochrocephala | reverse complement strand
TCGGTCTGAACTATCACCCAGGGAAGGCCAATGTTGTAGCTGATGCGCTGAGTAGGAAATCTCTGCATATGTCATCGATGATGGTAAAGCAGCTGGAATTGATTGAACAGTTTAGAGATTTGAGCCTAGTATGTGAAGTAACACCTCGGAGTGTTAAGTTGGGGATGCTGAAGATCACCAATGAGTTCATGTTTAGTATAAGGGAAGCACAGAAGGTTGATGTGAAGTTGGTGGATGTGTTTGTGAGTGTTGGCCGAGCTGATAACAAAGATTTTGAGCTAGATGCGCAAGGATTGTTGAGGTTCAGAGGTCGGATATGTATTCCTGATGATGAAGAGTTACCATGACAAAAGGAGGAAAGACTTTGAATCCGCTCCATCTCACTCAGCCACTCAAGGGCACCATCAGGATTATACCCGCCTTCAAAACTAGGAGGGTTCTCACGCTGGAACGTGGCCAGACTACGCGTTCCATCACCCGTAGCATTACCCACAACCCCAGCAATAGCCTGCAAGGCAGCAGCAAGTGCAACATCGTTCCGTCCTGCCATTCTAGTACTGCAACAGAAAACAAAAATCAGAAACGAGTAACAAAGCTCAAATGTTACTCAACTTGATGACTCAACCACCGTGGACAGATCAAATCGCTCCCGATACCACTAATGTAACACCCCTTTTCTACCCTTATATTACGTGCTATTTATCAGAGTAATTCCTTTTTCTTAAAAATAAAATTTTGTTACTTGATAGAAAAGAAATGCTACACTTCATTAAAAACTCATCAAATAATGCACTCTTCAATTTGTGCAATCAAACATCATGCTATGGAAAATCCCATTCTCATAAAAACACGATCGCAGCGGTATAACTACCAACTCACCAAATACTCTCACACACGTCTCAACATAACAATTAAAAATCGGTATACAATTATTAAACAGATTATCCCACTCCACGCCCCTAGGTGTTACAAAGATGTCAGAGCGACACAACATTACAAACCCAAAAATTAAAAGAATAAGGCACTGCGGCCTTCACTCGCGGGTACTGCAGCGTTGCCACAATAGAGCAACATTCCAAGCGTAAGGGTGAGAATTTCAAAGGAACATAATCGGATACACAATAGAGTAATAAGCGTGGACAATCACAAAGTATCGACACCACATCATAATTACACAAAGACCACCAAATCACAACAAAGACCACTCACAATTATGTTTAGGTATGAAGATGCAACCCACACGCGGCATATGCATGATGGTACCATATCATCTTTAAAAACCACTCAAGGCATATCTTCATTATAGAAGAGAACCACTCAAGGCATAACATCATCAATATAAGTCATAGTATGCACATGCCATGAGATCCTATAACACATGTGCAATTCAACCAACACTCACTCGGGTACTCACCATCATCATCATAAAATAAATAACCACTCAAGGTATATCATCATAAAACACTCGTAGAGTGTATTCGCCATTCACATCACAATCATTTAAGTAACACATCATTATAAACACTCGTAGAGAGTGCATTCGTCATTCACATCACAATCATTAAATAACACATCATCATCAATCACTTATCTTTTAGTTTTGTGGGTTATAAAATAGTAAACCGATTGACTATGGGATTACTCAGTAATCGGTACTACTCGCGAAGAGGCATTGGCCACATTTGCAAGGCTCTCGGTGATGCCTTTGTAAATACACCGATGAAAGAAATTACGCCTTAGTGGTAAACCACGCCTAGCCATAGTCAAGGAGTTCACTAATAGTATAACCTCTTACACCATTCAATAATAAAACAAGCTCGAAAAATTCGGTCCTTGACCAACAACAAAATTAGAGAAAACAAAGAGCTCTATTCTCTAAAAAACAAAGAACTTGTATTCATAAAAACCGCATCAATTTGATAACAAACAAAGAACTTATATTTTTAAAAATCAGCACTATATATCTCGTAAAATAGCATTGATTTTAGTGACAAAACAAAACTTACATTTTTGAAATTCTGCACTATATATTTCGCAAAATAGCACCCATTTTAGTGACAAACAAAGAACTTATATTTTTTGAAAATCTGCACTATATATTTTCATAAAAACAAAGAACTATACTCAATTATAAAAACTGCACTATATATTTTCATGAAAACAAAGAACTATACTCATTTATAAAAAATACTGCACTATATATATTTTCACAAAAACAAAGAACTATATGCAATTATAAAAAAAGCTGCACTATATATTTTCACAAAACAGCAACTATACTCATTTATAAAAAAATACTGCACTATATATATTTTCACAAAACAAAGAACTATACTCATTTATAAAAAAATACTTGCACTATATATATTTTCACAAAAACAGCAACTATATGCAATAAAAAAAACTGCACTATATATTTTCATGAAACATCAATTATTTGTTAACAAAACAGCAACAATTTAATAATCAAAACAACACCTTATATTTTTCTCGAAAAACAGCACTATATTCCACTTAAAAACAAAGAATAACACATGATTTAACAAAGCAAACAGCAACAATTTAATTCTCCACAAACAGCACCTTGTATTTTCAAGAAAATCAGCACTATATCCAATTAAAACAACCACCACGCCTAATTAAACAAGGCAAACAGCAACAATTTTAATTCACCAAAAACATGGAAGTCGATTGTAACCCCATCAACTCACACAATTCGAAACTCAATTCATCATCCCATAATTTTAATCACGTGATAACAACAACAATACATCATACAACACCAAAACCCAACAAAACCCATCATATATCCCATTATGTTAGATGAAACGCTCACCCTTACCTTAAATTAAATCGTAGGACTCCACTAACACCAAAAATCACCCAAATCGCAAGCTTTCCCTTCCTCTCCTTCGAAATCAACAATGGATGCTCCTTCTTGAGCAACTTGCGAACCACAACAACAAGCAATGAGTGATTGAAAATCACTACAACAGGAAAAGGAAAAAAATTGAGAAAGAAAGGACCAAAACCCTTACCTTGAGCAACCTTGAGAAGTTTCTCTCTTCTCCTTCCTCCCTTCTCCCACGGCGCAAAACCCTATTTTTTTCTCTTCTGTTGTTTTTCTTTTCTTTTCCTTCTGATGCAACTAACCCTGGTCTATTTATATTTTGGGCTCAAACGGTTTGGGCCCTTTTTACACCCCCCTTCAGCGCTTCCACCACTCCCTAGCACCATAAAATAATTACCACATTATAACTCAATAAAATTAAATTGAGTGCAACACTTCAAATAATTTAATCAATTACTTAATTAAATTATTGAGGTGTTACAACTCTCCCCCACTTAGGAAATTTCGTCCTCGAAATTCATAATCGAAATCAAATAGTTACGGATAGGACTCCTCATCCTCGCTTCTCTAACTCCCAAGTCATGCTCTCACCAAAGAGCAGCTCCCAACCACACCACCTTGACCAATGCAATGTCTTTTCCTCTCAACACCTTCACCTCTCTATCATCAATCCTCACTGGCATAGTCTCCACAGTGAGGTTCTCACGTACCTCCACATCATCCATGTGAATCACATGAGACGGTTCGAATATACTTAGAAGCCGTGACACGTGAAAAACATCGTGCAAGTTCGAAAGATTGGGTGGCAAGGCCACCCTATAAGCAACCTTTCCAACCTCTCCGTGATCTCAGTGCGGTCCAATAAACCTTGAGTCAACTTCTTTGCCTTGAGCACGCCCAACACCGACCATAGGCGTGACTCTCAAGAACACATGCTCACCACTGAAACTCCAAGTCCTTCCTCCTCTTATCATGATAACTTTTCTCGCCGGCTCGGGACTCTTTCATCTTCTCTCTGATCATCTTAACCTTCTCTCGTAGTCTCCTAACCAATTCCGGTCCAAGAACGACACTCTCACCGACTCTCATGCCAACACAACGAGTCCTACACCTCCGCCCATACAAATTGCCTCAAAAGGAGTCATTCCTATACTCGAATGGTAGCAGTTGTTATTATAAGTGAACTCAATCGGTGGAAGGTGTGTATCCCACGCACCTCCTGCTCCTCCAAAGACACAAGCTCTCGGAAGATCCTCCGGAGACCGGATGGTTCTCTCTGTCGACCATCGATCCGAGGATGATAAGTCAACTCAACCTCGGCTTGGACCCCAAAGCCTCCTGCAAGCTCCCCCAAAACTCTGATGTAAACCGCGGGTCTCTATCCGACACGATGCTCTTCGGGACCCCATGAAGCTTCACAATCACCTGAATGTAAATCCTAGCCAACTTTGGCACAGGAAAGGTGATGTTGATAGGAATAAAGTGAGCGAACTTGGTCAACCTATCCACAATCACCCAAATAGTGTCGGACCCTCTCACGATTTTGCAACCCAAATACAAAATCCATGGAAATGTTGTCCCACTTCCACTCCGGAATCTCCAAAGGTTGCATCAACCCCGCCGGCTTCTGGTGCTCAATCTTTGACTTCTGGCAAGTCAAACATGCATATACAAACTGCGCAACATCCCTCTTCATACCAGGCCACCAAAATAGTTTCTTGAGATCATGGTACATCTTAGTAGCACTGGATGAATGCTCAACTTACTCCTATGGCTCTCCTCAAGTATCATCTTCTTTAACTCAAAGATCATCCTAACACAAATTCTCGTCACTGAACCTCAACACACCCCGGGAATCCAACCTGTAATCCCCATCAACGAATTGCTCACCAAAGAACCAACAAATCTACTAACTTCACATCTAACTTCGGGCGTCTCTGATACTAACCAAGAAGTCATTCCTAATCCTCAGCATACCCAATCTGACACTGGGTGTCACCTCACAAACTGCACTCAAGTCGCGGAATTGCTCAATCAACTCCAACTCCCTCACCATCATAGCCGACATATGCAAAGTTTTCCGACTCAAAGCATCACCACGACATTAGCTTTGCGGGGTGATAGTTCAAGCCGAAATCATAGTCCTTCAACAAATCTCTAACCAACGCCTGCTGTCTCATATTCACTCCTTCGGTCAAACAAGTACTTCTGCACTCTTGTGATCACCGAACACTTCGAATCTAGTACCATAGAGATAGTGCCTCCAAATCTTCAACACAAACACAATCGCAGCCAACTCTAAGTCATGAGTAGGATAGTTCCTCTCATGTATCCTCAACTGCCTGGACGCATAAGCAACTACCTTCCCATCCTGCATCAATACACCTCCCAAACCCATCTTGGAAGCATCACAGTACACAACAAAAGGCCGATCCAAGACAGCAAAGACTAGCACCGAGATGTTGTCAACCTCCTTTTCGGCTCTTGAAAGCTCTCTTCACACTTGGCGTCCCACACAAAAAGCTCTTCCCTTACAGTCAATTGGGTCAACGGAAGGGCTAGCTTAGAGAACCCTCAATAAACCTCCTGTAGTAACCACCAACCCCAAGAAGCTCCTAATCTCGATCCACAGACTTTGGGCTCTCCCACTGCAACACTGCATCAACCTTGGCTGGATCCACAGCTATACCATCACCAGAAATAATATGACCCAAGAAGCTCACCTCATGCAACCAGAACTCACACTTTGACAACTTGGCATACAACTTCCTCTCTTTCAAGACCTCTAGCACCAACCTCAAGTGCTCTCTGCATGCTCTTCCTCAGATTTTGAGTACACCAAAATATCATCAATGAAGACCACCACAAACCGATCCAGATAGCTATGGAAAATTCGGTTCATGTACTCCATAAACACCCCTGGTGCATTTGTGACACCAAACGGCATTACAGAGTACTCATAATGCCCATACCTTGTTCTCGAATCGCCGTCTTACGGATATCCGCATCCTTCACCTTAACTGGGTGATACCCGACCTCAAGTCAATCTTGCTAAAAACCTTAGCACCCACCACCGATCCATCGATCATCAATCCTCGGAAGAGGATATTTATTCTTGATTGTAACTTTGTTCAACCGACGGTAGTCTACACACAACCTCATACTCCCATCTTTCTTTTCACTAGCAAAGACTGAGCTCCCCAAGGTGACACACTCGGTCTCACAAACTTCTTTTCTAACAAATCTTCAAGTTGCTTTTTCAATTCTCGCTAACTCGGATGCGGACATTCTTGATGCGGTGCCATGACACGTGCCTAGTACTGTGCACAAGCTCAATCCCGAACTCAACTTCTCTCTCCGGGGCACACTAGGAATCTCATCAGAAACACTTCAGTGGAACTCACACACCACACTCAACCCATCAACCACACTTGGTTCTCGGCAGACATGGACGCCATCAAAGCAAACAATTGACCACCCTCTTTCATTACCCCGCGCAATTGCTCGTGAGAGACAAAGCGACTCTTCCTCTTCGGAAGAAGAAAACTAACAGACTTACTAGGGCGGTTGATGTGCACATGGTTATCTACTAACCACCCATGCCCGTAATCACATCTAACCCACCCAAAGGCAAACAAATCGAGATCAACGTAAAATCTCTGCCAAGACCGACAGAGAGACACCTAGCACACATCGTAGAAGTAGTTACCGGACCGCTTAGCGGGAGTGTCGATAACCATCCCTCTCTCCATAACAGATAAACACTAATTTCAACTTTTCAAAGACAAACGAAGCAATAAAAGAGTGCGTAGCACCAGTGTCAACAATAGCAATTAAAGGTGTACCATAGATGAAGCATGTACCTTTAATCGCATTGGGCCCTCCGACCTGCCAAAGCAAAAACTCTCCCGAAGGACTTCTCTTTCTTTGGCTTTGGACACTGTGGTAATCGATGTGACCACTCTCCCCACAATTAAAGCACAACACCTCCTTCCTATCACAAATGGAAGCCATGTGTCCCTCTGCTCCACATCTCAGTAACATCTCTTTTTCTCATTATTTGGACAATCTGGACTCTTATGGCTCGCCTTTCCACACGTGTAACAAGTAACACCGGGCCGCAAAGATCTCCCCACTTCGCTTAGACCCACCAACAAATTTACCAACAGACTTCCCTTTGCCCTTACCAAAGGGCACCTCATATGGCTTTCCCGACCAAAAAATTCTTTTGCTTTTCCTTCATAGCTCTAGAGAAAGCATTATTATCCTCTTCAAAGATTCTCGCACTATTAACCAACAACGGAAATACTCGGATCTCGCGATACCCTATGGCTCTCTTAATGTCAAGACGCAACCCGCTCTCAAACTTGATGCATTTGGAGAACTCAAAGACCTCTCCATCATAGTGTGGATAAAACTTGGGCAAATTTCGATGAAATTTTGCAAAGATACTCGATTCTGATCCATGCTACCTTGCTCAAGTCTCAAAAACTCCACCTCTTTCTTTCCACGGACATCTTCCTGGATAGTATTTCCTCTTGAACTCCTCTCAAATATCGCCCACGTGATCGCCTCATTGGCAGTCGTCAACCCCTGACTAGCTGTTCTCCACCAATCATAAGCCTCTTTCTTCAACATGTGTGTGCCATAGCGAACCTTCTGAGCATCGGTGCAATCCATGACACGGAATATCCGCTCCATCTCACTCAGCCACTCAAGGGCACCATCAGGATTATACCCGCCTTCAAAACTAGGAGGGTTCTCACGCTGGAACGTGGCCAGACTACGCGTTCCATCACCCGTAGCATTACCCACAACCCCAGCAATAGCCTGCAAGGCAGCAGCAAGTGCAGCATCGTTCCGTCCTGCCATTCTAGTACTGCAACAGAAAACAAAAATCAGAAACGAGTAACAAAGCTCAAATGTTACTCAACTTGATGACTCAACCACCGGCCGGACAGACCGAACTGCTCTGATACCACTAATGTAACACCCCTTTTCTACCCTTATATTACGTGCTATTTATCAGAGTAATTCCTTTTTCTTAAAAATAAAATTTTGTTACTTGATAGAAAAGAAATGCTACACTTCATTAAAAACTCATCAAATAATGCACTCTTCAATTTGTGCAATCAAACATCATGCTATGGAAAATCCCATTCTCATAAAAACACGATCGCAGCGGTATAACTACCAACTCACCAAATACTCTCACACACGTCTCAACATAACAATTAAAAATCAGTATACAATTATTAAACAGATTATCCCACTCCACGCCCCTAGTGTTACAATGATCGAGAGCGACACAACATTACAAAATTCAAAAATTAAAAGAATAAGGCACTGCAGCCTTCACTCATGGTACTGCTGCAGCGTTGCCACAATAGAGCAACATTCCAAGCGAGAAGGGTGAGAATTTCAAAGGAACATAATCGATACACAATAGAGTAATAAGCGGGGACAATCACAAAGTATCGGCACCACATCATAATTACACAAAGACCACTCAAATCACAACAAAGACCACTCACAATTATGTTTATGTATGAAGATGCAACCCACACGCGGGCATATGCATGATGGTACCATATCATCTTTAAAAACCACTCAAGGCATATCTTCATTATAGAAGAGAACCACTCAAGGCATAACATCATCAATATAAGTCATAGTATGCACATGCCATGAGATCCTATAACACATGTGCAATTCAACCAACACTCACTCGGGGTACTCACCATCATCATCATAAAATAAATAACCACTCAAGGTATATCATCATAAAACACTCGTAGAGTGTATTCGTCATTCACATCACAATCATTTAAGTAACACATCATTATAAACACTCGTAGAGTGCATTCGTCATTCAAATCACAATCATTAAATAACACATCATCATCAATCACTTATCTTTTAGTTTTGTGGGTTATAAAATAGTAAACCGATTGACTATGGGATTACTCAGGTAACTGGTACTACTCGCAAGAGGCATTGGCCACATTTGCAAGGCTCTCAGTGATGCCTTTGTAAATACACCAGTGAAAGAAATTCTGGCCTTAGTGGTAAACCACAGTCTAGCCATAGTCAAGGAGTTCACTAATAGTATAACCTCTTACAGCCATTCAATAATAAAACAAGCTCAGAAAATTCGGTCCTTGACCAACAACAAAATTAGAGAAAACAGTAGCTCCTATTCTCGAAAAACAGCAACTTGTATTCATAAAAACCGCATCAATTTGATAACAAACAAAGAACTTATATTTTTAAAAATCACACTATATATCTCGTAAAATAGCATTGATTTTAGTGACAAAACAAAGAACTTACATTTTTGAAATTCTCGCACTATATATTTCGCAAAATAGCACCCATTTTAGTGACAAAACAAAGAACTTATATTTTTTGAAAATCAGCACTATATATTTTCATAAAAACAAAGCAACTATACTCAATTATAAAAACTGCACTATATATTTTCATGAAAACAAAGAACTATACTCATTTATAAAAAATACTGCACTATATATATTTTCACAAAAACAGCAAACTATATGCAATTATAAAAAAACTGCACTATATATTTTCACAAAACAAAACTATACTCATTTATAAAAAAATACTGCACTATATATATTTTCACAAAACAAAGAACTATACTCATTTATAAAAAAATATCTGCACTATATATATTTTCACAAAAACAGCAACTATATGCAATAAAAAAAAACTGCACTATATATTTTCATGAAACATCAATTATTTGTTAACAAAACAGCAACAATTTAATAATCAAAACAACACCTTATATTTTTCTGAAAAACAGCACTATATTCCACTTAAAAACAGCAATAACACATGATTTAACAAAGCAAACAGCAACAATTTAATTCTCCACAAACAGCACCTTGTATTTTCAAGAAAATCAGCACTATATCCAATTAAAACAACCACCACGCCTAATTAAACAAGGCAAACAGCAACAATTTTAATTCACCAAAAACATGGAAGTCGATTGTAACCCCATCAACTCACACAATTCGAAACTCAATTCATCATCCCATAATTTTAATCACGTGATAACAACAACAATACATCATACAACACCAAAACCCAACAAAACCCATCATATATCCCATTATGTTAGATGAAACGCTCACCCTTACCTTAAATTAAATCGTAGGACTCCACTAACACCAAAAATCACCCAAATCGCAAGCTTTCCCTTCCTCTCCTTCGAAATCAACAATGGATGCTCCTTCTTGAGCAACTTGCGAACCACAACAACAAGCAATGAGTGATTGAAAATCACTACAACAGGAAAAGGAAAAAAATTGAGAAAGAAAGGACCAAAACCCTTACCTTGAGCAACCTTGAGAAGTTTCTCTCTTCTCCTTCCTCCCTTCTCCCACGGCGCAAAACCCTATTTTTTTCTCTTCTGTTGTTTTTCTTTTCTTTTCCTTCTGATGCAACTAACCCTGGTCTATTTATATTTTGGGCTCAAACGGTTTGGGCCCTTTTTACACCCCCCTTCCAGCGCTTCCACCACTCCCTAGCACCATAAAATAATTACCACATTATAACTCAATAAAATTAAATTGAGTGCAACACTTCAAATAATTTAATCAATTACTTAATTAAATTATTGAGGTGTTACACCTAGCACATTGTGGGACGCCACTGTGAGTGCTATTTTAGCACCAATGTGCATAAGTAAGGGAGCGATTAAGTCCATTTTGGTCCTTAGGTGACATTTTGGTCCCTAAGTGTCGTTGCGGTCCTCGGTGTGACAATTAGTCCACCATGGAGTGCCGAGGTGATTGAGAAGTCGGTTGTAGGTCCTGTGGTGATTCTACCGTGTAGTAGTAGGTCGACCTTAGCACTGTGATGATGTCTAGATGGTGTGGACGTCAGTGTGAGCGACGGAGTAGAACGACGGAGTAACGACGGTGAACGACGGTGTAAGCATTCACATGCGTTATGATTGATTGGTGTGTGATTGCATTTGTCATGAAGTCACATGTTCATGTGCATATTACGACGGAGGAGGTTTCGGCCTCGGATGTGGTAGGACTTCGGTCTCCATATCAAAATAACGACGGAGAGCCGATAGGCTAAATAACGACGGTGGAGGTACCTCATTGCATAATGCCCTTTGGTTGGGTTGCATTCATGCATACATTTCATAATTTACTGGGTTATGAGCTGATTGATAATTGTTGTGATTGTTTGAACTATCGGTGAGTGTTGTTTTAGCTGAACCGAGGTGCTTTAGTGCTATCTCTAACCTTAAGCTTTCTTCACATTATATTACTTATGTTAAGATACTCACCCTAGCTGCTTTATGTTGCTTCTCATGTCGGCAACTTGCAGGTACACATGAGTGATAGCTGTAACACCCCCTTATAATTAAAGCTAATTTAATTAATTAAAATCAGAATTTTTTTTCAAAAACTTTCCACGCACCTCGAAGAGGGTGGTACATTTCAAATAAAACATCATCAAGACATAATTAAAATCCAAACGCATCAACGCGTATCATGCATAACATAGTCAGGTGGTTACAATCCTCAAAATAACCTGTTTAGCGTTTACATTAATCCATCAATAGTTTGCAGCACAGCGGAAATAAAATTGAGTTCACATACCCAATACATAGGTTCAAAATAAGTTTAATACATAACCATAAATAATATTAAGACCCAACCCCTGTTACTATCGAGTCGACTCAATAAAACCCCAGAGAGGCACAAAGACTCACTCGGAATCACCTGCTTGTCGCCACGAGAGCAGCAACAAGAAATGCTAGGGTGAGTCTCTTTACATAAATAATAACAAGCAAGATAAGCATTATATTCGAAAGACTTCTAGCAATAACAACCAATTGCTATTAAACATTCACCACTCAACAGGACATCAACAAGTCACAACAGAGAATTAATTAATGAATGCGTAATGTATGCATGTGTGCATTATGCATGTGGATCCATATTCACCTCACCACCCCGCTCGGGTAACTCATCAACCGCTGGTCGAAGCCCTCATCAACCGCTTGGCCGGCCACTCATCAACCGTTTGGCCGAGGCCATGCATATGATTCATGTGACAATATGACAATGCATCACACCACACTAAACACACCGCATCAATTATTAACTACTACCTCGTTAGTTGTCCAACACCACCTCATCAATTGTTTATCACCCTCTCATCAATTGTTTACCATCACCTCATCAATTGTTCACCGTCACCACACCAATTGTTTGTCACCAATTTATTAGTTATCAATTAATTCTCGCCTAAGGACCAAAACCACCCCACAGGACACCTCATCACTTGGGGACCATTTTGACACACCAAAATAAATTTAAGAACTTAGGAATTCAACAGCACAAGGTTTTGGAAGATCCCCACTAGAGGCGCGCACACTGGCGCGCAGAAGAGAGGCGCGCAAGATGGCGCGCGGATAGGTCGCTCTAACTCTCAAAGTTTCTGTCCTTCAGTGAGAGGTGTGCGCGCGAGGTTACGCGCAGGGACGCGCGCGCAAGATGGCGCGCAGTCTTGATCAAGCCTTGGCCTTCTTGCGCGTAAGTTTACGCACACTGTAAGTTTGGCGCGCAGAAAGACACCATTTCAGACACGCGCGCCAAGTTGCCCAAAGAACTTGCGCCCCCCCCCCACACACACACACACGGTTCTTGGACACAGCGCCAAGTTGCCCAAAGAATCGCGCCCCTCTGCACAACCCCCACACGCACAATTTCAGCAACCAGGCGCCAAAATGCTAGGCATTTGGCGCCCCCCCCTTCCAACCCATACCCAACACACTTCAAAAACCTAATTTCTTCCAAACAAATTAATTCTCACATAACTACACCAACATAGCCAATGAATTATTAATGCTAATTATCATATTTACTTGTTCATGCTCATATGACCAAATCATCAAACATACACTATGCATATATCACAACTCATGCTTCCAAAACAACAATCAACATGCTATAACCAAATTCAAGCATTTAAACATCAATCATACAATCAACATACAATCAACATACAATCAACATACAATCAACACAATCATTCCTAGAGCTATTCTCACTATAATACACATCCTACAAGTTATCAAAAATGTAATGGAGATTCCCTAACCTTGGGTGAGCTAAAGCTTCAATCAACCACCAAGAAAACAACCAAATGAGGCCTCCAAAATCGATTTCCAAATTTCAACGAAAATAACCTTGCTTGGTGACAAATGGAAATTCAAAATAATGAGAATGGGTCTATGGGACTCATGGAAATGGGACATGCAAAGGTAATGAGGGTGATTAGAACCAAGGTTTTCACTTACCAACACAAAACTTGAGAAAAGTTTCCTCCTTTCTCCTCCTCAATGCTGAAAACGTGAGCTTCTCCTTCTTGGGTAGCCATGGAAAATTTCAAAAGGAAGGAATAAGCTTAAGGAACTTAAAGGAATGGAACAAGGAAGAGAAATGGTGAAGATTGAGAACAAGAATGTGACTTACCACCAAGAATCAAAGCCAAGCTTCCACCTTCTCCTCCCTCTCCTCTTCGCCGTTGACTCCCTTTCTCTCCCTCTCTACTTCTAATTTTTCTTTCTTTCAAAATAAGGGTTTTGGTTACCCTCCCTTAGGACCCCTACCCTTATGACTACTATTGGGCCTAATTAATGGCCCTTGGGCCTTATTCTCCACCCCCACTTATTAATTCCTCCCACCTCCTGCAAATAAAATAAATCCAACTTAGTACTTATTTAAAATAAATTAGACCCCTCTTAGTTAAAATAAACCCAACTTAATGAATTAATTTAATTAAGCGTTGCAAGCCTTAAATAACTTAATTAATTAAATAATTAAATTATTTTGGGCGTTACAACTCTCCCCCACTTAAAGAATTTCGTCCTCGAAATTACCTGAATCGAACAACTCTGGATAAGCCTCCTTCATCTTGCTTTCCAACTCCCAAGTCGTGCTTTCCCCCACAGCTCCTAGCCAAACTACCTTCACCAAATTGATCTCTTTGCCTCTTAAGACCTTCACCTCACGATCCTCAATTCTAACCGGCATTGTCTCCACCGTAAGGTTCTCCCTCACCTCTACATCATCCATCTGCACTACATGAGATGGGTCTGGCACATACTTCCGCAACTGAGACACGTGGAATACATCATGTAGATTAGCAAGGTTAGGTGGCAAGGCCACCCGATAAGCAACTTTCCCAACTCTCTCAACTGATATGGTCCAATAAAACGTGGGGTTAACTTCTTAGACTTCAACGCACGCCTACACACGCCGCGTCGGAGTAACTCTTAGAAATACATGATCACCCGCCAAATTCTAGATCCTTCCTTCTCTTATCATGGTAACTCTTCTGCCTCTACTCTGTGAAGCCTTCATCTTCTCTCTAATCATCTTCACTTTCTCTCGTGGTCTCACGCACCAACTCAGACCCAAAGACCGCACTCTCTCGGGCCAGTACCAACACAATGGAGTCCTACACCTCCTCCCGCATAATGCCTCGAAAGGCGCCATTCCGATACTCGAATGAAAATCATTATTGTAAGTGAATTCAATCGGTGGCAAATGTGAATCCCATGAACCCCACAACCGAGAACACATGCTCTTAACAAATCCTCAAGTGATTGAATGGTCCTCTCTGCCGCCCCATCCGTGCGGGGATGATATCTCAACTCAATCTCAATTTGGAACCCAAAGCCTCTTGCAAACTTCTCCAAAACTCTAAGTGAACCTTGGATCCCTATCGGACACAATACTCGAGAGGTACACCATGCACTTCACAATTGTCTTGACATAGATATCTCTAACCTCGGAATCGGATAAGTAATATTAATCGGTAGAAAGTGCGCAGATTTAGTCAACCTATCAACAACCACCCATATGGTATCAAACCCCTCACAGTAGTCGGCAAACCACCACAAAATCCATGGAGATACAATCCCACTTCCATTCAGAACGCCTAATGGTTGCATCAACCTCGCCGCTTTTGATGTTCTACCTTAGATTTCTCGACATGTCATGCAAGCATACACAAACCGAGCCACATCACGCTTCATACTGTGCCACCAAAACAACTTCTTCAGATCTTGGTACATTTTCGTAGCTCCCGGGTGAATACTCAACTTACTACGATGACCTCTTCTAGAATTGCCTTTTAATTTCATCATCACTAGGAACACAAATCCTCCCACTGTACCTTAACACATCATGCTCATCTATCACATAATCTCCACTCGAGAGTGGTCAATCCCAACCGCAATCTCAACCAGCTTTAATATCCTTCTTTTGAGCTTCCCGAATAACATTCAAGAAGTCATTGTGAATCCTCAACACACCCAAACTCACACTCTTAGGTGTCACCTCGCAGACTAGACTCAAATCTCGGAACTGTTCAATCAATTCAAGCTCCTTCACCATCATTGCGTAAACATGCAAAGATTTCTGCTCAAGGCGTCAGCTACTACATTGGCTTTCCCAGGGTGATAATTCAAGCTAAAGTCATAGTCCTTCAACAATTCTAACCATCTTCTTTGCCTCATATTCAATTCTTTTTGGTCAAACAAGTACTGCAATCCCTTGTGATCACTGAATACTTCAAATTTAGAACCATACAAGTAGTGTCTCCAAATCTTCAAAGCAAAAACAATCGCTGCAAGCTCTAGATCATGTGTAGGGTAATTCTTCTCATGAATTCTCAACTGTCTTGAGGCATAGGCCACAACCTTACCATTCTGCATTAAAACACCTCCTAGCCCCATTTTAGATGCATCACAATACACTACAAAAGGCTCTCCGGACTTAGGCAATGTCAAAACAGGTGAAGTTGTCAATCTCCTCTTCAATTCTTGAAAGCTTTCCTCACATTTGGAATCCCACACAAAAGCCTTTCCTTTACAAGTTAGCTGAGTTAGCGGAAGTGCTAACTTAGAAAACCCCTCAATAAATCTTCTATAATAACCTGCTAGTCCAAGGAAACTTCTAATCTCAGTAACTGACTTAGGAGCCTCCCACTGCATCACCGCATCAACTTTGGATGGATCTACCGCAATCCCATCACCAGAAATAATATGACCTAGAAAGTTCACTTCCTTCAACCAAAAGTCACACTTTGACAGTTTAGCATACAATTTCTTTTCTTTCAACACTTCTAGCACTAACTTCAGATGCTCTGCATGATCCTCTTCGGACTTGGAATACACCAAAATATCATCTATGAAAACCACCACAAATCGATCCAAGTAGTTATGGAATATACGGTTCATGTACTCCATGAATACCCCTGGTGCATTAGTGACACCAAACGGCATCACAGAATACTCATAATGCCCATATCTCGTCCTGAATGCTGTCTTTTGAATATCTTCATCTTTTACTTTAATCTGATGATAGCCCGATCTCAAATCAATTTTGCTAAACACCTTAGCACCAACTAGCTGGTCCATCAAATCGTCAATTCTCGGAAGTGGATACTTGTTCTTGATTGTTACTTTGTTCAGCTGTCTATAATCAATGCAAAGTCGCATACTCCCATCTTTCTTCTTCACCAAAAGTACTGGCGCTCCCCAGGGTGACACACTAGGTCTTATGAATTTCTTCTCAAGTAAATCCTCCAATTGACTCTTCAACTCAGATAATTCGGATGCAGACATCCTATATGGAGCCATGGACACGGGTCTAGTACCAGGCACTAGGTCAATACTAAACTCAACTTCTCTTTCAGCGGCACACACGGATTTCATCGGAAATACTTCAAAAATTCACGAACTACGGGCAGCTCTTCAATCTTGGCTTGACCCTCAACTGATAAAGACGCCGCCAAGGTAAACAACTTGGCTCCCCCCTTCATGGCCTTATGCAACTGACCAGGATGCAACATAACAGATTCTTCCTCCTGTGAATTAGGAAAACTCACGGATCTACTAGCACAATTGATATGCACATGGTTATCAACTAACCACCCATACCAAGGATGACGCCCAAACCTCCTAATGGCAAACAAATGAGATCAACAAGAAACTCTCTCACGAAAGCCGACAGAGAGACATCTAGCACACATCGTGAAGTAGTTCATCGAACCTTTGGTGGGTATCAATAACCATGTCCCTTCTCATAGTAGACATAACAAGACCCGGTTTTTCAAAGACATAAAGCAAAGAATGAATGAATGTGTTGCACCAGTATCTACAATAGCTATTAAAGGAGTACCATTAATGAAACATGTACCTCTAATATCGTTGTCCCCCTCGGATCCCGCCAAAGCAAATACCTTCCCTTTACTCGCTTCTTTCTTGGGTTTAGGACATTTGTTGCTCATATGCCCCGCTTCACGACAGTTGAAACAGACAACTTCTTTCTCTTTACATTCATTAGACTTGTGGCCCCTTCGCCCACACTTGAAACAGCGGGCCTCTGTGCACTCACTACTCTTGTGGCCAGGTTTCTTGCAAGTGTAACATACAATACCAGCAGCTCCCCCTCCCCCACTAGAACTCTTACCCTCACCAGCCTTCCATTTCCCTTTGCCTCCACTCACATCATATGGTTTCCCTCGGAATTGAGCATTCTTTTTCTCTCTTACCATCTTGTAGAGGGTCATAAAGACTGCCTTCTTCATAAATTCTGCACTTGTCCACTAGCTTGGCAAAGTCTCGAATCTCCTGGTATCCAATGGCCTTCTTAATGTCGGGATGCAGCCCATTTTCAAACTTCACACACTTGGAGAATTCAGAATTGCAATCATTTTCATAATAGGGACAAAACTTGACTAGCTCTTCAAATTTGGCTGCATACTCAGCCACTGATTTGTTGCCTTGCTTCAGTTCAAGAAATTCCACCTCCTTTTTAGCCCTCACGTCCTCCGGATAATACTTTCTAGTGAACTCTTCCTTGAAAACTTCCCAAGTGATTTCCTCCTCCGCAGCTTCTAGTCTTTGTTTCTTTCTCAACCACCAATCATCCGCTTCTTCCTTCAAAGATGTGGGTCCCAAACCTCACTTTCGTGTCGGAGTGCATGCCATCACACGGAAAATACGCTCAATCTCCCTTAGCCAAGTCGAGCTCCGTCCGGTCATACCTACCCTTAAAGGTAGGCGGGTTCTCTCACTGAAAAGTGGCTAGCTTACGGTCCTCTGCGTTTCTCTCTCGCCCTCTGCTCCCCATAGCTCAGTGCTATGGCTTGCAGAGCCTCTGCTAGAGCAGCATCAATCCTTCTGGCCATTCTCAACCTAACACTGCAGCATTAACATTCGTTAAGAAACAATTAACACTACCTAGTTGTCATAGATACTATGACAGACACACTTGGCCGGACAGACCGAACTGCTCTGATACCACTAATGTAACACCCCCTTATAATTAAAGCTAATTTAATTAATTAAAATCAGAATTTTTTTCAAAAACTTTCCACGCACCTCGAAGAGGGTGGTACATTTCAAATAAAACATCATCAAGACATAATTAAAATCCAAACGCATCAACGCGTATCATGCATAACATAGTCAGGTGGTTACAATCCTCAAAATAACCTGTTTAGCGTTTACATTAATCCATCAATAGTTTGCAGCACAGCGGAAATAAAATTGAGTTCAC
The DNA here is from genome assembly GCA_020916435.1 of Oxytropis ochrocephala. NCBI lineage: Eukaryota > Viridiplantae > Streptophyta > Magnoliopsida > Fabales > Fabaceae > Oxytropis > Oxytropis ochrocephala. The sequence goes on along the minus strand of CM037092.1, from coordinate 93,250,130 downwards.
ATACCCAATACATAGGTTCAAAATAAGTTTAATACATAACCATAAATAATATTAAGACCCAACCCCGGTGTTACTATCAGAGCTGACTCAATAAAACCCCAGAGGCACAGCACCCTCACTCGGAATCACCTGTTTGTCGCCACGAGAGCAGTAACAAGAAAAATGCTAGGGTGAGTCTCTTTACATAAATAATAACAAGCAAGATAAGCATTATATTCAGAAGACTTCTAGCAATAACAACCAATTGCTATTAAACATTCACCACTCAACAGGGACATCAACAAGTCACAACAGAGAATTAATTAATGAATGCGTAATGTATGCATGTGTGCATTATGCATGTGGATCCATATTCACCTCACCACCCCGTCGGGTAACTCATCAACTGTTGGCCGAAGCCCCTCATCAACTGTTTGGCCGAAGCCACTCATCAACTGTTTGGCCGAGGCCATGCATATGATTCATGTGACAATATGACAATGCATCACACCACACTAAACACACCGCATCAATTATTAACTACTACCTCGTTAGTTGTCCAACACCACCTCATCAATTGTTTATCACCCTCTCATCAATTGTTTACCATCACCTCATCAATTGTTCACCGTCACCACACCAATTGTTTGTCACCAATTTATTAGTTATCAATTAATTCTCGCCTAAGGACCAAAACCACCCCTGGGACACCTCATCACTGGGGGACCATTTTGACACACCAAAATAAATTTAAGAACTTAGGAATTCAACAAAGACAAGGTTTTGGAAGATCCCCACTAGAGGCGCGCACACCGGCGCGCGCGAGAGAGAGAGAGCGCGCAAGATGGCGCGCGATAGGTCGCTCTAACTCTCAAAGTTTCGCCCTTCGGTGAGAGGTGTGCGCGCGAGGTTACGCGCAGGGCAGCTGGACGCAAGAAAGATGGCGCGCATCTTGATCAAGCCTTGGCCTTCTTGCGCGTAAGTTTACGCTGCAGTAAGTTGGCGCGCAAAAGACACCATTTCGGACACAGCGCCAAGTTGCCCAAAGAACTTGCGCCCCCTCCCACCACACACACACACGGTTCTTGACACAGCGCCAAGTTGCCCAAAGAATCGCGCCTCCCTGCACAACCCCACACGCACAATTTCAAGAACCAGCGCCAAAATGCTAGGCATTTGGCGCCCCTTCCAACCCATACCCAACACACTTCAAAAACCTAATTTCTTCCAAACAAATTAATTCTCACATAACTACACCAACATAGCCAATGAATTATTAATGCTAATTATCATATTTACTTGTTCATGCTCATATGACCAAATCATCAAACATACACTATGCATATATCACAACTCATGCTTCCAAAACAACAATCAACATGCTATAACCAAATTCAAGCATTTAAACATCAATCATACAATCAACATACAATCAACATACAATCAACATACAATCAACACAATCATTCCTAGAGCTATTCTCACTATAATACACATCCTACAAGTTATCAAAAATGTAATGGAGATTCCCTAACCTTGGGTGAGCTAAAGCTTCAATCAACCACCAAGAAAACAACCAAATGAGGCCTCCAAAATCGATTTCCAGCCCCAACGAAAATAACCTTGCTTGGTGACAAATGGAAATTCAAAATAATGAGAATGGGTCTATGGGACTCATGGAAATGGGACATGCAAAGGTAATGAGGGTGATTAGAACCAAGGTTTTCACTTACCAACACAAAACTTGAGAAAAGTTTCCTCCTTTCTCCTCCTCAATGCTGAAAACGTGAGCTTCTCCTTCTTGGGTAGCCATGGAAAATTTCAAAAGGAAGGAATAAGCTTAAGGAACTTAAAGGAATGGAACAAGGAAGAGAAATGGTGAAGATTGAGAACAAGAATGTGACTTACCACCAAGAATCAAAGCCAAGCTTCCACCTTCTCCTCCCTCTCCTCTTCGCCGTTGACTCCCTTTCTCTCCCTCTCTACTTCTAATTTTTCTTTCTTTCAAAATAAGGGTTTTGGTTACCCTCCCTTAGGACCCCTACCCTTATGACTACTATTGGGCCTAATTAATGGCCCTTGGGCCTTATTCTCCACCCCCACTTATTAATTCCTCCCACCTCCTGCAAATAAAATAAATCCAACTTAGTACTTATTTAAAATAAATTAGACCCCTCTTAGTTAAAATAAACCCAACTTAATGAATTAATTTAATTAAGCGTTGCAAGCCTTAAATAACTTAATTAATTAAATAATTAAATTATTTTGGGCGTTACAATAGCTGTGCCTAGTTCAAGTCGGTTGTGTCTGCTCTGGTCGTGTAACACTGGGTTGGGGCCGAGTAGCTTTTAGTGCTTTTATGCCGATCTTGTGTATTTTCTGATATGTAGTCTTTTGAACTGAAAACTATCACATTTTGTTGTAACTTTGTGCTATGTATTATGACTTGATGTTTACTGGCCGAGGTGCCTTATGTTATGGGCTTAGACCCTTTGTGCCGATGTGATGCGCATGATTGCATGCTTAGTATAATGCTGTGCAACTATTTGAACTTAATTGAATTTCTGTTTTCCTTTTTAATCATCAAATGTAGCCCTCCTTTGAGTGGAATTTTGAAACTCTGATTTTAATTTAGTAGATCGAATTGATTAGATAAGGGGGTGTTACAACAGGCGCCATTTCCCTAGCCATATGGCGCCCTATAGTGCCTCAAGTCCCTTAAATCAATTTTTAACTAATTTTTCCCAAAACCTTTCATCAACAACAATCCTAAAACACGTTATAATCATACCAACACTCTCAATTTCATATCTTAATCATCAATCATGGATCAAAACGCAAATCAAACACAATCCAAACCCTAACACTAGCATGTAATCAATTTCCACACAATCCAAACCCTAACAACGATTCAATCAACAAGCAAACATCAACAAATAAGGACCCTATGACCTACATACGACCGATTATACTCCCTATTATAGAGTGAGACTCCCCTTACCTTAATTAACCACCGAACCACAGCAACAGCTCTCCGTCCTCCTTTTTCCTCCCTAGCTCACGCCCAAAATCTTCGTTTTCTTCTAAGTTTCCACTCTTCAAACTCTTCCTGAAATCCACGTCTCGTTTTGGTTGTAATAAACGTCGATTTGCTGTTTCACGAACGGAGGGAGGGGTTTCGCGTTTGGCTCCAAAAACCCACGAGGGAGGGAAATTAAAATCGCGAGATGGAGGCTACAATCGCTCAAACCAAGGTCATAATCGAAATCAATGGCCAATTTCGAGTGGGAGGGAGGAGTTGGGGTTCGGTCGTGGAGGGAGGAGGGAGAACGAAAGGAAACGGCGTGAGGAAACATGGCTGCCGTTTTTTACGCAGCGTCTCTGCGAGGAAGAAGAAGCTAGCGGCCGGTCGGGTTCGATCTTTGGGTCGCGCGTTTATGGGCTGCGCAGGTGCGTGGGCTTAAGTGATTTGCAATGGGGGTGCGTCCAGTAGGTAACGAGGGGGCGCATGCGAGTAAAACAGCCCAAAAACTCATTTTAAATACTTTTAGGACCCAACACCCCTATAACTATTATTTTAATATCTCAATAGACCAAAATAACTCCCTAAATAAATAATATCTCCAACACTAGTATTTAATAGAAATAAAATAAATATATAATATTATTGATCATATATTACCAATAGCATATAAAAATACCATATTTTTATTTCTAATATTTTTCCACAATCTAATCCCCAATAATTTATTAAATAAATATCCAATAATCTTTGGGGCGTTACAGCTGTGGTTTTTGCACGTGACTCAGGGAAAAGCAATTTCTACGGTTAATTTAAGGTAAGGGGAGTCTCACTCTATAATAGGGAGGATAATGGGTTGTATGTAGATCATAGGCTCTTAATTAGTGTTATTTGATGATTGTATGATGTTTGGAATCGTTGAATTTGGTGATTTGCATGTTGAAATCGATTTAGGGCTTAAGTTAGGGTTTATAATATGTGATTTTGTGATGTGTGATGTGTTTGATGATTGAGCATGCAATTGATTGTTAGAGAATGAAATTAGGAGTATTAGAATAATTATGGAGTAAATTGGTTCAAGAGAATTTGGAGAATTTGGGGTTTTGGGGTTTGGGGCGCGAAATTGCTAGGAATAAGGCGCCCTGTGTGCTGTAGCAGAGAGTGGGTGGGTGTGTTGTGCTGCCTGAGCGCCAATTTCCTAGAGAAATGGCGCCTGTGTCACCAGATGCTTGATGTGTGTGTGTGCGTGTTCTTTATGCAGGGGCGCCAAGTTCTTTGAGAATCTGCGCCACGTACTCTTGCTCATGTGCCGGAAATGTGTTAGTCTTTGGGTTGTCACTGCCAGGGCGCCACATTGCTGGGAAAATGGCGCCCTGGGCACTGTTCATGTGCACATATGGGGTGGTTTGAGTGAAATTTAGAGTTCTGAGCATATTTTACCGTGCCATCTTTTGCAGTTGCCTGCCCAAATTCAATTTTAAACATTTTGGCTTGAGTAGTTTTATTTTTGCATGTGCCATTTGAGAGATGTTCTGGTGGGTATTGTTGTGGCACTATATGTGTGCGCATATGGGGTGGTTTGAGTGAAACTTAGAGTTCTGAGCATATTTTACCGTGCCATCTTTTGCAGTTGCCTGCCTAAATTCAATTTTAAACATTTTGGCTCGAGTAGTTTTATTTTTGCATGTGCCATTTGAGAGATGTTCTGGTGGGTATTGTTGTGGCACTATATGTGTGCGCATATGGGGTGGTTTGAGTGAAACTTAGAGTTCTGAGCATATTTTACCGTGCCATCTTTTGCAGTTGCCTGCCCAAATTCAATTTTAAACATTTTGGCTCGAGTAGTTTTATTTTTGCATGTGCCATTTGAGAGATTTTCTGGTGGGTATTGCTGTGGCACCATATGTGTGCGCATATGGGGTGGTTTGAGTGAAACTTAGGGTTCCGAGCATATTTTACCGTGCCATCTTTTGCAGTTGCCTGCCCAAATTCAATTTTAAACATTTTGGCTCGAGTGGTTTTTATTTTTGTACGTGTCATTTTAGAGATGTCCTGGTGTGTGTTGCCGTGTGTGTTGTGCCTATGTGCAGGGCGCCAGATTGTGGGAAATATGGCGCCTAGTGGCTGTGTTGCCACAGGTGGCGCCAAGTTGCTGAGTTTTTGGCGCCTAGTGCTGTGTTGCACAGGGTGGCGCCAGTGTGTGGGGAAAATGGCGCCTAGTGCTGCCTTGTGTCTAAGTGGGTGCTGTTTTGGTCCCTAGGTGACAGTTTGGTCCCTAGGTGACAGTTTGGTCCTAAGGGTGTAGTTTTGGTGCCTAGGTGTTGTTTTGGTCCCTAGGTGCCAGTTTGGCCCAAAGATGTCAATTTGGTCCCTAAGTGCTGATTTGGTCCTAAAGGGTGTTTTAGGTCCCTGAGTGAGGTTTAGTCCTCTAGTTGAGATTAGTCCTTGGGACTTGATTATGTTGAGCTAGTGACTGAGGTGATTGAGGATGCCATGGGGGCACGAGCCATGGGGGCTATAAATGAGATTAATAATGAGGTGAGAAATATTATGTGAATTGTGATATTGTAAATGTGCTTGTGATGTGCTCATGGAGTCTCATGCATACATTCGGCTGCGGTCGCGACGTTTATAAATTAACTGTGAGGCCATGAGGGCCAGGCCATGGGGGCCAGAGTCATGAGGGCTCAATTGATGATGATACTGCCATGGGGGCAAATGGTACCACATGCATGACTACATTGCATACATTCTCATGAACGCATAAATATTATTGAGTGATAATTGGTATGACTGGTTGTGCTGTTAACTGTGACTATTGATGCTGTGACTGTATATATTGCTTATTATCACCCTTATTATATAGTTCGAGACTCACCCTTTCTGTTGTTGTTTACCACAGGTAGTCATGAGTGAGGGCTTGCTACCTTCACTATTCCCCGAGTCGGTCTGCTCTGATACGTAGCACCTAGGGGATGGGATATAGACTCTAGCTTGTTTTGTTTTGCTCACTGTTGAGCTTTCTTACTGTTATACTATGTATTGTTGAGATCTGATGATCACTCTTTTTGACATGTAGTTATTATTTTCGCTGCGTGATATGAGATGTTATTCCACGTGTTTTATGGTGTTACGTATTGATTATATTTATGAGTTGAATCGGCTGATTAAGTGTTTTTTTAAGAGATAAGTGTAGCATTCCATTTGAGAAATAAATTTTTATATACTCTGATTTTTGATTTAAATTACAGGGTAGAAATGGGGTGTTACATTAGTGGTATTAGAGCAAAAGTTCGGTCTGTCCGGCCAAGTGTGTCTGTCTGTCATATTGTGTATGACAATTAGGTGTTTTAAATTAGTTCTGAATGGTTGTTTATGCTGCAGTGCTAGGTTGAGATGGCCAGAAGAGTTGATGCTACTCTTGCTGAGGCTTTGCAAGCCATAGCGCAGGCTGTGGGTACCCAGCAGAATACTGAGACCCGTAGTCTGGCTACTTTTCAGAGGGAGAACCCTCCTACCTTCAAGGGGAGGTACAACCCAGATGGTGCGCTGGCTTGGCTGAAGGAGATTGAGAGTGTAACACCCCCTTTCTAAATCAACTATTATTTAATATTTATTATCAGAGTTCTCAAATTAAAAAATTTTCGAAAGAAAGTGTCACATTTCACCGCTTATAAAAACCACTAACTTATAATTCAAGCGACATAAAGTCAATAAATCAAGCATGATATATAGCACGACGCGGTTTAGGGATCGGGCCCACAAACACTGGTTTAGTTTACAACACCAAAATAAAATAAACGTCTCCAACACAACGGAAGAATCACTAAGTTTAACATTATACTTAGTACCTCACCAATAACAGTCTAAAACATCAAAATAACAAATAAAAGACGACTAAGCCACTCCCCTGGTGCTACATATCAGAGCTGACTCGACCATACTAGAAGAAAGGCATAAGAATGCCCTCACTCGCGGGTACCTGCAGGTTGCCGACATACGAAGCAACACGACGCAGTAGGGTGAGTCTTTTATACAAATAATAATAATTAGAATAAGCATTATATATTGGTAAGGCATCAAGAACATCTATTTCACCACATTAGCAGCACATCAACATTAAATTCATTGACATATGTATGGGTTTATGCATGTATGCAACATGCATGAGGATCCATCATCACCGCAATTTGCCTTGAGGGCACCCACCGCTTTGGACCGGAGTCCCACACCGCTTTGGCCGAAGCCTACACACCGCTTTATGCACATGCAATATGTGACTCTATGTCAATGCACCACAACAACAACACAATGCCACAATATTTATTAGGCTCACCACTTTAATTATTTTCTCAACTCAACTCACCAACAATTTAAGCCTTGTGGGCTACACACCGCTTTGGACCGAGGTCCCACACCGCTTTTACATCAACAATTATTAACATATAATTAAACTCACCGCCTTAATTTATTATACTACACAACAATTATTAAACTCACCGCTTTTTACATCTCCGCTTAATTACAACTCCGCTGGTACCTTTAGATTAGTCGTTTAACTCAACAATCACACTAACCCGCATTTATTGGACTAAACAGTCACCCCAAGGACCAACTTACCACACCGGGGACTAAGCTAACACACAGGGACCAAACCGTCCCATAAGGGCTAAATTGACTCGCGGGAACCAAAACAGCACCTAGACACCACTAGGCCCACACAGGCGCCATGGGGCAGCCACTTTGGCGCCCCAGCCTGCACGCACCGCAACACAAACTTAGACACAGGCGCACGGGGCTGCCACATTTGGCGCCCGTGTCTGCCCTGCACGCACTAACCCACGGCACTAGGCTGCCTCGGTTTGGCGCCTGTGCCTTGCTGCATACACGACGACACGCAGGGCAGCCACATTTTGGCGCCCTGCTCACGCACACCAGCCACAATTGGGGCGGCCAAGACTTGGCGCCCCTACGTACACAACACCAGGAAAACACAAGCACGGGGCGGCCGTAGTTGGCGCCCCTACGCAACACGCACGCACACACCCACGGGCAGGCCATTTGGCGCCCACTCCCTCGGCACACTCACAATTCTCACACGCAGGGCAGCCAATTCTGGCGCCCTGCTCCAGCACACGCACGCACCAGCTACGCACACACTGACACGGCGCCAGATTGCTAGGCAATTGGCGCCTAGCCGTAGCACATTTTCTCACACCCTCCACAATGCTTCTAGCACCTCAACAACACCAATTACCCAACATCTTTCACACTTAATCCACACCATTCCAATAATAATCATTGAGCATTTCATCAAACATCTCACAACTAACATATCTCATTTTTCACTTAATTGAGGGATTTTCACAAACAATTAGCATGCACAATTCAACCACAAACACATTTCCAATCATCAAGAAAACATAGCACTCCAATTAGGCATAAAAACACAACAACAATCAATCACTCACACTCCCAACACCTAGCCTACATATAATACAAATCCTAAGGGTTATTATAGGTATAGAAAGAGCCCCCATACCTTGAAATGCCAAGAATTCTAAGCCAAATCCACAACTCCAAAAACGTAACAATCCTCCCCCTTCTCTCCTTCGCAAACCGAACCTTCACTCGCCTTTGAGCAAGTTGAAAAATCAACAATGAACAAGTACTAGGGATTAAGATCACAACACTAGAAAAAGGGTGAAAATTGGAAAAGAAAGGATCAAGAATCCTTACCTAGCACAACTTGAGAATCCATCCCCTTTCTCCTTCCTTAGCTTCGCGTGCTCCCTCTCTCTCTTCTCACTCTCTCACCTTCGCCGTCCCTCTCTCTCTCTGCGCAGCTCTCCTTCGGTTTCCTTCCCTTCTCTCCCTTCAATCGCGTTTCGTTCTCCGTTTCTCCTTTTCCTTCACCGTGCGCGTTTCTTCCTCTTTTCCTTCTCCTTCCCGTCACGCGCAGCTTCTGTTTCTCCTCTCCTCTTCTCTTTCTTTCCCTTCTTTCTTTCCTTTATTTAAACCCTAGGCCCAATCCACACCTACTTGCACCCCTCTCTTTTACTCTCACACACCCATCAATTAAGGCCCATAATGCTATTTACACCTCCCATTTCAATTAATTCCACCACTCCCTAATTTAATTACTAAACTCTACCTTCTTTAATTAACACATCACCTCTTAATTAATTTAAATACCCTATCGTCATTTCGGTATAATCAACCACTAGCACCTAATTAAATTAATTAAATAAACACCCGAATTATTTTGGGGCTTTACAACTCTCCCCCACTTGGAATATTTTCGTCCTCGAAAATCACGCTAATTCCAACCACAAGATGAATCTAGTTCGCACTCAATCTCTTCGAAAATTTACACGATTTAAGTCCTAATGTTAACCTCGGTACACCCACCTATAACCTCTCAACGTTCTATTCTTTGGTCTGTGTCACACTAACGTATGCGTCTACTTCTCCTCATGGATTTCAACCTAATATATTGACTCCACCTCTTAGGCCACATAACTGTGCACTTTCATTCTAAGCATAAATCGCCACCACAGGTTCAAGAACGACACACAACTAAAATAAGGTATGAGATAAATTCCTACCCTCTAGGACTACACATAGAATAACACATCAGCACTTGCAGCGCACACAAGTATCTAGAATTTGCTAATCAACTCTCGCATCATCATGCAACTCAAGAAAACAATCTTTTTAACATATCATAATTAAATTAGGGGTATCTGCTAATCAACACACATCCACAAACCACCGATCTAATCATATTAAACAATGAAACCTCAAAAACAATATTCACATAAAAAATTAATTAAATACTCAGGCATCGTTTTTAATCTATTTATCAGAAGGCAGTAGTTAGCATGTGGTTTTACTATTCTTCACGGAAGTTAAATGTAACATATACTCCTACCAGAACAAGTCATCGCACAATCGTAGTGTAAAATCAAGACACAAGTAAGCTTACTTGATTCCTATATATCAAGTTTATTTCTAGTAAGCCCCTATAAGAGTTCTAGACTCATTAGAAGATACAAGCACAATTCACATATATACTTATATATTCAATTCTTAAGTTCGTAAACTCATTTAGAAAAACTTTCAACATTAGGATTATCTTAAACCTCGTTAGCACGCACTTAGCACAATTCAAGACATGTAGATAAAATAACTTCCAATCATATTACTTGTTTAGAAAACATATGCATCTTCACAGCGAAACACGTTCACCACATCATATATACATAGAGAAAATTTTGGACACGTGAAATAAATGAAACAACATAGGGTGAAGATGCCCCTTAACACTTCCAAATCAAATAGTACTCAAAACAAAACCATTAGTTCTCGTCGCCTCTTTCATCGGTTGGTGAGTACTTGGGGTGATCAGTCCCTCCCACTCACGTAACCAATTAGTGAAGGTAACAGAATTACAATTCAATCTATTTACGCAATTGCACAACAATAGTGACTCAAGCAACATATAACCAACACTTTAAATTATTATTATTTTTTTTTTTTGTAAACATCCTCATAAAATTTTGGGTAAACCGTGTGCTTAAAATCGAGTATACAAGATATTCTGAGTTGCAAGAACAAAGGCAAACCAAATCTTCTTACTTATGACACAACAACAAACCATACCCTTTTTATTTATAAAACAACGAGAAAATTTCATTCAAAACGGCATCAAGACAGAGTGAAAAACAACACCCTTTAGCGCAAAAACATCATCAAACAACAAAGAAAAACACGAGTGAAAATAATACTTCTTTTTAGCGCATAGCAGCGTGAAAACAAAGACGTTTACAACATAAAAACAAATAGCTTCATTTTCATAAAACAAAGAATACGATTATTTCATAAAAATAGCAACTCATTTTTTTAAGCAAACCGCAAAGATTCTTATGTAGCAAACAACAAAGAATGGTATTCTTTTCAAAACAAAGAACAAAGATACAATTTAAGTCACTACACATAGCATTCTCTCAATTTATTCCCAATTTTGTTTATCATCTAAACACACAATTCAAACTCTACAAAGTCTCTCTAAATTACTAGTGATTAAGTTCCATGAAGTCTCTCTAACAAATCTCGAATTCAATTTACAAGTATTAATATTCCCTATACGACAACTTTATACTTATCACCTTTATAATACTAAGTTCTACACAAAATGAGACAACTATAATTATAGACTATCTACTTATTATATTTGAACCTAAACCTCTATTCCACATTATTTTTCCATCTCAAGGTACCATAAATCATAAATCTTAAATACAATATAGCAATCAATTAAAATACATCAAATCAATTAAAATACAATACACTCAATTAGGTAAATTACGGTCAACAGATATTACACATAATTCAAATAATACATAGAGCATACATAATTTCATAGCCAAATTCAACGTCATGGAGCACACAAAGTTTCATAGCCAAATATACCTAAAACCAAAATTTAGACAAAAATGGGGTCTAAGATCAACTATCATCCTAGAGAAAACACATAAAGCAGTCAAGCATCCTTTAAACACATGACATTTTTGGAATTTGAGAGTCAACAAACACAAAATCATAGTGAAGCGAGAAAACTACTTTCAGATAGCATTCCATAATTAAATCCGTAGCTAAAAAAAAATAATCGACATATAGCAGCTACACAAAGTACTCGTGAGCAAACACACACATAGCAAAGAATAAAACAATAAGCAGCGCTAGTATCAACAATAGCAATCCTACCGTCTGGCCAATTCAGCTAATCACTGCAACACAAGTCATGGTTAGAACGAGTACTAAGACTCGAGGGACAACTAGACTCGACACTGAACGACTTGGCCGGACAGACCAAACTTCAGCTCTGATACCACTAATGTAACACCCCCTTTCTAAATCAACTATTATTTAATATTTATTATCAGAGTTCTCAAATTAAAAAAATTTCGAAAGAAAGTGTCACATTTCACCGCTTATAAAAACCACTAACTTATAATTCAAGCGACATAAAGTCAATAAAATAAACGACAGTTTAGGGACGGGCCCACAAACACCTGTTTTAGCTTACAGCACCAAAATAAAATAAACGTCTCCAACACAGCGGAAGAATCACTAAGTTTAACATTATACTTAGTACCTCACCAATAACAGTCTAAAACATCAAAATAACAAATAAAAGACGACTAAGCCACTCCCCGGTGCTACTACATATCGAGTGACTCGACCATACTAGAAGAAAGGCATAAGAATGCCCTCACTCGCGGTACTGCAGGTTCTTGCCGACATACGAAGCAACACGACGCAGATGGGGTGAGTCTTTTATACAAATAATAATAATTAGAATAAGCATTATATATTGGTAAGGCATCAAGAACATCTATTTCACCACATTAGCAAAGACATCAACATTAAATTCATTGACATATGTATGGGTTTATGCATGTATGCAACATGCATGAGGATCCATCATCACCGCAATTTGCCTTGAGGGCACCCACCGCTTTGGACCGAGTCCCACACCGCTTTGGCCAAGCCTACACACCGCTTTATGCACATGCAATATGTGACTCTATGTCAATGCACCACAACAACAACACAATGCCACAATATTTATTAGGCTCACCACTTTAATTATTTTCTCAACTCAACTCACCAACAATTTAAGCCTTGTGGGCTACACACCGCTTTGGACCGAGGTCCCACACCGCTTTTACATCAACAATTATTAACATATAATTAAACTCACCGCCTTAATTTATTATACTACACAACAATTATTAAACTCACCGCTTTTACATCTCCGCTTAATTACAACTCCGCTGGTACCTTTAGATTAGTCGTTTAACTCAACAATCACACTAACCCGCATTTATTGGACTAAACAGTCACCCCAAGGACCAACTTACCACACCGGGACTAAGCTAACACACGTGGACCAAACCGTCCCATAAGGGGCTAAATTGACTCGCGGGAACCAAAACAAAGACCTAGACACCACTAGGCCCACACAGCGCCATGGGCGACCCACTTTGGCGCCCACCGCGCACGCACCGCAACACAAACTTAGACACAGGCGCACGGGGCTGCCACATTTGGCGCCCCTGCCCTGCACGCACCCACGGCACTAGGCTGCCTCGGTTTGGCGCCTGTGCCTTGCCACCACGCATACACGACACACGCAGGGCAGCCACATTTTGGCGCCGCTCGCACACCACCACCACAATTGGGCGACCAAGACTTAGCGCCCTACGTACACAACACCGGAAAACACAAGCACGGGCGCGTGTTGGCGCCCTACGCAACACGCACGCACACACCCACGGGGCAGCCATTTGGCGCCCACTCCTCGGCACACTCACAATTCTCACACGCAGGCAGCCACTCGCGCGCCTGCTCCAAAGACACGCACGCACTGGGCCTACGCACACACCGACACGGCGCCAGTTTGCTAGGCAATTGGCGCCAGCCGTAGGACATTTTCTCACACCCTCCACAATGCTTCTAGCACCTCAACAACACCAATTACCCAACATCTTTCACACTTAATCCACACCATTCCAATAATAATCATTGAGCATTTCATCAAACATCTCACAACTAACATATCTCATTTTTCACTTAATTGAGGGATTTTCACAAACAATTAGCATGCACAATTCAACCACAAACACATTTCCAATCATCAAGAAAACATAGCACTCCAATTAGGCATAAAAACACAACAACAATCAATCACTCACACTCCCAACACCTAGCCTACATATAATACAAATCCTAAGGGTTATTATAGGTATAGAAAGAGCCCCCATACCTTGAAATGCCAAGAATTCTAAGCCAAATCCACAACTCCAAAAACGTAACAATCCTCCCCCTTCTCTCCTTCATGAACCGAACCTTCACTCGCTTTGAGCAAGTTGAAAAATCAACAATGAACAAGTACTAGGGATTAAGATCACAACACTAGAAAAAGGGTGAAAATTGGAAAAGAAAGGATCAAGAATCCTTACCTAGCACAACTTGAGAATCCATCCCCTTTCTCCTTCCTTAGCTTCGCGTGCTCCCTCTCTCTCTTCTCACTCTCTCACCTTCGCCGTCCCTCTCTCTCTCTGCGCAGCTCTCCTTCGGTTTCCTTCCCTTCTCTCCCAACGAAATCGCAGCAAACATCTCCTCTCTTCTTCAATCGCGTTTCGTTCTCCGTTTCTCCTTTTCCTTCACCGTGCGCGTTTCTTCCTCTTTTCCTTCTCCTTCCTGTCACGCGCAGCTTCTGTTTCTCCTCTCCTCTCCTCTTTCTTTCCCTTCTTTCTTTCCTTTATTTAAACCCTAGGCCCAATCCACACCTACTTGCACCCCTCTCTTTTACTCTCACACACCCATCAATTAAGGCCCATAATGCTATTTACACCTCCCATTTCAATTAATTCCACCACTCCCTAATTTAATTACTAAACTCTACCTTCTTTAATTAACACATCACCTCTTAATTAATTTAAATACCCTATCGTCATTTCGGTATAATCAACCACTAGCACCTAATTAAATTAATTAAATAAACACCCGAATTATTTTGGGGCTTTACAGAGAGGATCTTCCGGGTGATTAGCTGCAATGATGAGCAGAAAGTCAGGTATGGTACGCACGCTTTAGCTGAGGAGGCTGATGACTGGTGGTTGGAGACCAGTGAGAAGCTAGGGGCTGCCCATGAGGAGGTTACTTGGGCTGTGTTCAAGAGGGAGTTCCTGAGAAAGTATTTCCCAGAGGATGTCAGAGGTAAGAAAGAGCTGGAGTTTCTTGAGCTGAGGCAGGGTAGTATGACTGTCACAGAGTATGCTGCTAAGTTTACTGAGCTGGCTAAGTTCTATCCACACTATGCTGAGGCTGGTTCTGAATTCTCGAAGTGCATTAAATTCGAGAATGGGTTGAGGACTGATATCAGGCAGGCTATTGGGTATCAGAGGATCAGAGTGTTTGCTGATCTGGTTGACTGCTGCAGAATCTATGAGGAGGACGGTATTGCTCGCTCTAGAGTTATGAGAGATCAGAGGGGTAAATTCCAGAACAGGGGTAAGCCTTATGAGACATCTGCTGATAGGGGTAACCAGAGGTATGCTGGTGGTAGCAGGTATGCTGGTGGTAGCAGGTCTGCTGAGGGTAAGAGGTCTGCTGAGGGCAAGAGACCAAGTGGGGGAGATGCTCCTACTGATATTGTGTGCTTCAAGTGTGTCAAGCCGGGTCACAAGAGTTTTGATTGTAAGTCTGGGGGAAAGATATGCTTCAAGTGTGGGAAGGATGGTCACATGGCATCCGATTGTGATCGCAAGGAAGCAGTGTGTTTCAATTGTGGAGAAGCTGGTCACTTTAGCTCTAAGTGCACTAAACCAAAGAAGGAGAGGTCCACTGGGAGAGTTTTTGCATTGGCAGGTTCAGAGGGACCCAATGAGATTAGAGGTACTTGCTTTATTTATGGTACACCTTTAGTTGCTATTGTTGACACGGGTGCTACGCACTCCTTTATTGCTTCGTCATGTCTTTGAAAAGTTGAATTTAGTCTTGTCTACTATGGAGAGGGGATGGTTATCGACACTCCAAATGGCGGTTCGGTAACTACTTCTCTGTGTGTGCTAGGTGTCCTCTCACGTCTTCGAAGATTTTCTCGTTGACCTTATCTGCTTACCATTGGGTGGGTTGGATGTGATTACGGTATGGATCGTTAGTAGATAACCATGTACACATCAACTGTTTCAACAAGTTCAGTGAGTTTCCTTCCTCCGTAAGAGGAAGAGTCGCTTTCTTTGTTTGCTGATCAATTGCGTGAGGTAATGAAAGAGGGTGGTCAGCTGTTTTCTTTGATGGCCTCTATGTCTGCTGAGAACCAAGCTGTGGTTGATGGGTTGCAGGTGGTGTGTGAGTTCCCTGAAGTATTCCCGGATGAGATTCCTAGTGTGCCACCAGAGAGGGAAGTAGAGTTTGGGATTGAGCTTGTGCTGCACAGTACTAGGCACGTGTCATGGCACCGTCTGGGATGTCGACTTAGAGTTATCCGAATCAAAGAAGCAGTTGGAAGAGTTACTTAAGAAGAAGTTTGTGAGGCCTAGTGTGTCACCATGGGGAGCTCCAGTTTTGTTGGTTAAGAAGAAGGATGGGAGTATCCGTCTGTGTGTGGATTACAGGCAACTGAACAAGGTAACTATTAAAAATAAGTATCCTCTCCCGAGGATTGATGATCTGATGGACCAGCTGGTGGGTGCTAAGGTGTTTAGCAAGATTGACTTGAGGTCAGGTTATCATCAGATAAAGGTGAAAGATGAAGACATCCGTAAGACAAATGTTGAGCGAGGTATGGGCATTATGAGTACTCTGTAATGCCGTTTGGTGTCACTAATGCACCAGGGGTGTTTATGGAGTACATGAACCGAATCTTCCATAGCTACTTGGATCGGTTTGTGGTTGTTTTTATTGATGATATTCTGGTGTACTCTAAGTCTGAGGAGGAGCATGCAGAGCACTTGAGATTGGTGCTAGAGGTCCTGAAAGAGAAGAAGCTTTATGCTAAGTTGTCCAAATGTGAGTTCTGGCTGCGTGAGGTAAGCTTATTGGGTCACATTATTTCTGGTGATGGTATAGCTGTGGACCCAGCCAAGGTTGATACAGTGTTGCAGTGGGAGAGCCCAAAGTCTGTGACTGAGATCAGAAGTTTCTTGGGGTTGGCTGGTTACTACAGGAGGTTTATTGAAGGGTTCTCTAAGTTGGCCCTTCCGTTGACTCAATTGACCTGTAAGGGAAGAGCCTTTGTGTGGGATGCGAAATGTGAAGAGAGCTTCCAAGAGTTGAAGAGAAGGTTGACAACATCTCCAGTGTTAGTGTTTCCTGTGCCGGATCAACCTTTTGTTGTATACTGTGATGCTTCCAAGATGGGTTTGGGAGGTGTATTGATGCAGGATGGAAAGGTAGTTGCTTATGCGTCCAGACAGTTGAGGACACATGAGAAGAACTATCCGACTCATGATTTGGAGTTGGCTGCTATTGTTTTTGTGCTGAAGATTTGGAGGCACTATCTCTATGGTACCAGATTCGAGGTGTTCAGTGATCACAAGAGTCTGAGGTATTTGTTTGACCAGAAGGAGCTGAATATGAGGCAGAGGCGTTGGTTAGAGCTGTTGAAGGATTATGATTTCGGCTTGAACTATCACTGTTGAGCTTTCTTACTGTTATACTATGTATTGTTGAGATCTGATGATCACTCTTTTTGACATGTAGTTATTATTTCCGCTGCGTGATATGAGATGTTATTCCACGTGTTTTATGGTGTTACGTATTGATTATATTTATGAGTTGAATCCGCTGATTAAGTGTTTCTTTAAGAGATAAGTGTAGCATTCCATTTGAGAAATAAATTTTTATATACTCTGATTTTTGATTTAAATTACCGGGTAGAAATGGGGTGTTACATTTGGTGTTGCCCCATTTATGGTAAGGACAAGATTGCCCCGGCTAGAGTAGCAGCGTTTTAGGGTAATGAGTTGAGAAATTGCCCCTGTATTGTTTTGTGGATATGAATATGACAATGGATGAGGTGAGTGTAGGGCGGATTTCTCCAAGGGTGAAGGGATTGCCCCACTTGGTAATGTGATTTCAAATGGTTGTGAAACGTGATAGAGTTAGGGTTATGGGTTTTTGGAGTTTGTCTGGTATGGCTATAGGCTGGGCGTGGTATGGGATGGACACTGTACAAATTTCCCCAAGTTCAAATGGAATAGATGGTGAAAGGGATGCCCCACTTTAGGATCTAGGTGACGATCCTAGTATAAACTTTTGGTTATCTTTAGAATGACTCTCAGACTACAATAGTCTTGAGTTTGCTATGATGAAAACTACACTTGGTGATCACTAGACCTTGTCTTAGTATAACTGTAACTTGAATGAATCTTGTGGTGCAAGCCTTTTGATTTTTCTTTTCTTTTATATATATATATATATATATATATATATATATATTTTTTTTTGAGCAAACATATTATAAATAAATAAACTTACTTGTCCTAAAATTAAAACTTTGAGAAAACAAAAGCAATCAGTCAATGATCGGAATGAACTCTAGAGGGTTGTAATGTGGCCGGTGGTTAATGATTTATGAAGGAATGGATAATTGGGCTCAAAGAGGTGTTTGATGATTGATGGGACAAATGATTTGGTGATGTAACTTGGCTAATGGGTGATGATTTATGAAGGAAATGGTTTTTAGGCTCAAATGAGTGTTTGAGATTTTATTGAGTAATTGATGTGCCTCATGGTTGGATGGACTTGTTTAGGATTTTAACGTGGCTAAGGGTTTATGGAAGATAGGATATTGAGGTCAAAAGAAGTGTTTGAGGTTTATTTTAGACAAGTATATATCTCTTATGCTTTGACGGTAATGAAGTATCAGCTCACAATTTGTACTATTTTTGTATTTTTTTGTTTGTTTGTTTTTTTTTTTTTTTGGATTTTTAATCCTCTTTTGTGATTTTTGTTTCCTTTTTTTTTGGGTGAGTGAGCTGATAAAACTAATGCACTATTTTTTTGATGTGGAATCGATCCTTGTCTAGGGTGATTGAGAGATTTTTTGGGATTTTTGGCTTAAGGTGGGTGGCAAAGGATTTTTGAGGATATGGGAAGATGGTTCAACTTCATTCTAAATCATGATTGCTCGTTTTCTCAAAAATTAACTTAATGACAATAATTTATTTATTTTTATATACATGCTCTTTATTCATTATTTCTCTTTTTTTTGTGCCCTAATTTTTGCTTAGGCCGCTCTTACGAGTTTTCAACCTAACGGGCCTTTTTGATTTTTTTGTAAAGGGCTTGCACCAATGGAATATAATGTTGACAAGGTATTTTAGAGAACACAAATTCGCCCTAGTATGGAGGGCTTAAAGCGTTATTTCATTAGTGAGAACAAACCAAAAAGTCGACTAGGTAGGGGAGTATGTACTTTAGGGTGGTCGGGGTGGGATTAGACTTGGACGGGGGTGATGACAAGGTAGGGATATTAAATGACTCAAACAAGAATGAAGTCACATGTCACACACAAGTTACTACACGAATGCTTCGTAGAGAGTTAACACATGAAAGAAAATTTTGGCGGACCATTTCGGTCATTCATCATGGGATGCAACGCTTTGTTAAAAAAAATTTGAACGAGCTGCTAATTTGAAAAATTGAGTGCCTTGAAACGCCTTGAGCTTGCAACTAACTATGGCTAAACTTTTTCAAAAAGAATGATTTACATCACAAGAATGTCTCACCCCTCATCACAATTTTTTTCTAGAATTATGCTCATTTTTTTTGTAATGCATGATGTAAGTATGCAAATGAATGAGTGTGCATGAAATGCGAATGAATGTATGTGAAACGCGAATGTAATGATAATGTATGTGAATGAAATGATGATTTTATTTATCGCGTCGGGGAATTATAAGTTTTACGTTTGGAGAGTAAAGTACAAAGTTTGACTTTGACTTTAGCATGCATGGCTTCTCTCCAAAATAAAGCTTTTAATCCTCAGGCACTCGTAACATAATATGTTTATTTTTGTTTTTTGTAATGCAAAGAAAAAAATGCATGAGGTATGGTTTCTAAGAAACTTGCGGTAAATAATGATTTGGGTTTTTGACTTTTTGATTTTTTGATTTTTGGATAAAAGACGGTAAGCACAAATATTTGTTTGAATGCAAGGGTATGAAGCTCCTTTGTGACCCTAGAAAGGTAACTTACGGAGTGGGTCTACGGTTTCTTTTATAGTGAACCTCACAAGGATGGTTCTAAAGAATCCTACACATGGTCCCTAGAGCCAAGGACCCCAGTCAAGAATATTGACCCCAACAATAGGCAAGCTATTAGAAGGGATAGCATCCTTAAAAGGAATCAAACTCTAGGTGAGATTTTCATGACCACCCAACGAGACGTACGTCCCGCAGGCCATCATTACACAATCTCGTTCTAACTTAGGTTTGCACTCAAGTCCGGGTAGAGGACTTTTCTCACATGTGTGTGCAGAAGTGTAATTGTGAAGTGTGTGTAGGAGCAATTTAAAAACAACCCAAAAGCTGCAAACAGACAAACAAACATATATACACAAATATCGTCTTCTATCCTAGGGTTCATAAATCACATAAAAGTATAAGATGCGAAAAATAAAATAAATAAATAAATAAATAAATAGAGGAAGGGTAAAAATTAAATTAATCCTAAATAATTAGACTAGGTTTCGACTCTCTAAAAAGGTAAGTCCCCAGTGAAGTCGCCAGCTGTAGCGACCGAAAAATCCAGGAATGGATTCTTCGAAGTTCAAAAGGAAGTCGCCACCGAAATTCTAGTTTAAGGGCAAATTCGGAAAATCCCTTTTGGTTTTAGGATAAGGCAAGTTTAAAGGTTCGGGAGTCGTTATGCATGGGGAAGGTATTAGCACCCCACGACATCCTTGGCCTAATTAGTTATACTTTCTTAATATTTTACCCTTTTATTTATAGAGAAAAAAACTTAATTAAATTTTTAGTTTTTAGAGCTTGACAAGAGTAGACTCTTGCTCCTACGTACCTCTGGATGCAATGGAGGAATCAAAACTACGTAGTTCTTCCTGAAAAAGGTTTGTTGGTTGGTGTTTTTTAGTGTAGGGGTCCTAGGATTCCTTGAACTGTACAGCTCACTGATCCTAGGACGCTGACTAACCCGGTTGTACAACCGATATAGTCCCCTACTTTTTTGAAAATGATTTTTTGAGTTTTTGAGAGAAATTGGTTTGATGTGAGGTGGGTTGGTTTTAGAATAGGTATTCTAGGACTCTTGAACTGTACAGCCCACTCGTCCTAAAACGCTGACCAACCCGATTGTACAACCGACTTAGTCCCCTATTTTTAGGAAATGTGATTTATTTATTTACTTATAAGTTTTTAGGATTAATGAACTGTACAGCTCATTGGTCCTAAGATGATGACTAACCCGGTTGTACAACCGACTTAGTCTTTTATTTTAGAAAAAATAATTTATTTGTATTTTTATAAGTTTTTAGGATTACTGAACTGTACAGCTCATTGGTCCTAGAATGATGACTAACCCGGTTGTACAACCGACTTAGTCTTTTATTTTTGGGAGAAATGACTTATTTATATTTTTATAAATTTTTAGGATTACTGAACTGTACAGCTCATTGGTCCCAGGATGATGACTAACCCGGTTGTACAACCGACTTAGTCTTTTATTTGATTTTTAAAGAAATAAACTAATTTGTGCATAAAAAAAAAAGACAGAAACTGATAATTAATAAAGACTAGGCTAAAAAAATATAATAAATAAACAAATAAATAACTATATACATAAATAAATATGAATAGATATATACATAAACAAATGAATAAATAAATAAATAAATAGATTATATTATAAATAAATGATAAATAAATATGTACATAAAAATAAACAAAATAAATACAAAACTAACCTGGACTCGACGAGTGCCAAACCGGACTAAGCAAACCGGACTCCTATCTGGTCCATTTTGACTCCAAGACCGCAAGAACCACTTTGAGAATCGGAAAGCCGACTCAAAACGTCCAAATGATCAAAGACAGGCTTTTAGTGAAATGGGTCTCTATCGCTTTGACCCAAAAGATCACTTAACCCGCCAATGATCTCCTCCCCTAATCTTCACCTCTCAACCCCTTTTATATCCAATTGCTAGGGAGCTCTTGTTTCTTGTGAGCAATGTGGGACTAAAAGAAGGTAGAGAAACAATTCCCGTTTTTCTCAAACCTGTCACCGTAAAATTGCGATTCCGGATTCATTAACCGTTGGATCGTCTTCCTTTTTTGACAGTAGGTTCGTGAGACATATATCTACGTTTTCACCGTTCGGATCGTCGAAACGAGTTCTGAGGAGAGAGAAATTTCCTTCGCAATAGCTGCAGTTTTTGGTCCGTTTTTCTCAAACCCCTCACCGTAAAAGTGCGATTCCGGATTCGTTAACCGTTGGATCGTCTTCCTTTTTTGACAGTAGGTTTGTGAGACATATATCTCCATTTTCACCGTTCAGATCGTCGAAAAGATGTCCGAGGAGAGAGAAATTGTCTTCGCAATAGAGCTGCAGATTTGGGTATTTCATCTTTTTGTTCTTATTTTGTAAGCTCTTGTGCTTTGCTTCACTTGCTTTTTCAATTACCCAAAGAGGGTCAAAAGGAAATAACATGTGGGATGATTGACCAAGAATCAAATCATGCATCTTTATTTCAACTTTATATTAATTGTGGTTGATATGCACAAGCTACTTATCTTTTACCTGAGTACATAGAAACGTTTGTTGCACATACACTACTTAATAAAATAAAATAAAAATATTACAATGATATAAGAACTCGGACAAAATTGGAGTATAACACATGTTATGCAAAGGCATGTTATGCAGGAGCATGTTATACGAGTGCATGCAATGCTATGATTTTGGTGTGATGATGCATGTGGTGGAACACTCTTGAGGTTTTCCTTTTGATTTGATTTTTCTTGATCAGTTTTCTTTTTCTGATCATCTGTTTTTCATTTGCTCTTTTTTTTTGAATGATCTTGCTTGATCAGCTTTCCTTTTTTTTCTGATCATCTGTTTTTCATTTGCTCTTTTGGCTTTTCTTCTCTTCTTTTCTTTTGCTCTTTTTATGAAGTGCAGGTATGCGAATGCAAAATTTTGGTGTTTGATGATATGTAATGCCTTTGTGTTTTGATGAAATGGCAGATGACATGCAATGGAAAACTTTTTCTTCTTTGCCTTATTTCTAGGAAATGTGAATATTGCTATTATGCGAAATAAAATGATGAATAACATGAAATGATGAATGACATGAGATGTTTTAGCTTTCTTTTCTTCTACGAGATGCAAGTATTGATGTGATGCAACTGTATTGCTTTAATGTTTGATGGGATGATGAATTTTTGGTTCTTTTTGTTTTATGGAATGCAAACACTACTATGATGTAGACGACACTGAATGTTTTTGTTTGTTTTTTTTTTTTGCATAGGGACCTCAGGATTCTTGGGTGATCAATTCAAGTGTCCTATCGTGATGACCATTTCGAATGTACATTCGACTTAGTCTCCTATTTATTGAAAATGATTTTGTATTTTGAAAATTGATTTGATGTTTGATGCAATGATGATGAATGCTTTTCTTCTTTACTATTTTCCTCTATGAAATGCAAGTATTAATATGGTGCAACTGACGTGGACCGTTTTTTTCTTTTTGCTATGATGAATGCACAAAATGCGAAGATGCAAATGTAATGCTTTGATGCATATGCCATAATGAATAGATTGAAATGCCTAGATGCATGAGGTAAACATTTTTGTGATGATGAGATGCGAGACTTTGGATGCAAGGAATTGAGATGATTATTGACCATTCTGTTGAAAAATTGAATTTGACTCAAACTCCGGTGTTCTCAAGGTTTTTATTTACAAACAACCTCACTCGTTTTCTCTTTCTTTCCATGATGACTGAATTTTAGATATCACGTAAACAACTTGTGTTCTCTCTTTATGAAGCATTGTCTAGTAAGCATGCATAGGAGTGCAAATGTGAATGAATGGGTCAGTTAACTTGGAATTGGTTTAGGGCATGGACATTTATGGCAAGTGAAGGAATGACAGACATGGTTATTGCCGAAGCTCATGAGGGATCAAGAGATACAAGATTGCCCCAATTCAGGTCTTTGATGAGTGAATAGCTTGCCCCTGTCTAGTGGTGACAACAACCAGGGGTGTAGAAGATGATGAATTGGGAATGCTTCGGCTTTTGAAATGAAGGGTGGAGCAAAAGAGATTTTGTCTCAACCCATAAAGTTTGATGTTGCCTCAGTCGTAGCAAAGACAAAGCTGCCCCAATTAGAATGACAAGGCCTTGTTTAGGATAGTGAGTTGAGAGATTGCCCCGGTGAGGTTTCATAGGAATGAATGAGGTGAAGGAATGGGAACGCACTTGCCCCACTTTCGAATGACATTTCAAATGGTTTCTTTGAGTGAGGTTGTGAAAGGCGACAAAGTCATGGTGATGGTTATGAACTGAGGGTGATATATGAATGGGGTGGGCAATGAACAAATCTCCCCAAAGTTGAGTGGAGTGAAAGGTGAAGGGAATGCCCCCTAGTACATACTTTTGGTTCTCTTTAAGAACAACTCAAATGCAATGAAAGTTTTGACTTTTTAGTATGAGGAGAGGCTCCACTTGGTGACCACTAGACCTTGTTTTAATGCAACATGAATGCATCTTGGAGTGCAAGTCATTCTCCCTTTTTTACCAACTTTCTTTTTTGATTGTTTGTTTTTTCTTTTTGAGCAGCTTTCTTTTTTCTGCTTGTTTGTTTTTTCTTTTTGAGCAAACACGTCGTAAATAGATAAACTTATTTGTCCTAAGATTAAAACTTGAGAAAACGAAAGCAATTAGTCATTGATCGGAATGGACTTTTTAGGGTTGTGATGTGGAAAAGGGGATGATTGAGCTTAATGAAGTGTTTGGGGTTGATGGGGAGGATGGGTCTTATTCGTTGTTGGCTGATGGTCAAATGGTTTATGAAGGAAATGGTTATTAGGTTTGATGAGGTGTTTGAAGGTTTTATGAAAGAAAAGATGGTTAAACCCAATGAATTGAGGGCTTTCTTTTGAATGGGGAAATGATTGAACCCATTGAATTTGAGGGCCTTTTTGGAAGGGGAAATGATTGAACCCATTGAATTTGAGGGCCTTTCTGAAGGGGAGCTCTTATGCTTCATGGAAAAATGTATTGACTCTTAATTTATACTCCCTTTGTCTTCCTTTTTTTGTTTTGGGATTCTCTTTTTTGAAACTTTGTTATTCCCCTTCTTTTGTGAATTTCCTTTCCTTTGACTTGGGTGAAAATGATATACCATCTTTGATGTGGAATTAACCCTCGTCTAGGGTGATGGGGATATCTTGGGCTTTTCTCGGCTTAAGATGGGTAACAAAGGGTATTTTTGTGATTTTGAATCTTGGACTTTCTGGGATTTTAGGTTTTTGAGGGTATGGAGAGATGACCAAATTTCAATTCAAATCCCGATTGCTTATTTCTGTAAGACTTAACTTTAGGACAATAATTTATCTATCTTCATGTGTTTGCCCTTTTCTTTTCCCCCCTTTTTGTGCCCTAATTTTTGTCTGGATTGCTCTTTGCGAGTTTTCAATCCACCGGGCGCTCTTTTTTGCCTAGGCCGCCCTTTGCGGGTTTTCAACCTAGGGAGCTTATTTTATCTTTTTTATTTATTATATATTTTTTTTAGAAAGACTTGCACTAAAGGAATATGATACTGACAAGGAAAATTAGTGATCACAGAATTGCCCCAGCATGGAGGACTTAAAGTGTTAGCGAGAATGAACCAAAAAGTCAAGTATGCACTGATGGGAGAGAATATGCGCTTTATGGGTGGACGGGGCGGGATTAGAGTTGGATGGGGAATGATGATAAATGAAGGAAACTGGCTGACTCAAACAAGGAAAACTGCAAGTGCCATGCATACTTACTAGAAGAACGCTTCACAGAGAGTTAACATTGGTTAAAACATAATATAAAAACTTTTTTTTAATGAACTGTTTCAGTCTTTTATCATGGAACGGATGAGATGCAATGCTTTTTTTTGAAGGAAATAAAAATGAGCTATTGATATGAAAAACTGAGGGCCTTGGAACACCTTGAATTTGCAAGTGAGTGAGGGTAAACTTTTCCAAAAAAGAAAGATTACTTTGCAAGAACATCTCGTCTCTCATCACAACGTTTTTGTTGTATGCAATGCATGGATGAAAACATTATGATGTATGCATGATGAAAATGAAATGCATGAAAGCATGTTCACTTGAAAAGTGTGACTATTCTAAAAGTTTTTTTTCTTTTTGATGTTTTCTTTTTATGCAAGAAGAAATATGAAATGCCAACACATCTTTTGATGATGAATGATGCAAGAATGATGCTTCTTTTCAAAATGATCTTTATAGAGGCAAGACAAGATATGAAATGTCGATGTCCCCTTTTCTTTTGAATGATGAAAGATGCAGGAATGATGCTTCTTTTTCTAAATGATGCTTCTTTTTAGAGGCAAGGCAAAGTATGAAATGCCAATGCCCCTTCCTTTTTTTGAAAGATGCATGTATGGAGGAATGATGTATTTGAACTAAAGTGATGAGGTTAATGAAATGATGCATGAATGCTACATTTTGAATAAATTTGATGATGATTTTTGTTCATGATTATGAATGAGATGCTTTCTTGTTTTCATTTCTTGTGCAATGAAATGCATGACACTCACAATGATAAAAAAAAAATGCATGGAAAGACATGATTTTTTTATTGAATGGAATTGCAGGCAAAATGAGAGGTTAATGTATTATTTTTTTCATGATGTGTGAAAAAGGAAAACAATAATGCATGAGACGCGCCCCTAATAAGACACGATTTTTTGGATCTCTCGAGACAATTAAGGGAAAAAGCCTTAGTGAATGGAAACGCACACGTGCGGAGAATGCACTCCTGACAAACCTTAATGAGATAGAGAAAAAATGCATGTATGAATTTTATCAAGTTTTTGTTTTATGCAATGCAAATGATGTCTTTATATGAAGATGACGACGATAATGCGACTTGACATGCATGAATGAATGCATGATGAGGATGATTGAAAGAAAATTATTTACAACATAGGATTTTCAAAAGCTGGAACTTCACACTTCTGGAAATATATATATATTTTTTCGAAAAAAGTTTGGATGCGGGGGTATGCAGTCCTACAGGGTTTCTTAGAGACAGGATCTAAGGCTTTTCTAAGGGTGCACACTTCAAGGAAAGCACTAAAAGGGGGCCCTAGATAAGGTTCCTAGAGCCAACGACTTCGTCTGAGAGCACCGATCACAGGGTCGTACGTCCAAGTGATGATGTCATCAAACAAAGCCAAACTCTAGGTGAAGTCTTCGCAATCACCCAACAAGACGTACGTCCAGTGAGCAACCACTAATGACTTCGTTCTAGCCTAAGATATACTCTAGCCCGGGTATAGGGCTGTCTCACCAAGAAACTAAAAAAATAAAGGGAGTGCAACGTGTTGTGTAGGAGTACAATGCCAAACATACCCCCCCACCTGCAAAGAAAATCCAGAAGCAGTCCAGCCAAAGAAAATCATCTACCCTAGGGTTTTGCATATATCATTTAAGTCTAAGCAAGAAATCAACCTAAGGTACTAACAATCATCTAAAACTCTACTTACCTTAAGAAGAGGAGCTAAGAAGAGGGGATCATGATAGAAGGGGGAAAGTGCAAGAACTTACCAAAGAAAAGGGGCGAAGAAGAGGGGAACATGCGAGATAAGGGGAATATGATGTGTTCCGGGGTGTATCAGCAATTACAAGAGCTTCCAATAGCAATTGGGCCGTCGGCCCAACCCAACGTAATCGGCCCAAACAAGCTGCTTGGACCGCAATTCTCGCAACCGGCCGAAATCTTCGCAAACGGTCGGGACTCTACAGTATATATACGCCATTCACACATGGCATCAGGTACGTTCTCCTACCTTGTGTTATCTGCCCGAGCGACCACTCACTTGATCGTCGGAGTGTCTTTGCAGGTACCACCCGAGGTGCTCAGCGTGAAGCCAAGACCGGTCCTTTCCCATATTCAACGACCGGCTTCGTCAACAGGACAACAACAACTTCAACACTTCATTGGTCTAAGGTACGATCAATTGGCGACCACAGTGGGAGGCCCGAGCGCTATCCTACTTCATTCATGGCTCCACGCGACCGACCCCAGACGCTGGCCTCATCCCGACTCAACCCCTCTGGGCAACAAAATTTCAAGCCGGCGAGACTCGGAGGGCGTAGCCGTCACAATCCACGAATCTCAAGGAAATCCGCGACAAGAGCCTTCAGTACACAACGGTCGCGGACCGGTCCTACAACAGATTCAGCCGCCCGTTCCTCACGATCTACCGCCCGAACTGATCGAGGCCGGCATTCAGGAACCATTGCCAGAACATGTCACTCAGGCCGTTCTGCAGATCCTGCAAAGCAAGAACCAAGTCATCGCGGACAGAGATGAGCTGATCTCTCGCTATGAAAGAGGGTCGATTCCGGGCCGCCCGCGTGCGGAAGACGGAGAACCTTCTGCTCCTCGCCGACCGGCGCATAGGCACCGATCACCTCCTCGGAGGAGCCTCTCTCGCCGGGAAAGCACCACCCACCGGTCTCCGGCGCGACGAATCAGGGCGCATAGGTCGCCCCTAAGCAGGAACGTGCGCAGACGTCGTTCGCCATCTTATGATGAATATGAGGATTCCAGCTACCGTCCTGACACCGGCCGCTCACCCACCAGGTACTCCTCTAACGAGTCGTCCGGTTCACGACGGTCAAGAAGCAGGTCTTGGGATTCTCGTGAAGAACTTGAAGATTACAGGGATGGACGAATTAGGGACGTCCCGCATCGGCCGAGAAGAGGTCAAAGCGAGCGACTCAGAAGACCTCCTCAACTTCCACCATCTGGCCCTTCCGGAGGATTCTATGGAATGCCGGGCAACGAGGCATGCCTCGCTATGCAACCCTTTGGGTCGAACGGCATTCAGAACGGACACGGCCCATTCACCAGAGAAATCAGGTGCTACAGAATTCCGAGAGATCTGAGAAAGCCGCCCAATCTAAACAAGTTCGATGGCCGTGGAGATCCAGACAAACACCTCCGGTATTTTAACAATTACTGCTGTTACAGAGAGTTGGGGTCGACCATGAAATGCAGGCTTTTCCCTTAGTCGTTGGACGGCCGAGCATTAGAATGGTGGGAATCTCTTTGCCCCAACACTATCTCCTCATGGGAAGATTTGATCAGAATCTTCTTAGCACATTATACGGCCAACCGCTGCCAGTATCGATATGAAGAACACTTGGACAAGATTGTTCAAGGTGATAATGAGACGCTGAGACAGTATATCGACCGGTTCAACACGGAGGCTGAGACTGTTCGTGACTTGTCCGACAAAGACAAGCTGAAGTACCTAAAACGTGGCATTCGACCGGACCACAGGTTCGTAGAGGAGTTCACGTTGAACCACTACCAGGACCTCAGCTTCTTCCTAACAAGGGCGAATGTCCACATGGCGTATGAGGAAACTTTGGCTGCAAGAAAGGCCGCCCGTGCGTGTCCCAAAGAAGAATAGAGTAAACCGGCTAAAGGGCATGAAGGTCGCCGAGACAACCGGCCGGACTTCAGAGACAAGAAATTTGATCATCATACTCGTCTGAATACTTCTATTGCGCAACTTTACAGTGAGTGCCAGAATAATGAGTTTGTGGGAGTGAAGCGGCCTGATCCTCTCGTGCTCAAGAAAGGGGCACGGCCGACCAAAAGATACTGCCACTACCACAAGAGCAAGGGGCACGACACCAACGACTGTATGGCCCTCAAGGACGATATTGAGGAACTCATTCAGAAAGGCAAGTTGGGCAAATATGTGAGGTCCGAAGAAAGCGAGCGACCTCAAGAGAAGTCAAGAGAGCCTGATCAAGATAGATGTAAGGGCGCCCTAGTCATAACGAGCGCTCAAGACAAAGACCGATTTGACGACCGAGATACTCGACAATCAAAAGGCCGCAATGTAGCAATGGTTATTCACGGTGGAAACCCGTTGGATCGCAGGGAGTCCAACAAAGCCACCGAGAGAAAATGGGACGAACTTCTAATGGTCGCATCAACTTCAGCAGAACGACCGGTCTCGAATAGACCTCCCATCTCTTTTGGGGATAACGACCTACTCGATGGTAAGCCAAACAGTTATGTCCCGTTGGTAGTCAGAGCAGTTATGGCCAACACAGAGGTTCAAAGAATTCTGGTCGACCAAGGTAGCTCAGCCGATATCATGTTTGAAGAATTGATTGACAAGTTAAAGGTTGATCGAAGCGAGATAATTCCCCAGGCCGAGCCTACTCCTCTAACACGCTTCAATGGAGCGACCACCTATCCGTTGGGAACGATCGAGCTCTTGGTTACGTTTGGTGATGATACTGGGGAAAGCACTTTGTACAGGACGGTCCGGACGACGTTCCTTGTACTCCCCATCAAATCCTGCTACCAGTGTATTATTGGTAGGCCGACCTTGGGCAAGCTAGAGGCCGTTGCATCAACGATGCATTTGAAGATGAAGTTCTACAATAAAGACGACCAGGTGGTTACCCTGGCGGCCGACCTAGAGGCGGCTAGGCGAAGCCACTACCTGTATCAAGAAATTTGTGATGAGGTAGATCGTGGCCCTAGCGCTCGAAGCACCGGTGAAGGCCACCAAGTCAATCTCACTGATCTGGCCAGACAGCGACCTAGAGGACAATGATGACGATTTAGCCCGAGAGCTAAAGAACAGGTTCAAGAGACCAGAGCCTCATGGGGAATTGGTAGATGTGCAGTTGGGTGACGACCCAACAAAGACAGTTAAGCTCGGTAGCGACCTACCGGAGCAGGTGAAGCAAGACCTTGTGCAATGTTTAAAAGATTATGCTGACCTGTTCGCATGGCAGGCATCAGATATGCCCGGTATTCCCGTAGAAATCGCTTGCCGTCAACTCTCGGTCGATGAAGGCGTTAAGCCGGTCGCCCAAAGAAGACGAACTCAGAGTGAGGAAAAATCTCAAGCCGCTGCAAAGGCCGTTGAGGACCTCGTGAAGGCTAACTTGATCGAAGAGATCAAGTACACGACCTGGCTATCTAATGTTGTGCTGGTGAAGAAGAAGAATGGTAAGTGGCGAATGTGTGTAGACTACACCGACCTGAATAAGGCATGCCCGAAGGATGCCTTCCCTGTGCCCAACATTGACAAGCTGGTCGATGGTGCCTCGGGCTATAAATTACTATCTTTTCTGGATGCTTACTCGGGCTACAATCAGATTACGATGTACCCACCCGATCGACACAAGACAGCCTTCATGACAGATCGTGGCAACTTTCAATACAAGGTGATGCCTTTCGGCCTAAAGAACGCTGGAGCGACTTACCAGCGTATGATGAACAAGATCTTTAAGAGGCAGATCGGTCGAATATCTGAGGTGTATTTAGACGATATGATCATCAAGAGCATGACTGACACTGATCATGTGGGCGACCTAAGAGAGGTCTTTGAAGAAGCCAGGAAGAATTTACTTAGGCTGAATCCAGAAAAGTGTACCTTTGGCGTAAGGGCCGGCAAATTTTTGGGCTTTCACCTAACGGAGAGAGGAATAGAAGCAAATCCTGATAAATGTAGGGCGGTCGCCGACATGAGGCCGCCCACTACCAAAAATGAAATCCAACAGCTGAACAGCATGGTAGCGGCCTTATCCAGATTCATACCAAAAGCGGCCTGTAAGTCGCTCCCGTTATTCAGGCTCCTGAAGAAAGATACAGGTTTTGAGTGGACCGACCAATGCCAGCGAGCGTTGGATGAATTGAAAGAAGCTTTGACTAACCCACCGATCATGACCAAGCCACTGCCGGGCGAAACGCTGTATCTATACTTAGCGATAACAGAAGAAGTTTTGAGTGCTGTGTTAGTCAGGGAAAGCGACCTAAAGCAGAATCCGGTCTACTTCATCAGTAAGGTACTGCAAGGGCCCGAGCTGAGCTATCAGAAAATAGAAAAATTTGCCCATGCACTTCTAGTGGCTGCTCGAAGATTGAGACCCTACTTTGTGGCCCACCAGGTCGTGGTAAGGGCCGATCAGCCAATCAGGCAAGTCCTCCATCGGCCAGACCTGGCGGGACGAATGATAAAATGGGCGATAGAACTCAGCGAATTTGGGATTAAATTTGAATCCAGATCGGCCGCTAAAGCACAGGTGTTGGCCGACTTTATAGCTGAAATGACTCTGATTCCAGAAGATCAAGCTGCAACGACCTGGATCTTGCACGTAGATGGGTCGTCCAATAGCAAAGGGAGTTGAGCAGGCCTAATATTAGAAAATTCAGACTCCTTACTTGTGGAGGTGTCGTTGACTTTTGCATTCCACACATTAAACAACCAGGCCGAGTATGAGGCATGCATAACTGGCCTGCAGCTCGCCAGGGATTTCAATGTCGACCGTGTTGAACTTCGATCAGACTCCGTACTTGTTGTCTCGCAGATCAAAGAATTGTACGATGCTAAGGACGACGTGCTAAAGAGTTATTTGGCCAGAGTAAGAGAGCTTCTCAAGCAGTTCGACCGAGCAGAAGTGGTGCATGTGCCTCGGACCGAAAACGTTCGAGCAGACATTCTGTCAAAACTTGCAAGTACCAAAACTTTTGGAAATCACAGAAGTTTGATTCAGGAGACTCTAAATCGGCCAAGTGTGTCAACCAAGCCAAGCCAGTCGTTGGCCGTTCTTTGTATCAACACAGATTCAGATTGGATTGCCCCCATTCTACGGTACATCGTGGAAGGAGAAGAGCCGAGCGACCACAAGCAGGCGAAATTGGTCAGGCTCAGGGCGACCAAGTATTCGGTAATAGAAGGGAAATTATACAGAAAAGGATTCTCATCTCCGTTGCTAAGATGCCTTTCGTCGGTCGAAGCCGACCATGTGTTAAGGGACATCCATGAGGGTGTTTGTGGAAGCCACCAGGGCGCTCGTTCCATTTCAAAGAAAGCTCTCAGGGCCGGTTATTACTGGCCGACCATGGACGAAGATGCCAAGAAGTTAGTCCAGAAATGCAAAAAGTGTCAAATGCATGCAGACGTCCATGTTGCTCCTTCTTCAGAATTACAAAGTCTTGTCTCACCTTGGCCGTTCGCCTGGTGGGGCATGGATCTGCTAGGCCCGTTTCCACCTGCGCCAGGCCAATTCAAATTCTTGATCGTATCAGTTGATTATTTCACGAAGTGGATCGAGGCCGAGCCTCTGGCAACTATCACATCAGCAAAAGTAAGCAAATTCTTCGGCCGGTGTGTGTTAGCCCGTTTCGGAGTCCCACAGCAATTAATAGCAGATAATGGTACCCAGTTCGCAGACAAAAGGTTCAGAGAAATGTTGGCCGACTTAGGGGTAAAACAGCGTTTTACCTCGGTCGAACATCCACAGACAAACGGCCAAGCTGAAGCGGCCAACAGAGTTATCCTGCGTGGTTTGAAACGAAGACTCGATGAAGCAAAAGGGAACTGGGTCGAGGAGCTGCAGTCCGTTCTTTGGGCATACAGGACGACCCCTCATTCATCGACCGGGGAGTCGCCCTTCAGACTTGTGTATGGAACTGATGCCGTAATACCCATAGAAATGGGTGAACTAAATTGGAGAACTATGAATTCCCAAACGACGGCCGACAACGACCGAGCTATACGAGAAGAATTGGACCTGATTGAAGAATTGCGCACCCAAGCATCACTTAGAGAACAATTGATCAAACAAAAGGTCGCAGCTAGATACAACGCTCGAGTCCAGAAGAGAGATTTCTCGATCGGCCAGCTCGTCCTAAGGCGTGCAGATGTTGGAAACAAGAATGCCCGACAAGGAAAGCTAGCACCAAATTGGGAAGGTCCATATCGGGTCGTTAAGAAGACCGGCAAGGGGGCATACGAGCTGGAGACCATGGAAGGGGCGACTATGCCCAGAACATGGAACGCAGATAAACTTAGAAAATACTATGTTTGAATGTAATGAACGACCGATCCATTAATGAAAGGCAGGCGCTCTTTTTCCCACTGGGTTTTTTACTGAGGCCTGACCTTTAAAATATGCTTTGTACTTTACTTTCTCGCAAGAATGTATGCCCGGTCGCTCAAACATGCTCATGGCAGAGGAGCGATCGAAGAATCATCAAACATGGATCGTCGAAACGATCCACATCGAGTGCCATCGAAATGGCCCAAGGGTTAAAGAAATAACCCACAAAACGCTAGGCCGTCGAAACGACCTGCATCGAGCGCCACCGAAGTGGCCCAATCGAGTGCCATCGAAATGGCCCAATCGAGTGCCATCGAAATGGCCCAATCGAGCGCCACCGAGTTGGCCCAAACGAGGTCGCCAAGCCGACCGAATGCCACCAAGTGGGCATTCTTTGTTTATCGGGTAAGAAACACCCCACATCTAAAAAATGCCGCCGAGCGGGCCATACGCGTCAAGCGACCTAACGCGAGCATTTGTGAACTTGGAGAAATGCAAACTCAACGACACGAATTCAAATAAAGGAAATAAAAGGCAAATTAAAGATGTCATTACAAAATAGTGACGCCCGGTCGAAGCCGAGCGCCCAAATATCCCACTGCTCGAAGGCAGCTTAGAAATTGTTGTGCCCGAAGGCAAGTTAAACTATTACAGAAATTACTCCGCTCGCAGGCGGGCTTCAGAAAAGGACCGAGCTAGGGCGAACGATCTTGTTGTTCTCGACATAGTGGTCGGGCTGCATGATCTTGTTGTTCTCGACATAGTGGTCGGGCTTTATCAGGTTTTCATCGAAATTAATGCTCAAGTCTGAGTTCAGCACCCGCACCTGACCGAGAGCATTATAGAATTGCTCGATCGCTGCACCCTTAGCAAGCCCGGCTATCGACCGAACTTGTGCCTCCAGCTCAGCCCTCTGGGTCTCCCACTCGGCCTTCTCTTTCTCCAAGACTTCAAGGTCGGTCTTCAAATTTGTCACTTGAGCTTGGAATTCCTTGTTCTTCTTCAACAGCTTGGCCCAGTCGTCATCGGCCCGTTGCAGAGCTTCCTTCTTTGACTTAGCTAATTTCTCCAGCTTTTGCTTTGCCTCCGCCAAGGCCTTGTCCTTCTCAGCCCGAGCTTCTGCAAACAAAGATAGCCAAAGTTGGTTAGTCGGTCGAATATAAGCAAAAGCACGACGGGTTAGAAAAATAAAATACCTTGAGCTTCATCCGACAGCTCTTGAATAATTTTGGCAATCCCAATGCAAAGAGAAGCACAGACGGCCATGGGTTTCTTCTTGAACCGCTCGAAGTCGGCCAGCCCCAAACCCTCGAGCGAGAGAACAGGAATGTCGGCCTCGGGAAAATTGCGGTTCCGCTCATCAAACTTGGCCCGCTTGGGAGAGCGATCATCGTTGCGAGGAGGCGACCTGACCTTGGAAGCTGATTTCTTCCCTTGGCTCTTAGGAGTTTGAGGCACTTTCGACGGCCCTTCGAGATCGACTACGTTTCGTGGCGGCGGCCGGGAGGCGCTGTTCTTAGGAGGATTCAGGACCTTCTCGATCTCGGCCCAGTTTTTGCCAGCCATTCTTCCTGCGAAATAGAACAATTCAAGAGTTAGAAGGAGCGAGCAATATTCGAAATTAAAAGATAAAGTCCAAAAGCGAACCAATCTCGGCTTCAAGAGCTCGACCCACGAGCAGTACAAAGGGACGGCAAGGCAGGTCGCCCTTGGGGTCTGGGGGCATCGTGCTTGCCAGTGTTTTTATCATTTGAAGAGTCTCCAAGTCGGTCGCACTTAAGTCTTTGGTTGTATAGATGTAATCACCAGGCCGTCGGAAGAAGTGGGCCTCATTCCACATAATGGGAAAGAAAGGCACACCAATCGTCCCATCAGGGTTGGTCTCAACAATGGCTTTGCCCGCTTCCTTGGTAGGGAAAATCCAGAAATAGTGGCTTTTCCAAGCAGCACCCAGTGATTCTTGGTACGCCTTAAAGTATCGATTCTGAGTGATTCTTGGTACGCCTTAAAGTATCGACTCTGGGTCTTAAAGGAGACCTGCTCCCTCTTCTCCTTGTTGGCTTTTTCCCTCAACCAGCTCAGCTCGAAAATAGCAAAGAATAACATGGTCGAGACCGGCCTGCCCAGTTTGGTCAGGAGCACTTCAAAAGTTTTCAAAAACGCCCATGCGTTTGGGTGAAGTTGAGAAGGGGCGACCCCAATATAACGAAGGATGTCACGCTGAAATTCGCTGAATGGTGGGACGATCCCCATCCGCTCGAACACGATCCGATGCATCGTGAACTTCAGATTATCAGAAAAAGTTGCGATGTCTTCTCCGTCCTTCATACCTCTCCACCCTCCAGCCCGGCAAACGGTTGAAATGGCATTGCAGCTCAGGCAGTGCGTAGTGGCCGACCATGATAATGCTCCTATTAGAACGAAGAGTGTCTGACACCCAGGACATATCAGAACGATCCCGGGCTAGATCGGGCAGGACGTCTGCTGCTCCTTCAATCGATTGTCCTTCGTTATTTACTCCTTGACCAGAGGAACTCGCCGCAGGCTGAACCACAACCTCCTCAGTAGCTGTTTCAGCTCGGCCTTCCTCGGCCTCGACCATTTCCTCGTCCACGACCTGGACGGCACTCTGTGCTTCATCTTCTATGACCAGCTCTTCATCTCCATCCACGGCGCAAGGTATGACATTTTCTGGTGGTGGAGGGTTACACGACCGAACGTCAGAATGGGCGGACTTGGGGTCAGAACTTCCCAAACTAACTGACCCCTTGCTGGAAGAGCTGGGGCTCGCGCTTGAGCTCGAGCTGCTCGAAGAATCAGAACTTCTATCGCCCGAAGACGACTTAGATTCCTCCTTGTGGGAAGTAGCCTCGGATGGCCTCAACATGTGGTCAGCGAAAGATTGGGACGGCCCTCCGGGGATACGAGCGGTCTGTTTCGTCCGCGGCATACACAAACACCTGCGATAAGGGGATCGGGTCAGGTCGGTTGAGCAGCGCACTCATGAGAGGGGGCGACTTGGTCGTCCCCAGACCTGACACCCCCTATCACAAGGCGTGGAACAATGCACTCGAAGGAAAAACTGCAGAAATTTAAAGAATAAGAGCAGAGATCGATTCATACCTTAAAAAATGTTGGAGATCGGTCGCGAAAGCAAAGATGAATAAACGAAAGTAGTTGTAGATGCAGGTCAGCGGTAGACAAGTCGATCGGCAGCAGAGCAATTCGTAAAAGCGTGAGGAATAGTTCCTACTGAAGGAGTATTTATAGCGCAGGCCCAAGGTGCAAGAGGGACCGGGAGACGAAACGTCGCAACGTTTCACCTTCTCCTTAAAAGCTGTCATTAAATGACCTCGGAATCATCAAACGTCGTGTCATAAATGTCAGCGAAAGCCAACCGTCACGTCAGCTCGGCCAACGGTTGCCAGGCGGTCGGGGCCGTCCCATCGAAGGCGAGCGGCCGTGTCCGTTTCATTACCTGAAGATCCGCTAAAACAGCGTCACTCCTAGGGGCAGCGATTCAAGCCTCAGCCCGCTCTTAAGAGACCTAGGCTTGGGGGGCAACTGTTCCGGGGTGTATCAGCAATTACAAGAGCTTCCAATAGCAATTGGGCCGTCGGCCCAACCCAGTGTAACCGGCCCAAACAAGTTGCTTGGACCGCAATTCTCCCAACCGGCCGAAATCTTCGCAAACGGTCGGGACTCTACAGTATATATACGCCATTCACACATGGCATCAGGTACGTTCTCCTACCTTGTGTTATCTTCCCGAGCGACCACTCACTTGATCGTCGGAGTGTCTTTGCAGGTACCACCCGAGGTGCTCAGCGTGAAGCCAGGACCGGTCCTTTCCCATATTCAACGACCGGCCCAGTCAACAGGACAACAACAACTTCAACACTTCATTGGTCTAAGGTACGATCATGATGCATGAGCTTACCTTTTGGAGAAAGGGAGCAAAGAAGAAGAGATCATGGGGATTTTGGAGAGATGCATGAGCATAAGTAAAGAAAGAAAGGGGTAGGAGAAGAAGCAAGAAGCAAACGTAGAAATAAGCAAATGCACATGGATGCAATACAATGAGAGTGCAGAGAACATTCAATCATTATTGGTAAAGAAAGAAGGAAAGATAAGAAAAAAAGAGAAGAAAAGAAGGAAATAGAACAATCACATTTGAATCAAACAATTTTAAACCACACATCAAGTTAATTAGGCTTGACCCTCGTTATTTTTTAAAAAAAAAGTCCCCAGTGGAGTCGCCAGCTGTTGCACCTCAAAAAAATCCGGTTTGGACTTCTCAATGTACAACGTGGGAAAATTTTGAATCCGCCACCAATATTTTAGTTTTAAGACGAAAACATTGAAAAAACGTCTTTTTATACAAGGCGGATGGTCTTTTCGAAAACAGGAGATGTAGGTTCGGGGGTCGGTTAGGTATGGGGAAGGTATTAGCACCCCACACCTCCTTTCTACCGAAAGGGAACCTTTAATTTGATGTGTGGTTTTGACAAGGTTTGATTTGAAACAATTGTTCTACTTCTTTTCGTATTCTTTTTATTAGAGAAAAATGTTTTGTAAGCGGAGAAAAGAAAGATTCTTTTTAGAATTTTTGAAAAGCGTGCTTGACGGGACGTGGCCCGCTCCTACGTATCTCCCGGTGCGATGGAGAATTCAAAGCTTACGTAGTTCTCCTGAGTCGAGAAGTTTTGGTGTGTTGGTGTTTTTTATTGTAGGGGTTCTCGTCCGAATCACATGCATGCAGTCCACTAACCCTAAAACATAGACATCCCGCGCAGACACAGCGACGTGCCCCCTACTTATCGAAAAGTGATTTGAATTACTTGAAAAATTTGTTGTGAGGTTGGTTGCTTTTATTTGAGCAAGTATCTCAGGCTCGCACGAACTGTACAGCTCGCTAACCCTAAGGCGCTAAGCAACCCGGATGTACATCCGACTTGATTCCTTACTCATTTTTTAAATAGGGTTTAAGTTGTTAGTTGCTTGTTTTATTTCTCATAAGTATCCCAAGATGTTTGAGTTGTACAACTCCGATCTTAGGACGCTAGTCAACATCGGCCGTACGTCCGACTTGACTCCTTATGAGTTTTTTTTTTAGGAAAAAGGGGTTTTTTCTTTATTTAAAAAAAAACATTTGATTTTTGATTTGAAAACTAGTTTAGGAAAGAATTTGATTTGGAAAAAGATTTTGGAAAACAAGTAGAACACTTCAATTGACTCCAAATCCATAACCAAATGCAAAGTGAATGAATAAAGTTCAAACATATTCAACTAATCAAGCAATCATGAACATGTTAATCATCAACTAAGATTAAGCATGCCAATATAATCAAGGGATTCAATTATCAAAGATGCAAGACAAAGTTCTCAAAAATAATTGTGTGTGTGTGTGTGAGAGAGGTGCATTTATCTTAATGACTCTATGCTACACAAGTAGTAGGCTTACGTCTTCATATAAGAGTACATGCATGGGGGAGGAATTGCACACAATTGAGTCAAGACATTTTAATGGCATCATGAACAAGAGAGATACAATCAATTATAGGCATAGAACATTCTTAGTTAGATGAATGAACATGCAAGCAATGATGTGCATGATTAGGCAAATATGCAAATGCATGAGCATACAAGGATATGAATGAATGATCATATAAGACTATGCATGAATGAATAGGCATACAAGACTATGCATGAATGAATGATTGAGCATACAAGACTATGAATGCATGAGCATAGTTATTGTGCAAGGTATGAACATTTGAGTATGCATGAACATATGAATGAATGCTAAACATGGAATTAATGAATGCATGAGCATGTGAGAGGGTAAGAGAATGCAATAGTCCTAAGCATGTATGAATGTATGAACATGTGAGCATATGAAAGTATGCAAGTACTAATGTGCAAACATAAGAATGTGTCATACAAGTGATGCAAATAAATGAAATGCAAAGGGTGAAAAGTTTAATTATGAGATGAGGTAAAACCAATGATGCAATGTAGTAAAGTAAAAGGGTATGCAAAGTAGTAAAAATTAAATGAGGTGGGGTAAAATGTTTGATGAAGTGGTAAAAGGTTATAGTAAGAATATGGTAAAAATGTTTGAGTAAAAGGTAAATAAAAAGCAAAAATGTTTTTTATGTTTTTTGGTAAATAATTAATGAATGGTAAAGTAAAAAGTAAGTGAGTGGTGAAAAGTGAAAAGTGAAAACACAATTACACAACTAATATTTACAAACACAAGATCAAATCAACAAATTGGTAAAAATTGAGGTCCTTGGCCGAATGCATAGCAAGGAAAAACCAAGCACACATTTCATCATGTTCTTGCAACCAAATCACATCAATGAGCATATGAACATAAACCCTAGGATCTACTCATACATTTGATGCTCAAACAATTGTCATTTCATCATTTATTTCAACTCAAAATCAAAGGAAATGCAAGAACAATAGAAACCCTAATTTCTACTTATGAACCCAAGAGCATAGTTGGCTAGGTCCACCTTTTTATTCAACTTGAACACAAGAAATGGTCAAAGAAATGCATGAACAACCAAAAATGCTATATGGCCGAAACATTTTTTGAAGGAAAATGAGGTTTTATTTCATGAAATTTAGTGAAAAATGTGTGGAAATTCAAGGGAAATTATTCATGCACAAAAACAAACTCCTTCAAGGCCAAGGACCCATCTCAAACATCCAAGGCTCCCAATGTCCTTGTCATAATGTTTGAAATGGATCCTCAAAGCAAACAACAACAAGCAATCAAGAAGAAGTTGGGAGTAGAAGAGAAATTTACATGGTAAAAGTGAAAAAAAAACAAGGATCTAAGGCTTACCTTAAGAACTTTCAAAAGAAATGAAGAAGAAGATCAAATAGAAACCAAGAACACTTGAACCTCTTCTTGAATCCCACGAAAATCTCTTGATCTTGAAGAATTATTGTTGAAAGCTTGATGATAATGCAAGATTAGAAGTAGGTCTAGTATAAGAATCAAGGAAAAAGAGGCTTTGATGGTGAAAAATTGAAAAAAATGGAGGAAGGATGAGGGAGAGCTAGCTTCGATTTTTGAGAGAGGGAGGAGAGGAGAATATTGTGTACTAGGGTAAAAATGAGAGTGTCCTCCTTTAATGGTCTCTTATTTTGGGTTTTATATGAGATGCAAAATTAAGGGTATATAGGACATTGTGCTTTTGCAAACCATTGAGATTTGAGATAAAATTTAAATCAAGGGCTAGGATTGTAATGCACATGGATTAGGGGCAATGAGAAAACACAAGTGAGGGGGGAATGACTGGTCATACACAAAAATTAATAGTTTTTGTTGCACAAAAATTGTTAAGGGCATTTAGGACTTTGTACACAAAGTTGTAGCCTAGGATTTGATCTAGAATTTTAATCAATGGCTAGGAATACAACTCTCATGGATCAAGGGCATGAAGAAGCACAAAAATGAGGTAAAAATAGGGCTGAAATTCGCAGCCATGAGTGGGTTGGCATTTTGCAAGTTGTCATTGTACTATTTGTCTCCCACTACCTTTGTAATTATCCTTTCTTTTTCTTGATTATTCTTTTCTAGATAATTCCTATGAAAATCTTACCATTTTGGGCCTCATCTTAGGAATCAATCATTGGGCCTAAAATTCCATGATATCACCAATGCCAAAATTGATTTGTTGACCCCACCTCAAAGGAAATGACCATTTTACCCTTTTATTCAAAAATTTGATTTTTATGCCAAAAGGTTTAATATTTATGCGCAAAAAAATCACAATTAAGCACAAATCTTCCTCAAATAATTCATTGATGATTGCTCAGTGATTTGGGACGCAAAACCGTTTTTATTGTGAAATGACCAAAATGCCCTTTCACCCTAAAAACCCTAGTTCTTTGCCCAAAGCACATTTTCACTTCAAAAATGACTTTTCACCCTAGGAATGACCTCTAAGACCTTGAAATGCATGTTGAATGGCTTGTCCTGAGGAATTGTCCCTTATTTGTGAAATGACTAAAATACCCTTTTGCACTGAAAAACCCTGGTTTGTCCAAAAAGTGCATCCCAACTCCAAAAATAATTTTAGAAACTTTGAAATGACTTTTAGAACCCTAAATGCAATGCATGATGCTCTTTTCTCTTCTATTTATTTATTTTTGGGGAAAATTAGGGTTTTGACCTAAGCCGGACAAAATTGGGGTATGACAATACCGAGGTTGATAGTGAAGAGGAAGAGCATGCTAGGGGTGTAATATTGGAAGAAATAGCTAGACAAAAATATGCCAAGACACCACCAACTCAGCAAGAAACCACTCACACTTCACCTATAACCTCAACAATATCATCACCAAACCATTCACCTGTCCAAACATCACCAACTCACTCACCTCTCCAAGAATCATCTCCCCACCCAAAATCTACCCTCCCTTCATGATCCACCAATCCAATCGCCACCACAAACAACCCCTCCACCACCCTCTCCAACAACAGAAGTTGAGCAATCATCTTACAAAGCAAAAGAAACAAATGAGCCAGAAAAAGAACCAGAACAAATAGTGCCTTCTAGCCCAAGTAACATTATTACTAATGTTGTTTCTGCTCTTGAGAAAGAGTCTATGCAGGTTGAATCAGCAAAAGGAGAAAAAGAAAAGGAGCTTGTCACAGGACAACAAGAGATGCAGAGTGATGCACCTGCTTCACATGCTGCTGCATCACAAGAGAAGACAACAAAGCATTGTTCTGGAACAACTAGCTCAAAAGAAACGAGATGCATTGCACAACACTCAAAAATTCTTCAAAAGTCAGCCAAAGTTAACACCAAAGAGGAAGCATTTAGCAGCAAAGCCTACTGATGTTGCTGCATCAGTACCAGCATCATCACCAGAGGAAGGAGGTGCACCTGCACCAGTTGAAGAAACACCACAGAAGCAACCCAAAGAGAAGAAGCAGAAGGTGAAACATACTCCTCCTACCAGGCAAAGCACTAGAACAAGGAGTGGAGCAAACAAATGAGTATCATTTACAAGTTTTCATGTGTTCACCTATACTATTATAGCTTGTGTTGCTACTACCTAACTCTTTCCCTGGTTATGTTTTGTTTTAATCTCTCTCCCCTTATTTTGAACAAATACTTTTGGTATTTTGTGGATCTCTGTTAGCAGTGAGGACACTGCTACCCCTTAAGTTTGGGGGGGGGGATTTATCTACTAAGCATGTTTGTGTGTTTAATTAAATATGTTTGTTTTATTTTATTTAAGTATGTGTGTTTTAAAATGTGTTTAGTATTATATTTTGTTTAATTATATGAACTTAACAAAGTAATATCTGAATACAAGAAACAATTTTCCAAAGAAATGTATCTTGTGGAAATAGTGACTATGTATAAAAGATACTATCATTGTTAAGAGTATTCTTAATAGATGATCAGTTTGAAAGTTGTTAGAAAATATGGTGCAAACCTATGAATGAAATTTTAATGATGAAAAGGGGAAAAAGAAGCCTTATTTCTTAGAAAATAACCAAAATAATTCTTTCTTAAACACTTCAAAACTGAGTTTGTGAAAAGAACCTTGCTATTTAATGATCAATCTGATGCAAGGGGAATTTTTGGTGAGCTTATGTCAAAACAAAGTTTTATTAAAAAGATAGAAGAGCTTAAAGAATTAAGTTTGGGGGTGTTTTATGAAAATTAAGGCTGAATTTGATCAAAAGTCTAAGAGTGAACAATGCACAAAAAGATTACAAAAATGTGGACAAAAGATCAAAGATCAAAGCCATATTGACCTTAATCAATTGAGCTATACCTGTTCCTAAGTGCATGAATGCATCTGGAGGTCAAAGACCTGTGCCATGCAGGATTAAATGCATCTGGAGGATAGTTCAAAACTGTACCTGTGCCAAAGTGCAAGTAAAAGAAAAAAATATATCTGGAGGTCAAATACCTGTGCCAAAGTGCAATTGCATCTGGAGGTTAGTGAGGAAGGCAATATGAGCTATCAAAAGAAAATAAAGCGAAGATCGGTCTGAAAGCACAAATGCAAGCAACCTGCCTTGAAAGAAAAGCAAAATGCAGAAAAAAAATCAATGCACAAAGCACTTCAAAGAAGTGATGCATCTGCATAAAAAAAACCACAAAAACAAACAATGCATTGGCTCAAAAGCTTTGAAAAGAAATTCAACCAAGTCCTTTGTTGTACTTAAAACTCCCCAATACTTGAGGATTTTTGTTAGTCTAATCTCTCTTTTGAAAAATATTTTGGTGTGACCAAAGGTAAACCAATCCTTTCAAAGGCTTGGAGGAAGTTTTCACTTAGTCTTGGAACCAATCTCAACTTAGTGGGTTCACACACACACAAAAGAGTTTGAATAGCTTCGGTAGTTTTAAAGAAATAAAGGCATAAGAAAGATTGCTGAAAAATGAAGTTCATAGGGAGCTCCTCATAAATCCAAATAGCAAGCTGATCCATCTTCTAGAATTATAGTAGGTTTTTAGTTTGTCTTTGTCATTACTTGAGGACAAGCAATGGTTTAAGTTTGGGGGTGTGATAACTCTTTTTTATATAGAGTTATTCATATGTTTAAACTTAGTAAATTGCTCTCTTTCAAGTAAAGATAAGGAGTTTATATAGTATTTTGTGTGATATATGATAACTTGAGTGATTGACATGGTTATAGTTGTTAGTAGACCATTTTGGATATATTGTGGTATGTTTGATGTTTTGTTCAAGTCAGCGATCTCATGATGCTCTGCATCAATGCTCCTGCATCAATGCAACATCATTGATCCTGCACTACATCTGCATTACTTCGAGAGTAAAGCAATCCACTTGCATTGCTGACCTCATGCTTGGTCTCCTAAAGCAAGGGCACTTTATATTTCGACGCCTACAATTCCCAAATAGCTTTGAAGAGTCATCTACATAGGGACACATGTTCATATCTCATTGGACCTCCCTACACACTTGATTGAAGACTTCAACTTGGGAGACAACTTCTGAAAAGTAACCATGGTTCCACCTCTAGTT
Source organism: Oxytropis ochrocephala (assembly GCA_020916435.1). Lineage (NCBI taxonomy): Eukaryota > Viridiplantae > Streptophyta > Magnoliopsida > Fabales > Fabaceae > Oxytropis > Oxytropis ochrocephala. The sequence continues at coordinate 93,205,403 of CM037092.1, read as the reverse complement.
TACTTCATCAACAAGTAAAGAAGCACCTCTCATGAAGACTATAAAAGGACCTCACTTCTTCACTTGGAAATATATCACAATCCATAAGTTAGATTCAAATTTCAATAGACATAGTTAGTTTCTATTTTGTAAGAAGGAAAGAAAGGAATTGACAAATCCCCCTTACTTCAATTTAGTAGTTTTTATATAGTGCTAAGGAGTGATGCAATTGCATATCTAGGAGAATTCATGCAAAGAGCTGCAACTCGTGTAATCTCTATCTTGTTGTCTCTCTTTTGTTATTTCAATTATATAAACATGTTCTATTCAGTTTATATTTACCTTGCAATGTCCATGTTGAGTTAAATCTCTCTTAGTTGGAATGTTCTAACCATTTAATGAGCTTTTAAATAAGTATGATGCATGTATGTAATGTGTGCACTTTAGTTATTGCTTGATAATACTTTCAACACTTATTTTGAGATTGATCACTTAGAATAAGTAGATTTGTAAAAGCAGACGGTTTACAATTAAGAACTCAAGAACTAATATGGGTGAGTGTTTTACATAAAGGAAACTTTGTGAAAACCATACTAAGTCCTTGACATAGGATAGTATAGTCCATAGGGTGATACTGTGGGTACTTTAAAAGGCAAGAGTGAACTTATTTAGCAAGCCTAGACATATGAAGCTTGTAATGAAACTCTGAAGAAAGTGACTGAAAGGCACATAGCTAATTCAACAGCATTCAGTGCAACTGCATCACATACTACATTAAACACTTAAAGGTGAATTACTTGGGGAAGACATTCCAACTAGCTTTTCTCATTTGCATTACTAATACTTGCACTTTGCTTTATACTAACTTGATTGTGATAGCACCAACTCTAATATAATTGTTATTTGGTTAATTCACATTAAATTACTTTGTATTGAATTTCCAGAAGAGTTTCTCAATCCCTGTGGGTTCGATCTTTTATACTACCTTGTTTAGGACTGTGTATACTTGCACATACTTTCCACACACCAGAAACCCTAATTTATCTCTCTCTTCTCTTTCTTCTTCAATCTCTTCTTTAATATCAGATTCAGATGTTAGTACATGAACCGGGATAGGCAACCCAAACTCGGCTAACCAAAGGCTCAGCCCACTTCATTAACAATCCCAGCGTGTAACCACCTCGAACTGCTCGGCCAAGAGCACGTAGCTTGGACACAAGACACGTGTCACACTAGAGACCTCAGCCGAGGTACACGTGGACCCACGACAGAAGAAACTGGAACTGCCGAGGAGACAGGATGAGGACTACTAAAAGAAAGACAAGACAGAGGAGAAGAGGACGGATTTTTTAGACTAGAAACAATACTCCGAATGTAACTGGATCCTGATCCCCCATTGTAACACCTCGGATTGATTTATATATTAACTTCGTTTCTAGTACATTTGACGCCCACCGTGGGACTCGAACCCACCGATGGTATATGAGTCTCCCTCGACAATCAATCCCATCCTATGCCGATTTCACTAAGAAATTCATCTGCCACTTCTCCGACAGGCGACATCAAAAAGCCTCCACCGCTACACTTTTCAACACTCGTCAAGGCCCCAATGAAACTCTTAGAGATTATTTAGGGTGGTTTAGTGATATCACAATAGATGTTGAGCACCCAGACCAGAAACAATTTGCAGATGCCTTCACCAACGGCCTCCGATGCGGACATTTCAACGAATCACTCGCCTACAGACCCGCTTCCAATATGCAAGAGATACTGGCCCGAGCATAGGCATATATGAAAGGTGAAGAGAGCAACGCTGAAAAGCGGCACCGAGATGAGAGGGAGAAGGGTCAAGACCGCCGAAACCGAGGAGATGACTACGACCGCAACGTTTCTCAACATCGTGACCCCCCTCCCCAGCCACGGCGAGGAAGCCCAACACGAGGGTCACTAAGTCCCTTAAACCAGCGGCGTGCCACCATATTAAAAGAGATACTACACACCCGCCTCATACCGGAACTGAATCCTACAAGAAAGATGCTGGGCAGAGACACCAATGCTTAGTGTGAATACCACAGAGGTAGAGGACATGATACATGTTGCGTTCGTGTGCTAGTCGCAATAATAGTGCAAGTATACACGACATACAAGTGATAAAGTGGATAAAAGTAAGAGATCGTTCCCACGAGGATTAGTTTTACTTTCAAAGTTCAAGTGTTAAAACACAAGTGAATCAAGTAACAAATCGGCACTAAAAGTTGGTGTTAATACTAAGAACATAAATAAAACAAGTAAACAAGAAGTTGTTGTGAATATGGATGAGAGTGAGTTGGATTGCTGCATGCAAGTAAATCCTTTCTAGTCAAACGTTATAACGTTTACACATTATTACGTACAAATGTTATTTTGTATAGACGTTATAACGTTTGAACGCTGTTGCAAAAGAATTGTGCTTTTCAATCACAAAACGTCTGAGTTTCAAGTACAAAGAGGTCCTATGTCTAGGTTCTAAGTAGGCCCACTCCTGTATTTTAAGTACCCACAACAATGTCCTATGAACTATCATCCATTCTATGTCTAGACTTAGATAAAAATGCCTAAATGTCTTTAGTGGACCTTTTCGTTCATATAAATCTTTGAGTTCTTTTCATAGACCATGTCTGTACCTATGAATCTACCTATTTTAAGAGGCCAACCTCAAAACAAGTTTGGAAATATTATCATGCAAAGATTTAAAACATATAAGCGTTAATACTTCATAACATTTAACTAGAAATTCATTACATGCAAAACAACAACCCAACTACAAAATGTTTAGCTCATGCTGAGCATCTTTACAGAAAGATAAGGAGTAAAAATCCAAATACCATACATAGAGGAAAAGATACAAAGTGCAAAAGATACACCTAAGTAACCTTCCTGCATGCACGCTGTAGAGACGTTACAACGTCTGAGCCTCACAGTAGTGGTTTGCGAAGAAAATAAAAATGGAGTTTGAGAAAAGCTAAGATGAAGAAGTCTGTGTCCAAAACTTCCTTAAAGAAACTTTCTCTGAAATGGAGGAAGGTCGTAGATGATGAAGGGATGGCTTGGAGTGATTTTTGGAGTGTAAGCGTGTGTCCTTTGAGAGAGATGAGTCTTCCTTATATAGTCAACTTGGTCACGTGTTTGCTGATGTCACTTGCCCACCTACCAAGCCTGCTTGCACTTCTGGACTGACACTGTACAGTGCTATAGTGCGTCATCCTCGTCAGCACAGAGGGAAGAGAAGATCTTCTGACCTTTTAAATCTTTGACCATCATTGCTAGCGCGCCAAAACTGAGATCTTTCACTCTTGCCCTGCTGCCCTTCTACAGACGTGGTGAGGGACGTGGCCACGTTTAGCTCTTTACTGCACAAACACAAGAAGCATCAAAACGCTCTCAAAGGCACTGATTGGTGCCAAAATGCACAAATTTAGCAATTTAGACCCTAACTAACTGAGAAGCAATAAATTAACATAAAACTAACTAAACTAACCTAATATTGCTAGAGAACTTGCATGATTTATCTTTGAATAAGTATAAATAACTCATATAAATATGAGTTATCACACCCCCAAACTTAAATCATTGCTTGTCCTCAAGCAATCAAGACAGAACAAAATTAACAGAAATGCATGAAATCAACTACACCAGCAGGTTACCTTCTACTCATCCATTTGATTAAAAATCATTCTCAAGGAGCTAATTCTCTACACACTCACACACCGATGCACAATTAAATTCCAGATTCATTACTGCCCAAAGTGAGTGTGTGATCTCTGCATTAATTCCATTTCTAGCTAGGTTCAGAAGCTATTCTAGCCTATGAAAGAGTGGATTCCATTTGGTGAGGGCAAAACATTTTTCAAAACAAAAAGTAGACTAACATTTTCACATAAGACATGAGGGTTAATTTAAAGCATGACAAAGGGTCTTAATTGGGTGCTAGGACTAGATTAGTGCAACTACTTTTCTGACTCACACACACAAATGACCGCAACCCCCTCATTGCTGAGCAACTTCCTTTGATTTGCTCCATTTGGAGTTCTTCTTTTTCTTTTTAACATTTATTTGGAGTGCCCAGTATTTATTTCGGGGAATTGCAGCAAACACAAAGCATATGTGGATTCTCCACTTATTTATAACAACACACTCTTTTTGGTCTTTTTGGAGTAGACGTTATAACGTTTATAGATGAGACGTTATAACGTTTGAAACACAGAACACAACACTTCAACACACACGGCATACGTTATAATGTTACGGGTAGACGTTACAACGTTGCACTCACACTACACCTGCACTAACCATCCTACAGTCTTTGCACCCAGCCTTAGTACAACCTGATATACCCCCAAACTTAGCTTCTACTGCTACTCTAAGTTTTTAATCAAGTTTTATCATCACCATAGTTCACCAAAACTAGCTTCAGCATAAAATATTCCCTAGCTAACTAGATCTTTCCTTAAAAACAGAGTTTGTGTGGGAGCAGCAATCAATTCTATTCATCTAAACATGCATCAGCTACTCACACATACACATTTATTACTAGATTTAGCCCAAAGAGAATTATTTTTAATGCTTAGCAGAGTGAGAATATAAACTGATTTTGCTTTTGAATTCATGCTTGCACAAAACAGAAACAAAAACTTAGAACATCAGGATTCTCCCCACACTTAAGGTTGAGCAGTGTCCCCACTGCTCAAAATTTTTTTTTTTTATTATTGGGGGAGGAACAATCAAACAGAACACAATTAAACAAACTACTAAAATTAAAAACTAAAATTACTCTACTGCTAAAAATTAAGGGGCTAACTTACTTGTTCAAGGTACCAGACCTGAGCCTTCCGCTCTGCCTGGTAGGGATGCCTGCTTGTCCTGTCACCTTCTTCTTTTCCTTCTTCTTTTTCTCTCCTCCTGCTTCTGTAGTGGTGGTGGTTGTTGTTTCATCTGATCCTACCACACCGGAGCTCGCACCAGCAGCAACTGAAGCTTCAACTTCCTTGGTCATTTTTGCGCTGCTCTCAGCAATCCTCTTCTTAGCTTCTTCCCACATTTTCATTGCCAATTCTGCAGGGTTAGCTTGCTGTGCTTCATTGGGGTCCATTTGGGCTTTTTCCACCTCTGGCGCTTGAGACGTTACAACGTCTTTTGAAGAACCACCAATAACAGCAACTTTGCCTTGGGCTTGCTTCAGGAGATGCTCTGCCAACTTCTGAGTAGCCTCTTCCATTGCCTGCTCCTTTGCTCTTTCCATGGCAGCTTCACGCTCCTTCATTATTTGCAATTCTGCAAGTTTCACTGCAGCTTCCTTCTCAGCAGACGTTATAACGTCTGCATGTCCTTCTTTAGCAATGGCAGCAAGGGCTTCCTCAGAACCACTAGCAGCAGCAAATGCTGCACTAGTAGCAGTGGCTGGCTTCCCTTTGACACTTTCACCTTTCCTCCTAACTGGTAGTTTTTGTCTTTTGGCTGTGGTTGTTTCAGCTTGTTCTTGCTCTCCACTAGCTTGGGTTTCTTTGGTTGCAGCTACTAATTCTTGCCTCTTCTTCCTGCCAAACGGGTTTTGGGTGGGCACACTTTTGATTCTTGTTCTTTTGGGTGGGGACATTAGCTGTGGGTCTGGGTTACTTCCTACATTGGTTGCCTCAGACGTCGCCACGTCTCCTCCCTGCACTTCTTGAGCTGATGGTTGTTTTTCAGGTTCAGGTTGGGGTGGGGGTGGTTGTGGAATAGGTTGGTCTTGAGGTTTGTACTGTGGAGTTTTGGGAGTGTTCTGGTCATGGGTGGAGGGTTCTTGAGGTGAGGGTTGTGTGGCTTTTGGTGATGGTTTTTTAGGGTTTTTGGACTGTTTCTTGGTTGGCTCCTTGACTGTTTGTGTAACACCCCAAAGTAATTCAATTATTTATTTAATTGGGTTATTTAAGGTTACAACATTTTAATTAAGCTAAGTGAGTAATGTAGAGTGTTTATTTGATTTAGGAGGCGTTTAAGTAATGGAGAAGGTGAGTGTAGAGGCCCAAGATTTAACTAAAGTCAAATCTTCATTAAGGCCCATTAAGGCTTGCCTTAAGAGTGTGTCGACCACACATTCATTTCACTCCAAAAATATCTAAGTTGCTAGAAGAGGAAAGTAAGAGAGAGAAGTGAGAAGCTTAGAGAGAAGAAGAAGAGAAGGGGGAGGAGAGGAGAGCTTGTTGCTGTGTTTTCCTGGAGAGTGAAGGGTTTTCATCTTCAACAAATTGTTAAGGTAAGGGGGCTCTCTTTCATCTATAATAAATTATATGATGAATGTTGTGCGTGAGTTAGACTCTAGGGTGATTTCGGAGTTGTTTGTGTTACTTCACCTAGGTGAAGGTTGTAGTGGTTGATTTCTGAGTTGGTCACGTAAGTGACCATGGAGAGGAAATGAGAGCTGAGAACTCTCAGTCTCAGTGAGCGTGAGAGTTTAAGAGTGTGTTCTTGAGCTTAATCCTAGTCAGGAGCACCTAAAGAGAGGAAGGAGAAGTTAGGCGCACGTGATCGTAGAGAAAGCTGAAGTGCATGAAGGTTAACGCACTGTTGCGCCCGAAAAAGTCCCCGAGGGAGAACCTTCCTCGTTTACAACTTTTCTAAAAGAAGTCGATCAATGAAGCCGCCACTAATATTTATTAAGGAAAATATTAGGAAAACCTTTTGGAAAGCAATTGGTCTTTCGAAAACTCGGAGATGTAGGTTCGGGGGTCGGTTAGGTGTGGGGAAGGTATTAGCACCCCACACCTCCTTTCTACCGAAAGGGAACCATTAATTCGATGTGTGGTTTGGATTGTTTGATTTGAAATAAATCGTTCTACTTCTTTTCTTTTCCTTTTTATTTGAAAGAGTTTTTTAGAAAACAAGGGAGAAAGAAATCTTTTTGGGATTTTTGAAAAGCGAAACTAAACTAAGATTTTTTAAAAGAGTGCTTGACGGGATGTGACCCGCTCCTACGTACCCTCAATGAGATGAGGGATCAAAGCTACGTAGTTCTTGGTTCTTAAATTTGAGAAAATCTGTGTTTTGTCTTTATCTTATCTTTTGAGTTTTGGAAATATGACTCAAGCGTTCATGAATACCAAACAAGCAATGACTTCGAGTGGCGTTCATTACTAACTTGAAAGAAAAGTATTGGAACCGATAATCAGTCGAGCAATTACTCAAGTGATTACTAGTTGCAACGTTTTATTATCTTTTTTGAAATGGTTTTGGAAAAGGATGAGTCGTAGTGATGATTATCACTAATGGCTCATATTGTTTTTTAGGAAATTTGAATTGGGTTTTTGTTGTTTAATTAATGTGTGGGAGCTTTCATAATAGTCAAACAAGCAAAGGCTTCGAGTGACTATTGTAACACCCCTTTTCTACCCTTATATTACGTGTCATTTATCAGAGTAATTCTTTTTCAAAAATAAAAATTGTTTTAATTGATAGAAAAGAAATGCTACAGCTTCCTTAAAAACTCATCAAATATGCACTCTTCAAATTTGTGCAATCAAACATCAGTTATGGAAAATTCCATCCTCATAAAACACAATCGCAACGGCATAAACACCAACTCACCAAATACTCTCAAACACGTCTCAATGTAACAATGAAAATCAGTATACAACTATTAAACAAATTATCCAACTCCACCTACGCCCCGGTGTTACAATATCAGATCGTCAGAGCGACACAACAATACATCCCAAAAACTAAAAGAATAAGGCAGCAAGTCCTTCACTCGCGGGTACCTGCAGCGTTGCCACAATAGAGCAACATTCCAAGCAGAAGGGGTGAGAATTTCAATGGAACATAATCAGATACATAATAGAGGGATGAGAGCAGACAATCACAAGGTATCATCATCATCACCACATCATAACTACACAACACCGGCCCCAATCGCAACAGCAACAATTCACAGTTATGATTATGTATGAAAATGCAACCCACACGCGGGCATATGCATGATGGTACCATATCATCTTTAAAAACCACTCAAGGCATATCTTCATCATAGAAGAAAAACCACTCAAGGCATAACATCATCAATATTAGTCATAGTATGCACATGCCATGAGACTCTATAACACATGTGCAACTCAATCAACACTCACTCAGAGTACTCATCATCATCATCATAAAAGAAATAACCACTCAAGACATGTCATCATAAAACACTCGTAGAGTGTATTCGTCATTCACATCACAATCTTAAATAACACATCATCAAAATCACTCATAGCATGAACCGACACATTCATCAACATCATATAGTCACGTCATCATAAGCATATATATACATTACGGTTATCTTTTAGCTTTGTGGATTATAAAATAGTAAATCGATTGACTATGGGATTACTCGTAATCGGTACTACTTGCAAAAGGCATTGGCCACATTTGCAAGGTTCTCGATGATGCCCTTGTAAATACACCGATGAAAGAAATTACGACCTTAGTGGTAAACCACGCCTAGCCATAGTCAAGGAGTACACTAGTAGTATAACCTCTTACAGCAAGTCAATTATATAAACATAACAATCACATTTTTAGTAGTGGAAACAACCCATTTGGTTTGGAAAACATTGTACTTACATTTGAGAAAAACGTCATAATTTTAAATTGGAGAACTTCCCATTTAATTTGCCACGAATAAAATAAAATATCAGCCCATTTTATTTATAAATTCAGCCACTTTAACACGCCCTTTCGTTAACAAAATAAACTCAGAAAATTCGGTTCTTGACCAGCAACCAAACTAGAGAAAACAGTGACTTTTTAGGCGCGTAACGGTAACCAAAACGGCAGAATTTTTCGAGCCAAATTCAGCAGTAAAACAGTGCCTTGCTAGCGCATAACAGCAGCAAATATAACAGTAAAATAGCGTGGAAAAACAGCAGTATTTTTCGAGCCAAAAACAGCAGTAAAACAGTGCCTTGCTAGCGCATAACAACAGCACATATAACAGTAAAATAGCGTGGAAAAACAGCAGTATTTTTCGAGCCAAAAACAGCGATAAAATGATTGCCTTCTTTGGCGCATATACAAAGAAGAAAGCGGCAAGATTTTAATACAAAAACTGCACCTCATTATTTTGTAAAACAGCAACACATTAATTAAAAAAAAACAGCAGCTCATTATAAAATTCCACAGCAAACAGCAGCTCATTTCTTTGACAAAACAACAACATTTTTAATCAAAAAAAACAGCAACTCATTTCATCAAAATAATTCATCAACAACTCCAAATACCATTAAGTTTTATGCTAATAACATCACCAAATTATTTCCAAAATAACATCAATTGCTCTTCAACAATTTCAAACTATTGAACACCATCAAACACATCAAATTCATCAATTATCAAACAACAATATCAATCATCAACAAAATCACATCACTTTAGCATCAAAACCCCACAAAACCCTATCTATACCCAATCATGTTAAACGAAACGCTCACCCTTACCTTAATTTAAACCGTAGGACTCCAATAACGCCAAAATCACCCAAAATAGCAAGCTTTCCTTCCTCTCCTTCGCAAAAATAACAATGGTTGTCCCTCCTTGAGCAAACTTGCGAACCAACAACAACAAGTAATGAGGGATTGTAAATCACCACAATAGGGAAAGGAAAGATTTTGAGAAAGAAAGGACCGAAACCCTTACCTTGAGCAACCTTGAGAAGTTTCTCTCTTCTCCTTTCTTTCTCCTCTCACAACACACACCCCCCTTCTTTTTCTTCTTCTTTTTTTGTTTTTCCTTTCTTTTCCTTCCTATGCAACTAAACCTAGTCTATTTATATTTTGGGCTCAAAAGGTTTGGGCCCTTTTTACACCCCCCTTCCATCGCTTCCACCACTCCCTAACACAATAAAATAGTTACCACATTATAACTCAATATAATTAAAATTTGTGCAACACTTTAAATAATTTAATCAATTACTTAATTAAATTATTTAGGTGTTACAACTCTCCCCCACTTAGGACTCCCTCATCCTGCTCTCTAGCTCCCAAGTCATGCTCTCACCAGCAGCTCCCAACCACACTACCTTGACCAATGCAATGTCTTTCCCTCTCAACACCTTCACCTCTCTATCATCAATCCTCACTGGCATAGTCTCCACCATGAGATTCTCACGTACCTCTACATCATCCATGTGAATCACATGAGACGGGTCTGGAATATACTTCCGAAGCTGTGACACGTGGAATACATCGTGCAAGTTCGAAAGATTAGGTGGCAGAGCCACCCTATAAGCAACTTTTCCTACCCTCTCGGTGGTACGGTCCAATAAATCTAGGAGTCAACTTCTTCGCTTTCGGTGCGCCCAACACTGTCATAGGCGTGACCTCGAGAATACATGCTCACCACTGAAATTCCAAGTCCTTTCTCCTCCTATCATGATAACTTTTCTCGCTGCAGGACTCTTTCATTTTCTCCCCGATCATCTTAACCTTCTCTGTAGTCTCCTAACCAATTCCGGTCCAAGAACGACACTCTCACCGGACTCATGCCAACACAACGAGTCCTACACCTCCGCCCATCACAAAGGCCCTCAAAAGGAGCCATCCCTATACTCGAATGGTAGCCGTTATTATAAGTGAACTCAATCGATGGAAGGTGTGTATCCCACGCACCTCCTCGCTCTAGCACGCAAGCTCTCGGAGATCCTCCAAGGATCGGATGGTTCTCTCCGTCATCCCATCGATCCAGAGGTGATAAGTCGAACTCAACCTCAGCCTAGACCCCAATGCCTCCTGCAAGCTTCCCCAAAACTCAGATGTAAACCTCGGGTCTCTGTCCGACACAATACTCTTCGGAACCCCATGCAGTTTCACAATCACCTGGATATAAATTCTAGCCAACTTTGGCACAGGATAGGTGATGTTGATAGGAATAAAATGGGCAGACTTGGTTAGCCTATCCACAATCACCCAAATAGTGTCAAACCCTCTCACAGTGTTTGGCAACCCAGTCACAAAGTCCATGGAGATGCTGTCCCACTTCCATTCCGGAATCTCTAAAGGTTGCATCAACCCCGCAGGCTTCTGATGCTCAATCTTTGACTTCTGGCAAGTCAAACACGGCAATTACAAACTGCGCAACATCTCTCTTCATACGAGCCACGAGCGGTTTCTTCAGATCATGATACATCTTAGTAGCACCCGGATGAATGCTCAACTTGCTCCTATGGCTCTCTTCAAGTATCATTTTCTTCAAATCAGCATCATCAGGAACACAAATTACGTCCCCCGAATCTTAACACACCACGGAATCCAACTCAGTAATCCCCATCCACAGCCTGATCACCAGCTACCAACAAGTCAACCAGTTTCACATCCAACTTCTGGGCGTCTCTGATACTAACCAAGAAGTCATTCCCAATCCTCAGCATACCCAATCTGACACTCTGGGGGTGTCACCTCGCAAACCAAACTCAAATCACGGAATTGCTCAATCAACTCCAATTCCCTCACCATCATAGCTGACATATGTAAGGTTTTCCGACTTAAAGCATCACCACGACATTAGCTTTGCTTGGGGTGATAGTTCAAGCCGAAATCATAATCCTTCAAAGAGCTCTAGCCAACGCCTGCCTCTCATATTCACTCATTCGGTCAAACAAGTACTTCAGACTCTTGTGATCACTGAACACCTCAAATCTGGTACCATAGAGATAGTGCCTCCAAATCTTCAGCACAAAAACAATAGCAGCCAACTCTAGATCATGAGTAGGATAGTTCTTCTCATGTGTCCTCAACTGTCGGGACGCATACGCAACTACCTTCCCATCCTGCATCAACACACCTCCCAAACCCATCTTGGAAGCGTCACAGTATACAACAAAAGGTTGATCCGGCACAGGCAACACTAGCACCGGAGATGTTGTCAACCTCCTTTTCAACTCTTGGAAGCTCTCTTCACACTTGGCGTCCCACACAAAAGCTCTTCCCTTACAGGTCAATTGGGTCAACGGGAGGGCTAGCTTAGAGAACCCCTCAATAAACCTCCTGTAGTAACCAGCCAACCCCAAGAAACTCCTAATCTCGATCCACGGACTTTGGGCTCTCCCAACTGCAACACCAAGCATCAACCTTAGCTGGGTCCACAGCTATACCATCACCAGAGATAATGTGACCCAAGAAGCTTACCTCCTTCAAATTAACTCACACTTTGATAACTTAGCATAAAGCTTCCTTTCTTTCAAAGACTCTCTAGCACTAACCTCAAGTGCTCTGCGTGTTCCTCCTCGACTTAGAGTACACCAAAGATATCATCAATAAACACAACCACAAACCGATCCAAATAGCTATGGAAGATCCGGTTCATGTACTCCATAAACACCCCTGGTGCATTTGTGACACCAAACGGCATTACAGAGTACTCATAATGCCCATACCTCGTCCTGAACGCGGTCTTCTGGATGTCTTCATCCTTCACCTTGATCTGATGATAACCCGACCTCAAGTCAATCTTGCTAAAAAACTTAGCACCCACCAGCTGATCCATCAGATCATCAATCCTCGGAAGAGGATATTTATTTTTAATAGTTACCTTGTTCAGTTGCCTGTAATCCATGCACAGACGCATACTCCAATCCTTCTTCTTAACCAACAAAACTGGAGCCCCCCATGGTGACACACTAGGCCTCACAAACTTCTTCTCAAGAAGCTCCTCTAACTGCTTACTCAGTTCAGACAACTCAGAAGCTGACATCCGGTACGGTCCCATAGACACAGGCCTAGTGCCAGGCACAAGCTCAATCCCAAACTCAACTTCCCTCTCTGGTGGCACACTAGGAATCTCATCAGGAAACACTTCAGGGAACTCACACACCACCTGCAACCCATCAACTATGGCTTGGTTCTCAGCAGACATAGACGCCATCAAAGCAAACAAACCGACCACCCTCTTTCATTGCCCCACGCAATCGATCGTGAGACAAAGAAGACGCACTCTTCCTCTTACGGAAGGAGAAAGCTAACAGACTTGTTGAAATGAGCTTGATGTGTACATGGTTATCTACTAACCACCCATCCCGAGTAATCACATCCAACCCACCCAATGGTAAATGTGATAAGGTCAACGGAAAATCTCTCAAGAAGACCGACAGAGGACACCTAGCACACATTAGAGAAGTAGTTACCGAACCCTTAGCCGGAGTGTCGATAACCATCCCTCTCTCCATAGCATAACAACACTAAATTCAACTTTTCAAAGACAAATGAAGCAATAAAAGAGTGCGTAGCACCCGTGTCAACAATAGCAACTAAAGGTGTACCATAGATGAAACATGTACCTCTAATCTCATTGGGTCCCTCTCGAACTCGCCAAAGGCAAAAACCTCCCAAAGGACTTCTCTTTCTTTGGCTTTGGACACTGTGTGTCTCGATGTGACCACTCTCCCCACAATTAAAGCACAAAGACTTCCTTCTTATCACGGTTGGAAGCCATGTGTCCCTCTTTTCCACACTTGTAACATCTCTTTTCTCATTATTTGGACAATCTGGACTCTTATGGCCTACTTTCCCACACGTGTAACAAGTAACACCGATCAGTAGCATCTCCCCACTGGGCTTCTTGCCTCAAAGAAACCTACTACCACCGCGTACCTTTGTTTACCCTTACCAAAGAGATGTCTCATATGGTTTACCCTCGCTCTGAAACTTACTCTTCTCGATCTCTCATAAGTCTAGCACGGGCATTGCTATCGACCTCATAGATTCTGCGGCGATCCAACCGGATCGGCCGAACACTCGATCCTCCGATACCCTACACCGCTTGATATCGACTCTCAAACCATTCTCAAATTTTATGCACTTTGAGAATTCAGCCCCACCTCGAGTAGTGTGGGTAGAACTTAGCAAGGTCAAGAAACCTAGCAACATACTACTGTGGATCATATACTACCCTCGCTTGACTCAAGAAACTCTATCTCTTTCTCGTCCTCCGACGTCCTCCTAAAATACTTTCTTAGGAACTCCTCCCGAATACATGCCCAAGTAACCTCCTCATGGGCAGCCCCTAGCCTCTCACTGGTCTCCAACCACCAGTCATCAGCTTCTTCAGATAGGGTATGAGTGCCATACCTGACTTTTTGTTCATCATTACAGCCAATTACTCGGAAGATCCTCTCGATCTCCTTCAGCCAAGCCAGTGCACCATCTGGATTGTACCTCCCCTTGAAGGTAGGAGGGTCTTCTCTCTTAAAGGTAGCCAGACTACGGGTCTCAGCATTCTGTTGGGTACCCACACCGCGCTTATAGCTCCGCAAGGCCTCAAAGAAAAGCAGCGTCCATCCTCCTGGCCATATCAACCTAGCACTGCAAAGATAAACGACCACTCGAACTAATTTAAGACACCTGATTGTCATGCACAATATGACAAACAGACACACTTGGCCGGACAGACCGAACTTTTGCTCTGATACCACTAATGTAACACCCCTTTTCTACCCTTATATTACGTGTCATTTATCAGAGTAATTCTTTTTCAAAAATAAAAATTGTTTTAATTGATAGAAAAGAAATGCTACAGCTTCCTTAAAAACTCATCAAATATGCACTCTTCAAATTTGTGCAATCAAACATCAGTTATGGAAAATTCCATCCTCATAAAACACAATCAATCATAGCGGCATAAACACCAACTCACCAAATACTCTCAAACACGTCTCAATGTAACAATGAAAATCAAGATACAACTATTAAACAAATTATCCAACTCCACCTACGCCCCGGTGTGTTACAAAGATATCGAGAGAGAAGCGACACAACAATACATCCCAAACACTAAAAGAATAAGGCGTGAAGTCCTTCACTCGCGGGTACTGCAGCGTTGCCACAATAGAGCAACATTCCAAGCGAAAGGGTGAGAATTTCAATGGAACATAATCAGATACATAATAGAGGATGAGAGCGGATAATCACAAGGTATCATCATCATCACCACATCATAACTACACAACACCGGCCCCAATCACAACAGCAACAATTCACAGTTATGATTATGTATGAAAATGCAACCCACACGCGGGCATATGCATGATGGTACCATATCATCTTTAAAAACCACTCAAGGCATATCTTCATCATAGAAGAAAAACCACTCAAGGCATAACATCATCAATATTAGTCATAGTATGCACATGCCATGAGACTCTATAACACATGTGCAACTCAATCAACACTCACTCAGAGTACTCATCATCATCATCATAAAAGAAATAACCACTCAAGACATGTCATCATAAAACACTCGTAGAGTGTATTCGTCATTCACATCACAATCTTAAATAACACATCATCAAAATCACTCATAGCATGAACCGACACATTCATCAACATCATATAGTCACGTCATCATAAGCATATATATACATTACGGTTATCTTTTAGCTTTGTGGATTATAAAATAGTAAACTGATTGACTATGGGATTACTCAGGTAACTGGTACTACTTGCAAAAGGCATTGGCCACATTTGCAAGGTTCTCAGTGATGCCCTTGTAAATACACCAGTGAAAGAAATTCTGACCTTAGTGGTAAACCACAGTCTAGCCATAGTCAAGGAGTACACTAGTAGTATAACCTCTTACAGCAAGTCAATTATATAAACATAACAATCACATTTTTAGTAGTGGAAACAACCCATTTGGTTTGGAAAACATTGTACTTACATTTGAGAAAAACGTCATAATTTTAAATTGGAGAACTTCCCATTTAATTTGCCACGAATAAAATAAAATATCAGCCCATTTTATTTATAAATTCAGCCACTTTAACACGCCCTTTCGTTAACAAAATAAACTCAGAAAATTCGGTTCTTGACCAGCAACCAAACTACAGAAAACAGTGACTTTTTAGGCGCGTAACGGTAACCAAAACGGCAGAATTTTTCGAGCCAAATTCAGCAATAAAACAGTGCCTTGCTAGCGCATAACAGCAGCAAATATAACAGTAAAATAGCGTGGAAAAACAGCAGTATTTTTCGAGCCAAAAACAGCAGTAAAACAGTGCCTTGCTAGCGCATAACAGCAGCACATATAACAGTAAAATAGCGTGGAAAAACAGCAGTATTTTTCGAGCCCAAAACAACAAAGAAATAAAGCGATTGCCTTCTTTGGCGCATAAATAAAGAAAAAGCGGCAAGATTTTAATACAAAAAGCGCACCTCATTATTTTGTAAAACAAAGAACACATTAATTAAAAAAAAAAAACAGCAGACTCATTATAAAATTCCACAAAGAAAAAAAGACTCATTTCTTTGACAAAACAACAACATTTTTAATCAAAAAAAACAGCAACTCATTTCATCAAAATAATTCATCAACAACTCCAAATACCATTAAGTTTTATGCTAATAACATCACCAAATTATTTCCAAAATAACATCAATTGCTCTTCAACAATTTCAAACTATTGAACACCATCAAACACATCAAATTCATCAATTATCAAACAACAATATCAATCATCAACAAAATCACATCACTTTAGCATCAAAACCCCACAAAACCCTATCTATACCCAATCATGTTAAACGAAACGCTCACCCTTACCTTAATTTAAACCGTAGGACTCCAATAACGCCAAAATCACCCAAAATAGCAAGCTTTCCCTTCCTCTCCTTCGCAAATAACAATGGCTGTCCCTCCTTGAGCAAACTTGCGAACCAACAACAACAAGTAATGAGGGATTGTAAATCACCACAATAGGGAAAGGAAAGATTTTGAGAAAGAAAGGACCGAAACCCTTACCTTGAGCAACCTTGAGAAGTTTCTCTCTTCTCCTTTCTTTCTCCTCTCACGGCGCACCACCCCTTCTTTTCTTCTTCTTTTGTTTTTCCTTTCTTTTCCTTCCTATGCAACTAAACCTAGTCTATTTATATTTTGGGCTCAAAAGGTTTGGGCCCTTTTTACACCCCCCTTCCATCGCTTCCACCACTCCCTAACACAATAAAATAGTTACCACATTATAACTCAATATAATTAAAATTTGTGCAACACTTTAAATAATTTAATCAATTACTTAATTAAATTATTTAGGTGTTACAACTATCACTAATAACTCCTCATTAACGATCAAACAAGCAATGGCTTCGAGTGATGGCTAATGATTTGTTTATGAAAAAGATGCCTTAGGGTTTTTTATTAGAAAAACATGTGGTTTCAAGTTTGAAAAAGAAATAGAACATTTCAAATCTTTTCAAATCCAAACCAAGACAATAATGAAAGCATAAGCAAAGGAAACATGAAGAATATTTACAAGTTGCCATGAACAATTGCATACATGATTAATTGAACACATGATTAAACAAGTATCATTTTGAGGGACATCTCTAGCTTCATCCTTCTCAACTTCCGTTTGACAGGCGGGCATTCAGACTTGATCGGCAACTTGTGTACCACAATGTCAGCGTCCAACCCAGGCATGTCTTGATAGGACCATGCAAACACACCCACATAATCGTGTGACCGCTGAACCAACTTCATGCGATCTTCGTCATTCATGGTGGTAACCACTTTGACCTCTTTCTTGTTCTCAGCTGTACCCAAGTTGATTACTTCAGTATATTCCCCGTGAGGCTGAATAACTCTTTCTTTAACCTCATGAGTTCTGGAGGAGCAACATCCCCCTCAGCTTGATCGATAGGGTGATCAAAGTCAAAATATGGACTGTCGGCACTGTTATTTTGAGAGACAATTATTGTTGATTTGCATTTTGCTGAAGCGAAAAAGCAAAACGAAAAGCGAAACAAACAAGCAAACAATAATAAAACAGGAAAGAGGACACATGAAATATGGAGAAATGATTTTTATTGATGGAAATTCAAAACAAACGATTTTATTGATGATGATGATTCTGAAAATAAAAACATGCGTGCCCCTAACAACTTGTCCTATGGCCTTGGGCAGAGCCACAGGGTTGCATTACAACTAATTACTTTGAGTTAACAGTCACGGGAACTCAGCAGCTTCCCAATTCTTCACCTCTTTTCCAGCAGGACAGCGACGAACCAGACTCGCCTCACCCTCTTCAGACTTAGAACCCTCTCTAACAACAGCAACTTGGTTGTATTGCTCATCTTCACCATCCCATGCTGCATGGGGTCAGATGTCTTTCATTCGGATTCGAGCACTTTCAGGAGCATCATATCTGACCAAGTAATCAAACTTTCCACTTCTCAATCCGTTCTCCAACCTCTCTCCCACAATCACCAAATCTGAAAAGTTGGACGAGACACTAATGATCAGGCGGTCATAATACAACCACGGCAAGGTTTCCATGAACATAGAAACCAATTCTTTGTCTAGCAGAGGGGGTGTAACTTGCGCAGCCAAAGCCCTCCATCTCTGGGCATACTCCTTGAATGATTCACTGTCTTTCTTACTCATGTTCTGCAGCTGTGTCCGATCTGGCGCCATATCTGCATTGTATTGATACTGTTTGAGAAAAGCATCTGCCAAATCTTTCCAGCAGCGGATTTGGGATGACTCTAACTTCATGTACCAATTAAGAGATGCCCCAGCTAGGCTGTCTTGGAAGCAATGGATTAGCAGTTTGTCATCGCGGGAGTAAGTAGACATTTTCCTACAATACATCGTCAGATGACTCTTTGGGCAAGTAGCACCTCTATATCTGTCAAAGTCGGGGACCTTGAACTTTGGAGGCAACACCACATCGGGGATAAGGCATAAATCTCTGGCTTCTTTAGCTCTGAAGCCAAAACCTTCAACCATCCTTAGCCTTTCTTCTAACATTTGGAATTGTTCCTTGGTCTGCTGGTGCTCAGCAGAATAACCCGGGGGAGAATTGCTTACAACATATTGCGGTGGCAGCATTGAGTGTTGAACCTGGGGATAAACAGAGTTCCCGGACACGAAGCCCTGAGTCTGCGGAAAAACAGCTGGTGGTGTAGTGAGATTCTGAGGAGTGGGCTGAGGTATAACAATTGGATGGGAATGCGGACCGGGTTCAAGATTATTCTTCCGGTCCAACAGACATTGGCTGCACGTTCTCAACTGTCGACACAGGACCAGCCTCCTGATTTGTTTCTTGACTTGGGAGAGTGTATCCCAAAGGAAAGCCATAAGTGGGCCACTGGGCAGTCTGAAAGTCATTCCCATCTTTCAAGGACAACAAAAGCCTCATCACCTCGCTCATCTGCACTTTTAAAGCATTCATCTCATTCCTCATTTCAGGATTGTCCTGACTGGAGCTACCAGGAGCTGACGGGTTCTGATTCTGTACCATGAGGGTCGGGTTGGCCCCACTTCCATTCGCTGAGTCTGGAATAGGAGGATTCTGATTCTCCGCTGCTGGCTGAGGTGGATCGATATCTGCTAAGATTGCCATTCCTCTGGCCTGTGAGCGCGTCCAATACCGATGTTGTCGCACCAGCTTGCCTTTTCTGTTTATTTAGACGTTTATTACATAAGAGCGAAAAAAGAAAAATGCATGGATGAATGTATGAATGTATGCATAATGCTTGCTCGACGTCAGGAACCACGTAATGCCTCATCTCATCTTAGGCGCGTCAACTTTCCTTCCTTTCTTTTTATTATTATTTTTTTATTTATTATTCTTCTTTTTTTTTTAGAAAGTGAAATGAACGAGGAATCAAGGTAGCAAACCAAACACTTCATTCATCAAGGAAAAAGAGCTTTAACGACTTTTGCCTAGGGAAAAGGTGATACCATATTCATAACGAAATAAAGTAAAGGAGTACAATATTTCAGAATACAATATTCGGAGTAAATATTTTAGATAAAGAAGTACATCTAATCAACTCAATTACAAATGGCTTTAAACTCTTCGGCTCTCTTCCTCTTCTTGTTGACTCTTGCTCCCTGAGATTGTTCCTTGAACTCCATGACCAATGCCCGGCAATACTTCACAAACTTGTACACCTCAGGAGGGGTGTTGAAGAAACACATTTCGGCCTCGGCTGCCCTTAGATTTCTGGGAACTCCTGCCATAGCTTGACTAGCCAGTTCGGATAGCTTTGAGAGCTTACCCTTCCACATCTGGATCTCCTCTCTAAGCTCCTTAATGATCTCTTGCTCCTCAATTTTCCCTATCAATTCCAGGAAGCGCTTTTCCCAATACTGACTCTCACCTCGAACCTGCCTGTAGGCCTCCTCCAGACTGCGAAGGTTACCTTTTAATTCACCAAATATTTCTCTTTCAAAACTCAAGGCTTGCTGATATTCCTTGAGGATCTCCTCAACAGCATTTTTCTCCCTCTCGAGGTTCTTCAGTTGACCTTTCAACTCCCTCACCAGTTGATCTTACCCTTTGAAGCTTGTCCTTAAGCCATTGATTGAAGGTGACGTCACTGGTTCTTTTTGACAATTCTTCACTTCCTTTTCGCACTACGGATTCCCATGACTGCTGAACTCTTCGAAGCAAATCACCGCATTTAGGCATCCCCTTATAGAGGTAAACACGGGACAGCATGATTTCGGAGGGTGAGTTCTTCATCTGCAACCGAAGTTGCCTTAAAGTCAATGAAGGGTTATAGTTGATACACCCTTGAGTCCCCATGAGAGGCACGTGTTGAAAGCTTCCGCAGCTGAAAACCACCATAGGTCTGTCACTCCAACATGCAGCGGTGTACCATCGGATTTGGAGATCAATAAGGTTTTTCAGAAACTCAATCCATTCTAGAGAAGTTCTGACCTTCACCTCACAACTTAGAGCATAGGAAATTAATTCTTTGACATCTAGACGGTTATGGACCACATGAAGAATAAGCCAGGCATAGAGGACGTGAACAGAAAGGCATAGCTTCTTTATGCAGGCCGATCGTGGCGAGTGAAGGCATGATATGTGTTAGCAAGAATAGCAGGCACGGGATTGATAGGGTTTTTGGCGTCTTTGAATGCTAAGAACGCACCAATTGCATCTTCATCAATATACTTCTCTATTTGAGGGAAGAGCTAATACTAACTTGAATGGACCCCAATTCTTGGCCAGAGCATAAGATTGCATCAGGTCTTCGAAGTATTCTTGCGGATACCCAACTACACCATTTCTTTTTAGTTTCAGAATTTCAATCGGTCCTTACCGATCCTCAACAACGTTGCTAACCTCTCATCGAGTGTAATACGCCTCGGAATTGATAGGGCCTAGCATGAGATCTGGAGAATCCCAAAAGCTGCTCGTACTCTTCTAGTGTGGGCGAAAGCTGAAAGTTTTTGAAGAAGAAGCACCTCATATCAGAATCATAGAATTGGCTTAAAGCCACAAGAGCATCTTCTTGAACATTCAACTGCAAGAGCCTGCGGATATTCCCATATGTTAAGTCGAAGGAATCCCTCTCAATTGGACCCATAAGGGCTGCACACTGCCTCAGGCTACCAACATCCACCTTCTTCACAATCGGGAGGCGAGGAGTAAGTGAAGCTTTGCTACTTGATTCCATTTTGATACACCTATGACAAGATGATGCATTATTCGGTGGTCCCCGACAAGCAAATGCAAATGAGATGCACTATGAATGCATGAGTTGCAGAAAACTTAAGTTTTATGCAATGCGGGGATGTATGCAAATGACGATGATGCTTTATGCAAATGCAAGGTTAGAGAAAAAAAAACTTTATTTGCGATAACTCAGGTTTCCCTTTTTTGAAAGTACGGACCGTACACTGCTTCATATAGACCGGTAGGAGGAAAGCTACAGCAGTAACTCTTTCTTCCCTTTTTTTGAAATAAAGTGGGTCATATGTCGCTTTGTACGGAACGGCAAAAGAAAAGGCTACAACGGCAACCCTTTCTTTTTCTTTTTTTTTTTTTTTTTTTTGAAAATCTTTTTTTTTTTTTTTTAGGAAAGACATGTCTAAACTACAATGCAACACACAATTTGTATGTCCTCGTGTCCTACAAAGGTGGGAATCCTAAGTTCTAGGGCAACTTCAAAGGTTCCTTCCATGTAGTTCTAATTCACACCCTCACAATGGCTACCAGAGCTATAGAATCCTCATGCCGACACCCACAAATGTAGAGAACTACCAAGTGTGAAGCGTCATGAGAAAGCATACTCTGGTTGAGACTTTCATGAGTGTCAGACAGACAAAGGTCTCGAATGACAGTCACTAATCGTCTCCACTCTCCTAGGTATTTGTTGGATCCGGGTATAGGAGCCCACTCATAACATACAAAATGTAAGGTGTGAAAGTGTGTGATTGAGGACATACTTTCTAAAATCTACCCTCCCCACCTGCAAGGAAAAAACCAGACCAGTCCAGACAGAAGCAAACAGTAACATGTCGTCTACCCTAAGGTTTAGTATCACAAAACAAATGAACTAACCTAAGGTGTCGTCAACAACCATATATAGCTTACCTCAAGAAAGGGAGCAGAGAAGAAGGGATTATAATAGATGGGGGAAAGCATGCATAATTATAAGCATAGAAAGAAAAGGAAAAAGGTAAGGAAATGAAGAAGTAAAACGAAAAATAATTCAAATCAAACACTTTGAACCACACATCAGATTAATTAGGTTTGACCCACTTATTTTTTGTTTTTTTAAAAATTTTGTCCCCAGTGAAGTCGCCACTGTTGCGACCGAAAAAGTCCCCGAGGGAGAACCTTCCTCGTTTACAACTTTTCTAAAAGAAGTCGATCAATGAAGCGCCACTAATATTTATTAAGGAAAATATTAGGAAAACCTTTTGAAAGCAATTGGTCTTTCAAAACTCGGAGATGTAGGTTCGGGGGTCGGTTAGGTGTGGGGAAGGTATTAATTAGCACCCCACACCTCCTTTCTACCGAAAGGGAACCATTAATTCGATGTGTGGTTTGGATTGTTTGATTTGAAATAAATTGTTCTACTTCTTTTCTTTTCCTTTTTATTTGAAAGAGTTTTTTAGAAAACAAGGGAGAAAGAAATCTTTTTGGGATTTTTGAAAAGCGAAACTAAACTAAGATTTTTTAAAAGAGTGTTTGACGGGATGTGACCCGCTCCTACGTACCCTCGATGAGATGAGGGATCAAAGCTACGTAGTTCTTGGTTCTTAAATTTGAGAAAATCTGTGTTTTGTCTTTATCTTATCTTTTGAGTTTTGGAAATATGACTCAAGCGTTCATGAATACCAAACAAGCAATGACTTCGAGTGGCGTTCATTACTAACTTGAAAGAAAAGTATTGGAACCGATAATCAGTCGAGCAATTACTCAAGTGATTACTAGTTGCAACGTTTTATTATCTTTTTTGAAATGGTTTTGGAAAAGGATTAGTCGTAGTGATGATTATCACTAATGCCTCATATTGTTTTTTAGGAAATTTGAATTGGGTTTTTGTTGTTTAATTAATGTGTGGGAGCTTTCATAATAGTCAAACAAGCAAAGGCTTCGAGTAACTATCACTAATAACTCCTCATTAACGATCAAACAAGCAATGGCTTCGAGTGATGGCTAATGATTTGTTTATGAAAAAGATGCCTTAGGGTTTTTTATTAGAAAAACATGTGGTTTCAAGTTTGAAAAAGAAATAGAACATTTCAAATATTTTCAAATCCAAACCAAGACAATAATGAAAGCATAAGCAAAGGAAACATGAAGAATATTTACAAGTTGCCATGAACAATTGCATACATGATTAATTGAACACATGATTAAACAAGTATATGAGTGTATGAGCATGCAATTGTAGGATACAAAGCATAGCATTATTGAATGCATGATTAAATGCATGAGCATACAATAGTGGGAAGCAAGGCATGGCATTATTGAATGCATGAGTAGGCAAGTGTTAAAATGCATGAACATACATGTGTAGAACACAAGATATGGGATTAATATATGCATGGGCATTTAAGAGAGTATGAATGCAAAAGATATAAACTTGTATGAATGCATGAATGATAAGATGCAAAGTGTGAAAATCTTTTGAGTGTTTTTGTGAATGGACAAGTGGTAAAAACTTATGGTAAAAAGTTAGTAAAGAGTAAAACAAGCATGCATGAAGTGTAAGGTAATTACTTAAAGTAGAAAGTAAAAATGTTTTCTTTTTTTACTTATGGTAAAATGCTAGTGAGTGGTAAAGTAAACATGAAAATGAGTGGTAAAAAGTTTAAGAACACATTCACATTCTTACACATTTCTACACAAAATCAACACACATTTTAAGCATTGAAATGAACCCTAAAAACACCCTAAGGCCGAAACCTTACATGGTCAAAAACAACACATTATTTCATGCTAAAAATCATAACTAACACAATAGAACAAGATCATAGCAAGTTTAGGCACATCAAGCATTTATTTACAAAAATCAAAGAGTAAAAGGAAAGCAAATAAACCCTAATTTTTAAGGCCTAAACCGAACTTCCTATACCACTCAAGATCAAAACAAAATTCAAACTTGCAAGTTATGACATGAACAATAGGATGCATATATCATGTGGAAATCACTTATTCATGAAAAGGTGACAAAATGAGTATGAAAAATGCAAGAACATTATGATGAAAACACAAGAAACCTCTCCTCAAGGCCAAGGGTCCACTTCAAACACCCAAGGCTCCCAAAGTCCTTGACATAGTGTTTGAAATGAACCCTCTAAGCCTCTTAGAGAGGATAGAGGAGTAGAAGGAGATTCACATGCTAATAGTGAAAAATGCAAGAGATAAGATATTTACCTCAAGATCAAAGCTACACAAGAATAGAAGAATGAAGATCAAAACCAAAACAACCAAAACCTTCACAAATCACCAACAATGCCACGCAAACTTGAAGAAAGCAAGCTCCTTTGTGGTGTAGAAATGGAATCAAAGGTGGAAAGAAGAAGATGTATGAATGTGGAGTGAATTTAAGGTGATTTGGTGGATGAAACTTGAAAAAAGAATGGAGGAGAAGTAGGAGGAGGGTTCGGCCAAAGGAGGAGGAGGAGAGGAGAGAATGCTAGCTAGGGTAAAATGAGTGTGTGTGTGTGTGTTAGGTCTTATTTTTGGGCTTTTATATGAAGTGAAAACTTAAAGGGTAATTAGGACAATATGCTTCTTGCAAACCAATAGGATTTGAGATAAGTTTTGAATCAATGGTCAAGATGCAAGATCACATGGATTGAGGGTAATTAAAAACACAAAATGGGGGAGAGAGAGGGCTGAAGTGCGCAGCTTAGGAGTGGTGGTGAAGGATAAGCTCAATTACAAAATTGTATTTTTCTACAAAGCTTATTACACAAGTGCCATTTTAATTCAAAATGAAAGGTGAGGATTGATTTTCACACTTGAATGGATGGCCATGATTTAATACAATTTGCAAACAATAAAATAAAACAAAAATGCATGATTATGGGCTGTTATGCGCAGCCATGTAGTGGAGAGTGAGTGGAATTGCAAATTGTACTATTGTTCTTATCCTTAATTCAAAAGAGTGTAGAATATTCCCTTCTAGATCATTCTTCCTAATTCATGCCTTTTTGGGCCATATCCTATGATTCAATGATTGGGCTCTGAATTTTATGATCTCACCAATCCCAAAATTGATTTATTTACCCCACCTCAAAGGAAAAGACCATTTTACCCTTCTATCCAAAAACTAGGTTTTTAGGCCAAAAGGCTTAATATTTATGCACAAAAATAATCACAATGGAGCACAAATATCTCTCAAATAAATCATTGATGATTATTCAAGGCTTTGGGACAAAAGACCGCTTTTATTGTGAAATGACCAAAATGCCCTTTCACTCTAAAAACCCTAGTTTTTGCCTGAAACACATTTCCACTTCAAAAATGATTTTTCTCCCTAGGAGTGACCTCTAGTACCTTGAAATGCATGTTGGATGACTTGTTTTGAGGAATTTTCCCTTATTTGTGAAATGACCAAAATACCCTTTTGTACTGAAAAACCCTAATTTGTCTAAAAAGTGCATTCCAACTCCAAAAATGATTTTACAAACTTTGAAATGACTTTAGAAACCTAAATGCAATGCATGATGCTTTTTTACTTTTTAATTTAATTATTTTTGGGGAAAATTAGGGTTTTGACCTAAGCCGGACAAAATTGGGGTATGATGTTTTGCCTCTCTTTATCTGGATTTTAACAAGGAATATGAATTGGCCGAAACATATTCCGAGGCAAAATAGAGATAAAGAACTCAGAAATTATACCGATTTTGTCCACTTAGAAAAAACCCGAATTTTCTTCTCTTCCTCCTTTTTTTTTTTTTTTTTGAATTCTTGAGTGATCAATTCAAACATCCTATTGTGATGACTACTTCGAATGTACATCCGACTTAGCCTTCTATACTTTGAAAAAGCAGTAAATGAACACTTGGCGTCTTGTGAGAAAAAGATAAAAGGGGTACTGGCGTCTTTGGCGATAAATGGGCACTTGGCGTGCAAAAAGCGGTAAAATGCCCAGGCTGCCTAAAACCTGTAATCCTTAAACGAACTCTTGGCGAATCCGAGTTTGCACGCGGCTTGGAGGAGCACGTTTCCTGAAATCTTTGGTCTTTCGAGCGACCGGGGGGATCGTTATCAGCTCCGGAACTGATATACAGATCAATCTACGGCGTCCACTGTATCTTAGGTGATCTGACTATTCATTGCTGCGCCTCGCATGGGTCGCGGTCCATCGCGTTGCTCGTATACGATGTGAGACCTCTCTTTTGCACACTTGGGCGCTCTCTTTTCCTCTTTTGCGCGCTTGGGCGCTCTTTTTTCCTCTTTTGCGCGCTTGGGCGCTCTATTTTCCTCTTTTGCGCGCTTGGGCGCTCTCTTTTCTTTTTCTCTTTTCTCTTTCTTTCTTTCTGATCTCTCCACTGAGGGAGTTCCTTCTGGAACCTGAAGTCGAACATTAACACCGAAGTACCTATCCATCTTTGTACCTGCAAGTAAGATAAACAAACGCATGCAATGCAAATGCCATGATTGCTATTTTCTTTTTCTTTTCCTTATGGTGAATGTAATGCAAACGCCTGAATTTCTTTTTTCTTTACTTCATAGTGCATGACTGATGAGTGCATGATTTTATGTAATGCATGTTATGCAGGGTCTATTATGCAAATGCATGTTATGCAGGGTCTATTATGCAAATGCATGTTATGCAGGGTCTATTATGCAAATGCATGTTATGCGAGCGTATGCGATGCGATGATTTAGTGGAATGATGAATGCAATGAGATGCTATTCTTGATGTTCTTTGGTCAGCTTTCTTTTTTCTGACTGTTTGTTTTTTCTTTATTCTCTCTTGCTCTTTTGCCCCTGTTGGCTTATCTTCTTGCTGGTTCAACCAATCCGCGACACTCATGGCACGAGACTGAGGAATATATTGGACTTGCGGGGTGCAGGTGGGCTTTAACTTTGTCGTTCGAAGCAATCATGGGCTCGATCACTTTCTCTTGCATGACTAACTTGTTTTGGGGAATTGCCTCTTTCCGTGACCTTTAAGAACTTCATAATGATTTGCAATGCTATATGATGTATGCACATGTTTCACAGTTCAAGATCACCATCATCATAAAACGTTTATTTTGAGCAGAAGAAGCAAAAAATAATCAACAAACAGACATGAAAAAAGTTGAGTTTTTTTTTTTTTTTGCGTAGAAGCCGATCGTCTGAGAATGTTACGACGATCGCTTCAATACATTTGAAAGTTTTAAACTACAAAAAGACACGAAAAACAAGAGAAAGTCGAATTACATTGTCCGTCTCGTGGAGCGGTGCCAACATTTGTGTCCTTGACCTTGATCACTCCTCATCCAAGTCTTCGGGGAGTTGTATGCCTTTCTTTACTTTTCATGCTCAAGTTTTCGACCTAATTTTTGCTGGATCGCCTTTGCGGGTTTTCAATCCACCAGTGTCGCTCCGATTTTGCCTAGGTCGCCTTTCGGGTTTTCAACCTAGCGAGCTAATTCTTACTTGGCTTGTCTTTCTCTTTTTTTGTCTATTTTTTTTTTGGCATAGTACTTCTTCACTTGATCGGAATTGGTGGGTTCCTTGAGATCTTCGCCGTCCATGTTGGTAAGTATCGTGCTCCTCCGAGAAGGCTTTTTGACAACGTATGGCCCATCGTAGCTTGGAGTCCACTTCCCACGGGGATCGATGCGATAGGCAAGATCTTCTTAAGCACCGATCACCTTGCTTGAATTCACGGGTCGGACTTTCTTGTCGAAAGCCGCTTCTCATTCTCTCTGATATAATTGCCCACGACACAAAGTGCAATCCTTTTTCTTCAATGAGGTTTAGTGATCCGCGGGCTTGAACCCATTCTCGCTTCTTCTAACTTGGTTTCCATCAAGACCCGCGAGAGAGGGTATCTCAACCTCAATAGGGGGGACTGCTTCCGACCCATATACCAGAGAGAAGGGATTTGCCCCAGTTGAATTGCGCACTGAAGTACGATACCCGTGCAAAGCAAAGGGAAGCATTTCGTGCCAGTCCTTGTAGGTCACTACCATCTTCTGCACAATCCTCTTGATATTCTTGTTGGCCGCTTCAACTGCCCCATTCATCTTTGGACGGTAGGGAGAGGAATTGTGATGCTTAATCTTAAACTCTACACACAGGTCCTTCATCATTTTGCTGTTCAGGTTGCTGCCATTATCAGTGATGATCTTGCTTGGAAGACCATAACGGCAAATCAGATCTTTCTTCACAAATTTGGCAACCACCGAATCGGTTATCTTTGGAGTATGAGGCAGCTTCAACCCACTTGGTGATCTCTAAAACTTTGCCTTGATATAATTGTAACTTGAATGAATCTTGGAGTGCAAGCCTTTTGATTTTTCTTCCCCCTTCTTTTTTTTTTTTGAGAATTTTTTTTTTTTGGACAAACATATTTAAATAAATAAACTTATTTGTCCTAAAGCTAAAACTCTGAGAAAACAAAAGCAATCGATCATTGACCGGAATGGATTTTTGGAGATTGTGGTTTTTTGTGGAGAAAGGATGATTGGGTTTAGTGAAGTGTTTGAAGTTAATGGTAGGATGAATTTTATTCGGCGTTGGCTGACGTTTGGTGATTTATGATGGTTATTTGGCTTGATGAGGTGTTTGGAAGTTTTATTCCTGGCTAAGGGTTGGTGGAGGGCGGGATGCCGAGGTTAAAGGGAAGTATGTGCAGTTTGTTTAGACAAGGATCTCTTGTGTTTTGTGGTAACATGTATCAGCTCACCACTTACATTTCTTTTTGTATTTTTTGGGATTCTCATTTTTAATTTTTTTTGATTTTCTTTTTGATTTTTTTTTTGATTTTGATTTTTTTCTTTGACTCGGGTGAACTGATAAAAAGTGATGCACCTTTTTGATATTTGAGATGATCCTTGTCTAGGGTGATTTTTGGATTTTTTGGCTTACAGTGGGTAGTACAGTTTTTTTTTCCGAGAATATGGGAAAATGGTCAAACTTTATTTCAAATCACGATTGCTCGTTTTCTCAAAAATTAACTCAAGGACAATAATTTATTTATTCCTATATATTTGCCTTTTTTCTTTTTGTTTGATTATTTTCTGACCAGCTTTCTTTTTTCTGGTCATTTGTTTTTTTGTGTTTCTTTTTTTTTGTTTGAAGGGGAAAATCATCTTTGGGACTAGCACGATTCAGTTCCCTGTAGTCAACGCACATTCTGACTTTACCATCCTTTTTCGGAACCGGGATGATATTGGCAACCCACTGCGGGTACTTGGCCACTGCTAGGAACCTTGCATCACATCGCTCCGTCACCTCATCTCTGATTTTGAGGGACATCTCTAGCTTCATCCTTCTCAACTTCCGTTTGACAGGCGGGCATTCAGACTTGATCGGCAACTTGTGTACCACAATGTCAGCGTCCAACCCAGGCATGTCTTGATAGGACCATGCAAACACACCGACATAATCGTGCGACCGCTGAACCAACTTCATGCGATCTTCGTCATTCATGGTGGTAACCACTTTGACCTCTTTCTTGTTCTCAGCTGTACCCAAGTTGATTACTTCAGTATATTCCCCGTGAGGCTGAATAACTCTTTCTTTAACCTCATGAGTTCTGGAGGAGCAACATCCCCCTCAGCTTGATCGATAGGGTGATCAAAGTCAAAATATGGACTGTCGGCACTGTTATTTTGAGAGACAATTATTGTTGATTTGCATTTCTTTGGCGCGAAAAAGCAAAATGAAAAGCTAAACAAACAAGCAAACAATACTAAAACAGGAAAGAGGACACATGAAATATGGAGAAATGATTTTTATTGATGGAAATTCAAAACAAACGATTTTATTGATGATGATGATTCTGAAAATAAAAACATGCGTGCCCCTAACAACTTGTCCTATGGCCTTGGGCAGAGCCACAGGGTTGCATTACAACTAATTACTTTGAGTTAACAATCCACGGAACTCAAAGCACTTCCCAATTCTTCACCTCTTTTCCAGCAGGACAGCGACGAACCAGACTCGCCTCACCCTCTTCAGACTTAGAACCCTCTCTAACAACAGCAACTTGGTTGTATTGCTCATCTTCACCATCCCATGCTGCGGGCTGTATGTCTTTCATTCGGATTCGAGCACTTTCAGGAGCATCATATCTGACCAAGTAATCAAACTTTCCACTTCTCAATCCGTTCTCCAACCTCTCTCCCACAATCACCAAATCTGAAAAGTTGGACGAGACACTAATGATCAGGCGGTCATAATACAACCACGGCAAGGTTTCCATGAACATAGAAACCAATTCTTTGTCTAGCGCGAGGGGTGTAACTTGCGCGCACCAAAGCCCTCCATCTCTGGGCATACTCCTTGAATGATTCACTGTCTTTCTTACTCATGTTCTGCAGCTGTGTCCGATCTGGCGCCATATCTGCATTGTATTGATACTGTTTGAGAAAAGCATCTGCCAAATCTTTCCAGCAGCGGATTTGGGATGACTCTAATTTCATGTACCAATTAAGAGATGCCCCAGCTAGGCTGTCTTGGAAGCAATGGATTAGCAGTTTGTCATCGCGGGAGTAAGTAGACATTTTCCTACAATACATCGTCAGATGACTCTTTGGGCAAGTAGCACCTCTATATCTGTCAAAGTCGGGGACCTTGAACTTTGGAGGCAGCACCACATCGGGGATAAGGCATAAATCTCTGGCTTCTTTAGCTCTGAAGCCAAAACCTTCAACCATCCTTAGCCTTTCTTCTAACATTTGGAATTGTTCCTTGTCCGCTGGGTGCTCGTGAGAATAACCCGAGGAGAATTGCTTACAACATATTGCGGTGGCAGCATTGAGTGTTGAACCTGGGGATAAACGAGTTCCCGGACACGAAGCCCCGAGTCCGCGGAAAAACAAGCTGGTGGTGTAGTGAGATTCTGAGGAGTGGGCTGAGGTATAACAATTGGATGGGGAATCTGGACCCGGGGTTCAAGTTACTCCTTCCGGTCCAACAGACATTGGCTGCACGTTCTCAATCGCCGACCACGGACCAGACCTCTGATTTGTTTCTTGACTTGGGGAGTGTATCCCAAAGGAAAGCCATAAGTGGGCCACTGGGCAGTCTGAAAGTCATTCCCATCTTTCAAGGACAACAAAAGCCTCATCACCTCGCTCATCTGCGCTTTTAAAGCATTCATCTCATTCCTCATTTCAGGATTGTCCTGACTGGAGCTACCAGGAGCTGACGGGTTCTGATTCTGTACCATGAGGGTCGGGTTGGCCCCACTTCCATTCGCTGAGTCTGGAATAGGAGGATTCTGATTCTCCGCTGCTGGCTGAGGTGGATCGATATCTGCTAAGATTGCCATTCCTCTGGCCTGTGAGCGCGTCCAATACCGATGTTGTCGCACCAGCTTGCCTTTTCTGTTTATTTAGACGTTTATTACATAAGAGCGAAAAAAGAAAAATGCATGGATGAATGTATGAATGTATGCATAATGCTTGCTCGACGTCAGGAACCACGTAATGCCTCATCTCATCTTAGGCGCGTCAACTTTCCTTCCTTTCTTTTTATTATTATTTTTTTATTTATTATTCTTCTTTTTTTTTTAGAAAGTGAAATGAACGAGAAATCAAGGTAGCAAACCAAACACTTCATTCATCAAGGACAAAGAGCTTTAACGACTTTTGCCTAGGGAAAAGGTGATACCATATTCATAACGAAATAAAGTAAAGGAGTACAATATTTCAGAATACAATATTCGGAGTAAATATTTTAGATAAAGAAGTACATCTAATCAACTAAATTACAAATGGCTTTAAAGTCTTCGGCTCTCTTCCTCTTCTTGTTGACTCTTGCTCCCTGAGATTGTTCCTTGAACTCCATGACCAATGCCCGGCAATACTTCACAAACTTGTACACCTCAGGAGGGGTGTTGAAGAAACACATTTCGGCCTCGGCTGCCCTTAGATTTCTGGGAACTCCTGCCATAGCTTGACTAGCCAGTTCGGATAGCTTTGAGAGCTTACCCTTCCACATCTGGATCTCCTCTCTAAGCTCCTTAATGATCTCTTGCTCCTCAATTTTCCCTATCAATTCCAGGAAGCGCTTTTCCCAATACTGACTCTCACCTCGAACCTGCCTGTAGGCCTCCTCTAGACTGCGAAGGTTACCTTTTAATTCACCAAATATTTCTCTTTCAAAACTCAAGGCTTGCTGATATTCCTTGAGGATCTCCTCAACAGCATTTTTCTCCCTCTCGAGGTTCTTCAGTTGACCTTTCAACTCCCTCACCAGGTGTGATTCTTGCTTTGACTGGTGGGCTAGTGTCTTCCACTCTTGGGCCTCCTCAAGCGCCTTCCTTGCTTTCTGTTTGTACTTCTGGAGTTCTTCTCAGCTCTTTCGAAAATCCACGGGCCTCTATCTTGCCTTGTTCTTCTCTCTTGAATCGCTTGACGCTTTCTTCCACAGCGATCATCTTGATAACATTTTCTTCCTCTAAACTTTCCTTCTCTAGAACCATCTCTTCTAGCTTGGCCTGCAATGCTTTCTTCTCTTCTTCTACCTTTGCTAAAGCGAATTTGGCTTCGTTCAACTCCTCATAGGTAGGGACATAGGGTTCTGGTATTTCCTCCTCAAGGGTAAGCATTTCTTGACTTGGTGATCTTACCCTTTGAAGCTTGTCCTTAAGCCATTGATTGAAGGTGACGTCACTGGTTCTTTTTGACAATTCTTCACTTCCTTTTCGCACTACGGATTCCCATGACTGCTGAACTCTTCGAAGCAAATCACCGCATTTAGGCATCCCCTTATAGAGGTAAACACGGGACAGCATGATTTCGGAGGGTGAGTTCTTCATCGGGCAACCGAGTTGCCTTAAAGTCAATGAAGGGTTATAGTTGATACACCCTTGAGTCCCCATGAGAGGCACGTGTTGAAAGCTTCCGCAGCTGAAAACCACCATAGGTCTGTCACTCCAACATGCAGCGGTGTACCATCGGATTTGGAGATCATTAAGGTTTTTCAGAAACTCAATCCATTCTAGAGAAGTTCTGACCTTCACCTCACAACTTAGAGCATAGGAAATTAATTCTTTGACATCTAGACGGTTATGGACCACATGAAGAATAAGCCAGGCATAGAGGACGTGAACAGAAAGGCATAGCTTCTTTGTACGGAACTGACTGTGGCGAGTGAAGGCATGATATGTGTTAGCAAGAATAGCAGGCACGAGATTGATAGGGTTTTTGGCGTCTTTGAAGGCTAAGAACGCACCAATTGCATCTTCATCAATATACTTCTCTATTTGAGGGAAAAGAACGACCCCAAATATGGTAAGAGCTAATACTAACTTGAATGGACCCCAATTCTTGGCCAGAGCATAAGATTGCATCAGGTCTTCGAAGTATTCTTGCGGATACCCAACTACACCATTTCTTTTTAGTTTCTGTAACTTCAACTGGTCCTTACCGATCCTCAACAACGTTGCTAACCTCTCATCAGTGTAATACAGTTCCTGGAATTGATAGGGCCTAGCATGAGATCTGGAGAATCCCAAAAGCTGCTCGTACTCTTCTAGTGTGGGCGAAAGCTGAAAGTTTTTGAAGAAGAAGCACCTCATATCAGAATCATAGAATTGGCTTAAAGCCACAAGAGCATCTTCTTGAACATTCAACTGCAAGAGCCTGCGGATATTCCCATATGTTAAGTCGAAGGAATCCCTCTCAATTGGACCCATAAGGGCTGCACACTGCCTCAGGCTACCAACATCCACCTTCTTCACAATCGGGAGGCGAGGAGTAAGTGAAGCTTTGCTACTTGATTCCATTTTGATACACCTATGACAAGATGATGCATTATTCGGTGGTCCCCGACAAGCAAATGCAAATGAGATGCACTATGAATGCATGAGTTGCAGAAAACTTAAGTTTTATGCAATGCGGGGATGTATGCAAATGACGATGATGCTTTATGCAAATGCAAGGTTAGAGAAAAAAAAACTTTATTTGCGATAACTCAGGTTTCCCTTTTTTGAATGTACGGACCGTACACTGCTTCATATAGACCGGTAGGAGGAAAGCTACAGCAGTAACTCTTTCTTCCCTTTTTGAAATAAAGTGGGTCATATGTCGCTTTATGCAGAACAAAAAAAAAAAGGCTACAACAACAACCCTTTCTTTTTTTTTTTTTTTTTTTTTTGAAAATCTTTTTTTTTTTTTTAGGAAAGACATGTCTAAACTACAATGCAACACACAATTTGTATGTCCTCGTGTCCTACAAAGGTGGGAATCCTAAGTTCTAGGGCAACTTCAAAGGTTCCTTCCATGTAGTTCTAATTCACACCCTCACAATGGCTACCAGAGCTATAGAATCCTCATGCCGACACCCACAAATGTAGAGAACTACCAAGTGTGAAGCGTCATGAGAAAGCATACTCTGGTTGAGACTTTCATGAGTGTCAGACAGACAAAGGTCTCGAATGACAGTCACTAATCGTCTCCACTCTCCTAGGTATTTGTTGGATCCGGGTATAGGAGCCCACTCATAACATACAAAATGTAAGGTGTGAAAGTGTGTGATTGAGGACATACTTTCTAAAATCTACCCTCCCCACCTGCAAGGAAAAAACCAGACCAGTCCAGACAGAAGCAAACAGTAACATGTCGTCTACCCTAAGGTTTAGTATCACAAAACAAATGAACTAACCTAAGGTGTCGTCAACAACCATATATAGCTTACCTCAAGAAAGGGAGCAGAGAAGAAGGGATTATAATAGATGGGGGAAAGCATGCATAGTTATAAGCATAGAAAGAAAAGGAAAAAGGTAAGGAAATGAAGAAGTAAAACGAAAAATAATTCAAATCAAACACTTTGAACCACACATCAGATTAATTAGGTTTGACCCACTTATTTTTTGTTTTTTTAAAAATTTTGTCCCCAGTGAAGTCGCCAGCTGTTGCGCCCGAAAAAGTCCCCGAGGGAGAACCTTCCTCGTTTACAACTTTTCTAAAAGAAGTCGATCAATGAAGCCGCCACTAATATTTATTAAGGAAAATATTAGGAAAACCTTTTGGAAAGCAATTGGTCTTTCGAAAACTCGGAGATGTAGGTTCGGGGGTCGGTTAGGTGTGGGGAAGGTATTAGCACCCCACACCTCCTTTCTACCGAAAGGGAACCATTAATTCGATGTGTGGTTTGGATTGTTTGATTTGAAATAAATTGTTCTACTTCTTTTCTTTTCCTTTTTATTTGAAAGAGTTTTTTAGAAAACAAGGGAGAAAGAAATCTTTTTGGGATTTTTGAAAAGCGAAACTAAACTAAGATTTTTTAAAAGAGTGTTTGACGGGATGTGACCCGCTCCTACGTACCCTCGATGAGATGAGGGATCAAAGCTACGTAGTTCTTGGTTCTTAAATTTGAGAAAATCTGTGTTTTGTCTTTATCTTATCTTTTGAGTTTTGGAAATATGACTCAAGCGTTCATGAATACCAAACAAGCAATAACTTCGAGTGGCGTTCATTACTAACTTGAAAGAAAAGTATTGGAACCGATAATCAGTCGAGCAATTACTCAAGTGATTACTAGTTGCAACGTTTTATTATCTTTTTTGAAATGGTTTTGGAAAAGGATGAGTCGTAGTGATGATTATCACTAATGCCTCATATTGTTTTTTAGGAAATTTGAATTGGGTTTTTGTTGTTTAATTAATGTGTGGGAGCTTTCATAATAGTCAAACAAGCAAAGGCTTCGAGTGACTATCACTAATAACTCCTCATTAACGATCAAACAAGCAGTGGCTTCGAGTGATGGCTAATGATTTGTTTATGAAAAAGATGCCTTAGGGTTTTTTATTAGAAAAACATGTGGTTTCAAGTTTGAAAAAGAAATAGAACATTTCAAATCTTTTCAAATCCAAACCAAGACAATAATGAAAGCATAAGCAAAGGAAACATGAAGAATATTTACAAGTTGCCATGAACAATTGCATACATGATTAATTGAACACATGATTAAACAAGTATATGAGTGTATGAGCATGCAATTGTAGGATACAAAGCATAGCATTATTGAATGCATGATTAAATGCATGAGCATACAATAGTGGGAAGCAAGGCATGGCATTATTGAATGCATGAGTAGGCAAGTGTTAAAATGCATGAACATACATGTGTAGAACACAAGATATGGGATTAATATATGCATGGGCATTTAAGAGAGTATGAATGCAAAAGATATAAACTTGTATGAATGCATGAATGATAAGATGCAAAGTGTGAAAATCTTTTGAGTGTTTTTGTGAATGGACAAGTGGTAAAAACTTATGGTAAAAAGTTAGTAAAGAGTAAAACAAGCATGCATGAAGTGTAAGGTAATTACTTAATGAAATAGTAAAGTAGAAAGTAAAAATGTTTTCTTTTTTTACTTATGGTAAAATGCTAGTGAGTGGTAAAGTAAACATGAAAATGAGTGGTAAAAAGTTTAAGAACACATTCACATTCTTACACATTTCTACACAAAATCAACACACATTTTAAGCATTGAAATGAACCCTAAAAACACCCTAAGGCCGAAACCTTACATGGTCAAAAACAACACATTATTTCATGCTAAAAATCATAACTAACACAATAGAACAAGATCATAGCAAGTTTAGGCACATCAAGCATTTATTTACAAAAATCAAAGAGTAAAAGGAAAGCAAATAAACCCTAATTTTTAAGGCCTAAACCGAACTTCCTATACCACTCAAGATCAAAACAAAATTCAAACTTGCAAGTTATGACATGAACAATAGGATGCATATATCATGTGGAAATCACTTATTCATGAAAAGGTGACAAAATGAGTATGAAAAATGCAAGAACATTATGATGAAAACACAAGAAACCTCTCCTCAAGGCCAAGGGTCCACTTCAAACACCCAAGGCTCCCAAAGTCCTTGACATAGTGTTTGAAATGAACCCTCTAAGCCTCTTAGAGAGGATAGAGGAGTAGAAGGGAGATTCACATGCTAATAGTGAAAAATGCAAGAGATAAGATATTTACCT
The DNA here is from genome assembly GCA_020916435.1 of Oxytropis ochrocephala. NCBI lineage: Eukaryota > Viridiplantae > Streptophyta > Magnoliopsida > Fabales > Fabaceae > Oxytropis > Oxytropis ochrocephala. Next base: position 93,168,005 of record CM037092.1, on the reverse strand, counting down.
CAAGATCAAAGCTACACAAGAATAGAAGAATGAAGATCAAAACCAAAACAACCAAAACCTTCACAAATCACCAACAATGCCACGCAAACTTGAAGAAAGCAAGCTCCTTTGTGGTGTAGAAATGGAATCAAAGGTGGAAAGAAGAAGATGTATGAATGTGGAGTGAATTTAAGGTGATTTGGTGGATGAAACTTGAAAAAAGAATGGAGGAGAAGTAGGAGGAGGGTTCGGCCAAAGGAGGAGGAGGAGAGGAGAGAATGCTAGCTAGGGTAAAATGAGAGTGTGTGTGTGTTAGGTCTTATTTTTGGGCTTTTATATGAAGTGAAAACTTAAAGGGTAATTAGGACAATATGCTTCTTGCAAACCAATAGGATTTGAGATAAGTTTTGAATCAATGGTCAAGATGCAAGATCACATGGATTGAGGGTAATTAAAAACACAAAATGGGGGAGAGAGAGGGCTGAAGTGCGCAGCTTAGGAGTGGTGGTGAAGGATAAGCTCAATTACAAAATTGTATTTTTCTACAAAGCTTATTACACAAGTGCCATTTTAATTCAAATGAAAGGTGAGGATTGATTTTCACACTTGAATGGATGGCCATGATTTAATACAATTTGCAAACAATAAAATAAAACAAAAATGCATGATTATGGGCTGTTATGCGCAGCCATGTAGTGGAGAGTGAGTGGAATTGCAAATTGTACTATTGTTCTTATCCTTAATTCAAAAGAGTGTAGAATATTCCCTTCTAGATCATTCTTCCTAATTCATGCCTTTTTGGGCCATATCCTATGATTCAATGATTGGGCTCTGAATTTTATGATCTCACCAATCCCAAAATTGATTTATTTACCCCACCTCAAAGGAAAAGACCATTTTACCCTTCTATCCAAAAACTAGGTTTTTAGGCCAAAAGGCTTAATATTTATGCACAAAAATAATCACAATGGAGCACAAATATCTCTCAAATAAATCATTAATGATTATTCAAGGCTTTGGGACAAAAGACCGCTTTTATTGTGAAATGACCAAAATGCCCTTTCACTCTAAAAACCCTAGTTTTTGCCTGAAACACATTTCCACTTCAAAAATGATTTTTCTCCCTAGGAGTGACCTCTAGTACCTTGAAATGCATGTTGGATGACTTGTTTTGAGGAATTTTCCCTTATTGTGAAATGACCAAAATACCCTTTTGTACTGAAAAACCCTAATTTGTCTAAAAAGTGCATTCCAACTCCAAAAATGATTTTAGAAACTTTGAAATGACTTTAGAAACCTAAATGCAATGCATGATGCTTTTTTACTTTTTAATTTAATTATTTTTGGGGAAAATTAGGGTTTTGACCTAAGCCGGACAAAATTGGGGTATGACACGCACGACGTAAGCGTTAAAGCCTAGTTCCTAGGCTTGAAGAGGACGAGTTGAGCTGTACTTGATGGACGAAGGTGCGTAGGTGTAATTAGAACCCAGTGCGAGTGTCGTCCAGTAGTTGCCGAGGTATAACATGGTTATGCCGAGGTGTTTGGGTCAAGACGTAGGACGTAGGTAAGTCTGCGTGTGATAGCCGAGGTGAAGGAGTCGACTTGTAACATGTTATACCAAGGTATAGTTGCCTAACTATGAGAAGGACGAAGCATAAGTGAATGAGTATAAGTATCAAAGCGTAAGTGAAGGTCTGTAGGTGACGAAGAGTGTGACAAAGTATAAGTGAGGAAGTAAGTGTATCTGAGGTTACGCGTAGAGTCGGTTTGTGGTTGCTGAGGTATAGGGAAGGTGTGTCGTGATGTATGTGTTGAGGAGTAGATGTTACAAGGAGCGTAAGTGTTACAACGTGAATTGAAGGATTGTAGAGGACGAGGTGATATGGCCTAACGGTAGAATGCGTTGAGATGTAGGTGACGGAGCATAGGTGACATAGTATTGGTGACGAGGAGTAAAGGTGTGAGAGTTGGAGCGTAGGGTCGACTTGTAGTTGCCGAGTTGTAGCATAGGTATACCGAGGTGATTACTAGAGAATAGCGTGTATTTATACACATAAGTGTAGTTGTTGAACTGTGGTTGCCGAGGTGGTATAGCAACCGAGGTGGATGAAGATGGGTTTGTTCCTAAGGGAACTGAGGCGAGTGGCAGAGAAGTGAGGAAGGATAGGTTGCCTAAGTGAAGTAACTAGGGAACCGAGGTCAGGCGCAAGGGCGCCATTGAAAGTAAGGTGCGTGCCTAAGTGTAGGCGTAGCCGAGGTGGTGAACCGAGGTGATTAAGGGTGAATTCAAGTAGAGTAACCTAGTTGCGTTAAGACTAAGGTGAAGTAAGTATGGTAGTTGTGGTATAAGTATAGATGCCGAGATGATTTATGGTGCGGAGAGGGGCTTAGTGCCTGTGTGCCGAGGTGAGTGGTGCGTGTGCCGAGGTGCCAGGAGAGGGTGCCGAGGTGCCGTTCGAAGCCACAGATGCGCAAGGCGCTGCCAGGCGCAACTGGGAGTGTTGTTTGGTGTTGAGAACGCTTAAGTGGTTGAAAGGGGGTAGTCCTTTTTGTCCCTAGGTGATGTTTTAGTCCTAGGTGACGTTTTAGTCCTAGGTGACGTTTTAGTCCTAGAAGACGTTGTGGTCCTCGTAGTGACTGTTTAGTCCACTACGTTTAGTGCGAAGGTGTTGAGGTTAGCCTTAGGGCTACAATTGGAGGTGTATTGGATGAGAGTTGGGCGATAGCCATGGAGCTATGTCCGAGGTACGAAGTCAGTCTTAGAGCTGTGAGCGGTGAGGTATTTAAATGGTGAGGTTCCAAATGGGAGCTGATGTTGGAGTGATGGGTCTATGACCTCGTTTCTTTGTTGTACCCATGCAGTTTGGGTCGCCTTCCAGGCATTCTGTTGTGAGAAGACTTCGGTCTCTTTGGTGTTGAGGCGTCCAGTGAGTTGGACGTTAGCTGTAGAGCTAGTGAGTGTGGTGTTGAGGTGTCCAGTGAGTGGACGTTAGCCTTAGAACTATTGAGGTTGTCTAGGTGAAATAGACAACAGTGTAAAGGACGGTGTAAAGGACGGAGACAGGCTTCGGCCTAGATATTGTTGACTTCGGTCTTCGTATCATTAAAAGATTTGTAAGTTCATCATGTGGTATGATTGGGTGGGGTTGATGAGTGTTCATAGTGTCGCATGTGTCATATGCATTAAGGATCGGTGTAAGGGCGGTGTAAGGGCGGAGACAGGCTTGGCCTAGATATCATTAAAGGGCGGTGGCGTGCCATTACGCCGGTGATGGTACTCATGCATTAAACATTGGTTTTGGGTTGCATCCATGCATTTACATATGAGTTTGATATTGTTTTGACGAGTATGAGTTGCTGTGTTGACTGGGTTTATTTGGAGTTGAGGATTAATGGCTTGATGGTGTGTTGTTTATTGTGAGCCGATGTGTTCTAGGTGTTTACCTAGCATAACGTTTATCATACATTATATTATTTATGTAAAGAGACTCACTGGGGGGGCTGAGTAGAGTAGTAGTCTTTTGACTTAGTTACTGAGTTGTAACATATTGATGTTTTAAACTATGTTTATTTCCGCTGCGTTGTAAACTGAGAATGTATAAATTGGTGGGCTTTGTCCCTTTGGCCGAGGTGCCTTTATATGAAGGTATTATGTTGTTTTTGCACCAGAGTTGTTTTGGCTTGGTTTTAGAATGGAAAATGTAATGCTTCCTTGTGAGCGACTTTATAAAACTCTGATTTCAATTAATTAATTAGTAGTGTAGAAGGGGGTGTTACATTAGTGGTATCAGAACAAAAGTTCGGTCTGTCCGACCAAGTTTGTTGAGTCTTGAGTTTCCAAATCCTCGAGTCTTGTGGCTCGTTCTGAATAGATGTTGTTTATATGTTTAGTTTGATGGCTGGAAGAGCTGGGAGGAATGACGATGCCATAGCTGCTGCGCTGGAGGCAATGGCAAATCTTTGTGGGAATCAACAAGTGCGAGGATCTTTGGAGCTCGTAGGCTAGCTACTTTTCAGAGGGAGAACCCTCCTACTTTCAAGGGGAGGTATGACCCCGATGGGGCTCTAGCATGGTTGAAGGAGATAGAGAGGATCTTTCGTGTCATGGATTGCACAACTGCGCAGAAGGTGAGGTATGGAACTCACATGTTAGCCGAGGAGGCAGACGATTTGTGGCTTGAGGTTCTTGAGAGGTTGGAAGCTGCTGAAGAAGAGATCACTTGGGATATTTTCAAGAGGGAATTTATGAGGAAGTACTATCCTGAGGATGTGAGGGGTAAGAAGGAAATGAAATTTTTGGAATTGAAGCAAGGTAGTATGTCGATGATCACGAGTATCTTTGCGAAGTTTGTGGAGTTGGTCAAGTTCTACCCTTACTACACTAGAGCTCTTTGCCGAGTTTCTCCAGTGTATTAAGTTTGAAAATGGTGCAGAGGTCCAAAAATCAAGAAGGCAATTGGATATCAGAAGATTAGAGTATTTTCTGAGTTGGTTGATAGTTGCAGAATCTTTGAGGAGGACCGTAATGTGCATTCTAGGGTGATGAGCGACAAGAAGAATAAGTCTCAACGCTGTGGTAGGCCTTATGACGTCTCTGAGGGAAGAAGTAAATCGAAAGTTGGTTTGGGAAAGGAGCCTAGTGGGGGAGATGCTCCTGCAAATGTAGTGTGTTTCTAGTGTGGGTTGTCTGGTCACAAGAGGATTGACTGCAAGGCTTAGGAGAAGAGGTGCTACCGGTGTGGCAGGGAGGGTCACATAGCTGCTAGATGTGACCGCAAGGGCGTAGTTTGCTTCAGGTGTGGCGAGGTGGGTCATATTAGCACTAAGTGTTCTAAGCTGAAGCGATGAAAGAGAAAGGAGTAGTGGATAGGTGGTTGCTCTCGTTGGATCCGAGGTGGTTAATAAGATAGGAGCTACATGTTTTGTAATGATATTCTTTTATTGTTATAGTAGAGTTGGATGTTATCCTTGTTTTGGACTGGTTAGTGGATAGCCGTGTATATATTAATTGCTTTTAGTTGTTGTGATTGTTGTTTGTATTTGAGTTATGTGTAAATTTGAAAAGGCGTAGTTATGTGACCTCAACTAATTGGATGAGTGAGTAGGAGGGACTGATCACCCCAATAACTCATCTCCAATGAAAGAGGCGACAGTAACTCGTGGATAGCATAAATTTTAAATATGTATTCATTTTGACTTGATTAATTGAGTGGTGTCTTTAATTGTGTGTCCTTGATTTGGAGAATTGATAGTAGATGAAGGTTAGGCGCCATTCTAAAGTGAAGTATTTACTGGTGTGTGTTGCTGATTTGGTGTGCTGGGTGACTTGGTGTGTGTCTCGGGCGTGGGCGCCGAGGTGTGGCGTGTCCCCTGTGTGTATGTGTGTTTTGGGCGTGGGGCGCCAAAAGTGTGCGTGTCCCTTGCGCCTTGTTTTAGTGGCGTGTTGCGCGCACCTTGCGCTGGGCGCCGAGTTGGGTAGCCTGTGCGCGTGTGCTAGTGAAGTCTTGGCGCAAGGCAGGCCACCATGCCGTGCCCAAGCTGCCTGTGTTTCGTACAGTGGAGCCACACTGTTGGGCACCAAATGCTGTTTTAGTACTTAGGCGAGGTGATGCGGCTATGTGCCGAGGAGAGTAGATGTGTCAAAGAATGTAAGTGTGTGATGAAGTGTAGCTACCTAAGTGTAACTTTGGTGATTAAAGGATTAGAATTCAGTATGAGAATAGAGTTTCGTGACAAGGTAAGGGTGTAGAGGGGTGGATATGTCCTAGTACTTAGTGTACAGGGAGGAGTTGTTGATAGTTAGGAACAGAAATAAGACTGATGGAGTAGGTGTGTTCATGTAATTGGTGAGATTTTCGAGGACGAAAATGTTCTAAGTGGGGGAGAGTTGTAACACCCCAAAGTAATTCAATTATTTATTTAATTGGGTTATTTAAGGTTACAACATTTTAATTAAGCTAAGTGAGTAATGTAGAGTGTTTATTTGATTTAGGAGGCGTTTAAGTAATGGAGAAGGTGAGTGTAGAGGCCCAAGATTTAACTAAAGTCAAAGCTTCATTAAGGCCCATTAAGGCTTGCCTTAAGAGTGTGTCGACCACACATTCATTTCACTCCAAAAATATCTAAGTTGCTAGAAGAGGAAAGTAAGAGAGAGAAGTGAGAAGCTTAGAGAGAAGAAGAAGAGAATCTAGGCGTGGAGAGTTCAAGCTAGGAAGGGGGAGGAGAGGAGAGCTTGTTGCTGTATTTTCCTGGAGAGTGAAGGGTTTTCATCTTCAACAAATTGTTAAGGTAAGGGGGCTCTCTTTCATCTATAATAAATTATATGATGAATGTTGTGCGTGAGTTAGACTCTAGGGTGATTTCGGAGTTGTTTGTGTTACTTCACCTAGGTGAAGGTTGTAGTGGTTGATTTCTGAGTTGGTCACGTAAGTGACCATGGAGAGGAAATGAGAGCTGAGAACTCTCAGTCTCAGTGAGCGTGAGAGTTTAAGAGTGTGTTCTTGAGCTTAATCCTAGTCAGGAGCACCTAAAGAGAGGAAGGAGAAGTTAGGCGCACATGATCGTAGAGAAAGCTGAAGTGCATGAAGGTTAACGCACGACGTAAGCGTTAAAGCCTAGTTCCTAGGCTTGAAGAGGACGAGTTGAGCTGTACTTGATGGACGAAGGTGCGTAGGTGTAATTAGAACCCGGTCACGAGTGTCGTCCGATGAGTTGCTTAGGTATAACATGGTTATGCCGAGGTGTTTGGGTCAAGACGTAGGACGTAGGTAAGTCTGCGTGTGATAGCCGAGGTGAAGGAGTCGACTTGTAACATGTTATACCAAGGTATAGTTGCCTAACTATGAGAAGGACGAAGCATAAGTGAATGAGTATAAGTATCAAAGCGTAAGTGAAGGTGCATAGGTGACGAAGAGTGTGACAAAGTATAAGTGAGGAAGTAAGTGTATCCGAGGTTACGCGTAGAGAGTCGGTTTGTGGTTCTTTGAGGTATAGGGAAGGTGTGTCGTGATGTATGTGTTGAGGAGTAGATGTTACAAGGAGCGTAAGTGTTACAGGCGTGAATTGAAGGATTGTAGAGGGCGAGGTGATATGGCTAAACGGTAGAATGCGTTGAGATGTAGGTGACGGAGCATAGGTGACGTAGTATTGGTGACGAGGAGTAAAGGTGTGAGAGAAATGGAGCGTAGGGTCGACTTGTAGTTGCTTAGGGTGTAGCATAGGTATCTGAGGGTGATTACTAGAGTATAGCGTGTATTTATACACATAAGTGTAGTTGTTTAACTGTGGTTGCCGAGGTGGTATAGCAACCGAGGTGGATGAAGATGGGTTTGTTCCTAAGGGAACTGAGGCGAGTGGCAGAGAAGTGAGGAAGGATAGGTTGCCTAAGTGAAGTAACTAGGGAACCGAGGTCAGGCGCAAGGGCGCCATTGAAAGTAAGGTGCGTGCCTAAGTGTAGGCGTAGCCGAGGTGGTGAACCGGGGTGATTAAGGGTGAATTGAAGTAGAGTAACCTAGTTGCGTTAAGACTAAGGTGAAGTAAGTATGGTAGTTGTGGTATAAGTATAGATGCCGAGATGATTTATGGTGCGGAGAGGAGGCTTAGTGCCTGTGTGCCGAGGTGAGTGGTGCGTGTGCCGAGGTGCCAGGAGAGGGTGCCGAGGTGCCGTTCGAAGCCACAGATGCGTAAGGCGCTGCCAGGCGCAACTGGGAGTGTTGTTTGGTGTTGAGAACGCTTAAGTGGTTGAAAGGGGGTAGTCCGTTTGGTCCCTAGGTGACGTTTTAGTCCTAGGTGACGTTTTAGTCCTAGGTGACGTTTTAGTCCTAGGTGACGTTTTAGTCCTAGATGACGTTGTGGTCCTCGTAGTGACTGTTTAGTCCACTACGTTTAGTGCGAAGGTGTTGAGGTTAGCCTTAGGGCTACAATTGGAGGTGTATTGGATGAGAGTTAGGCGATAGCCATGGAGCTATGTCCGAGGTACGAAGTCAGTCTTAGAGCTGTGAGCGGTGAGGTATTTAAATGGTGAGGTTCCAAATGGGAACTGATGTTGGAGTGATGGGTCTATGACCTCGTTTCTGTGTTGTACCCATGCAGTTTGGGTCGCCTTCCAGGCATTCTGGTGTGAGAAGACTTCGGTCTCTTTGGTGTTGAGGCGTCCAGTGAGTTGGACGTTAGCTGTAGAGCTAGTGAGTGTGGTGTTGAGGTGTCCAGTGAGTGGACGTTAGCCTTAGCACTATTGAGGTTGTCTAGGTGAAATAGACAACAGTGTAAAGGACGGTGTAAAGGACGGAGACAGGCTTCGGCCTAGATATTGTTGACTTCGGTCTTCGTATCATTAAAAGACGGTGTAAGTTCATACGTGGTATGATTGGGTGGGGTTGATGAGTGTTCATAGTGTCGCATGTGTCATATGCATTAAAGGACGGTGTAAAGGACGGTGTAAAGGACGGAGACAGGCTTCGGCCTAGATATCATTAAAGGACGGTGACAGTGCCATTACGCCGGTGATGGTACTCATGCATTAAACATTGGTTTTGGGTTGCATCCATGCATTTACATATGAGTTTGATATTGTTTTGACGAGTATGAGTTGCTGTGTTGACTGGGTTTATTTGGAGTTGAGGATTAATGGCTTGATGGTGTGTTGTTTATTGTGAGCCGATGTGTTCTAGGTGTTTACCTAGCATAACGTTTATCATACATTATATTATTTATGTAAAGAGACTCACTGGGGGCTGAGTAGAGTAGTAGTCTTTTGACTTAGTTACTGAGTTGTAACATATTGATGTTTTAAACTATGTTTATTTCATTGCGTTATGGCGAGAATGTATAAATTGGTGGGCTTTGTCCCTTTGGCCGAGGTGCCTTTATATGAAGGTATTATGTTGTTTTTGCACCAGAGTTGTTTTGGCTTGGTTTTAGAATGGAAAATGTAATGCTTCCTTGTGAGCGACTTTATAAAACTCTGATTTCAATTAATTAATTAGTAGTGTAGAAGGCGGTGTTACAGTTTGGGCTGTTGGGGACTCGGTTTTAGAGATTGTCTTCTCACTGGAACTGCCTTTCTCCTCAGAATGTTCCTCTTCCTCGCTTATGATTTCCATGCTTGCCTTCCTTGATTCATCTGCATCATTTTCACTAATATCGTCTAAATCAGTTGAATTAAATTCTTCCTCACTACTTACCTTTTTCTGCTTCTTCTTTGCTGGGCTTCTTGCTCTTTTGGCCCTTTATTTCTTCACTGCCCTAAGTTGGATTGTTGATAAGGGCACATCATCATCATCCTCCTCTTGCATCCACTCAGGGAGCACCGGCTCTTCAATCACCATCTTGCCTTTTGATACCTGTGCAAATAGTTTCTTCTGCCACTTGAACTGTTCTTTGACAAATTTGGCCAAGCTATTCTGCTGCTCCACCAGACGTTGCAACGTCTGTGCATCGACAAAAGTGGTAGCTCCTGCAGCTCTTACCCTAGCCTTGAACTTTGTTGAGAAGGGTCCTTGGGGCTATTCCCTCAGCTCCGTGGCTTCAATTTCTACTCCGGCCTCCATTCACAGATCAGTAATTAAGCAAGGAAAGTACAAATACCCATCCTTCCTGTTTTTCCACTTGTTCATTTCTCGGTTGATTAGCTTGCCTACTTCAATCTTATCCTTTGACATAATTGCATCAATAGCAATTAACCTCTCCTTGTCTACCCATGAGGTGTGAGAAGTAGGTATCAGGCAATGCCTTATGAAATGAAACCAGGTGTTGGCTTCATCACACAGATACCTTTTCAGGATTTTGAACTCGCTTCCATGGTCACCACTCCTTTCCCACACAACTCCTTCAACACATATTCTTTCCTTGATTGCCTCCATTTCTGCCATTCCATAGGTCTTCTGCTTTGTTTCCACAGCCTTACCATAATACCCTAGACCAAAATAATCATTGATGACTCTCACACTTCTTCACCGCGCACTTTTGAGACGATTAAGGGCTCTCCATCAGTTCTTTCAACTATTCCTTTGTAGAAGTCATGCACTAGCGTTGCAATATACTCTTTTCGGTGCAATATGAATTTCTGCCATCCTAACGCTGCGACGGTTGCAAGAAAATCAAAGTTTGGGCTTTCTAGGCTAAAACCCCTTTCGGGCAGCAGGGCTTTCTTCTTTGATGGGTTTGGAATTTCTGGAATTGGGGCAGAGGAATAGCTTAGGTCAACATTTTTGCCTTTTCCAGATGATTTGGTAGAAACTTGTTTAACTTTAGTCATGGTGCTTGCGAAGGGTTTCTTGGTAGGAAAATGGGGGATTTTGAAATTCTGGGATTCTGAGGAAGAAAGATTAAGGGTTCGGTTTCAGAGAGAGAGGAAGGTTAGAGAGTGGTTGCAGGTGGATTGATGATGGTAACCGTCTGGTATTTATTGGGAAATGGTTATGGGAAGTTGAGAAGTGGTGGAGTGGAGTAATGGGAAAGGTAACCGTTGATTAGACAAGTTAGGGAGGAGGGTGACGTCGTGGTCAGTTACCATGCGAGGGTTACAGAGTGAAATGATTTCAGCCACGTCACCACTTACGCCTTTGACTAATTTTGAATTCGCCTTGACCGCTTTTCTCTTCTTTTTCATTTAAGCCTTGCCCAGACAACCAACGTGACAACGTCCTGTGTACACCGAGACGTTATAACGTCTACTCCACTTGCATTTCTCCTTCCTTCAGCTTCTATTCATACAAAAACAAAGATTAATAGACACATAAATTGTTGATTAATCAAAAATCCTTGGGTTGCCTCCCAAGAGCGCCTGCTTTAAGAGTCTTCAGCCAGACTTTTTGCTTTTTTAAGTTCAAGTGTTGTTGAAAGACAATTGGGTCTTGTCCCTTTCCACATGCTCTCCATGATATTGTTTCACTCTTTGGCCATTGACTTTGAAAATGGTATTGGTCTTTTCATCAAACAAGTCCACAGCACCATAAGGATAGATCTTCATCAGTTTAAAAGGTCCTGACCATCTAGATTTCAACTTTCCTGGGAATAATTTCAATCTTGAATTGAACAGCAACACAGATTGTCCTTCTACCAGCTCTCTTCTTTGAATTCTTTGATCATGCCACTTCTTGGTCTTCTCCTTGTATATTGCTGAATTTTCATAGGCATTGTGCCTGAACTCTTCTAACTCATTTAACTGCAGGAGCCTTGCTTCACCAGCCTTTGTATGATCCAAATTTAATTGCTTCAATGCCCAATGGGCTTTATGCTGGAGTTCAATTGGTAGATGACATGCCTTACCGTAGACTAGCCTGTATGGGGTCATTCCCAATGGTGTCTTGTATGCTGTCCTATATGCCCATAGTGCATCATCTAGGTGCAAGGACCATTCCTTCCTATTGGGACCAACCATCTTCTCAAGTATTCTTTTGATTTCTCTGTTGGAGATCTCTACTTGACCACTGGTTTGGGGGTGATAAGCTGTAGCAACTTTGTGTTTCACTCCATACTTAGCCAATAAGTTCTCAATTAGCTTGTTGCAGAAATGAGAACCTTCATCACTGATTATGGCTCTTGGAGTGCGAAACCTTGTGAAGATATTCTGTTTAAGAAACTTGCTGACTGATTTGGCTTCATTGTTGGGTAATGCTACAGCTTCAACCCACTTTGACACATAATCCACAGCTACCAGAATGTATAGGTTTCCATGAGACATAGGAAATGGTCCCATGAAATCCATTCCCCAGACATCAAACAACTCAACTTCAAGAATATTCGTCAGGGGCATTTCTTGCTTGCTTGATATGTTTCCTGTCCTTTGGCATTTGTCATAGCTCTTTACCAACTCATGGGCATCCTTGAAGATTGTTGGCCAATAGTAACCTGATTGTAATACTTTTGCAGCCGTTCTGGTACCTCCAAAATGTCCACCATAAGGTGCTGAATGACATTGTTGCAACACATGGAGTTGTTCTTCTTCAGCAAGACATCTTCTCAGTAACTGATCTTGGCACATTTTATACAAGTAGGGCTCATCCCAGAAATATTGCTTCACTGTGTGGAAAAACCTCTTTCTTTGCTGATAGTTGAAGCCCACAGGCACAATCTTGCTAACAAGAAAGTTAACTATATCAGCATACCATGGTGCAGTAGCATCCGACGTTATAACGTTTGACGAAATTGTCATAGACGTGGTAACGTCTTCAACTACTTTGGCTACTGATAACAGTCTCTCATCAGGGAATTTTTCTCTTATCTCCTCTTCACCTGTACCTGCATCAACATTCTCAAGCCTCGAAAGGTGATCAGCAACTTGGTTCTCCACCCCCTTTTTATCTCAGATTTCCAAGTCAAATTCTTGGAGGAGGAGAACCCATCTAATAAGCCTTGGCTTTGCATCTTTTTTAGCAATTAAATATTTGATGGCTGAGTGATTAGTAAAAACAACAACTTTTGCTCCTACCAAGTATGATCTAAACTTATCAAAAGCAAATACAACAGCCAAAAGCACTTTTTCAGTCACAGTATAATTCAATTGGGCATCATCTAAGGTTTTACTGGCATAATAAATAGAGTGAAATTTTTTTCCATACCTTTGTCCCAATACAGCTCCTACTGCATAATCACTTGCATCACACATCAACTCGAATGGTTTAGACCAATCTGGAGTGACTATTACTGGAGCAGTCACCAAGGCAGTCTTCAGTTTCTTGAAAGCTTCATGACATTGTTCATCAATGTTGAAGACGTTGTCACGTTGCAATAGTAGACACAGAGGTTTGGAAATCTTTGAGAAGTCCTTGATAAATCTTCTGTAAAACCCTGCATGTCCTAAAAAACTTCTGACCCCTTTTATAGTTGTTGGTGGAGGTAGCTTGTCAATAACATCAATTTTTGCTCTGTCCACCTCTAGTCCTTTCTTTGAGATCCTATGCCCCAACACTATTCCTTCTTGCACCATAAAGTGGCATTTCTCCCAGTTGAGAACTAGGTTGGTTTCTTCATATCTTACCAGAACTCCTTCCAAATTATCCAGGCACGCCTTATATGAATCTCCATAGACTGAGAAATCGTCCATAAAAACTTCCATGGAGTTTTCAATGAAATCAGAAAATAAGGCCATCATGCACCTTTGGAATGTTGCAGGAGCATTGCACAGCCCAAATGGCATCCTTCTGAAAGCAAAGGTACCATAGGGACAGGTGAATGTTGTCTTTTCTTGATCTTCGAGAGCTATGGCTATCTGGTTATAGCCTGAATAACCGTCAATAAAACAATAAAAGTCGTTGCCTGCAAGTCTGTCTAGCATCTGATCAATGAATGGGAGAGGGAAATGATCCTTCTTAGTTGCTTTATTTAGCTTCCTATAATCCATGCATATCCTCCAGCCTGTTACTGTTCTTGTTGGAATTAATTCATTCTTATCATTTGTTACCACAGTAACTCCACCCTTCTTTGGCACACACTGCACTGGGCTCACCCATGAGCTATCACTGATAGGGTAGATGATTCCTGCGTCCAACCACTTGATGATCTCTTTCTTTACCACCTCCTTCATTATTGGGTTCAATCGCCTCTGCCCTTCAATGCTATTCTTGGCATTTTCTTCCAAGACAATTCTGTGCATGCAGATTGTGGGGCTGATACCCTTGATATCGGCCATTTGCCAGCCAATTGCTTTCTTATGTCTCTTCAGGGTAATAATGAGATCATTTTCCTGTTCTTGTGAGAGCTTAGAAGAGATGATCACAGGTAGGGAATCATTTTCCCCTAAAAAGACATATTTTAGATGCTCAGGCAACACTTTCAGTTCCAATGTAGGTGGTTCTTTAATGGAAGGCATACTCTTCTTGAGATTTGATTCCTCTTGCCCCAAAGATTCATACCTCTTTGCCCACGCCTATGCCTGGGGTGCAGGGGAATCAGACGTGACAACGTCTGCAGTTGATGTTATAACGTCTTGAGGAACAGCTTCTTCTGCAAAAAATTCTTGTATTCCAGCATTGCCCAGAATCTTTTCCAAGTGATCATTATCTTTGTTGAATTGCTTTTGAACCACATGATCAAGGGCAACCACATAAGAACATTCTTCTGTGTTAGGGTCTAGATACTTGAGTTCGTTGAGTACGTTGAATTTGACTTCTTGGTCATTGACTCTCATGATTAATTCTCCTTTCTGCACATCAATGATTGTTCTTCCAGTAGCGAGGAATGGTCTCCCCAAAATGATAGGAACTTCTTTATCTGCATCAAAATCTAAAATAACAAAATCCACTAGAAAAACAAACTTGTCAACTTTAATCAAAACATCTTCTAATATGCCCTCACGATAGACTCTACTTTTATCAGCTAAAGTGAGACTTAAAGAAGTAGGTCTGGCAGTTCCTATACCAAGTTTATCATAAATGGACTTGGGCATCAAGTTGATACTTGCCCCCAAGTCGCATAAAGCTTTGCCAATGTAAAAATCTCCAATGGAGCATGGTATAGTAAAACTGCCAGGATCCTTGAGTTTTATAGGGAGCTTATTCTGCATAATTAAAATACATTCCTCAGTTAAAGCAATAGTTTCAAACTCCCCTAGCCTTCTTCTTTTGGTGATGATGGTGTTTCAGTTGTAGATGGGAGAGATCCATTCTGTCTTTGAGTAAGAGCTGAGGCTATCTGCCCGATTTGGTTTTCCAGAGTTTTGATTGAAGACTCATGAGTTTGCAAAGTAGTCTTACAATCACTTATGAAGCTTTTCATCATGGCTTCCAAGTTGCTATTGTTGTTATTCTGTACATACTGCCTCTGTTGTTGTTGTTGAGGGGGAAATCCTGGGGGTATTGCAGGAGCAGTATTGCTAGCATTCAAAGCATTGTTGTTTCTCCAACCAAAATTTGGGTGATTTCTCCAGTTTGAATTGTAGGAGTTGGAGTAAGGGCTGTTACCTTTGTTCTGAGATACAAAGTTCACAGACTGAGGGTTATAGGGACATTCTTCGTACACATGCCCTTCCTCACAATAGACACACACTACTCCCCCAGTAGGTGTAGGTTCAACAGCTGCAACGGTTTGTCTTTCAGACGTGGCCACGTTTGGAGTACTCAAGGTTTTAATCATGTTGGTCAGGGTAGCCACCTGAGCGGAAAGAGCAGTTACTTCACTTATTTCATGGACACCGGCCTTCTTCCCAGGAATAAATCTATCAGATGGCCAATGGGAGTTATGGGTGGCTATGTCATCTATAAACTTGCATGCCTTAGAGAAGGACATGTTCAGAATGACACCACCTGATGAAGCTTCAAGTATCAATCTAGTAGGTTGATCTAGACCATTATAGAAAGTCTCCATTTGAATAACCACGGGAATGCCATGGTGTGGGCACATTCTCAGTAACTCCTTCCACCTTTCCCAAGCCTCAAATAATGATTCCCATTCCCTTTGTTTGAAGGAAGTGATATCATTTCTCAACTTAGCATTTTTGTTGGGAGGGAAGTATTTTCCAAGGAACTTATCAGCTAGCTCATCCCAAGTGTGTATTGAATTTGGTTCCAAGGAGTTCAACCAATTTTTGGCCTTATCCTTGAGGGATGAGAACCCTCTTCTATACAATTTTCCTTCTATCACTGAATACTTGGTCGCCCTTAGCCTGACCAACTTTGCCTGCTTTTGGTCGCTTGGCTCTTCTCCTTCAACAATATATCGTAGAATGGGGGCGATCCAGTCATTATCTTGATTAACACAAAGAACGGCCAAAGGCTGGCTTGGCTTGGTCGATACGCTCGACCGATTTAAGGTCTCCTGGATCAAGCTTCTGTGATTTCCAGGGCTTTTGGTACTTGCTAATTTTGAGAGGATGTCTGCTCGAACATTCTCAGTCCTAGGCACATGCCTTACCTCTGCTCGGTCGAACTATTTGAGAAGCTCCCTTACTCTGGCTAAATAGCTTTTGAGCACGTCGTCCTTAGCATCGTACAATTATTTGATTTGTGAGACGACCAGCAAGGAATCTGAATGTAGTTCCACACGGTCGACGTTGAAATTTACGCGGCGGTGTGCTTGCTATGCACGCCTCATACTCGGCTTGGTTGTTCGACGTGTGGAAGGCAAAAGTCAAGGATACTTCCACAGCAAGGCCTTCTGAATTTTCTAATATCAGGCCCGCTCCACTACCTTTACTATTGGACGATCCATCTACGTGCAAAGTCCAGGTCGTCGCTGGTTGCTCATCTGGAACTGGGGTCATCTCGGCAATGAAGTCGGCCAACACTTGTGCTTTGGCGGCCGATCTGGATTCAAACTTAATCCCAAATTCGCTGAGTTCTACTGCCCACTTTATCATTCTTCCCGCCAGGTTTGGCCGATGGAGGACTTGTCTTACTGGTTGATCAGTTCTCACCACGACCTGGTGGGCTACGAAATAGGGTCTTAATCTTCGAGCGGCCACCAAAAGTGCAAGAGCCAATTTTTCTATTTTCTGATACCTTGCTGATGAAGTAGACCGGACTCTGCTTCAGGTCGTTCTCCCTGACTAAAACAGCACTCAAAACCTCTTCCGTTATTGCCAAGTATAAATACAGAGTTTCCCTCGGCAACGGCTTAGTCATGATTGGTGGGTTGGTTAGGGCTTCTTTCAGTTCGTCCAATGCTCGCTGGCATTGGTCGGTCCATTCAAATTCTGAATTCTTCTTTAGGAGTCTGAATAAAGGAAGCGACTTACAGGCCGCTTTGGGTATGAATCTGGACAAGGCAGCAACCATGCCATTCAGCTGTTGTATTTCTTTCTTTGTGGTGGGCGGCCTCATGTCGGCGACCTCCCTACACTTGTCAGGGTTGGCTTCTATGCCTCTTTCTGTCAGGTGAAAGCCTAGGAACTTGCCGGCCCTCACACCAAAGGTACACTTTTCTGGATTCAATCTTAACGAGTTCTTTCTGGCTTCTTCAAAGACCTCTCTTAGGTCGCTCACATGGTCTGGGTCGGTCATACTCTTAATGATCATATCATCCAAGTATACTTCAGATATCCGACCGAGCTGCTTCCTGAAGATCTTATTCATCATACGCTGGTAGGTCGCCCCAGCGTTCTTCAGGCCGAACGGCATTACCTTATATTGAAAATTACCACGATCTGTCATGAAGGCAGTCTTGTGACGATCAGGAGAGTACATCGTAATCTGATTGTAGCCCGAGTATGCATCCAGAAAAGATAACAGTTTGTAGCCCGAGGCACCATCGACCAGTTTTTCAATGTTGGGCACAGGAAAGGAGTCCTTCGGGCATGCCTTGTTTAGGTTGGTGTAGTCTACACACATACGCCACTTGCCATTCTTCTTCTTCACCAGCACGACGTTGGATAACCAGGTCGTGTACTTAATCTCTTCGATGAAGTTAGCCTTCACTAGGTCTTCAACGGCCTTTGCTGCAGCTTGAGATTTTTCTTCACTTTGTGTTCGCCTTCTCTGGGCGACCGGCTTAACTCCTTCATCTACCGAAAGTTGATGGCAAGCAATCTCTACGGGAATACCGAGAATATCTGATGCCTGCCATGCAAATAGGTCAGCGTAGTTGTAACACCCCCTTACTCTCTTTAAATATTTAAATAAAAATCAGAGTTTAAAAATTGTTTTTCTTTAAAAGATACATCCTCAAGGGAATGCTACGTTCACCATACATATGACTTAAAATTAGTCAACATTACTCTTTCATTAATAGAATACATTGCGTGTTCCATATCACGACTTAAATGGGGAGAACCCCCAAAAATACCTGTTTAGTTTTACAACAATCCAGAACTAGTTCACTAGCACAGCGGAATGAAAATAAGTTTAACTTATCCATTACATAATCAATACATACTCCAAAATAGTTTAATACCTAAAGAAAAATAACGATACTATACTCCCCCATCCCTAGTCTGACTATACAGAGCTTGACACAATAACTCAGGAAGGCATAGGCACCTTCACTCAGTATCACCTGCACAACACCTGTTTGTCGCCACGAGAGCAGGCAACATAAAATGCTAGGGTGAGTCTCTTTGCATAAATAATAACAAATAATATAAGCATTATACGAGGAAGGAAATAGAACACACTTTACAACCATACTAACATACGTCACTAAAACAAACATCGAGAAGCCTCACTGCTCAAGTAACAAACACTCATCCTCAGTCATATAGCATTCAACTCCCACTCATCGGGAGACATCAATCAAATGTATGAGTGTATGCATGAGTGCAATGCAACCCAAACTCTAGGGTATAATGCATGTGGATCCATCTCTTTTAGGCCACTCAAGGCCGCCACGCAGGCATATCATCTCTTTTAGGCCACTCAAGGCCGCCACGCAGGCATATCATCTCTTTTAGGCCACTCAAGGCCGCCACGCAGGCATATCATCTCTTTTAGGCCACTCAAGGCCGCCACGCAGGCATATCCGTCGCTGATGCATATGATTCATGAGACTCTATGAACAATGCATCACTCACAATAAACCATCTCTTTTAGGCCACTCAAGGCCGCCACGCAGGCATATCATTCTCTTGTGTTATTCAACAACACTAAACTCACCGGCATTGCGCCGTCACCACAACATTGCCTATTTCTCTTAGACAACCTCAATAACACTAAGGCTAACGCCCATCTCACAGGACACCTCTACTCTGTAGGTAGTGAACAACTCTATCACCACAACTCAGTCACTACGTGAACCTCTCGTCACCTAGGACGAAAACGTCACATAAGGACCAAATGAAAGCACACCGCTCGTAGACAACCTCTAGGCAACTCTCAATTATATTGGACCACTTACTCAAGGCACAAAGCCACATCTCAACCGGCAACCACGGGCATGCCACTTGGACACCCTTGCCGTGACACACGCATCAATGCCTAAAGCATAAGGGCACACCACAATTGGTGCCCACACCATACTCACCACACGTCATTCACTTACACACAGGTGCACAGAGCTGCCACCCTTGGCGCCAGCCCTACGCCCAACACACGTATCAAATGCACCAAGGCACCCCAAGGCACACCAAGGCGCACTGGACAGCCACAATTGGCGCCCCTCACCGCGCCACACGTCCACACCTAGCCCAAACCTTTCCGGCAAACATCGCGCCAAGACCCAGCGCAAGGACAGCCACTTTTAGCGCCCCTCACATGCACACGCATAGCGTGAGACACACACACTAGCACGGGGGTATTTCCGTCACTCTAGACTCAAAATTAGATCACGAGGCGGACACATCATTTGGACTCAAAAGGGTATTTTCCAAAGAATCAGCATACGAACTTAAAAATTAATTTAACATATCAAACGGTGTCGAACTTCGCAAATAAATATTCCCTGGAAAGCTTAGGATGTCTAGTTTCTAAACATAATTTTCATTTATTTGTTTAAGTACTCAAATAGTACAGTTTTGCAAAACACCTCTCATGGTACAGAATTTCGACAGATTCTATCACCAAATTGTAACCCAGTTTTCTCTTTGAATTATCAACCAAATGAAACGAGGTAAATTGAAGCCCCGTGAGTCTAGTTTTCAATGAGGTAAAAATCACTCGAAGACGAGTTCGGTGGAAAGAATTATGAACAAAACATTGCACCTATACCTATACGGGTTCTTCGCGGTTTTTTCGATTCGTTTACCCATTTTGTAAAAATATTTTCTCGATTATCTTGACTCAAATTAAGCGAAACCAAAGGTTGCCTAAAATGAAGAGAATCGCGTCTACTCCCCAATGGAACAGACCCCAACCCAATCGGACAAACACTGAAGTCGCAATCACAAAAACACTGAACGCCTATCGTCACGGTTTCAAAACGGATTCTCAGCACATCACTCGCAAATCAATAAACAACAACTCGCAACAACTTCATCAAATCGCATATCAACAACAACATCATGAATTTAACACCAAGATCACGCATAAGACACATGGTTCACGAATTAAACAATAACATCATGAATTCGACAACAAAATCACGAAAACAAGACAACATCAATCGTCAAAACAATTCACACATAACCCAATCAACACAAAACCAAGCAATTCATGTTCACCAAACAATCCAAATACACTTCAAACAACATATAATTTGCTAATCACTATTCATCATCTTCACCAAATAATTCAATAATTATTTTAAAACCCTAACCTTCATACAATACAAATCTTACAAGCTATTATGAATGAAAAGACCCCCTAACCTTTGCAATTGAAGAATGCAAGCTCTCCTATCCTCCAAAACTCAACAAACACCACAATTTCCACTTTGAGCTTCAAACTCTCCAACAATGGCAAAACAACAATAAATAGGAATTAGGGATTGAAACTAACATCAATAGCTAGAGGAGGAAAAATGGAAGAGAATGAGCTAAAAAGCCCCTTACCTAGTGCTAAGATGGAGAAGATCTCCACCTCTTTCCTCCCTCTCACCGTCGCTTCTCCTCCTCATTTCTCTCTCGCGCGCGTCTCTGTCTTCTCTCCCTCGGTCCGTTTCTTTTTTTTTCTTCATTTCATTTCTTTCATTTGATTCAACAATCAATTGGGCCTAAGTGGGTTGGGCCTCTATTCACACCCCCCCTCAATTAATTCAACTACTCCCTAACTTAATAATACCACCACTCTCTTATTTACTATCTCTCACCTCCATATTTAATTAAAACACCTCATTCATTTAATTAAATATGACTAACCACATAACTCCTAAATAATCAATTAAATAAATCTTCAAATTATTTTCGGGGCGTTACAGTAGTCCCTTAGGCATTCCATAAGATCTTGTTTCACTTGCTCAGGTAGGTCGCTACCGAGCTTCACTGTCTTTGCTGGGTCGTCGCCCAACTGTACATCTGTCAGTTCCCCATGAGGCTCTGGCCTTTTCAGTCTGTTCTTTAGCTCTCGGGCTAAGTCGTCATCATTGTCCTCTGGGTCGCTATCTGGATCATAACGAGCATCCAGATCAGCGAGATTAACTTGGTGACCTTCACCGGTGCTTTGAGCGCTTGGACCACGATCTACCTCATCACAAATTTTTTGATAAAGGTAGTGGTTTTGCTTGGCCGCCTCTAGGTCGGCCGCCAGGGTAACTACCTGGTCGTCTTTGCTGTAAAACTTCATCTTTAGATACACAGTGGAAGCAACAGCGTCCAGCTTACCCAAGGTCGGCCTACCAATAATACACTGGTAGCAAGATTTGATGGGGAGTACAAGGAACGTCGTCCGGACCGTCCTGTACAAGGTGCTTTCTGCAGTATCGTCACCAAATGTGACCAAGAGCTCAATTGTCCCCAAAGGATAGGTAGTCTCTCCATTGAAGCCCGTTAGCGGAGTAGGATCGGCCTGAGGGATTATCTCACTTTGATCCACTTTTAACTTGTCAATCAACTCTTCAAACATGATGTCGGCGGAGCTTCCTTGGTCGACCAGAATTCTGCGAACCTCTGTGTTGGCCATGATTGCTGACACTACAAACGGAACGTAACTGTTTGGCCTGCCATCGAGCAAGTCTTCGTCACCAAAAGAAATGGGCGGTCTATTCGAGATCGGCCGTTCTGCTGAAGTCGTTCCAACCATTAGAATTTCGTCCCACTTTCTTTTTGTGGCTTTGTTGGAGTCCCTGCGATCCAGTGGGTTCCCACCATGAATTACCATAGCAACATTGCGGCCTTTCGACTGCCGAGTGTCTCGATCTTCAGATCAATCTTTATCTGGGTCGGTCGTTATAACGAGGGCGCCCTTTCCTCTATCCTGATCGGGTCCTCCTGTCTTCTCTTGAGGTCGCTCGCTTTCTTCAGACCTCACATACTTACCCAACTTACCTTTCTGGATAAGTTCTTCAATGTCGTCCTTGAGGGCCATGCAGTCGTTGGTGTCATGCCCTTTGCTCTTATGATAGCGGCAGTATCTCTTGGTCGGCCGGGCCCCCTTTTTGAGTACCAGAGGGTCAGGCCGCTTCACACCCACAAACTCGTTGTTCTAGCACTCACTGTAGATTTGTGCAATAGAAGTGTTGAGACGAGTACGATGCTCGAATTTCTTGTCTCTAAAGTCCGGTCGGTTGTCTCGGCGGCCTTCATGCCCTTTGGCCGGTCTGCTCTGCTCTTCTTTAGGACGCGCACGAGCGCCCTTTCTTGCAGCTAGGGTTTCTTCATACGCCATATGATCATTGGGCCTTCTTAGGAAGAAGCTGAGGTCTTGATAGTGATTCAGTGTGAATTCTTCTGCGAACCTGTGGTCCGGTCGAATACCACGTTTGAGGTACTTCAGCTTGTCCTTATCAGTTAAGTCGCGAATAGTCTCGGCCTCAGTGTTGAATCGGTCGATGTACTGCCTTAGTGTCTCATTTTCTCCTTGAACGACCGTGTCCAAGTGCTCCTCATACCGATACTGGCAACGGTTGGCTGTGTAGTGGGCCAAGAAAATCTGATTAGGACCTCCCATGAGGAGATGGTGTTGGGACGAAGTGATTCCCACCATTCTAATGCCCGACCGTTCAACGACTGAGGGAAGAGCCGGCATTTCATTGTCGACCCCAACTCTCTGTAATTGCAATAATTATTAAAGTACCGGATATGCTTATCCGGATCTCCACGGCCATCAAACTTGTTTAGATTGGGCGGCTTTCTCAAGTCTCTTGGAATTCTGTAGCGCCTGATTTCTCTGGTAAACGGGCCGTGGCCATTCTGAATGTCGTTCGACCCAAAGGGCTGCATGGTGAGGCATGCCTCGTTGCCTGACATTCCATAGAATCCTCCAGGTTGGCCAAAAGGTGGAAGTTGAGTAGGTTGCCTTCTTGGTCGCTCGCTGTGACCCCTTCTTGGTCGCTGCGAGACATCCCTATATCCTCCATTTCGATAGTCTTCCAACTCTTCGCGAGAATCCCAGGATCTACTTCTCGACCGCCGTGAACCGGACGACTCGTAAGAGGAGTATCTGGTGGGTGAGCGATCGAGTTCAGGACGATAACTGGAATCTTCATATTCATCATAAGAAAGGGAACGATGTCTGCGCACGTTCCTGCTCAAGGGCGACCTATGCGCCCTGATTCGTCGTGCTGGGGACCGGTGAGTAGTGCTTTCCCGGCGAGTGAGACTCCTTCGTGGAGGCGATCGGTGTAACACCCGAAAATAATTCAATTAATTAACTTAATGAGTTATTAAGGGTTTGCAACATCTTACTTTTAAGTCAAGTAATTTATTAAGTGAGTGTTAAGCATGTGTTGCCCTTTAGTGAAATGTCTAAGTAGGAGAGGGTGTGGGTAGTGGAAGCCCACGGCCTAAATAAGGCCAAGGCCCACTTAAGTCCTTTAGGACATGTTTAAATGGAAGGTGTCTTCGAAGGAGACATTCTATTCTTCCAAAATCAGTTAAGTTACCAAATTGAGACTTAGTAGAGAGAGAAGTGAGACCGAGGAGAGAAGGAAGAGAACTAAGCGTGGAGAGTTCAAAAGGAGAGGAGAGTTGTTGCTGTAGTTACTTGGAGAGTGAAGGGTTCTCATTTTTCTCAAGTTATTAAGGTTAGGGGGTCTTTTAATACTTGTAATGTTCTGTGTTTGATCGTACTTTGGTGTGAGTGGTGCTGATCACCTTGCATGTGTGTTTTATGTGTTGTTCTTAACATGTTTTGCTGTGTTCTTGCTCTTTGCTGTGAATTGTGGTGAGGCACGGTGGATCGACTTGGAAAGAGAGAGGCGTGTAACACTCTCTCTGTTCTGAGTGGTATGAAGAGAGAGCATTGCATGGTGAGCTGGAAATGAGCTTGCATGTAGAGTTAGGGAAAGGATCAGAGCAATAGAGTGAGTATCCGAGTGTGCATGAGTGTGGTGAGCTGGAAATGAGCTTGCATGTTGAGTCTAACTTAAGAAACAGAGTAAAGGAGTAAAATGGGAGTTAAGCGCCTTTATTACGCGCGTAAACTGAAATGTTCTTCAGCTAGAGTGAGAGAAACCGAGTTGAAGGAAGTCAACGTCTAGAGTATTTTAGTGTTGAGGGTCTGTTGGTAAGTTTGAGGGTGAGTATGTGTCTAAACACCAATGGCGAGGGGTAGGGACGCATAAACCGAAGTATAGGTGTTTCGCCTTAAGGTTTTTACCGAGGTGGAGAGGTAGTGAACCAAGGTCATTAGGCCGAGGAAGCGTCACCGAGGCAAAACGCCTAAGTGTAAGTGTAGGTCAACAACCAGGAACACCGAGGAGTGAATTCCCATGACTTAGGTGATTTTGGTGTAAGGTAGTGCGTAACTGTGAGCACGTTACCGAGTTAAGGGTTTGAGTGTGGGTAGCCGAGGTGCACACATAGTGTGCCGAGGTGATGTCGTGGGGTTAGCCGAGGTACACACATAGTGTGCCGAGGTGATGATTAGGCGCCAATGTTGTCTAACACATTGTGGGACGCCACTGTGAGTGCCATTTAGCACCAATGTGCATAAGTGTTGGAGCGATTAAGTCCATTTTGGTCCTTAGGTGACATTTTGGTCCCTAAGTGTCGTTGTGGTCCTCGGTGTGACACTTAGTCCACCATGGAGTGCCGAGGTGACTGAGAGGTCGGTTGTAGGTCCTAAGGTGATTCTACCGGTGTTGTAGGGTCGGCCTTAGCACTGTGATGATGTCTAGGTGGTGTAGACGTCAGTGTGAGCGACGGAGTAACGACGGAGTAGAACGACGGAGTAACGACGGTGAACGACGGTGTAAATATTCACATACGTTATGATTGAATTGTGTGTGATTGTATTTGTCATAAAGTCACATGTTCATGTGCATATTACGACGGAGGAGGTCTCGGCCTCGGATATGGTAAAACCTCAGTCTCCATATCAATAACGACGGAGTTATCGACGGAGATGCCGACGGGCTAAATAACGACGGTGGAGGTACCTCATTGCATAATGCCCTGTGGATGGGTTGCATACATGCATACATTACATGATTTGTTGTGTTTGAGCTGATTAATAATTGTTGTGCTTAATTGAGCTATCTGTGAGTGACTGTAATTGCTAAACCGAGGTGCTTTAGTGTTATCTCTATCCTTAAGTTTTCTTCACAATATATTACTTGTGTTAAGAGACTCACCCTAGCTGCTTATTGTTGCCTGCTCTCGTGGCAACTTGCAGGTACTCATGATGATAGCTGTGCCTAGTTGATGTCGGTTGAGTCTGCTCTGGTCATGTAACACTGGGTTGGGGCCGAGTATATCATGTTAATGTTTTGTATGCTGATCTTGTGTATTTTGATAGATAGTCTTTTGGAACTAAAACTATCATTATTTTGTGTAATTATTACTGTGTGATATGACTTGATGTTTACTGGCCGAGGTGCCTTATATGATGGTGTCATACCCCAATTTTGTCCGGCTTAGGTCAAAACCCTAATTTTCCCCAAAATAAATAACCAGAGGAGAAGAGAGCATCATGCATTGCATTTAGGGTTCTAAAAGTCATTTCAAAGCTTCTAAAATCATTTTTGAAGTTGGAATGCACTTCTTAAACAAATTAGGGTTTTTCAGTGCAAAAGGGCATTTTGGTCATTTTGCAAATAAAAGATAATTCCTCAAAACAAGTCATCCAACATGCATTTCAAGGTACTAGAGGTCACTCCTAGGGTGGAAAATCATTTTTGAGGTGGAAATGTGTGTCAAGTAAAAAGAACTAGGGTTTTTAGAGTGAAAGGGCATTTTGGTCATTTCACAATAAAAACGGTCTTTTGTCCCAAATCCTTGGACAATCATCAATGATTTATTTAAGGAATATTTGTGCTCCATTGTGAATATTTTTGGGCATAAATATTAAACCTTGGTGCCTAAAAACCTAGTTTTTGGATAGAAGGGTAAAATGGTCTTTTCCTTTGAGGTGGGGTAAATAAATCAATTTTGGGATTGGTGAGATCATAAAATTCAGAGCCCAATCATTGAATCATAGGATATGGCCCAAAATGGCATGAATTAGGAAGAATGATCTAGAAGGGAATATTCTAGACTCCTTTGAATTAAGGATAAGATCAAAAGTACAATTTGCAATTCCACTCACTCTCCACTCCCATAAGCTGCGAAATAACAGCCCATAATCACCCCATTTCCATTTATTTTTATTGTTTGCAATTGTATTAAATCATGGCCATTCATTCAAGTGTGAAAATCAATCCTCACCTTTCATTTGAATTAAAATGGCACTTGTGTAATAAGCTTTGTAGAAAAATACAATTGTGTAATTAAGCTTATCCTTCACCACCTCCCTTAAGCTGCACACTTCAGCCCTCTCTCTCCTCATTTTATTGCCCCTAATCCATGTGATCTTGCATCTTGACCCTTGATTCAAAATTCATCTCAAATCCTAGTGGTTTGCAAGAGTTACATTGTCTTAATTACCCTTTAAGTTTTCACTTCATATAAAAGCCCAAAATAAGACCTAGCTCACATAGACACTCTCATTTTTACCCTAGCTAGCACTCTTCCTCCTCTCCTCCCTCTCTTGGCCGAAATCACTCCCTCCTCCTCCTCCATTTTCTTTTCACTCTTCATCCACCAAATCACCTCAAATCCACTCCATATTCACATATCCTTTTCTTTTTATCCTTGATTCCATTTTTACATTATCAAAGGGGTTGTTTCTTCAAGGTGTTGGAGCTGTTCTTGCTAGTTCTTGAGGATTGTTGGTGTTTTATTGCTCTTAATCTTCATTCCTACTCTTATTTAGCTTGAAACTAAGGTATACATCAAATCCTTTGCATCTTCATTCACTTTCTTGCATTAAAACCATTTTTCAACTTATATTTGCATCTCATAATATCATATAATGTAGATTAGGGGCTGTTGTGGGTGAGAGCTGGTCCATCACCCACTAAATAAATTGTTCTTGTGATTATGTGTTGATTAGGTTTTATTCTTTTGATTTGCTATTTTGGTCATGCGATTTTTACCCAAATGAAAACATGTTTCCCTTTTCTTTTTTGCTTCAACTTTGAGCCTAATCCATGATCCTTTGAATATTCTTGTTCATTAAATGATTTGAAGTTGATTAATGCTTGATTAATTGTGCTAATTTTGTGGACCATGCTTGTTGTTGAATCTTGATGTTTTAGACTTGGATTTTTGTGAATATGGTTTCGGTTTGGGCTCCAATTTTGGGGTTTTAGTTTGTTTTTATTGTTTATCATGTATGCATGTTTATTTATGTGATTAAGTAAATTTTCATGAAAGAATTTGATGATGTTTTTGGGCAAATAGGCCCTCGGTTTCATGCTAGCTTTTAGGGATTGGTTGTTTTGTTCATTCTTTGTATTCTTGCATGAAATAAATGGGGTTTGAGCTACAATAGGCTTCGGCCTTGTAGTCCATTATGTGTTTAATTGATATGCTTGAACCACAAAAATAATTGTTGTTAAGTCTTGAAAAAAGTAAAAAAATTTGTTTCAAAGTTGTTACTCGCTTTGCAAGTTAGGATGTGAATTAGTGTTTGTGATTTTAGTTGTAAAACCAAATTGAAGTAGAATCTAAAGTGATTTTTCTTAAGTTTGCTTTGACCTAATTTGCTAGTCATTTGTTGTTGGTTGATGATTGGCAATATGAGGCTCACTTGTGCTTCATGCACTTTAACCTAAGTGAGAGGATTGTTTAAATGTGATTCAACTTTCTATTCTTGAGTTGATTGTTTTAATTGTTAATGATGTGTAAAAGGATTCCCACTCATGTTTAGTGCATATGCCTAGTAGTGTGGAAGATTACTTCAAAGGATTCAACTTGCTTTTAATTTCCAATGCAAGTTTGTGCTTCTCTTTGTTAATTGCTCATAGCAACTTGTGAATACTCTTATGGTTGCTTTGCTTGTGTTCCAATGGTTGTTTTGGGTTTTGACTTGGAAAAAGGATTTGAAATGTTATATTTCTTTTCAAGCTTGAAATCCTATGTTTTTTTTCAAATAAGAAAACCTAAGGCATTTTCCTAAATAAAATCATTAACCATCACTCGAAGCCGTTGCTTGTTTGATCGTTAATGAGGAGTTATTAGTGGTAGTCACTCGAAGCCTTTGCTTGTTTGGCTATCATGAAAGCTCCCACACATTAATTAAACAACAAAAAACAACTAATTCAAACTTCCAAAATAACACGAGCTATTAGCTCACCACCTTTTTCAAAACTATTTTCAAAAGAATAATACGACGTTGTCGCTTGTAATCACTCGAAGCCATTGCTTGTTTGATTACCAGTTCCAACTCTCTTTTCTTTCGAGTTAATACCGAATGCCACTCGAAGCCTTTGCTTGTTTGGTGTTCGCAAAACACTCGAGTCTTATTTCAAAAACTCCAAAAGCACTTTCAAAAATCACAAAGCCGTTTTCACACGCAAAACTGAGAACTACGTTGCTTTGATCCTCACGGCCGATGAGGTGCGTGGGGACGGGTTCATGTCCCGTCAAGCATACCTTTAAAAAACCCATAAAAAACAAGAACTACGTTGCTTTGATCCCTCAGCCAGTGAGGGTACGTAGGACCGGGTCCCTGTCCCGTCAAGCACGCTTTTCAAAAATCTTTGTCTTGTTCCGCTTTTCAAAGATATCAAAACATCCTTTTTCCCGCTTTCAATAAAGAGATTTCTCAAAAGAAAAGAGAATAAATAGAACAATGTATTTCAAATCAAACATTTCAAAACCACATCAAATTAATGGTTCCTTTCGGTAGAAAGGGCGCGTGAAAGTGCTAATACCTTCCCCATGCGCAACCGAATTCCCCGACCTACATCTCTAAGTTTTGAAAGACCACCCGCTTTCAAAAGGTTTTTTCAATGTTTTCCTAAAATAAAATATTGGTGGCGGCTCTCTCGATTTTCAACGTTGTCAAACCGAGAAGTCCCAAACCGGATTTTTCAGGCGCAACAAATGCGACGACTTCACTGGGACTTTCTTTCTTTATTTAAAGAGAGATGAGGTCAAAGCCTAATTAATTTGATGTGGTTTAAATTGTTTGATTTGAAAAACTATGTTCTATCTCTTCCTTTTCCTTTTCTTTTCTTTTCTCTTCTTTTGTATGCCTATGGTTGTGCTTATACATGCATTCCTCAATTCCCATGATCCCTATTCTTCGCTCCTTTTCTTAAGGTAAAACATGCATTTCCCCATTCTATTATGTCCCCTCCTTCTTAGCTCCCTTTCTTGAGGTAAGCAATGCGTGTAATTTCGTGGACTTATTAGGATGGTTTGTATATTAGATCGGTGTATGCATGTTAAACCCTAGAAGCGACATTTGCTTATCCGGGTCTGCTCGGCTTTCCTTGCAGGTGGGGTGGGTAGATTTTAGGAAGTATGTCCTCGATCACACACACTTTCACACCTTATGATTTATGTTCTATGAGTGGGCTCCTATACCCGGATCCAACAAAACACTTAGGAGAGTGGAGGCGATTAGTGACTGTCATTCAAGACCTTTGTCTGTCTGATACTCATGAAAGTCTCAACCGGAGTACGCTTTCTCATGACGCCTCACACTTGGTAGCATTCTACATTTGTGGGTGTCGACATGAGAATTCTATAGCTCCGGTAGCCATTGTGAGGGTGTGAATTAGAGCTACATGGGAGGAACCTTTGAAGTTGACCTAGAACTTAAGATTCCCACCTTTGTAGGACACGAGGGCATACGAATTGTGTGTTGCATGGTAATTTAGGGCATGTCTTCCTCAAAAAGGAGCTTTTTCAAAAACTTTCCAAGAAAATACAAAAATATTTTCATTCTTTCCAATAAACCACTGCGTGAGCGGCACGTAGTGTGTCTCCTAAATTTTTGAACTTCCGTCCATATGCATCGCTTTTATTTTCTTCACATGCATCATTCACATCATAATCGCATCATGCTGCATTCATTAAAGCTAAATGTTGTAAATATTTGCATTCATATTGCATTTCATTTGCATTTGCTTGCCGGGGACCACTGAATAATGTACCGTCTTGTCATAGTCGCATCAGAATGGAATCAAATAGCAAGGCTTGACTTACTTCTCGCTTCCCAGTTACGAAGTATGTTGATTTGCTATTTCGATTCCTCATTTACTTCATTTCCTAAATCCAAGAAAAAGTTTATGCGCGTATGACAAGGCAAGGTATCCCGCGGTTCCCTGTATCAAGCGATTAATCAGACATACATTCATATATCCATTCATGCATTCTCATGCAATAAATGTCTAAACAAACAGAAAAGGCACGCTGGTTCTCCGTCACCGATACTTCACCCGACTACAAGCCAAGCTGATGGCTAATCCGCAAGAGCATCCGGAGATTGAAACTAAGAGTAATCCAGAGCATGAAGATTTAAGCATGCAAATTTTGAACCCTGAGCAGCTGGCTCAGGAAAACCAAGTGCTTAAGGATAAGGTTGGGGCAATGGAGGCCCAGATGCACGAGATGATGGCCATGCTACAAAGTCTAAAGAATGGGCCACCGTTGAAGCCGCCATCAGTAGTGGGTCCAGATTGGTGTCACCTCTTTTGTTCCCCTTCGATGACGCGAACGCTTCTGATTCTGCGCTCCACGGATCCGGTCGATCACCACAAATGAATGTGTCAAATCAGTACACTCCACAAAGATGTCCTTGGGGTATGCCTGCTGGGTACATGCCGCAAGCTGTTGGATCCATTCCTGCCGGTGTGAATACGCCCAATCAAGTCACTGCCGCCGTGCCTGTAGGAGCTGCCGGAGGACCGCAAATCCAGATGTTTAGTTCTCCTGCTGCACTCAGTCCTACTCTGGGGCTAGTGACACCACCTCATAATGCTCCTCAGCCTGGATGGTATTATTACGGTATGGGGAGTCACCCCCAAGGACACATGTTTGAGGGGTCGCAGCCAAATGATCCGATTCGTGCGCTCAAAGAAAGAGTAAGGGCGACGGAGGGTGCCGGTGTCAGAGCCAAGGAGGCATGTGAGCTGTGTTTGGTCCCAGACTTGGTTTTGCCACCAAAATTCAAGGCTCCCGAGGTGGACAAGCACAGAGGAACTGGACGTCCGGTGAGTCGCATTATGACGTTTGATCACAAGGCTCAGGGTTATCAACACAAGAAACGAACCAGTTTTGATCCAATACCAATGACATATACTGAGTTGTTTGATTACTTAATTTCCAAGAATTTAGTCAGCACTCGTTCAATGAAGCCCGTTCAGCCGCCATTTCCTAGAGGTTACAATGCTAATGCTACCTGCAGTTTCCATGAAAACGGGGTTGGTCATACTGTGGAGGAGTGTAAAGCCTTCAAGCGTGTGGTGCAAGACCTGATCGATGCCAATTGGATTTCATTCAAGCAAAATGGTTCGAGCATAATCGCAAACCCATTGCTTAGGGACACGAGAAGCCAACCTCTAATGCCATAGAAGATGTTAATGGACAAGTAATAAGAAAGGTTGCTAAAATCATGATGGATCAAGGGTATAAGGTTGGGTCTGGCTTGGGAAAATCTGGACAAGGAATTCTTGCGCCTGATCCACTAAAAGGAACAAGGACCGCTGCGGGTTGGGATACAATCCAAGTCTAGCCAAAAGAAGGAAAGTGGCGGAGGAAAGAAGTGGCGAATGGTTGGGTGAGTCAAAAGGCCAAGATCCACGGCCCCAGGCATTCTCGCTGCGTGACATCCGCGAGCTTCGTGAGTGCTTGGTTTGCTTAATCACAACCAAGTTGTTGCCATCCGTGGTGGATCTCAAACCGAAGAAGGTGGAGTGCAGTGCAGTTCGTCGCTGTCTTCTTGGAAAAGAGGTGAAGAATTGAGAAGTCTGATTTCCGTGACCTTTTAACTCAAAGTAATTAGTTGTAATGCAACCACGTGGCTCTGCCCAGGCCATAGGACAAGTTGTTAGGGGCACGCATGTTTTTATTTTCGAGAATCATCATCATCAATAAAAACGTTGTTTTTGAATTTCCATCAATAAAAATCATTTCTCTTCATTTCATGTGTCCTTTTTCTGTTTCGTTATTGTTTGCTTGTTTGTTTAGCTTTTCATTACGCTTTTTCGCCCGGCAAAAAGCGCGAATCACAAAGAATTGTCTCTCAAAATAACGATTGCTAGCGATCCATATTTTGATTTTGATCACCCCGTCGATCGGTGGGGATGTTGAGGAAGACTGGGAAACTCCTCCAGAACTCATGAGGTTAATGAAACAAGAAGAAAGGGTTATTCGGCCTCACGGAGAATCCATTGAAGTGACCAACTTGGGTACAGCTGAGAACAAGAAAGAGGTCAAAGTGGGTACCGCCATGAACGACGAAGATCGCATGAAGTTGGTTCAGCTATTGCACGATTATGCGGATGTGTTTGCATGGTCCTATCAAGATGTGCCTGGGTTGGACAGTGACATTGTGGTACACAAGTTGACGGTCAAGTCTGAATGCCCGCCTGTCAAACGGAAGTTGAGAAGGATGAAGCCAGAGATGTCCATCAAAATCAGAGATGAGGTGAGAATGAAGCCAGAAATGTCCTTCAAAATCAGAGACGAAGTGAAGAAGCAATTTGATGCAGGGTTCCTAGCAGTGGCCAAGTACCCACAGTGGGTTGCCAATATTGTCCCGGTCCCGAAGAAGGACGGGCAGGTCAGAACGTGCGTTGACTACAGAGGTCTGAATCGTGCTAGTCCCAAAGATGATTTTCCCCTTCAAACAAAAAAAGAAACACAAAAAACAAATGACCAGAAAAAAGAAAGCTGGTCAGAAAATAAAAAAATAAAAACAAAAGGCAAACATATAGGAGTAGATAAATTATTGTCCTTGGGTTAATTTTTGAGAAAACGAGCAATCATGATTTGAAATAAAGTTTGACCATTTTCCCATATTCTTGAAAAAAAACTGTGCTACACACTGTAAGCCAAAAATCCAAAAAATCACCCTAGACAAGGATCACCTCAAATATCAAAAAAAAGGTGCGTCACTTTTTATCACTACTTAGAGTCAAAGAAAAATCAAAAAAAAGAAGAAAAAGAAAAAGAAATCAAAAAAGAAAAAAAAACGGAAAAGGGATTTAAAAATGAAAATCCCAAAAATACAAAAGAAATGTAAGTGGTGAGCTGATACACGTTACCACAAAACACAAGAGATCCTTATCTCAATAAACTGCAAATACTTCCCTTTGACCTCGGCATCCCGCCCTCCACCAACCCTTAGCACCTCGGCATCCCGCCCTCCACCAACCCTTAGCCAGGAATAAAACTTCCAAACACCTCATCAAGCCAAATAACCATCATAAATCATCAAACGTCAGCCAACGCCGAATAAAAATCATCCTACCATTAGCTTCAAGCACTTCATTAAACTCAATCATCCTTCCTCCACAAAAACCCACAATCTTCAAAAATCCATTCCGATCAATGATCGATTGCTTTTGTTTTCTCAGAGTTTTAGCTTTAGGACAAATAAGTTTATTTATTCAAATATGTTTGCCCAGAAAAAATCTCAAAAAAAAAAAGGGGAAAGAAAATCAAAAGGCTTGCACTCCAAGATTCATTCAAGTTGTAATTATATCAGGGCAAAGTTTTAGAGATCACCAAGTGGGTTGAAGCTGCCTCATACTCCAGTATAACCAGTTCAGTGGTTGCCAAATTTGTGAAGAAAGATCTGATTTGCCGTTATGGTCTTCCAAACAATATCATCACTGATAATGGCAGCAACCTGAACAGCAAAATGATGAAGGACCTGTGTGCAGAGTTCAAAATCCAGCATCATAATTCTTCTCCTTACCGCTCGAAGAGAAATGGGGCAGTCAAAGCAGCCAATAAGAACATCAAGAAGATTGTGCAAAAGATGATGGTGACCCACAAGGATTGGCATGAGATGCTTCCCTTTGCTTTGCATGGCTACTGAACTTCAGTACGCACTTCAACCGGGGCAACCCCATCTCTCTGGTATATGGGTTGGAAGCAGTCCTCCCTATTGAGGTTGAGATACCCTCCCTGTGGGTCTTGATGGAAGCAAAGTTAGAAGAAGCAGAATGGGTTCAAGCCCGTCTAGATCAGCTAAACCTCATTGAGAAAAAAAAAGGATTGCAGCTTTGTGTCATGGGCAGCTGTACCAACAGAGAATGAGAACGGCTTTCGACAAGAAAGTCCGACCCCATGAATTCAAGCAAGGTGATCTGGTGCTTAAGAAGATTTTGCCTATCCAGACTGATCCCCGAGGGAAGTGGACACCTACTTATGACGACCCGTATGTAGTCAAGAAAGCCTTTTCTGGAGGAGCATTGATACTCACCAACATGGACGGTGAAGATCTCAAGAACCCAGTCAATCGGAGCATAATCGTGAAGAAGTACTATGCCTGAAAGAAATAAACGAAAAAAGAGAAAGACAAGCCAAGTAAGAACTAGCTCGCTAGGTTGAAAACCCGCAAAGGGCAGCCTAGGCAAAATCAGAGCGACCCGGTGGATTGAAAACCCGCAAAGGGCGATCCAGGCAAAAATTAGGGTCAGAAAACTTGAGCATGAAAAGTAAAGAAAGGCATACAACTTCCCTGAAAACTTGAATGAGGGAGTGATCAAGGTCAAGGACATAAATGTTTAGCACTGTTCCACAGAGACGGACAGTCAGAAATCAGCTTCTTTCCTTTTTCGTGTCTTTTTGCAGTTTAAACTTTAAAATGCATTGAACGATCGGAACTAACTTTACGTGCGACCGATTTCTACATCAATAAAGCTCAAACTTTCTCATGTCTGTTTGTTGATTATTTTCTGCTTTTTCTGCTCAAAATAAACGTTTTATGATGATGGTGATCCTGAACTGTAAAACATGTGCATACATCATAGAGCATTACAAATCATTGAAATTCTTAAAGGTCACGAGAAGAGGCAATTCCCCAAAACCAGATTAGTCATGCAAGAGAAAGTGATTGAGCCCGATTGCTTGAACGACAAAGTTAAAGCCCACCTGCACCTGGCCTGTGAGCCCCGCAAGTCCAGTATATTCCTCAGTCTCGTGCCATGAGTGTCGCGGATTGGCTGAACCAGCAAGAAGATAAGCCAACAGGGGCAAAAGATCAAGGAGAGAACAAAGAAAAACAAACGATCGAAAAAAAAGTCGACCAAAGGAAATTAATCTTACAAAGAAGGTTGCACTCACAAACCATTCCAGATGGCGAACCATAAAGCAAACTTGCATTCGATCCATGATCCCTGCAGTTTCCATCGGCCTCTCAGTCTCGTGCCAGGAGTATCGGGAGTCGGTTGAACCAGTAAAAGAATAAGCCTTTGTCAAAAAGCGAAAAAACAAACAGTCAGAAAAAAGAAAGCTGACCAAAGAACATCAAAAATAGCATCTCATTGCATTCATCATCACACCAGAATCATAGTATTGCATGCACTCGCATAACATGTTCCTGCATAACATGCCCTTGCATAACATGCATCCTCATCCCATGCACCATGCATCTGCTAACATGTGCAGGTACACATTATCAGAGAAAGTTTAAGAAGAGTCCTACTATTCCGAGAGCGGACTCCACTAAAAGCGATTAGTAGTGGCATTGACCACGGAAGGTTCTGAAGAAAAGACTGCGGCGGAGCGGACACCCTAGATCGGTGCAATGGCACCACCACCATCGAGAGAAAGTCAAGAATAGTCCGCTAGCTCGAGCAGGACACTCTAGATCGGTCTGCAGGCGTTGATCACCAATCGAGAGGAAGCGAGAAAGAAAGGTCCGCTAGCTTTGAGCGGACATCCCGATCGATGCAACGACATTGATCACCCATCGAGAGAAGAAAAGTCCGCTAGCTTTGGCGGCAGACCACGGATCGGTCGACAACACCGATCACCAATTAGAGGAAGCGAGAAGAAAGGTCCGCTAACCGAGAAGGCACCACGGATCGGTGCGGAAGCGCATCAAGCTAAAGAAGATCAACAAGATTCGTGAATCCTTCGAGACTGGCGTCCCCTTCAAAAGCGAGACTTCACCTCATATTCGAGCCGCGGGTACCTCACCTCAATACGCCAAAGGCGGTCATCTCAATCGATCAATCAACGAGATTTGCAAATCCGCCAGACCGTGCATCCGCCAGACCAAGGCGTCCCTTCGGATCCGTCGTTATCGAGCAAGCGAATCGCCGGACCGAGTCCTTCGGTTTAGTTCAAATCAACAATCCAAACAATACGACTTTGAACTTGACCTTCATCTCGCCAAGTCATCACAGAGCATGACGGATCGGCCCCTCGACCTCGCGTCCTTCATTTCGCCAAGTCATCACGGGCGTGGCGGATCGGCCCCAGACTTCGCGTCCCTTCGGACTAGTCGTAGCCGATATAAAGCATAGCGTAAGTCCATCAAGGTAAAATGTATCGATCCCCACAACCGGATATTGAACCTCGAAGCGCTCGAATAGGCCACTTTCGAGCCCAAGTGTTCCTTCAGAGCCCAAGTACTCCTTGAGAGCGCAAGCACTCCTTCGAGTCCAAGTACTCCTTCAGAGCCGCAAGCACTCCTTCCTTGAGCCCAAGAACTCCTTCAGAGCCGCAAGCACTCCTTGAGCCCAAGAACTCCTTGAGCGCAAAGTGCTCCTTCAGAGCCAAGTGTTCCTTGAGCCGCAAATGCTCCTTCGAATCCAAGTGTTCCTTGAGCGACGAGCGCTCCTTCTTTACCGCACTTCGTTACACCGCCATGATCGGCTTATCGAGGACGGTACCTTCTTCTTCGCTTTATTTATCGCTTTATTTCTTGTTGTTTATGCCACCCGAGGGTTGGCACCAATTTACTTCTTGTTTTTGCCGCCTGAGGGTTGGCACTTCATTCATTACAGTCGTTTTTGGCTGGCATCCATTCACCCAAAAAGAAAATCAAAAAAAAAAAGAAAAAAGAAGAAAATTCGGGTTTTTCCTAAGTAGACAAAATAGGTATAATTTCTGAATTCTTTATCTCTATTTTGCCTCGGAATATGTTTCTGCCAATTCATATTCCTTGTTAAAATCTAGATAAAGAGGGCAAATGTCATACCCCAATTTTGTCCTAAACAGGTCAAAACCTTAATTTTCCCAAAATAAATAACCAGAGGAGAAGAGAGCATCATGCATTGCATTTAGGGTTCTAAAAGTCATTTCAAAGCTTCTAAAATCATTTTTGAAGTTGGAATGCACTTCTTAAACAAATTAGGGTTTTTCAGTGCAAAAGGGCATTTTGGTCATTTTGCAAATAAAAGATAATTCCTCAAAACAAGTCATCCAACATGCATTTCAAGGTACTAGAGGTCACTCCTAGGGTGGAAAATCATTTTTGAGGTGGAAATGTGTTTCAAGTAAAAAGAACTAGGGTTTTTAGAGTGAAAGGGCATTTTGGTCATTTCACAATAAAAACGGTCTTTTGTCCCAAATCCTTGGACAATCATCAATGATTTATTTAAGGAATATTTGTGCTCCATTGTGAATATTTTTGGGCATAAATATTAAACCTTGGTGCCTAAAAACCTAGTTTTTGGATAGAAGGGTAAAATGGTCTTTTCCTTTGAGGTGGGGT
Source organism: Oxytropis ochrocephala (assembly GCA_020916435.1). Lineage (NCBI taxonomy): Eukaryota > Viridiplantae > Streptophyta > Magnoliopsida > Fabales > Fabaceae > Oxytropis > Oxytropis ochrocephala. Next base: position 93,130,611 of record CM037092.1, on the reverse strand, counting down.
AAATAAATCAATTTTGGGATTGGTGAGATCATAAAATTCAGAGCCCAATCATTGAATCATAGGATATGGCCCAAAATGGCATGAATTAGGAAGAATGATCTAGAAGGGAATATTCTAGACTCCTTTGAATTAAGGATAAGATCAAAAGTACAATTTGCAATTCCACTCACTCTCCACTCCCATAAGCTGCGAAATAACAGCCCATAATCACCCCATTTCCATTTATTTTTATTGTTTGCAATTGTATTAAATCATGGCCATTCATTCAAGTGTGAAAATCAATCCTCACCTTTCATTTGAATTAAAATGGCACTTGTGTAATAAGCTTTGTAGAAAAATACAATTGTGTAATTAAGCTTATCCTTCACCACCTCCCTTAAGCTGCACACTTCAGCCCTCTCTCTCCTCATTTTATTGCCCCTAATCCATGTGATCTTGCATCTTGACCCTTGATTCAAAATTCATCTCAAATCCTAGTGGTTTGCAAGAGTTACATTGTCTTAATTACCCTTTAAGTTTTCACTTCATATAAAAGCCCAAAATAAGACCTAGCTCACATAGACACTCTCATTTTTACCTAGCTAGCACTCTTCCTCCTCTCCTCCCTCTCTTGGCCGAAATCACTCCCTCCTCCTCCTCCATTTTCTTTTCACTCTTCATCCACCAAATCACCTCAAATCCACTCCATATTCACATATCCTTTTCTTTTTATCCTTGATTCCATTTTTACATTATCAAAGGGGTTGTTTCTTCAAGGTGTTGGAGCTGTTCTTGCTAGTTCTTGAGGATTGTTGGTGTTTTATTGCTCTTAATCTTCATTCCTACTCTTATTTAGCTTGAAACTAAGGTATACATCAAATCCTTTGCATCTTCATTCACTTTCTTGCATTAAAACCATTTTTCAACTTATATTTGCATCTCATAATATCATATAATGTAGATTAGGGGCTGTTGTGGGTGAGAGCTGGTCCATCACCCACTAAATAAATTGTTCTTGTGATTATGTGTTGATTAGGTTTTATTCTTTTGATTTGCTATTTTGGTCATGCGATTTTTACCCAAATGAAAACATGTTTCCCTTTTCTTTTTTGCTTCAACTTTGAGCCTAATCCATGATCCTTTGAATATTCTTGTTCATTAAATGATTTGAAGTTGATTAATGCTTGATTAATTGTGCTAATTTTGTGGACCATGCTTGTTGTTGAATCTTGATGTTTTAGACTTGGATTTTTGTGAATATGGTTTCGGTTTGGGCTCCAATTTTGGGGGTTTTAGTTTGTTTTTTATTGTTTATCATGTATGCATGTTTATTTATGTGATTAAGTAAATTTTCATGAAAGAATTTGATGATGTTTTTGGGCAAATAGGCCCTCGGTTTCATGCTAGCTTTTAGGGATTGGTTGTTTTGTTCATTCTTTGTATTCTTGCATGAAATAAATGGGGGTTTGAGCTACAATAGGCTTCGGCCTTGTAGTCCATTATGTGTTTAATTGATATGCTTGAACCACAAAAATAATTGTTGTTAAGTCTTGAAAAAAAGTAAAAAAATTTGTTTCAAAGTTGTTCTGCTTTGCAAGTTAGGATGTGAATTAGTGTTTGTGATTTTAGTTGTAAAACCAAATTGAAGTAGAATCTAAAGTGATTTTTCTTAAGTTTGCTTTGACCTAATTTGCTAGTCATTTGTTGTTGGTTGATGATTGGCAATATGAGGCTCACTTGTGCTTCATGCACTTTAACCTAAGTGAGAGGATTGTTTAAATGTGATTCAACTTTCTATTCTTGAGTTGATTGTTTTAATTGTTAATGATGTGTAAAAGGATTCCCACTCATGTTTAGTGCATATGCCTAGTAGTGTGGAAGATTACTTCAAAGGATTCAACTTGCTTTTAATTTCCAATGCAAGTTTGTGCTTCTCTTTGTTAATTGCTCATAGCAACTTGTGAATACTCTTATGGTTGCTTTGCTTGTGTTCCAATGGTTGTTTTGGGTTTTGACTTGGAAAAAGGATTTGAAATGTTATATTTCTTTTCAAGCTTGAAATCCTATGTTTTTTTTCAAATAAGAAAACCTAAGGCATTTTCCTAAATAAAATCATTAACCATCACTCGAAGCCGTTGCTTGTTTGATCGTTAATGAGGAGTTATTAGTGGTAGTCACTCGAAGCCTTTGCTTGTTTGGCTATCATGAAAGCTCCCACACATTAATTAAACAACAAAAAACAACTAATTCAAACTTCCAAAATAACACGAGCTATTAGCTCACCACCTTTTTCAAAACTATTTTCAAAAGAATAATACGACGTTGTCGCTTGTAATCACTCGAAGCCATTGCTTGTTTGATTACCAGTTCCAACTCTCTTTTCTTTCGAGTTAATACCGAATGCCACTCGAAGCCTTTGCTTGTTTGGTGTTCGCAAAACACTCGAGTCTTATTTCAAAAACTCCAAAAGCACTTTCAAAAATCACAAAGCCGCTTTCACGCAAAAACGAGAACTACGTTGCTTTGATCCTCAACGATGAGGTACGTGAGAACCGGTTCATGTCCCGTCAAGCATACCTTTAAAAAACCCATAAAAAAACAAGAACTACGTTGCTTTGATCCCTCAGCCAGTGAGGGTACGTAGGACCGGGTCCCTGTCCCGTCAAGCACGCTTTTCAAAAATCTTTGTCTTGTTCCGCTTTTCAAAGATATCAAAAACATCCCTTTTTCCCGTTTTCAATAAAGAGATTTCTCAAAAAGAAAAGAGAATAAATAGAACAATGTATTTCAAATCAAACATTTCAAAACCACATCAAATTAATGGTTCCTTTCGGTAGAAAGGGCGCGTGAAGTGCTAATACCTTCCCCATGCGCAACCGAATTTCCGAACCTACATCTCTAAGTTTTCGAAAGACCACCCGCTTTCAAAAAGGTTTTTTTCAATGTTTTCCTAAAATAAAATATTGGTGGCGGCTCTACTGATTTTCAACGTTGTCAAACTGAGAAGTCCCAAACCGGATTTTTCGGGGCGCAACAGATGGGCTGAGACCCTTTTGCCGTGGTGATGCGCATGACTGCATGCTTGTATAATGTTGTGAAACTATTTTGAACTTAATTGATTTTCTGTTTTCCTTTTTAAATCACCAAATGTAGCACTCCTTTGAGTGGGTTTTGAACTTAATTGATTTTGAACTTAGTAGATTCGAAGTGATTAGATAAGGGGGTGTTACAATCGGTGTCTTCGTGTTGGACGACGTAGAGCAGAAGGTTCTCCGTCTTCCGCACGCTGGCAGCCCGGAATTGACCCTCTCTCATAACGGGAGATCAGCTCGTCCCTGTCTGCGATGAGCTAGTTCTTGTTTTGAAGCATTTGCAGGACGGCCTGAGTGATGTGCTCCGGCAGTGGTTCTTCAATCCCGGCCTCGATCAGTTCGGCCGGCAATTGTTGAGGAGCGGGCGGTTGCACCTGCTCTAGAATCGGTCTGCGACCGCCATGCACTGAAGGCTCTTGGCGCGGATTTCCTTGAGATTCATGAACGGTGAAGGCTATGCCCTCCGGGGTTTTCTGCTGAGGATGATTCTGCCCGGAGGGGTTGAGTCGAGATGAGGCCCGCGTTTGGGGCCGGTCGTGTGGAGCCATGGATGGAGTAAGATAGCGCTCGGGCCTCCCACTGTGGTCGCCAATTGATCGTACCTTGACCAATGAAGTGTTGTTGTTGTTCGCTGGGATTGGCCGGTCGTTGAGTGAGGGAAAGGACCGGTCTTGGCTGCACGCGAAGCACCTCGGGTGGTACCTGCAAAGACACTCCGACGCTCAAGTGAGTGGTCGCTCGGGCAGGGTAACACAAGGTAAAGAGAACGTACCTGAAGCCATATGCGAATGGCGTATTTATACTGTTGAAGTGACCGACCGTTTGCGAGAATTTCGGCCCGTTAGCGCAAAGTGCGCTCCAAGCAACTGAGCTTGGGCCGGTTATGCTGATGTGGGCCGACGGCCCAAATGCTATTGAAACCTCTTGCTTTTGCTGATACGCCCCGGAACATATATACTCGCAGGCATGGAAAGGTTGGAGGGAAGAAACAGCAACAAATATTATAGATTCATATTGATTTACTTTGTGTTCAAGAAAATGCAGCTAATAGACCAACCATGTCGTGGGAAGTTAACTCAAGGTCAACAAGATCAAGTGAATTCACTACAAAATCAACAAGAGAATCAGTAAATGAAACTTCAAATACTGAGCCATATCCTCGTTAGATTATGGCCATTAGGGCTGATATACAATTATGTATCTTTCATAAGCATGAGAGTGATATATTCATATACCATCATGTTTGTAATTTCAATCAAAATACAATGTCTTGGACTCATATCAACTCACCATCACTCCATTAGACTCACTGTTTTCGAGCCAATAAAGATGCATTTTTGGGCAATAAGATCAAGTTAGGTCTTCTTTCGATTGAGTAATGGTGGAGTAGGAAAGGTATCCAAAGACTTTAAGGTGGGTAACTTCAAAAGAAGAGTAGTTCTATAAAGTAGAACTAGATAGTCTATTTATAAGAAAAGTCGCATGGAAAAATGCAGAGGACCAGAAAATTTGGAGGATTTTGTAGTGGCATAGCAAAACTATAGTGACATTAAAAAGGTGCTAATGTTTTCTCTCCATAATAGTTTTTTTTTTGAGTTTCCACAATTTAAATGTGTTGGATAATTCTTAATTGATCAAAAAAGGAAGGCATGTTGAACTCCCATTTTAAGTTCGAATGACTTTGATTCTCGTTTCTGTTGATGCTGGAATCCGTACAATGGTGGGTCTCCTCCAAGTATGGTGGTTGATGGTTTCACCTATCCACGTTGGAATGTGTCTCACTGTCTCCTGCAAAGATACTCAAATGCCTAAGTTAGTGTTAGGGATTTTAGAAATAGTAGAGCAAATAAATAGAGTTATGTAAGTTGAATAGCTTCTGTCAAACCTGGGGGATGAGAACCCCTATTTATAGATATACCATCCAGGGTTATTGGGAGGTCAAGGGGCTAACCCTACCTGTTGGAGACCTACGTTGCTTGTTCAACAAGTTGACGATGTAACGCCCCGAAAATAATTTGAATATTTATTTAAGTGGATTAATTAAGTTGTGGAGAAATATTAGAATTGATTAATTAATTTGAGGTTTATTGTTTTAATTAGAAGTTGTTTAAGTAGTAGGAGAGGTGGAAGTAAAAAGGGAGTAGTTGAATTAATTGAGGGGGTTGCAAATAGAGGCCCAACCCATTGGGCCCAATTGAATTGTGGATTAAATGAATGAAAGAAAGGAATTAAGAAAGAAGGAATCAGACCGAGAGAGAAAAGGGAGGGAACCGCACGCGTGAGGGAAGGAGAGAAACCGAGAGAGAGAGAGAGAGAGCGCGGCGGAGGAGAAGGAGAGGGAAGGAGGAGCTCGCGGAGGAGAAGGAGGGGGAAGGAGGAGCCCGCGGTGGAGAGAGAGGGGGGGGCCGGCCGAAGCAAGGAGGGGAGGGGCTGGCGGTGGTGGTGAGCTGTTTTGGGGGTTTAGGGTTTTCTCCACCCTTTGGTTTGGTAAGTTGTTTTTGGTCCCAATTTCTCTAGTTTTTCATGCTCTTTTCATTGATATAAGTTTCAATCTCTCAATCCTTTTATTGTTCATTTCACCATGGATGAGTATTGGAAGCTCAAAGTTGGATTGAGTGAGTTTTGGTGGCTCTTGGAGCTTTAAGTGGAGGGAGAGCTTGTATCTTCAAATTCCTAAGGTTAGGGGGTCCTTTCATTCATAATAGCTTATAAGATTTGTATTGTATGGAGGTTAGGGTTTTAAAATAATTGTTGAATTATTTGGTGAAGATGATGAATAGTGATTATATGTTGATTGAGTGTTATTTGGTTGATTGTTGTGTGTGAAATTGATTTTTGAGGAAAACACTATGTTGTTGTTGAAATGGAATTGATATGCATTTTTGTGTGGTTTATGAGTGTGGTTGGTTGTTGTGAATAAATGGGTGTTATGTATTTGGATTGTTTTGATGATATGTTTGTTGGAAAAAGATGAAGTATGAGTATATATGTGCAATAGGTGTATATGACTTAATTGAATAATTGATTTGTTGAATTAAAATGCGTCTAAGTGATGGTTTAGTCCCTAAGAATTAATTTAATCCTTGGTGTGACAAATTAGTCCCTAAGAATTAAATTAATCCTTGGCGTGACAAAATATCTCTTAGTGCCTAATTAGCTCTACTATACCATATAAGCCTCGAAGTAATAAATCAATTAATAGTGTGACATAATGATCCCCTAGTGTCTAATTAGTCCCAAGGTGTCAAATAAATTCCTAAGTTCTTAAATTAATTCTTGATGTGTCAAAATGGTCCTCATAGTGAAGAGAAGGCCTTGGGAGGTATTTTGGTCCTTAGGAGAGGTTTAATCTAATAATTGACGAAGTGGTGATTAATAATTGACGAAGTGGTGATTAATAATTGAGGTGGTGGTGGTTAATAATTGAGATGGTGATGGTCAATGATTGACAATGGTGGTGAGTTAATAAATGACGTGGGCTTTGGTCATAAAGGTGATTTAATATATATCTTGATGAACTGTGATGATGCATTTGTCATAGTGTCACATAAATCATATGCATTACGCGATGGTGAGGATGGTGATGTGGCTTCGCCAAAATGGTGGTGTGTTGCCCCGACGGGGTTTGGTGATGGTTATGGATCCACATGCATATTGCACACATGCATATACTCATACATTTGATTGATGCCTCCCGATGAGTGAGAGTTGAATGCTATATGACGGATGATGAGTGTTTGTGTAATTGAGCAGTGAGGCTTCTCAAGATTTGTATTTAGTGACGTATGTTAGTATGGTTGTAGAGCGTGTTCTGTTTCCTTCCTCGTATAATACTTATATTATTTGTTATTATTTATGTAAAGAGACTCACCCTAGCATTCTTGTTGCCTGCTCTCGTGGCGACAAACAGGTGATTCTGAGTGAAGGTGCCTATGCCTTCCTGAGTTATTGTGTCAAGCTCTGTATAGTCAGACTAGGAATGGGGGAGTATAGTATCGTTATTTCACTTATGTATTAAACTATTTTGGAGTATGTATTGATTATGTAATGGATAAGTTAAACTTATTTTCATTCCGCTGTGCTAGTGAACTAGTTTTGGACTGTTGAAAACTAAGCAGGTATTTTTGAGGGTTCGTCCCATTTAAGTCGTGATATGTAACACGCAATATATTTATTAATGAAAGAGTAACGTTGACTAATTTTAAGTCATATGTATGGTGAACGTAGCATCCCCTTGAGGATGTATCTTTTAAAAGAAAAACAATTTTTAAACTTTGATTTTTAATTAAATATTTAAAGAAAGTAAGGGGGTGTTTACAGTTGGTATCAGAGCAAAAGTTCGGTCTGTCCGGCCAAGTTTGTCCAAGTGTAGTGTCTCAGAGATCCCTTGTTGATCTCCAACAGAGACTTTGTTAGAGATTTTGTTTGGTTGTTTGCAGCTGTTGAAAGTAACATTGATTGTAGTTGCTTGTGACTGTTGGATTGTATTGAGAGAGGTATGTGTGATTAGAAGAGCATTTTAACGACGTCCAAGGAGTAGGAATCGTGACGACGCCTTCGTACTCTGGACTGTGTTAAAGAGCCCTTCAATGTGGAAGGTGCAAATTTTGAAAAGACGTAGTTTTGTGACCTTGATTAAATTGGATGCGTGAGTAGGAGGGACTGATCACCCCGATAACTCATTCCCAATGAAAGAGGTGACAATAACTCGTAAATATTATAAATTTTGAATATATACTAATTTCAACTTGATTGATTGAGTGGTGTGTGCAAGTTGATTGACTATTAATTTTTAGAAAAATAGGTGCCTTATGGAAGTTTGAGGTTGATTTGGGGTTGATAGTAGGGTGATGTCAAAATAAGGATTGACACTTTGGATTTGAAGTTCGTACAAAGAAAATAGAGCATGCCTTTTTGGAAGAGTTTAGAAATATGTTTTCTGGAGAGCCTAAGGTAGAGAAATCGTCTTTAAAAGTATGGTAGTCGAGGGAGTACCTATCTAGGATCTAGATGATAGTGTGTAACTTTGAGGATTAGATGAGTAAAAATTCGGTACGAAGAGTAGGAATGCCGAGAAAGGAGGAGGCATTGTTTGTGGGTTGGATATGGATTGACATAAGATAGGAGCATTAGTACTTAAATGATTGATATGGCGTAGTCCCCTAGCGATAAATTAATGGTGTTTGGATAATCTAGTGAGACTTTGGTGACCTGAAAATAGAGTTTTGGTACAAAGTAAAGGTGTAGATTAAGTATGCCTAAGGATGTTGTAACCTCCTTGAAATTCTTAATGAGTGTTGGACTAGTTGTGTAGGGGAAGCGTTTAGTAGTTGGCTTAAGTATGATCATAGTGTGTAGTACCGATGTTTAGGTATGTTTGAATAATTAAGTGTAGTGAAGCTTACCGTGACGTAGTGTAGAGAACCGAGGTGCCAAAAGAGTGTACCGAGTTGTTGTGTAGTGTAATGGCCGAGGTTAGGGAGTGCTTAGGTGTAGAGTGCCTAAGTGTAATAGTCAAAGGTGAAGTGACTAGGTGTAGATGATGAAGTGAGTTGTGAATAAGCCTAAGAGTAGTGGATAGACAAAATTTGAAGGATTGCTTGTGAATATTGTTACCCTTGATTGACAGTTTGCTATAGGTTGATTGTTTCTGTAATGCACATGAGTTTAATTTTGATTTGCGCTAAATTGTTTTGAAGTTATGTACTGAAATGAAATGCGGTGCTTGGTTATAACAAGTAAGGTTAGGATTCGCGTATAGTCTCCTTTTTGGCAGAAATGAAATGATTGACTTTTCTAACTTCTGAGTTATGTCGGAAACTAAATTTTGAAAATGACGAGGTCTTAAAATAATTTCATGGTTTGACGAGATAAAATCTTTTGAAACGAAAAGGTGAGTTTTACTCACGTTTAGAGAATTTTAAAATGTGTTTGTGTGTTTATGTGTTGTCATGTGTTTATTTACTGTGATGGGAAGTTTAGTTATGGAGAAAGTGCAAATTTCACAAAATTGGAAATTTTACGGTTTTTGAGCATGTTTTGGTTTGTGACTTTGTAACTCGATTGTGCTTGAGTGAATTGATGAAATTATGCTTTAGTTGTATGTAAACCATGTGTTAGAATATCCGATTGAAAATGATTTCTGTTCCATTGGAAACTAGACACTCTAAGGTTTCTAATGAATATTTGTTTGTTTAATTCGATAATGCTTGCTATGTTAGGTTTGAACGGTTTTCGAAAATTGGAATTTCGTGAATTTTTCGAGTCAAAAACGCCATTTTGAGAAATTATGTTTATCTGCGAAACTTAGAACGAAACCATAAAGATTTGATTGTTAAATTGTTATGCTTGAATATGGTTTCCATTGTGGAGTGCTGTGTTAAGTGAATTCACAAATCTTTTGGAAAACCGTAAATTTTGTATACGTCTTGCGAATTAATGATTTACGAACAAAAATTGATGTCCGACTGGTTATACAGTAAAAAGTCATTTTTGGGATGTCCATATTTCAGAGGAAACTCTGCCGAATTTTCGTTAGAAATTTTGATACATGTTCAAAGTGTTACTTGAATTGTGTGGTTAGATAGTAAATGAAATTGAGAAAATGTTGTGTGTGGTGACTTAAATTGTATGCTGTTTTGTTATTTAGAAAGCTGCCGGTTCGCAATTTAATGTTGCTGTTTTTGAACAAAATCTTCGGCCGTCTTTATAGATAAAAGGGTGCGGTTCATTGCTGTCTTTATAAATACAAAGGTGATTGATGAGTGAGTGTCGAAGTGTATAGGTATCGAAGTGTGGTGTTAACTAAGCATAGTAGAGGAGCGAGTTGTTGAAATAGGTGTAAGTATCTAAGTGAAGAGTATGTCCGCATCCGAAGGATATATATTGTCGAATCTAGTAGTAGGTATGTGCAATTAAGTATATCGAAATCTAGTATGGTACAGTTATGGAGATATTGAGGTAACAGTGTAAGTCGAAGTTAGTGTTTGTCGAAACGTAGGTAAGTTGAAGTATAGAGTTGTTGAAATGAGTAATGTCTAAGTGTATTTCTCTAAGTTAGAGTGGAAGGGTCGAAATATTGAAGTTGTCGAAGTATAGTGTGATGTATCTAACTGAAGCGTAAAGGAGTGGGTGTAATGTATGGAAGCCTAAACTAGTATTGATGAGATGTTGTGTTTAAGAGTGATGTGCTCAAGTGTAGTGTAACCAAGGTGAGTAACTGAGGAGTAATTGCTGTAGTGTGCGTACACCTAAGTACAGATGCCGAGATCCCGAGTGAGTGTGCCGAGATGCCGTTTGATGTTAACATGGTTTAGAATTATTGCTAAGCACCGGAGTGCGGTTGTTATGGAACTCGAGGAGGAACTATTAGTAATGACGACGAGTAGGTTAATTAGATGAATGAGATAGTTTGGATTAGGAGGTTGAGTTCGGAAGTGAGCACCAGAGATTGGAAACTTAAAGAGGGTAAGCTAATCGCAAATCGTAGTTGAGGGCATAGTGTCCCTACATCGGAATAGATGGTATTTGAGTAGTCGAGTAGGATCTGGATACCCTACAGGTTAGAATATCTGCTAAGAGTAAGAGTGTAGAGAAGGTGTGTGTTTTGTTATCTTAGTGTACGATAGATTACGATGAGTACGATTAGAGGTGTGAAGAATGTTGGGTAGTGCTTCATGAGTATTTTCGAGGACGAAAATATTCCAAGTGGGGGAGAGTTGTAACGCCCCGAAAATAATTTGAATATTTATTTAAGTGGATTAATTAAGTTGTGGAGAAATATTAGAATTGATTAATTAATTTGAGGTTTATTGTTTTAATTAGAAGTTGTTTAAGTAGTAGGAGAGGTGGAAGTAAAAAGGGAGTAGTTGAATTAATTGAGGGGGTTGCAAATAGAGGCCCAACCCATTGGGCCCAATTGAATTGTGGATTAAATGAATGAAAGAAAGGAATTAAGAAAGAAGGAATCAGACCGAGAGAGAAAAGGGAGGGAACCGCACGCGTGAGGGAAGGAGAGAAACCGAGAGAGAGAGAGAGAGAGCGCGGCGGAGGAGAAGGAGAGGGAAGGAGGAGCTCGCGGAGGAGAAGGAGGGGGAAGGAGGAGCCCGCGGTGGAGAGAGAGGGGCCGGGCCGAAGCAAGGAGGAGGAGGGGTCAAGGTGGTGGTGAGTCGCTTTGGGGTTTAGGGTTTTCTCCACCCTTTGGTTTGGTAAGTTGTTTTTGGTCCCAATTTCTCTAGTTTTTCATGCTCTTTTCATTGATATAAGTTTCAATCTCTCAATCCTTTTATTGTTCATTTCACCATGGATGAGTATTGGAAGCTCAAAGTTGGATTGAGTGAGTTTTGGTGGCTCTTGGAGCTTTAAGTGGAGGGAGAGCTTGTATCTTCAAATTCCTAAGGTTAGGGGGTCCTTTCATTCATAATAGCTTATAAGATTTGTATTGTATGGAGGTTAGGGTTTTAAAATAATTGTTGAATTATTTGGTGAAGATGATGAATAGTGATTATATGTTGATTGAGTGTTATTTGGTTGATTGTTGTGTGTGAAATTGATTTTTGAGGAAAACACTATGTTGTTGTTGAAATGGAATTGATATGCATTTTTGTGTGGTTTATGAGTGTGGTTGGTTGTTGTGAATAAATGGGTGTTATGTATTTGGATTGTTTTGATGATATGTTTGTTGGAAAAAGATGAAGTATGAGTATATATGTGCAATAGGTGTATATGACTTAATTGAATAATTGATTTGTTGAATTAAAATGCGTCTAAGTGATGGTTTAGTCCCTAAGAATTAATTTAATCCTTGGTGTGACAAATTAGTCCCTAAGAATTAAATTAATCCTTGGCGTGACAAAATATCTCTTAGTGCCTAATTAGCTCTACTATACCATATAAGCCTCAAGTAATAAATCAATTAATAGTGTGACATAATGATCCCCTAGTGTCTAATTAGTCCCAAGGTGTCAAATAAATTCCTAAGTTCTTAAATTAATTCTTGATGTGTCAAAATGGTCCTCATAGTGAAGAGAAGGCCTTGGGAGGTATTTTGGTCCTTAGGAGAGGTTTAATCTAATAATTGACGAAGTGGTGATTAATAATTGACGGTGGTGATTAATAATTGAGGTGGTGGTGGTTAATAATTGAGATGGTGATGGTCAATGATTGACAATGGTGGTGAGTTAATAAATGACGTGGGCTTTGGTCATAAAGGTGATTTAATATATATCTTGATGAACTGTGATGATGCATTTGTCATAGTGTCACATAAATCATATGCATTACTGCGATGGTGAGGATGGTGATGTGGCTTCGCCAAAATGGTGGTGTGTTGCCTGACGGGGTTTGGTGATGGTTATGGATCCACATGCATATTGCACACATGCATATACTCATACATTTGATTGATGCCTCCCGATGAGTGAGAGTTGAATGCTATATGACGGATGATGAGTGTTTGTGTAATTGAGCAGTGAGGCTTCTCAAGATTTGTATTTAGTGACGTATGTTAGTATGGTTGTAGAGCGTGTTCTGTTTCCTTCCTCGTATAATACTTATATTATTTGTTATTATTTATGTAAAGAGACTCACCCTAGCATTCTTGTTGCTGCTCTCGTGGCGACAAACAGTGATTCTCGAGTGAAGGTGCCTATGCCTTCCTGAGTTATTGTGTCAAGCTCTGTATAGTCAGACTAGGAATGGGGGAGTATAGTATCGTTATTTCACTTATGTATTAAACTATTTTGGAGTATGTATTGATTATGTAATGGATAAGTTAAACTTATTTTCATTCCGCTGTGCTAGTGAACTAGTTTTGGACTGTTGAAAATTAAGCAGGTATTTTTTAGGGTTCGTCCCATTTAAGTCGTGATATGTAACACGCAATATATTTATTAATGAAAGAGTAACGTTGACTAATTTTAAGTCATATGTATGGTGAACGTAGCATCCCCTTGAGGATGTATCTTTTAAAAGAAAAACAATTTTTAAACTTTGATTTTTAATTAAATATTTAAAGAAAGTAAGGGGGTGTTACAGACGAAATTAGGGTTTTTCCTACTCCTTTATGAGTGTGAGTGTGGTTCTGAGGTGCTACTCGGGGTAGGCTGAGGAGAGCATCTCAGGGACTCGGTTATGCTGACCTGCTGATCGGAGTTTCTAGGAGAGGTCATTCCTACTTTACCCAATTACAGTGGTCTATTTTGGTTCACTCTAGGGCTTCCGAGGGAACTCAACACTAGATTAGATCAGAGCTAATCGTGACCGTAGCAGTTTCAAATTGAGTTTCAACAAGACTGATAATTTTTTTGCATACAAGGCCTTGGATGAGCATTAGACTTTAACAAGTAAAGCGACATGTATCTAGAAAATCCATCTACTGTAGTTACAAAATAGTGATGAACTTGAAAATGCCAAAAAGAGTATCCCAAAATGTCCAAGGTTAAATGTTCAAAAGAGTGTGCTACACTTTGAGAAAATGATAATTTTTCTTTTTAGCAAAATGGCAGCAAACATAAATTAGACCTTTATTACATTTGATATACGGAAAAGTAGAAAAAAATAGGAAACTATATTTGTAGATGGATGTCCTATGCAGAATGCCACGAACAAAGGGTAAATAGCAAAAAGGTAACTCGCTCTCAATTTGTCTCTCACTCGAGAAAAAATGCAAAAAGGTCCTCCACTGTGTAATCCCTCTGTCACGTTAGTCCCTCACGTTAAACAACGTTGTTAACTTTGTCAATTTGGCTAATGTGGCACGTTTAGTGGCACATTGATCTGCTTATGTGGCTCTGTTTGGGCGAATTAAATTAGGAGTTCTTCTTCTTCTTCAAAATTCCCAATTTCAGATTCAGAATCCTTAGACCTATTGCTCCTCCATTTTCGCACCTCTAATCAGCTCACTCATCCTCCATCACCGCACAATGTCGTCACAGAGGAGCAATGCATAGTCATCTCGAACAAGAGCTTCACCATAAACACAAGTTATTCTTTATTGTGGTTGTGGTAGAAGGGCTTAGGCGTGTTGTTGGTACTGATATTAACAGAGGAAGGCCATTCTACACTTGTTCAATTAATAAGGTATTTGTATTCCTGGTTAGGGTTTTTTATTTTGTTTTTTGTATTTGTATTTCACGTTTGCTGATTTAGGGTTTTTATTTCATACATTATGTTAATTTCAAGATGAACTTGGATATTGTTGGTACTTTATTGGGGTTGATAAATTGATTGAAGCACTTGCAGCTGATGAAGCACTTGGGGCAATTTCCATGGAACAAGGAAGACAATTTGTTAGAGAGGTTGGAAGAGAAGATGGAAGAGAAGCAATGTGGAAGGGACAAGTAGTGTGAAAAACCACTTCCAGTTGTCTTTATTCTCAACATCCACAATTGCATAAGCAATACAAACCACTTCAAAACCGAACCAAACCAATAGGGAAACCGCAAACCGAACTAAACCAAACTGAAAACCGCAAAAACCGCTTTTGATCGGTTTTGTTCGGTTCTTTTTTTCATTGCACCGCGCGGTTTGGTTCGGTTCGCCTTTACAACAAAATATTTAATTCAAATTCTTTTAAACATTCTCTTTGCTATTTGAAAAAAATTAAAAGAGTGATTTATATACTACATATATTTGAGTAGATTTTTTCTTAAAGATTTATGTTAGCCTTTTTTATGTTTGTTAATTTTAACTCTGTTTTAAATTATTTTTGTCTTGGAAAAAACCGAACCAATCCAAACCGCATTGGTTTGGTTTGGTTTGGTTCGGTTTTATTTTAGGAAGCCAACCGAACCAAACAAAACCGCATGTAATTTTTCCTTGTGGTTCGGTTCACTTTTTGTCTCAAAACCAAACCAAACCGCACCGCGAACACCCCTAGATGGAAGAGAAGCAATGTGGAAGGGTCAAGTTAACTCAAAGCTTGATTGTATGGGGACTGAAATCAATATGTTTAGAACAATAGGCAATGGATTATTTTTAATCCAATTCTTGTCAAGATATGGTGGTCTTTCAAAGAATATCTCATGCACATCAGCTATTAGTCCTTGAAAGATGACACTTACTGTCAGTTTGGTCCTTCAAAGAATATATAAAAAATCATAATAGTACATTAATTAAAACATGTAACTTCTGCATGTCACGTATAAAATTCCACCCATGCTGCATACAGTCTCCCAAATCTTGCCTCAGTAGTGTGACAAACCACTTCCAGTTGTCTTTATTCTCAACATCCACAATTGCATAAGTAATACAAAAATTGTGGTTGTTTGCATCTTGTCCAATAGCAGTAAGAAGTTTCCCCCCATAAAACAACCATCTAGACCAATGAGTGATGTACGTCCAGCCTTGAAGCCTAACTTACATGCTTCTAAACAAATATAGAAATGTTGAAATTGAGGTGGAGCATTGGGAATGGGAATACAATCAATATTATCTGTTGATCCCATGTTACTCCTAAGTAACTCATGAGCATAGTCCCAAATCTTTGTGTTGTTCTTTAACATCACCTTCCACCAACTTTCTTGCGTCTTTCAATGATCTAAGTAGCTTGGTCTCATCAATATGCACTCCAAAATCCTTCTTTAAGTACTCAAATGTATGTACATATGTGATTGTTGGTTGTTCCCTAATCTTTGCCTCAAGCTTTTTAGAGACCCACTTTCTCTCTGCTTGACTGTTTTTGAACACTCTACAACATGAGTGTTCACTCTTAAAATTTTTGATCCGGTAACTTTTAGTAACTTTGCTCCAAGAGCAAAAAATCTCCCATTCACAACCTTTTTCCTTGCACCTAGCTCTACACCTTTTAGCATCATTCTTCACCCAATCAATTTCCCTTCCTAAGTGAATTGGGTAGTCTCTAACCGCTTCCTTAAACAATTCACGGTTTTCAAATTCCATCTCCAACTCTAGGTGAACTTTACCAAAGTTTGAATTTGGATTAAATACTAGGAAAACTACCTTCCTATCATCGTCGTCATCTATACTATTTGGGGTCTTCAATTCCTCTGAGTGCCATGAATGATTGTCTGAATGCTCATCATATTCAGTTCTATACTTGGAGGTTGTACACTTGGAGGTGCTCTTTTTTTACTAAACGATTCTAGATTAACATCATCCAAGTAGTATTCATCTTCCTCACTAAAATATGAAGGCCAGTAACTAGGATCATTATCACCCTCAATATAATCATCACTACAATCAGCTTCTGGTTGTGTATAATCCTCAATGTCAGCTTCAGCTTGTACCACTTCAGTCTCATTAGGTACAGCTTGTATCCCTTCAGCTTCTGATTGTGTTTGAACTTCAGCTTGCACATCAACCATTCTACAATAACATCAAAAACTCATTACCAAATGATAAAAGCCCCAAATTTTCCGTAGTCTCTAACCCTGTACCCTAGCATTAAACAGAAACAGAATTGGGTTTAAACTTATAAGCTTCCATTAAATGTGGTAAAATCAAACGAAAACAACAACAATGGAGTCCTAATAACAACAATGTAAAAACAACCAACTATAACAACAATGAACTGTAACTCTAGAATCATCAAACAGTAGAATAGAAGTTGGGGTTACACTAAGCTTGCATAAATGTCAAAAAAACGAACGTATATGGCACCATTGATGTGAAAAATTATGAATATTTTGAGAAATTTTGAAGGGTACTGCATATCTTACCTTAACAGTGACGATGATGGAAGAACAACAACGATGATGGAAGAAGAAGAGCGGAGCAGCAGAATGAGTGAGCGATGATGATGGAAGAAGGAAGAAGAGTGACGATGACGATGACGATGCGCGTAGAGGATACCTAGTTTATACCAAAAAAATGTACACATGAAAACTTAACTCATAATTAAAGAGAAAAGAAGACACCATAATTAAAAAATGAAACGCGTACGTAGGTCTCATGCAGAGATTGATTTAAAAGTAAATATCAATTTAATTATGCTTCTAATACTTCTTGATGCGAAATTATCTAAATAAAGAAGAAAATACTAATTTGGACATGTAATTTTTTTCAAGATTCTAAAGTACCCCAAAACACACTGCCTACAATCACACTTTATGTTTTTTGCCATCAAATAGATTATTGACGAACAAAGTATTTCAATAGTTAAAACAAATTCTGAATACTAAAGTAACCCAAAACACACTGTCTAACATTTCACGTTATGTGTTTTGCTACAAAATAATCTTGTCCTCATCAAGTACACTAAAGCACACTATTTAGCATCCCACTTTAAAATATAAAAATATAAAAAAAATGTAGATTAGTCATCGGTAAAACTCTGTTGGGAGGATATAATCACACACGCCGACAAAACCAAGTACCCGTGGCCAGCCAATTTCCTCGGTGTATATTAGTAATCGATAAAGCCGATGAAAACTACACACTAATGAGGGTAACAAAAAAATAAAATAAAAGAGAAAAAAAAAGCCAAAGTGAAAAAAAAAAGCCAATTGGCCAAAAAATTGGAAGCCAATTGACCAAAAAATATTTCCCCCCAAATTTAACATGCATGCCAAGCCGCATACATGTTTTAGATACTTTCATTGTCACTATAGCGAAATAGTTGGGTATCTATACCCAAATGACATGCCTTAACCTAATTAGTCCATGTGTCAAGTATTTTCCATGTCACTACGACCCGTCCGATGGACGGGTTGGCTAACAATTTGTTAAAGAGTAAACCTCTAAAGAAAAGAAGCATAAGAACAACAGTAAATAACAACGCTTATCTAAATAAAACAGTAAATAACAACATCAAACAAAATCTAAGTATTTTTTGGATAAACAAATTCTAAGGTATTAGAAGACATTACATTTAAAGACAAAAGTCACACATATTAGATCAAGTCATAACACAAACAGTTTAAAGTTGGATCATAAACAACAGCCTAATCACACAGATTAGATGAAGTCATAACAAAATCAGTTAAAAGTTGTAAAATAAACAATAACCTATAATAACATTATCCATATTCATCAAATGTAACCATAAAAACTTAACTTGTAATACCATCTTACCGGTTCGAGGGATTAGTCTCTAGAGTTGCGGGTAGAGGATACCCAGTTTATACCAAAAAAATGTACACATGAAAACTTAACTCATAATTAAAGAGAAAAGAAGACAACATAATTAAAAAGTGAAACACGTACGTAGGTCTCATGCAGAGATTGATTTAAAAGTAAATATCAATTTAATTATGCTTCTAATACTTATTGATGCGAAATTATCTAAATAAAGAAGAAAATACCAATTTGGACATCTAATTTTTTTTCAATATTCTAAAGTACCCCAAAACACACTGCCTAGAATCACACTTTATGTATTTTGCCACCAAATTATTTTGCCACCAAATTATTTTTCCATCAAATAGATTATTGACAAACGAAGTGTTTCAATAATTAAGAAATTTCTGAATACTAAAGTAACCCAAAATACAGTATCTAACATTTCGCGTTACGCGTTTTGCTACAAAATAATGTTGTCCCCATCAAGTACACTAAAGAACATTATTTAGCATCCCACTTTAAAATATAAAAATATATAAAAAAATGTAGATTAGTCATCGGTAAAACTCTGTTGGGAGGATATAACCACACACGCCGAGAAAACCGAGTACTCGTGGTCAGCCAACTTCTCCAGTGTACATTAGTCATCATTAAAGCCCATGAAAACTCCACACTAATGAGATGGTAACAAAAAAAGTAAAAGAAAGGAAACAAAAAATAAGCCAAAGTGAAAGAAAAAAAAGTCAATTGACTCCGATGGACGGGTTGTCTAACTATTGATTAAATGAATTACTTTTAAACAAAAACAACGGTAAATAATAATATCAAACAAATTCTAAGTATTAGAAAGACATCACAATCAAAGACAAAAGTCACACATATTAGATCAAATCATAACACAAACAACTTAAAGTTGGAGCAAAAACAACAGCCTAATCACACATATTAGATCAAGTTATAACACAAACAGCTTAAAAGTTGTAACACAAACAACAATCCATCAAGAATGACTATTCTGCGTTAGTTTGCTCTTGAGGTTGATAGATCCGTCCTGAGCCGGTTGTAGGATTCTGTCGATCATGCACGGTTTGATTTAAAACTAACACAAATTTAAGAATGCTTCTAATACTTGTTGATGATAAATTATCTAAAAATTAAATAGTTTTCCACCAAAAATTTGCATATTTAAACATCTAAAAATTTTCAAGACTGTAAAGTACCCCTTAAAATATAAAAAATAAAAAAAAAAAGAAAACCTACAAATATAAAAAAAGAACTTTGAATGTGGTAAAAACTCTGTTGGGATGGAAGACTTGTGGTTAGCCAGACTCCCCAGCGTAGATTAGTCATCGACAAAGACAATGAAAATTACGTACCAATGACATGGTAAAAAAAAGAAGAAGGAAATAACAAAACAAAATAGAAGCAAGAAACAAAAAAGAAAGTGAAACAAAGAAGAAAGAAAAGAAAAAAAAAAGCAACCAAAAAAAAAATCATGCCATAGACCAAAAAATCTTTCCCAACAAAATCCAAATCAATTTATAATGCATGCCAAGCCAAATAAAGTATAAGATATATTGACTTGGTCTATTTTGTATTTATTTCTGTTCTATAAGAGTTCTTTAATTAGAATAAATTATGATTTTTAATTTGCAAAAGAAAAAAAAACATTTATGAGATTTTGGTTTGTGTTAAGAAAATATATTCTCAAACTTACACTCTCTCTCTATTAGAGGATAATGAATACTAATGTTAGATCCAATTGTATGTGAAGTTAGTTTGTTTAGTTAGTAAAGGAATCTGTTATAATATCAGTTGAACAGTTAAGTTCGTAACTGTCACTGTAACTGTAAGCATAGTTAGTTAGTCTATTAAGATAGTCTAGCTATACTATATAAGGATCTTTGTACTGTTCCATTAATCAATAAGGAAAAATATATTGTTTCAATGAAATTCTCTGATTCTAACATGGTATCTAGAGCCATTTTCTAACCACCAGCGTGGTTCTTTCTCCTTTCTTGCGTTCATTCTTCTTTTTCCTCTTTGATGGCTTCAACTCCACCGTCACCAGTGGTGCGCCTGATGAATTCTCAGCCACCCCTTTCGTCTTTTAACTACAAAATTTATGTCAAATTAGATGAAAACAACTACTTAGTGTGGATGCAACAGATTGAGCCGATTCTCCGAGCTCATCGTCTACACCGATACTGTGTTTCTCCCACAATTCCACCTCAGTTTCTCAGTGATGATGATAGAAACAAAAACGTTGAGAACCCAACATACACCGAGTGGGAATTACAATATCAACTCCTATTAGCCTGGTTGCAATCATCCCTTTCCCCGGCGATACTTCCTGCTGTCATCGGCTGCCGGCATACCTTTCAACTCTGGGAAAACATACATCAAACGTTTCAATCAAAGACGAAAGCACAAGCTCGCCAATTACGTCAACAACCGCGCACCGTCAAGAAAGGAACAAACACTGTGTCTGAATTTCTTTCCAAAATCAAACACATCGCAGATTCACTGCTATCGATTGGTGAAACTGTCACCATACAAGATCAAATGGATGCGATCTTGGAAGGATTGTCGCGCGATTTTGAATCCTTAATCACACTGATAAACAGCAAGATTGATTGGTTTGATCTCGAGGAGATCAAATCTCTGTTATTAGCTCATGAACAACGGTTCGATAAGGCCAAATTTCTCGAAGAAGCGTCCTCGCTAAATCTCACTCAATCGACCACCAAAGATGATCAAGAACCGTCGCAATTGCATGTCAATGCTAACGCACAAGCGAATTACACAAGCAACACTCCAAATTCTGGAAATCCCCAAAACGCGCAAACCCTAAATTTTGGGGGAAGAGGAAATTCTTTCAATTGCGGTAGAGGAGGACGCTATAGTCGCCGAGGAGGACGCGGCGGTGGTCGTTCTAATGTTCAGTGTCAAGTTTGCCGGCGTAATGGTCATGAAGCTACCAATTGCTATTACCGGTTTGATGCTTCATATGGTTCTACGCCGTATGGTCCACCTACCAGCAATCCTTATCAATACATACGCCCAGGAATGCCTGCAACACCAGCAAATTGGCAACACAATACTCTGGTTCCTACTCCACAAGCACATTATACTGCAACCTTTCCTACACACCCAGCACTGAATAACAACATGGATACAGCCGCTACACAACATGTCACTCACTCACCACCGCCTCAGTGTGTCGCTCTACCACCTCCTCACCTAGAGAATATTTTCCTAGGCAATGGTATGAGGTTACCAGTCCAATCTATCAGTAATTTTGCATTTCAATCACCTACACACCCACAACACACTTTATATCTCAAGAATGTGCTTCACGTTCCAACTCTAAACAAAAACCTGATTAGCATCAGTAAATTTGCTGCAGATAATAATGCCTATGTTCTATTTTATCCTAATCATTACTTGGTAAAATCTCAGGTCAATGACAAAGTTATTTTACAAGGAAAGCTGACATCCGAGGGTCTCTATCCTCTCCATTCAAGTCCTGCAAGTTCTCAATTACCTGTCAATACAGCACACTCTGTTAATTCTGTTCTAGCAAACTCTGTCAACACAGCCAATAGTGTTAATTCTGATGTAGCAAAATCTGTCATGTATTTTAATTGGCATAATAGACTAGGACATCCTAGCTTAGACACTATGAATAAAGTTTTGAAGCTTTGTAATATGACATCATTTCCATATAATGAAAGGAATTTACGTAGTAGCTGTTGTTGTCTCAGTAAATCTCATCGATTGCCTTCCCATTTATCAGAAACAGTTTATAGTGAACCTCTGGCACTTGTGTATTGTGATCTTTGGGGTCCTGCCCCTATGACATCTTCCATGTGATTTAAATACTATATTTCATTTATTGATGCATTTAGCAGATACACATGGATTTATTTTTTACATGACAAATCAGAAACCCTTACTGTTTTCAAACAATTTAAAGCCTTAGCAGAATTACAGCTCAACAAGAAACTTAAATCAGTCCAATCTGACTGGGGGGTGAGTTCAGGCCCTTTACCAAGTTTCTCACTGATCTTGGCATTGTTCACCGTGTCATATGTCCACAAACTCACCACCAAAATGGTGTTGTGGAAAGAAAACATCGTCATATAGTAGAAACAGGTCTGTCACTTCTATCTCATTCTTCATTACCTTACCATTTTTGGGATCATGCATTCCACACTGCAGTCTATCTAATAAACAGACTGCCACCTGCTCACTCATCTCTCATTCTAACACTCTCTTACTTAAACTATATAAATATAATAAATAATTCTTTTAAACTGAATCCATGTAGTTAATCTTTAAATTTTTGTAAAGTACAATATGTTATGAAACTAATAAAACGAGTTTCACAAAATTTTAGGTATATTTGGAAGGGGGTTTTGAGAGAGCTGTGAAGGGGAGGGTTTTGGAAGGCTAACATTATATATACTAGTGGGGAAAGACGGGCCCTCCAGCTCCGTCTTTCATGTGTTGATGTGTTATTGGGTGGTTATAATTATTAGAAATAGAAAAGTGTTAGTTTGTTAGTGGGTGGTTATCATTATTAAAATTTGTACTTATAGTAAGGACATTTTTGTCAGAAAAATCTGACACCAAAATGAACAGTTATTTTTTGAATCCCCATTATTAATAGTTATAGATATAGGGGTTTGCTAATTTACACCCACCTATTTTTTAGAAGGTGTAAGATAACATCCCTGCACCTTATGTTTTGGACCAATAAACCAACTCTTTCTTTTAGAAAGTGACTTAAATAAGTGGGTATTGATGTCTTTTACATTATTTAATCTAAGTTTTTTTAATTTTTTTACATCATTGCAATTAATGCTTCGTTTTCTCAATCCTCACAGTTAGTGTTCTCAGTTTTTTTTAAACTTTCCTAATAAATATTAAATTGTGTAGCTAAAAAAATCAGAATATTTTGTTTTGCTGAATTCAATTTTTAACATCACATTTGATAAAAAAAAAATTAAATTAACATACGCTGCTCCTTTTGTGAAATTAACGCAATTCATGAAAAAATATTGACAGAATGTTTACGTAATTTTCAACTTTATATTTTTTTTATTGAATTCCATGTTTAAGTTAACGTTTTAATAAAAGCGTGAAACACACAACAAAATATTCTGAATTTTTTAGCTACAAAATTTTATATTTATTAGGAAGTTTAAAAAAAAACTGTGAAAAAAAAACTTAGATTAAATAGTGTGAAAGACATCAATACCCACTCATTTAAGTCACTTTCTAAAAGAAAGAGTTGGTTTATTGGTCCAAAATAAAAGGTGTAGGGATGCTATCATACACTTTCTAAAAAGTAGGTGGGTGTAAATTAGCAAACCAATATATATATATATATATATATATATATATATATATATATATATATTGAAAATTAACATTATATATTTTTTTTGATAAGCCAAAGTTTTATTAATTTGGGGTATAAGGGGTATACCTCACCCATTACAGATTAAATCACCATTGACATACAATTAGATGGATATTACACCAATCCTCAAAAGTAATGGGCAAATTAAATCCAACTCTATGAGCAAACCACCCCCAAGATAAATGTTTTACGTGCTCGAGTAATTGTATAACATTTCAATTACACTTTATTTAGTTTTAGAAACATTTTATAGCTTCCTTATTTATTTTTGATAAGCAAAATAATTATTATTAAGGGGGCACTAGGGGTGCCACAACCCGTTTACATATTAACGTAACAGGTTCATAAAATCAGCAGGTTTGTTATTCCAATCTTCAAAAGCTATAGAAACTTGGCTACCCAATCTATACGTTATCCACCCCCAAGAAAGCCCTTTGATGTGACTTAGCATTTGTGAGACATTTGGAACACCCCCACGAAAGACAACTTTATTCCGATTATGCCAAATCAACCAAACAGCCGCTACCCACACCAAGTACCTCGTTCTCTTGCTCTTCTTCCCACAGTGAGTGATTCCATGCTTCGCTAAATGATCCCAAAAGTCATTGAAGTCTATAAAGCCTGCACACCCAACCAATTAAAAACTTCTTTCCATAGTTGATCCGAGATACTACACCGAAAGAATAAATTCAATGAGTCTTCTTCGTGTCTGAAACAGAACACACAACACGGGCTTGGCTGAAAGTGCATCACTCCTCGCTGCTGCAGTAATTTTCTGGTTGGTAATCAATCAAGCAACACTCTCAAACTGTGTACCAAGAACTTAGAAGGAGAGGCTGTCATCCAGAATTTTTTAGCACCTTCTTCTTGTTGGAGGGAAATGCTTATTTTGAATGTTGGTTAGAAACGGTTTTTGAGAGAGGGAGGGAGATTAACTGCATAACATAATTTCATTTTGCAAGAGTGTAACTCATCACACATCATTCATTGTATTTATAGAGTTACACATGATAGTGTTGACTAGTAATCAACAACTTACTCATTGACTTACACTTAACAATTCACACACTTACAACATGACTTAGGTGCTATAGCACCTTGCATAGCACTTTATTATCACAAGTGCTATGTCACCTACGACACCTCTCACAACACCTAATTGATTAAATTGAATTACACAACACAATACACCCCTTAATTCAAGTCAGTCAATTTGCACATTCTAATCTTCATCTTTATTTCTTCAAGCTTGCTAGGCTTCAAAGCCTTAGTAAGCAGGTCAGCAAGTTGGTCTTCAGATCTGCAGTGCTCGACTAGTAGGTTCCCTTTGTTGACTTGATCACAAAGAAAGTGAGACTTTATCTCTATGTGTTTGCTTCGGCCATGAGAAATAGGGTGATTTGCTAAGTCTATAGCAGACTTATTATCAATTCTCAACTTCGTAACATTGCTGCAATTCATGCCAAGTTCATCTAGTAGCATCTTCAACCATTGTGTTTGACTAGCACCAAAGGCTGCAGAGATATATACTCTGCTTTACAGCTTGACAGTGCTACCACATTTTGTTTCTTCGAGCACCACGATATAGGAGCATTCCCATACATGAACAGGTACCCTGAGGTACTCTTCCTGTCCTCCGCATCACCACTCCAGTCAACATCCGTGTAGCCTATCACTTCACTTTCAGCACTGCTGTCTGCAGTAGGGAACAAAACGCCACTATCTAAAGTCCCCTTCAGATATCTAAGTACTCTTTTTGCTGCTATTAGATGACTCTTCATTGGTTCCTCCATATATCTACTTACAAATCCTTAATGTTCATAAAGAATCCCTTTTCCAATAATTGTCCCAAACTCAACAAGTTACCCTTCATTTCTGTCACATATAGCACAACATTTACCACCACCTTGCTACCATCAATTCTTCTGATCTCCACCTTTTCAATACCTTCTGCCATCATAGTCCTGCCATCATAGTCCTGCCATCACCAAACCTAATTCTCCTTCTCACAGTCTCATCAAGCTCACAAACCCAATCATTTTGCCCCGTCATGTGATTAGAGCATCCTGTATCCAAGTACCACCACTCTTCTTCACCTGTTTCACTGTTCTTGATTGCCATCAACAACATTTCATCACCTGTATCAGTATCTGTGATAGCCATCAGCATCACACCTTCATTATCAGAGTCGTGCGCAAATTGTGCCTCCTCATTCTTCTTCCTAGCTAGGTACCTTAGGATTCACACATTCATCTACAAAATGCCCCCACTTCTGACAGTTATAGCACTAGATATGATCTTTGGATTTCTTTTGACTCTTGCCACTATTTTCACTATCTTTCTTATTGCTATTCTGTTTTGGTCCTCCACCCTCATTCTTATTGCCTTTCCATTTCCCCTTCCCTTTCTTATTCTTCCAAGACTCACCACCCCCTTTCTTCTGTGACTAAGCAAACAAAGCTTTCTCACTTTCTTTCTCTTCTTTCTTTACACTTTCTCTGTTTTTCAACTTAATTTCATGTGCCTCTAAAGAACCTAAAAATTGCTCCAATTTTAACTTTTCTAGGTCTTTAGATTGCTCAATAGCAGAAACTACATTATCAAAACTAGGTGTGACTCCGGTGAGTATCATTTGTACCTTCATAGCATCACTAATTACCTCACCACAACTTCTCATTTGATTCGTTAGAGAACTAACATGTTCACAAATTGAGCCACGGTTTCATTCGGTTCCATCTTCATCAGTCCCAATTGGCACCTCAAGGACATGAGCTTCATCTTCTTCGCTTGTTTGTCACCGGCATACGTGGTTGCAAGAACATCCCAAGATTCTTTCGCGGTTTCAAATTCAATGATCTTCTCAAGAACATTTGAATCAACACATTGGTGAATGGGGAAGATTGTCTTACTATCTTTCTTCAATTGATCACGATTTGCAGCTCGTAGCGCCTCCGTTGATGCTCCTTCAATTGGTGTGACGCCATTCTTCACGACATCAAGCACGTCTTGAGATCAGAATATCACTTTCATCTGCGATGTCCACCTTTCGTAATTGCTCCCGTCAAACACCGGTAACTTCGCCGGGAATTGACCGTTCGAGGAGTTTGCGTGCGTCGAACGGTCAATTGACCGTTTAGAGAGAAGGAGGGAGATTAACTGCATAACAGAATTTCATTTTGCAAGAGTGTAACTCATCACACTTCATTCATTGTATTTATAGAGTTACACATGATAGTGTTGACTAGTAATCAACAACTTACTCATTGACTTACACTTAACAATTCACACACTTACAACATGGCGTCTTCGAACGTTTTTAAACCAAGTTCCAAGCCATTCATTGGCGTCTTCGATTAACGCTTCCATTTCACCTTCCTCCAAACTTTCTAACAACACTAGATTGGATCCCAATGGAGTAGCTCTCATAGAGAAGTAGCCTTGTACGTTGGATGAACTCTTCCTGAATATTATAAGACATTCTTGGTTTTCGAACAACTCGATCCGACATATGCCTGGGACAATTTTCTGATCTCATCTTCATTCACAGTAAAGTGTCTGTGTGCCCATGTTCGCCTAGGTTTCCGCTGAGGCTTGTAGAATAAATTTTGTAAGGGTTGACATTTGTATCAGGATAAAGTGGGAGGGTCGTTTTTGGTTTAGGTTTAGGTTTATGGTTGCGGGTGTGAACTGGTTTATGGTTAAAACTGGGATGATTGGGCTTCGGTGGATGAGTCTAGGTGAAGAGGTGTTTGGTATTTGGTGGATCAGGAAGTTTGGTTGGAGGGTTATCAGCAATGTTGTTTACTTTGTTATGAGCAGGAATCCTGGGAGGGGGGTTACGGGGTAACCACACAGATTTGTTATCCATGTTTGATCTTAGAGGGGGAAGCTTCACCATCGGTTTCCTTTGGAACTTAGGCATATTCACCTTAATCTTCTTGCTACCAATAATGATATTATCCAATTTAACTACGAACTGTTCAGGATCACGAACGTTAACTGCCCTAGCGAATCCAAACCTCTTTCCAATCTTATCTCTTTTAGGTGGAATTACTACCTCTTCAAAGTCCCCATAGTGCAGAAAAGATTTCAACATCTGCTTAGCATGAAAGTTTTCCGGAAAATCAATGAAGGAAAATCTGCTCAGTGGTATATTAATAAACATAGGATGAATATTTGCCATTGATAAATATAATTTTTTTTTACGGAAGATAATTATTAAATTTTGAAGACTACTGTAAACCTACTATCTAAAAAACCAAGAAGGCTTAATGACTATTTAAACTTATTAAAATTTAAAACACACGTGACAAATATCAGTCACTAATACTTAAAAAAGGACAAATAATTGTCACCGATAAATAAAAAACACAAGATAACTGCACTGATATATGAAAAAACACAGCATTAATATTTATCATTGATAGTTAAACTTTTTGAAGATAACTATAAACCTACTATCTAAAAAACAAAAAGATTTAATGACTATTTAAACTATTGATTAAAAATTAATACAAATATTTCTTATTGATAATTTACTATTGCTCTTTTACTATCTACTATTGGTGAGGCAAAATCCCTAATAATGTTTTGATGTTCAACAAACCTCAAAGGTGAGAAGCTTAAGGTTTCTGATCATATGTATTACTAATGCCTCTTGTTGAGTGCTTTATAAGAACATGATTATTCTCAACAAGTTACTTGCTTATGAGAAGCATTATTCTATGAGAAAACAAAAGAATCATTGCCTACACTATTCTAAAGAAAGGAAGCTTCCCAAGCATCAAGGATTAAAATCAAGAACCACTTGGTAATCTTGGAAGAATTCTGTTTGAGAAGATTCATCATGTGTTGTGGCAATATGAGAAGCATACCTAAAGAATATCAAGCATAAGAAGAGTCATGAAAAAGAAAATTGAAGAAGATATAATGCAATATCAAGCTAAGAAGAGTCATGATCCCAAGAAGGGTCATGATCATAAGAATCATGTTAAGAAGAGTCATGGGCCTGAGAAGGGTCATGACAAGAAGAGTCATCATCCTAAGAATTGTATCAACATGAGAAGATTCATCTTGAGAAGAATTATCTTCAAACTATAAGTCATGAGAAGAGTCACAATGAGAAGAGACACTGTGAGAAGGGTGATGACAGCTGGAAACAGCCTGTTTCTGTAGAGTGGAGAAAAGGACAAGTGGAGCGTATTCTAACGGCTATAAACGGCTTGTTGTTAATGCAACGACTATAATTCTTGGACCAGGAGTTAATGGGAAACAACAACTCTATATAAAAACAGCTCTGGTCTTCATTGATCTTCAAGAGAGTGGATTAAATTTCTGAGATACAACCCTTCTCACCTATTCAAGTTTTCTCTCTTCCATACTCAGCTGCACTTAAACCAGAAGGGATTCACCTAATCTCTGAGTATGTGTTAAGTCTTGTGTTGTAATACATTCATGTATATTCTATTTAAGTCAACCAAGCTCTAATTAATCCCAAAACCCTTGTAATCAAAAGAACCTAAGTAGGGAACCTTCTCAAGTGGCATGTGTTGCTGTAGGACTTGAGAATTGAGTGCTTTTGTGTTAAAAGCAGACTAATAGCTTTGAAGAAGTCTATTAGTGAAGTATACAGTAGGTAGAGCTGTGAGAAGAAAACCACCAAGAGCTTTCAACTTGTGTGAAGTGTGAAAGGGTGTAAACTATTTGGAAAATAGTGGAAAATCTCAATGGGTGTGAGGAGTGGAGTAGCCCATGTTCTTTTTGGGTGAACCACTATAAATCCATGTGTTATTTACTGCTTTAAGTCTTTAGTTTATTGTTTGAGAAAAAATCCTCTTGTGGAGAGATTTTTGAAAACCTGAGAAGAGTCACTTTTGACCCTTCTTAGCAAGAACTAGAACAAGAGTTTTTCAACCCTTCTCAGAACCTTCCTAAGGCTATAAAATGTTTTTGAATATCTTAACAAGTGGTTTATAAACTTAATACATCATTCACATCAAAACTCTACTTGAAACAATTGTGAAACAACTGTGAGAAGAGTGAAGGAAGTAATGACTGATCCTTCTCAGTTATATATAACTGTGATCACCTTTCTAGGCTCATCTACTTAACTAAGAAGATTGTTTCTGTATAACACATAACACTCACTCACTTGATTCTCAAACAACTCTTGTGAATCAAAGTTCTCTAATTTCAGGACAACTTAAAAAGGGTTACAATTCCAACCCCCCTTCTTTGTGACATTGGTGATTTCAATTGGTATCAGAGCTAAGCCTCTGGGGTTTAGCACACTTAACAGTGTGAGAGGAAAATATCTTGGAAGAAGTCATGGAAAAACCAAACTCTGTCACCTTTTTGCCAGAAGGTGCCTCATATAACAGACCACCTGGGTTCAATGGAGAACACTACTACTATTGGAAGAATCAAATGAAGTTGTTCCTTGAATCTCAAGACACTGATATTTGGGACATTGTTGAGAATGGACCATTCACCCCAACAATAGCAGGTCCTATTCCAAATACAAAGATTCCAAAGCCAAAGGCTGAATGGACAACAGAGGAGAAACACAAAGTACTGCAAAAATCCAAAGCCAACTACTATCTTACTTGTGCTTTGGGAAGAGCAGAATATGACAAGATTGTGGGAAAAGAAACTGCAAAAGAAATATGGGATACACTACAAACAGCTCATGAAGGAACAGATCAAATCAAAGAAGCTAAGAAAGGAATGCTTATTCATGAATTTGAGATGTTCAAAATGTCAGAAGAAGAAACCATTGATGAAATATTTGGCAGGTTCACTGCAATCATAAATGGATTGAGTGCACTTAGGAAAACCTACCAAATGCTGAGAAGGTTAGCAAATTGCTAAAATGCCTTCCAAAGGCATGGAGACCTAAGAAGACAGCCATAGAAGAAGCCAAAACTCTGTCTGAATTAGACATTGATCACCTGCTTGGGTGCCTCAAGATTCATGGGCAAGAGCTCATGGAGGAGCTACATCCAAAAAGAAAAATAGTAGCTCTTAAAACTTCTCACAAAGAAGAATGCAACCCTTCTCACAAAGGAAAGGAGCCGCACTCAAATCTTCTCAAGAAAGTGGTGAGGACACAGAAGGAGAAGAGCTTGCATTGATATCTAAAAGAATCAACAGATGGCTAAATAACAAAAGAAGAGGAAGGAATCAATTCAAAATAGATACATTCAAAGGAGACAAATCAAAGTTCACATGCTTTGAATGCAAAAAGCCTGGCCCCATGAAGCAAGACTGTCCATTGCTCAAAAAGGGCCCAAGAAAGTTCACACCTCAAAAGAAAGCCCTGTTAGCTACTTGGGATGACTCAAAAGAGTCATCAAGTGAGCAAGAAGAAGAATCTGCAAATCTTTGTCTCATGGCAGGAATAGAACAACAAGAAGAGGTACAAACTTCTGAACTCCTTAAATGTGAAACATGTAAAGAAATTGAATCCTCTTTTGATAGTTTGTTATATGATTCTGACATATTATCTAGAAAATGCATGGTTTTCAAAGAACAACTAGGAATTATCAAAAAGGAGAATGAGGAGTTAAAAATACAAAATGAATAAATGTGAAAAACAATCATCCCATTTTAAGTTGTCAAAACAATTTCAACTCCTTACTTTGAAAATATCAGAAATTCCCATCACTCCTAACTTGGAACTAGAAAAGGAAAATGAAAATCTTAGAAAACAAGTTAGTGATTTAACCAATGAGCTTATGTTCTGTGCACAACAACTTGAAGCTTCTCAGAAGAGTTTAACACCTTCTGAGCAAGGATAGTTATCCAAGAAGGGTCAAAGAAGACCCAAAAACAAATGGGTACCTAAATCTTTGTCTAAAACAAATGCAGGTATGCCTCCTAGCATCAAGAAAGAAGCTGTGGTTCCTAGACAGTGGATGCTCAAGGCATATGACAGGGGAGAAGGATAAATTCCTCTCCATGGAGAGCTTTGATGGAGGACTTGTCATGTTTGGCAACAATGACAAAGGCTACATCAAGGGAATAGGTATACTAGGTAAAATAAACTCTGCTCAGATTCAAAATGTTCAATTTGTGAAAGGACTCATGTAACGCCCCGATTTTTGTTTTTTTTGTTATTTATTTATTATTAAAATTATTTTTGAGTTAGTATTTGGAATATGAATAATTTTGGGAAGTTATTTTGGTTTATAGAGTTGTTAAGAAAATAGTTGTTGCGAAATTGGGATTTAAAAATGAATTAAAATGAGTTTTTACTATAAATATGCGCATACACCCCCTCCTGTTTGTTAAGCGCACCCCCCGGTTCAGCCCAAAGCCTATTTGCAACCAGCCCATGCTTCTTACTTCTTCTTCTTCGTGGAAAAGTCTGCGTGAAACAAAGCAGCTCCACAAACCTCACGCCGTTTCTCTTCTCCCACTCACGTTCTCACTCACCTCTCCGCGGCTAACCGTGAAACTTCACCTTCCCACTCAAATTTCGTCGCTGATTCCGTTTCTAGCCTTAGTTTTATCGATTGAAGCACCGTTTTGCACGAACGAAAACCCCAACCGAACGGTTTTCTCCTCCTTCCGACCACCACAGACTCCGATTTAAAAAACGGACACCGTAGTTGGATTCTACTCGTCGAGACCTTCAGGAAGCACTAGCCCTCTGTGCGTTTCGGAGAAGTTGACGTCGGACCCTCTCGTAACCCGCTGTCTCGCTGTTTTCCGCTTTCAGTGATACTACAATTTTTATTATCCAGGTAAGGGGGCTCTTCTTTATGCCTATAATAACCCTTAAGATTTGTATTATGTATAGGTTAGGTTGTAGAGATTGGGATTATGGGAATGTGGAATTATTGTGATAATATGATGTTTGATGAAATTGTTTGATTGTTGTGATCTTGAGAGTTCTTTGAATTGAATTGTTTGAAATGTTGTTGGACTGAGTTATTATAATGTGATTGAGTTGCCTTGTTGATGCTTAGTTTTGGTGAGTCTTGATGAATTGTTGGGTAATTTTCGATGATTTCCTTGATGGACTCGTGATGAATTTTTATTTGATGACTTGATGATTTATTGATGGAGTTGTGATAATTGTGATAAGCGATTTGGGGGGAGTGTGGGGAATTATTTGTTAACTCCATTGATGAGCTTGATGGTTTTCTTAGTGAGTTTTAATGATTTTCACTGAGGGATAAAACTTATATTTTTGAGGTTGAGAATTGAGTTGGGTTGAATATTGCTATTTTCTCACTTTTTCTAGTTGTTGTTCCTCACGGCCTCACGCTTGTTTTCCATACCAAAAATGTGATATTTTTCTAAATGTAAACGTGACTTTTTTTCTAAATGAAAAGATGATGTTTTTTCAAAATAAAATGTGGTGTATGGGACTCTAGTGTGAAAGCGTCTTGAGAATGGACCCGTGGGGATATATATATATATGTTTCATGTGTGCCAATGTCTTGAAAGTGGTCAATAATTGTTGAGTTTGAGCGGTGCGGTACAATAATTGTTGAGTTTAAGCGGTGTGGTATAATATTTGTTGAGTTAAATTATTAAGTAGAGAATACCGACTGAGTTTGTAATTAAGCGGAGATGTGAAAGCGGTGTGGTGACCTTAAGGGTTACATAACGATGATGTTGAATTGAGGTATACAAGCGGTGAGTTTTAATAATTGTTGTGATTGTGCTTGGTGTGTGTGATGCATAGTCATAGTGTCACATGACTCATGTTGCATAAAGCGGTGTGGGACTTCGGTCCAAAGCGGTGTGGGACTTCGGTCCAAAGCGGCGAGCGCCCTCCAGGCAAAATAAATTAAAGCGGTGATGATGGATCCACATGCATGCTGCATACATGCATACATTCTTACACGTGTTAAAATGTCTGGTGCTGATTATAGCTTTATGAATAAATTATGAAGTGATGAGGTATGCTGACAGTATGACTAATGTTTGCGATTGAGTGTCTCTTACTGCTTTTCTTATCATAATGCTTATCTTAATTATTATTATCTGTATAAAGAGACTCACCCTTTCTGCTTGGAATGTTGCTCTTATGTGGCAACGCTGCAGGTAACCGCGAGTGAGGGCATCCTTATGCCTGTCTACTAGTAGTCGTGTCTCAGCTCTGATATGTAGCACCAGGGGAGGGGCGTAGTAATATAATCATTATTATTTGATGTTTTAGACTGTTATTGCTGATGTACTAAGTATGATTCTAGACTTAATGATTTTCCGCTGTGTTGGAGACGGAGTTACTATCTTATTTTGGTGCTGTAATACTAAAACAGTGTGTGGGCCGATCCCTAAACCGTGTCTTTGCGTGTCGTTCTAATATTTTATAAACTTCTTATGAATTGACTATGAGCTGATTGTTTTTATAAGCGTTGAAATGTGACATTCCCTTAATGATTTTATTTTTGAAAACTCTGATGAAATACATATAAATAAAAGTTGATTAGAAAGGGGGTGTTACATTAGTGGTATCAGAGCTGAAGTTTGGTCTGTCCGGCCAAGTGGTCCAGTGTCGAGTCTAGTTATCCCTCGAGTCTTGGTACTCGTCCTAACCATGATTTGTGTTGCAGTGATTAGCTGAATTGGCCAAACGGTAGGATTGCTATTGTTGATACTGGTGCTGCTTATTGTCTTATTGCTGCTATGTATGTGTTTGCTCTGAGTACCTTGTGTAAATGCTATGTTAGTTTTCTGTTTAGCTACTACTTCTTACCAACATGTTGCATTTATTTAAGTAATTGTAGTTAATGAGGTGATTGAATTTGGTTGATTAATCCACTTGATACATAAAACTAGAGTTTAAATAGCAGGAACTACTGATTTAATTATGGTGTGCTATCTGAAAGTAGTTTTCTCGTTTTACTATGATGTCGTGTTTGTTGACTCTCAAATTCCAAAAAGTTATGTGTTTAAAGGATGCTTGGCTGCTTTACGTGTTTTCTCTAGGATGATAATTGATCTTAACCTCGTTTAAGTGCTCTTGTTCTTGATGGATTTTGTAAGGGTGGCGTTCTGACCTTATAATGGTATATATGAGGGACTTGTATGTGGGGTTCGGGTATTGTAGGTTTTGGTATGCGAAAATGTTCTATTATATTAACTGTGATACTTATATGGACATTAATTCAA
Source organism: Oxytropis ochrocephala (assembly GCA_020916435.1). NCBI lineage: Eukaryota > Viridiplantae > Streptophyta > Magnoliopsida > Fabales > Fabaceae > Oxytropis > Oxytropis ochrocephala. The sequence continues at coordinate 93,095,958 of CM037092.1, read as the reverse complement.
AGAATTTCACTCTAAGTGTTATACTACTAGTGTACTTTTTGACTATGGCTAGCCTTTGTTCAGGCCAGTTTACTGGTGTATTTTCAAGGACATCTCTGGGAGCCTCACAAATGTTCTGTTGTGAGCAGTACCAGATATCTGAGAAATCCCATAGTCAAGTAGTTTACTATTTTATAACCCACGAATATATATAAAGGGCAACTGTATGTTGTCATATTTTTTTTAAAAGAAAAAAAAAATGTTGTTGTGAGTGATTGGGTGATTTGATGAGGGATGTGGTGAGGGGTGATCAATTGTTTGTTTTTCTGTCGTGCTTTGTTTTCTCTTAATAAAAATACTGCTGTTTCACAACAAATGAGGCACCATTTCCTACTGTTTATCCACACTGTTTTCCTGTGTTTCTTTTAAAATGAAAAGGGGTGTAACGTGGCTGTCCTTATAAATAAAATGGTGGGGGTTTTACTACTGTTTGGTGATTTTAAAAAGGAGATGTTTTCCAAAATTTCCAATATATTGTTACCCGCATTTTAATGTGTTGTTTCCCTAATTTAAATGTGATGTTTTTCTAAAGTGCAAAAGGTATTGGTACCCAAATCATTCAAATGTGTTGTCCCTTCAATTTAGATGTATTGTTACTCAAATTTAAATAAGATGAGAATGGGTTAGGTGTTGTCGTGATTGCATCATTAAAGTCAAGGTTGCTATTTTTCCATAATCAAGTCATTTGTTTTGTGAATTAAAAGTACATTTTTCATGTTGTTAAAAATCGCTTTTTTTTTTTTTGTCTTTTTTTTTCATTTAAATGCGGTTGTTTGTATTTTTTTATAAAAGGTGATGTTGCTTTGTATTTTGTTTATAAAAACCACTCGTGGATTGTTTTTCTGAAGCTAATGCCGCAGCTTTTTAAGCCGATGTCGCTATTTTTGTAAGGCTAGGTTGCTATCCTTTCTATATGAAATTAATAATGCGGTTTTACAACCAAGTAGTCTATTCTTTGTTCCTTTCTTTATAATTAAATGTGCGATTTACTTAAATGAAATGCGGCTGTTTTCTCAAATTTAAGTGAGCTATTTCTTCAATTTAAGTGTGCTGTTCATCATATTTAAAGTGCCGTTTTCTCTATCTTTCAAGTTGTTGTAGTCACAATAATTGCTGCTGTTTTTATGTTGTGGCGTCCCATGTGTATAACTAATGATTAAAGATAACGACGTGTTAATCGTGCTAAGTGACTAAATGATGATGTTGTGATTTAAATAAGATGGTTATGATGAAATTGAGAGATGTGGTAATAATGATAGTGAGAAGGTTACGTGTTGTGCAATGCGTAGATAAATTGGAGTTAGCGAGGGGGTTGGGTAAAATGGTGTTGTTTTTAAAAGTTGGTTGTCTGCTGTTTTCTAAAAAATTGTTTATGTTTGCTGTTTTAAAAGAATAAATGTTGTTGTGTTCTCAACTTTATGTTGTTGTTTCCCCAAAATTTAAAAGTGCGGTTTTCTTGAGTTAAAGGTGTTGTCATGTCTTTAAGGCTTTGATTTCTATGAGAATGATTCTAAACGTCGAGTGTATTTTATGGTGCGCATTCCACTTTGTTTTATCCTATGTGCCTAATGGTCCTCAGCGTGCAATGCGTGAACTCTGATTTTATGATCTTGACTTGCAATAGTTGTGTCCTTCTAGGTGTAGTAGGAATTTATCTTGAACCGCATTTCGAGATTATATCCATGGTAAACCCTTGGTAGTGTCTTGACGTTAGATTGGGGGAAGATAGTAGTGAGACGTAAAGATTAGAGTTTTGAGTACAAAAGTAACGATGTAAGAGGAGTGTATGATTTGGATCAAGTTAGGTATGAGAACGTAGGCTCAACATTGTTTTCATGGTGTTGACGTCAAATTTTCGAGGACGAAAATATTCTAAGTGGGGGAGAGTTGTAACGCCCCGATTTTTGTTTTTGTTATTTATTTATTATTAAAATTATTTTTGAGTTAGTATTTGGAATATGAATAATTTTGGGAAGTTATTTTGGTTTATAGAGTTGTTAAGAAAATAGTTGTTGCGAAATTGGGATTTAAAAATGAATTAAAATGAGTTTTTACTATAAATATGCGCATACACCCCTCTCGCTTGTTAAGCGCACCCCTGCTCAGCCCAAAGCCTATTTGCAACCAGCCCATGCTTCTTACTTCTTCTTCTTCGTGGAAAAGTCTGCGTGAAACAAAGCGGCTCCACAAACCTCACGCCGTTCTCTTCTCCCACTCACGTTCTCACTCACCTCTCCGCGGCTAACCGTGAAACTTCACCTTCCCACTCAAATTTCGTCGCTGATTCCGTTTCTAGCCTTAGTTTTATCGATTGAAGCACCGTTTTGCACGAACGAAAACCCCAACCGAACGGTTTTCTCCTCCTTCCGACCACCACGGACTCTCGATTTAAAAACGGACACCGTAGTTGGATTCTACTCGTCGAGACCTTCGGAAGCACTAGCCCTGCATGCGCTTTCGGAGAAGTTGACGTCGGACCCTCTTGTAACCCATTGTCTCATTGTTTTCCGCTTTGGTGATACTACAATTTTTATTATCCGTAAGGGGGCTCTTCTTTATGCCTATAATAACCACTTAAGATTTGTATTATGTATAGGTTAGGTTGTAGAGATTGGGATTATGGGAATGTGGAATTATTGTGATAATATGATGTTTGATGAAATTGTTTGATTGTTGTGATACTGAGAGTTGCTGAATTGAATTGTTTGAAATGTTGTTGGACTGAGTTATTATAATGTGATTGAGTTGCCTTGTTGATGCTTAGTTTTGGTGAGTCTTGATGAATTGTTGGGTAATTTTCGATGATTTCCTTGATGGACTCGTGATGAATTTTTATTTGATGACTTGATGATTTATTGATGGAGTTGTGATAATTGTGATAAGCGATTTGGGGGGAGTGTGGGGAATTATTTGTTAACTCCATTGATGAGCTTGATGGTTTTCTTAGTGAGTTTTAATGATTTTCACTGAGGGATAAAACTTATATTTTTGAGGTTGAGAATTGAGTTGGGTTGAATATTGCTATTTTCTCACTGTTCTAGTTGTTGTTCCTCACGGCCTCACAGTTGTTTTCCATACCAAAAATGTGATATTTTTCTAAATGTAAACGTGACTTTTTTTCTAAATGAAAAGATGATGTTTTTTCAAAATAAAATGTGGTGTATGGGACTCTAGTGTGAAAGCGTCTTGAGAATGGACCCGTGGGGATATATATATATATATGTTTCATGTGTGCCAATGTCTTGAAAGTGGTCAATAATTGTTGAGTTTGAGCGGTGCGGTACAATAATTGTTGAGTTTAAGCGGTGTGGTATAATATTTGTTGAGTTAAATTATTAAGTAGAGAATACCGACTGAGTTTGTAATTAAGCGGAGATGTGAAAGCGGTGTGGTGACCTTAAGGGTTACATAACGATGATGTTGAATTGAGGTATACAAGCGGTGAGTTTTAATAATTGTTGTGATTGTGCTTGGTGTGTGTGATGCATAGTCATAGTGTCACATGACTCATGTTGCATAAAGCGGTGTGGGACTTCGGTCCAAAGCGGTGTGGGACTTCGGTCCAAAGCGCGCCCCTCCGAGCAAAAATAAATTAAAGCGGTGATGATGGATCCACATGCATGCTGCATACATGCATACATTCTTACACGTGTTAAAATGTCTGGTGCTGATTATAGCTTTATGAATAAATTATGAAGTGATGAGGTATGCTGACAGTATGACTAATGTTTGCGATTGAGTGTCTCTTACTGCTTTTCTTATCATAATGCTTATCTTAATTATTATTATCTGTATAAAGAGACTCACCCTTTCTGCTTGGAATGTTGCTCTTATGTGGCAACGCTGCAGGTAACCGCGAGTGAGGGCATCCTTATGCCTGTCTACTAGTAGTCGTGTCTCAGCTCTGATATGTAGCACCAGGGGAGGGGCGTAGTAATATAATCATTATTATTTGATGTTTTAGACTGTTATTGCTGATGTACTAAGTATGATTCTAGACTTAATGATTTTCCGCTGTGTTGGAGACGGAGTTACTATCTTATTTTGGTGCTGTAATACTAAAACAGGTGTTGTGGGCCCGTCCCTAAACTGTGTGCTGCGTATCGTTCTAATATTTTATAAACTTCTTATGAATTGACTATGAGCTGATTGTTTTTATAAGCGTTGAAATGTGACATTCCCTTAATGATTTTATTTTTGAAAACTCTGATGAAATACATATAAATAAAAGTTTATTAGAAAGGGGGTGTTACAACTCAAACATAACTTACTTAGTGTAAGTCAGTTATGTGATTCTGGACATGAAGTGACTTTTAAATCCGATGTCTGCAAATAAATAGTTTAGAGTCTGGTAAAACCATTTTCAGTAGTCATAGAACTAATAATCTATATAGCATATGTCCAGATGATCTTCCTGATCAAATGTGTCTAATTTCTAAGGAAGATGATAAGTGGATGTGGCATAGGAGATTTTGTCATATAAGCATGAAAACTCTTTCAAAACTATCCAACTTGATTTGGTCAGAGGGCTCCCTGTAACACCTCAATAATTTAATTAAGTAATTGATTAAATTATTTGAAGTGTTGCACTCAATTTAATTTTATTGAGTTATAATGTGGTAATTATTTTATGGTGCTAGGGAGTGGTGGAAGCGCTGGAAGGGGGGTGTAAAAAGGGCCCAAACCGTTTGAGCCCAAAATATAAATAGACCAGGGTTAGTTGCATCAGAAGGAAAAGCAAAGAAAAACAACAGAAGAGAAAAAAATAGGGTTTTGCGCCGTGGGAGAAGGGAGGAAGGAGAAGAGAGAAACTTCTCAAGGTTGCTCAAGGTAAGGGTTTTGGTCCTTTCTTTCTCAATTTTTTTCCTTTTCCTGTTGTAGTGATTTTCAATCACTCATTGCTTGTTGTTGTGGTTCGCAAGTTGCTCAAGAAGGAGCATCCATTGTTGATTTCGAAGGAGAGGAAGGAAAGCTGCGATTTGGGTGATTTTTGGTGTTAGTGGAGTCCTACGATTTAATTTAAGGTAAGGGTGAGCGTTTCATCTAACATAATGGGATATATGATGGGTTTTGTTGGGTTTTGGTGTTGTATGATGTATTGTTGTTGTTATCACGTGATTAAAATTATGGGATGATGAATTGAGTTTCGAATTGTGTGAGTTGATGGGGTTACAATCGACTTCCATGTTTTTGGTGAATTAAAATTGTTGCTGTTTGCCTTGTTTAATTAGGCGTGGTGGTTGTTTTAATTGGATATAGTGCTGATTTTCTTGAAAATACAAGGTGCTGTTTGTGGAGAATTAAATTGTTGCTGTTTGCTTTGTTAAATCATGTGTTATTGCTGTTTTTAAGTGGAATATAGTGCTGTTTTTCAGAAAAATATAAGGTGTTGTTTTGATTATTAAATTGTTGCTGTTTTGTTAACAAATAATTGATGTTTCATGAAAATATATAGTGCAGTTTTTTTTATAATTGCATATAGTTGCTGTTTTTGTGAAAATATATATAGTGCAGTATTTTTTTATAAATGAGTATAGTTGCTGTTTTGTGAAAATATATATAGTGCAGTATTTTTTTTATAAATGAGTATAGTTGCTGTTTTGTGAAAATATATAGTGCAGTTTTTTTATAATTGCATATAGTTGCTGTTTTTGTGAAAATATATATAGTGCAGTATTTTTTTATAAATGAGTATAGTTGCTGTTTTCATGAAAATATATAGTGCAGTTTTTATAATTGAGTATAGTTGCTGTTTTTATGAAAATATATAGTGCAGATTTTCAAAAAAATATAAGTTGCTGTTTGTCACTAAAATGGGTGCTATTTTGCGAAATATATAGTGCAGAATTTCAAAAATGTAAGTTGCTGTTTTGTCACTAAAATCAATGCTATTTTACGAGATATATAGTGCAGATTTTTAAAAAATATAAGTTGCTGTTTGTTATCAAATTGATGCGGTTTTTATGAATACAAGTTGCTGTTTTTCGAGAATAGGAGCTACTGTTTTCTCTAATTTTGTTGTTGGTCAAGGACCGAATTTTCTGAGCTTGTTTTATTATTGAATGGCTGTAAGAGGTTATACTATTAGTGAACTCCTTGACTATGGCTAGACTGTGGTTTACCACTAAGGCCAGAATTTCTTTCACTGGTGTATTTACAAAGGCATCACTGAGAGCCTTGCAAATGTGGCCAATGCCTCTTGCGAGTAGTACCAGTTACCTGAGTAATCCCATAGTCAATCGGTTTACTATTTTATAACCCACAAAACTAAAAGATAAGTGATTGATGATGATGTGTTATTTAATGATTGTGATGTGAATGATTTAATGCACTCTACGAGTGTTTATAATGATGTGTTACTTAAATGATTGTGATGTGAATGATTTAATACACTCTACGAGTGTTTTATGATGATATACCTTGAGTGGTTATTTATTTTATGATGATGATGGTGAGTACCCGAGTGAGTGTTGGTTGAATTGCACATGTGTTATAGGATCTCATGGCATGTGCATACTATGACTTATATTGATGATGTTATGCCTTGAGTGGTTCTCTTCTATAATGAAGATATGCCTTGAGTGGTTTTTAAAGATGATATGGTACCATCATGCATATGCCCGTGTGGGTTGCATCTTCATACATAAACATAATTGTGAGTGGTCTTTGTTGTGATTTGGTGGTCTTTGTGTAATTATGATGTGGTGCGATACTTTGTGATTGTCCCCGCTTATTACTCTATTGTGTATCCGATTATGTTCCTTTGAAATTCTCACCCATACGCTTGGAATGTTGCTCTATTGTGGCAACGCTGCAGGTACCCGCGAGTGAAGGCTGCAGGTGCCTTATTCTTTTAATTTTTGGGCTGTAATGTTGTGTCGCTCTCTGATACTGTAACACCTAGGGGGCGTGGAGTGGGATAATCTGTTTAATAATTGTATACTGATTTTTAATTGTTATGTTGAGACGTGTGTGAGAGTATTTGGTGAGTTGGTAGTTATACCGCTGCGATCGTGTTTTTATGAGAATGGGATTTTCCATAGCATGATGTTTGATTGCACAAATTGAAGAGTGCATTATTTGATGAGTTTTTAATGAAGTGTAGCATTTCTTTTCTATCAAGTAACGAAATTTTATTTTTAAGAAAAAGGAATTACTCTGATAAATAGCACGTAATATAAGGGTAGAAAAGGGGTGTTACACTCCCAAAGATCAAATATGAGAAGGACAAATCATGTGAGGCATGCATTCAGGGAAAACATGTCAAATCATCTTTCAAACCTATTAACATGATTTCAACTCAAAGACCCTTGGAACTATTGCATATGGATCTTTTTGGCCCAACTAAACATGCTAGTCTTAGTGGGAAAAGATATGGTTTTGTTATTATTGATGACTACTCTAGGTTCACATGGGTGATTTTTCTCAAACACAAAGATGAAGCTTTTGAAAGTTTTAAAAAAAATTTCAAGAAAGTTCAACATGAGAAAGGTCCTAACATTATTGCAATTAGAAGTGACCATTGGGGAGAATTTGAAAATGCTTTATTCAAAACCTATCTTGAAGAGAATGAAGTGTCTCACAACTTCTCTTGTCCAAGAACTCCTCAAAAAAATGGTGTTGTTGAAAGAAAAAATAGAACATTGCAAGAGATGGCTAGAACATTGCTCAATGATTCTAAAATAGAAAAATATTTTTGGGCAGAAGCAGTTAACACTGCTTGCTATATTTTGAATAGAGCTACAGTTAGAAAATTTTTAAACAACACCCCATATGAACTTTGGAAAGGAAAGAAACCTATCATCTCATATTTCCATGTGTTTGGTTGTGATTGTTATGTTTTGAACAATAAGGATAATCTTGGAAAGTTTGATGTTAAATCTGATCCTGCACTCTTCTTAGGATATTCACTTACCTCAAAAGCATATAGGGTTTACAATCTTAGAACTAAAAAAGTAGAAGAAAGCATGCATGTTATGTTTTTGGAAACTAACAGTTCTAGTAGAGAAGAAGAAGATGAGATCATTACAGAAGAGACAGGCAAGAAGGGTGAAGATACAAGTGAAAAATTTGAAACAAACTCAACAAAAGACCCTTCTCAGCCCTCCAACACTCAAAAAGAGCAACGTACTCAAGCTTCTGACCTACCTAGAAGTTGGAGATTAGTCACTCACCATCCTCAAGATCAAATAATTTGAGAAACATCTGAACCAGTGAGAACCAGAAGCTCTTTCAGGAAAGAATCCTCTCAAAATGCTCTCATATCTCAAATAGAACTTAAGAACATAAATGAGGCAATTATTGATGATTCTTGGGTTGAAGCAATGCAATAAGAGCTTCCTCAATTTGAGAAGAATGAGGTGTGGAACTTAATACCTTCTCCCTGACATCAATCTGTTATTGGTACTAAGTGGGTATTCAGGAACAAAATGGATGAAAATGGTAAGGTGGTTAGAAATAAAGCAAGGTTAGTTGCTCAATGTTACAATCAACAGGAAGGTATTGACTATGATGAAACCTTTGCTCCTGTTGCTAGATTAGAATTCTTCTTACTTATGCTGCTCAAAGATTTCAAACTTTTTCAAATGAATGTGAAAAGTGCTTTTCTAAATGGTTTTCTAAATGAGGAAGTATATGTGCATCAACCTCCTGGCTTTATGGATGAGAAGCATCCAAATCATGTTTTAACTAAGGCACTGTATGGTCTTAAACAAGCTCCAAGAGCTTGGTATGAAAGACTAAGTACCTTTCTTCTTAAAAATGGCTTCTCAAGAGGAAAAATTGATGTCACACTTTTTAGAAAATCCCTTAAAGTTGAATTACTTATTGTGCAAATATATGTTGATGATATCATCTTTGGAGCCACAAATGAAAAGTTATGTAATGAGTTTGGAAAGCTCATGATGAGTGAGTTTGAAATGAGTCTAATGGGTGACCTAAGATACTTTATTGGTTTACAAATAAAGCAACTTAATAATGGTATTTTCATTTCTCAAGAAAAATATATCAAAGACCTTCTTAAGAAATACTAAATGAGTGATGCTAAAGCTATGGCAACCCTTATGCACCCTTCTACAAGTATTGAGAAGGATGAGAAGGGTAAATCTGTGTCTGAGAAGGATTATAGAGGTATGATAGGATCCCTATTATATCTAACTGCAAGTAGACCAGATATTGTCTTCTCAGTAGGGTTGTGTGCAAGATTTCAAACTGCTCCTAAGGAATCTCATTTATGTGTTGTAAAGAGAATTTTTAGATATCTTGTTGGTACTCCTAACACAAGCTTGTGGTACAAGAAAAGAATTTATTTTGACCTAATTGGGTATTGTGATGCTGACTATGCTGGAGATAAAGTAGAAAGAAAGAGCACTAGTGGTTCATGCCAACTTCTTGGAGAATCACTCATCTCATGGTCATGCAAAAAGCAAAATACAATTGCATTATCAACCACAGAAGCAAAATATGTATCTGCAGCAGGGTGTTGCTCTCAGATACTATGGATCAAAAATCAACTTGAGGACTACTCTCTAAACTATCCAAGTATTCCTATCTTCTGTGATAATACTAGTGCCATAAATTTGTCTAAAAATCCTATTCAACACTCAAGGTCTAAGCACATTGATATTAAACATCACTTCATCAGAGATCATGTGCAAAAGAAGGATATAGAGCTTGTTTTTGTTGACACTAAACATCAACTAGCTGACATTTTCACTAAGGCTCTTCTTGAAGAGAATTTTAGTTACATTAAAAGCATGTTACATATTATTGAACACCCCTCTGATGAGAAGGGTCATTACCCTGCCTTCTCACTTCTCACCTCTGATGACATTTTCACTAAGGGCTATGACCATCAACCTTCTCAATCTTGAGAAGGGTCATTACCCTGCCTTCTCACTTCTGAGAAGGGTCATTAGTTTTAGCATGTCAGTTAAAATGAAAAATTTCCAAAAAGATTTTATTTATTTCTTTTTAATGCTTGTTTATGTGTTTGTGTATTGTTTAATTCTAAGTAGATTTGTTGCCTTAATTGGTGTGTTTTCTTTTGTGCTTTTTAGCTTAAAATAGTTTACTTAGGAAAACCCAAAAATAGGTTTCTAGCTGTTAAATGGCTTTCCCTTTAGTGGCAACTTGTCATTTCATTAAATCTTTTCCAAATGTTACACACATCAGTCAATGATGTTGTAACCGTTGGACAATAACCGTTTGAAAGCGATTAAAAACACTTCCCTTCTCTCCTCATTCACGCACTCAACCGTTGAATGTATTCTTCTTCCCTCTTCTTATTCGATGACACGCACAAAGAACCCACAACCCACTTCAACCTACTCTGATTCCTCACTCAAATCTATCCATAGAATTCCAAACTTCATTCTTCTCGGTCCCCCTCAACCCATTTGTAACGCAAAACCTCTCAAAATACGCCCTGCAAAAATGAAGCATGCACCAGAAAAATCAAGGAGGTCTTCACGAATCATCCTACAAAACGCTGCTAAAAACACTTCTGGAACAGATCCAAATGCTCCAATAGACTTGGAGAAGGATGAGAAAGTTTCCTCTCAAGCAACAGAACAATCAATTGCTTCTGAGAAAGCTGCAGAGCAACCCCAGTCATCATCTAAGAAGGAAACCATTAAGGGAAAGGCTAAACTAGCAAGTTAGAAGAGTGTAATGAAGGTGTCTAAGGCTGAGAAAGAAGATGTTGCAAAGGAAAAACCCTCTCAAGGAACAAAGAGGAAGAAATCAGACATGAGTTATTGGAACAAGAAGGCCATTGTCTCTGGAACCGACTACTCAATAGAAGAGATTGAGAAAAATGGATGGAAGATCACCCATTTTCTGAGTTTCCAGAAATGGGATCACTTCATCAATCAAAACCCTCTTGTCTATAGAGATAAGGTAAGAGAATTCTATGCAAATGCTCAATACTCTCTAGAACCTTCAAATCACCTCTTGGATTGATGGTAGAGAGTTCAACATCTCTCCCTACACCCTTTGTTGTACTTTAAGTATTCCAAGTGAGGGCATTCCGATATTTGAAGAGAATTGGTATAATGCACTAGGCATTTCTACACAGGAACTCAAAACCATCCTTCTGAAGGACCCTTCTCTTACTATTTCTGCTCCAAACCTCACATCACATTAGTTGTCACACCCTTCTACCTAGGGCAGAAACCTTTGAGAAGGTTACTACAGGTGATTGCATCATTCTGTACCATCTCATGGAGAAGAAATCTTTGAGTCTTCCCTACCTCATGATCCACCACATGATAAATGCCATTAAAGCAGACAAACTCCAAAATTCCCTTCCTTATGGCAAAATCCTAACCATTGTGTTCAACTACCATCTCTTTAGCTTTCCTGAGAAAGAAGGAATTCTTGAGTCTAAGCCATTCACCTCCAAGAATCTCAAGCTTATGAAATTAGGTGATGCCCCTAGGGATGAGCAGAATGAGGGAAAACTAAAGAAGCAGAAGGCTCCTTTGTCAAAGATGTACACTAGAAGCAAGACTAGAGGTGTCTTTAAGAGACCAGAACAAGAAGTAACTAGCACATTGTTTGAAAATTCAACAATGTTGCTTCTGATAGAGAAATGACCACACTAGTGAAGGATATTTGTGCTGAAAAAGTTGCTGAAGAAGGGACTGAAATCCTCAACATAGAGTCTTCTGGTGAGAAAACTGTTGTGCTCGAAGTTGATCCTCCACAATATGTGATGGCTCAAGTAATCACAATATGTGTTGAGTTGGCTAAAGAAGAGAAGATATAAGAATCTAAGAAGAGTGGTAGTTTAGAAGAGTCTGAGAAGAATGCTGCTCAAGAAGGATTTGAGCTAGGGAATGATGCTGATGATGAGAAAGGTGCAAATGCAGTGACTTCCCAAGAGCAAAATGATAACATTACCCTTACACAACCAAACCCTTCATCACCTCAGGGGGGAGTTTATCTTAAACCTCTCTCCTCCTTCAACTCAAACACCATTACCATCCATGTTTCTAGATCAAATGCCAACCTTACCACCCTTCTCACCCTCACTTCACCTACCAAAAACCCAATCCATTCTTCACCCTACTCAAAATGCCCCACCAACTGAACCTTCACCCATCACAACTGTCTCCAGAATCACTTCCCACAACCTTGAATCCCTCCTTGCTGCCATTGATATTGGTACCAACCTATCTCAACTAAAAACCACCAACACCATCACCTCCTCAAACCTGAACCAATTTCTAAACCTAAACCAAACTCCCCAAACTGACTCACCTCAACCTCTTTACCCTCCATTCCCTCCTCAAACCATGCCCTCGGATATGCCATCCCAATTTGGATCACTTGATTCAACTTTTGCTGCTTTAGGGGAACCTTCTGGCTTTGCCAAGGAGAAAAACACTCCTGAGAAGGGTACTGGTATTGCCAAAGATCAAACTGAAATTGCTAAAGCATCAGCTGAATCATCCAGCTCTTCTGCCCTCTTGGAAAAGAGGATGTCCAAAATGGAGAAAATGATGAAGAGAATGAAGGATTTGTTGAAGAATGTGCTTCAAGGTTAAGCAATTATCCAACAAGGCCAAAGGGCCCAAGCTGCTAGGGATGAGAGCTATAGAAACTGGGTTTTGCAACAAGGGGTTACCAGTCAGCAATTTCCAAACCTAGGTCCCTTAGAGCAATTCCCTTATGTTCCTGGACCTACTACTTCTTCCTCCTCAGATGGGTTTTCCCCATCTAAGTAGCTACCTTAATCTTTTGCTCTGTGTAACACCCCTTTTCTACCCCTTAATTTACACGTCATTATCAGAGTAATTTCATTTTCAAAAATATAAATTTATTGGATAGAAAGGAATGCCACATCGTCATAAGTAAAAACTCATCGTCTGCACCATCAAAGTTTGTGCAACAACGCAATCGTCACAAAAATAAAATCTCAAAATAATCTTATCACAGCGGAAATAAACGATGACTCACTAGTCCATTCAAACACGTCTCATAATCATCAAAATAAATAATTCATACAGTTAATTGATTCATTATCAAATCCGACTACGCCCACTAGGTGCTACAGTATCAGAGAGCGACTCGACAACCTCCCAACAGCTAATAAAGAAGGCAGCAGAACCTTCACTCGCGGTTACCTGCAGCGTTGCCACAATAGAGCAACATTCCAAGCAGAAAGGGTGAGTCTTCAAACAGCATAAGAGCATAGATAATAATCAATATATTAGAGGACAATATCTATAACTACCACAGCACACTTAACGTCACATTACAACCATCACAGAACAACATCGGCAACCAACATCAAAAACACATCACAAGCAACTACATCATTTAAATGCACATATATGAAAATGCAACCCACGTCGCCGGGCATATGCATGAGGTACCATCGTCGCTTATCGTCGCTTTGAGCATAGCTCCGGCCGCAGCCCATACAAAAATACAATCGTCGCTTATCGTCGCTTTGAGCATAGCTCCGGCCGCAGCCCATACAAAAATACAATGGTCGCTTATTGTCGCTTTGAGCATAGCTCCGGCCGCAGCCCATACAAAAATACAATCGTCGCTTATCGTCGCTTTGAGCATAGCTCCGGCCGCAGCCCATACAAAAATACAATCGTCGCTTATCGTCGCTTTGAGCATAGCTCCGGCCGCAGCCCATATCGTCGCTGAATGCAGTATGACATGCATGAGACACTATGCATCACTCATCTAATCACTCAACAGCATCAACAACTAATTCATCATGATACAACTTCATCAACGTCGCTTTTGGCCATAACCGACCCAACAATATTATTATCATCACTTTGGTCATAATGACTCACACATCAACTTCGCATCATCATTTAGTCAACACACAATACACTCACATCAACTTCACATCATCATTTAGTCAACACACAACACACTCACATCAACTTCACATCATCATTTAGTCAACACACAACACACTCACATCATCATAGGTAACTTGGCATAATTGACACGTCGTTATATTTATCATTAGTTTTATACATTGGACATCGCAACATAGAAGCATCGACAATTAAGCGCTAAACAACAACAATTATTGTAAAAACAACAACTTGAAAGATAGGGGAAACAACACTTTAAAATATGGCGAAATAGCACCTTTACATTTAAGAAACAGCACCCTTAATTTAAGAAGGACAGCACACTTCAATTTAGGAAAACATCACTTTTCTATTAAGCAAACAAATTTCCTTGAATTTGAGAAAACAACACTTTATTTGTGGGAAAAAAGCAATTTTTAAATTTAAGGAACAAAGACACTTTAAAATAGGAGAACAACACCTTTAAAAATAATAGACAGCGCTTTTTAAGAATAAGGAGACATCACATTTAAAATCAAGAAGACATCACATTTAAAATTCGGGTAGCAACACATTTAAAATTCCGAGTAACCACGCACTTAAATTTAGAAAAACGTCACATTTAAATTTAGAAAACCACATATTTTTAAAGTAGTAAACATCAGTCCTTTTTACTTATACAGACAGCCACATTAATGCGCCTTTTTCATTTACATAACGCAGAAAGTTCGGTTCTCAAACAATATATTTTCTTCATAAAAACGATGGCTTCGGTATAAAGATAACAAAGAAAAAAGCAAAGAAACTTTTGGTGCGCTAGAACAATGAAAAAGATGACAGTAAAAACAGCAACAATAAGACAGTTTATTTTGCCTTAAAAATAGAATATTCAGTTAGGCCTCTGAATAAGCTTTCCAACGCATTTTAGAACACCTCAATCGGTTCGGTTCAAAAATATCCACTTTATAAAAAAGAAGAACAACACACTTACAACATAAAAACAGCAGCCCATTTTTTGTAAAACAGCAACAATAAAACAGTGACAGCAACTCTTAATTTTAGAAAGACAACAACATCAATTTCGATCCACCTTAAATCACCAATTTTTCGATCTATTCGCACAAATCCCCAAACACCCGACAATCATTATATTTTCTCTCTCAATTCTTGTTGAACCATTACAACACATACCTTATATGCACCTTTATCCTCATATTCCCCTTAACACCAATTAACATAGAAGTCACCAATTTGAATTCAACAAGTGGTTTATCATAACCACACATCTCAATTTACTTAACAACACAACAAATCAATTATCAATACAACAAATCAATCAATAACACATATATTTGCATGCTTCATTCAAACGTATCAACAAACATCACCTAAGCATCATAGAACTACCCTCCTACATACTAACCATTATATAAACCCTTATAATGCGAGACTCCCTTACCTCGAATACGTAAGCTCCGTAGAAGACGTGTGAGAGCACCGCGACGAGTAACTACTGACAACACGACGATCTCCTCTTCTCTTTCTCTCCCTTCCCTTTGCGCTAACTCCTTCTCCTCCTTCTCTCCCTCTCTCTCACGCTCCCTCTCTTCCTTTCTTCTTTTCTTTTCTTTCTCTCCAAGTTTCTAATAACTAACCCTTTTTAATTTGATTTTTAATTCCCAACCATATGCTACTTTTCCTCCTACTTTTCCTCCCTTCTATAACCACTTTGGTTTTCCCTATAAACTTGCTTTTAATAATAACAATAATAATATTAATAATAATAATAATAATAATAATAATAATCATCATCTTATATTAAGTATTTATAACATCAATTTTAGTCCTTCTCAACATGGTCCCTATGTCAAAACTCTCCAATTTGGTCCACTACCCTATCAAATCAACTCTAAATAATTTCTAATAAAATTTGGGGCGTTACAACTCTCCCCCACTTAGAATATTTTCGTCCTTGAAAATTTAAAGCTTCACACCCTCCCGGATATAAATCTCCGCTAACCTAGACACTGACTAGCGGTTAACAGAACAGACTCATCACTTCCAAACTCACCGACTTGCTATGACAGTTAATACGGACTTGGTTATGCTCTAACCAGTTCATACCCAAGATCACGTCCAATCCATTCAACGACAAACAAACAAACAAACAAAATCACAACAAAGTCTCTGTCGAAGATCGACAAGGGACACAGAGAACACACCAGGCAATACTATACTAGTCATAACAGACAATACAAGACTTAAACGTTCACAACATTCGACAGCAATAAACAAAAACAACATAACTATACCTTAGAACGAGTACCAAGACTCGAGGGTTAATAGACTCGACGACTCGATAACTTGGCCGGACAGACCGAACTGCTCTGATACCACTTATGTAACACCCCTTTTCTACCCCTTAATTTACACGTCATTATCAGAGTAATTTCATTTTCAAAAATATAAATTTATTGGATAGAAAGGAATGCCACATCGTCATAAGTAAAAACTCATCGTCGCACCATCAAAGTTTGTGCAACAACGCAATCGTCACAAAAATAAAATCTCAAAATAATCTTATCACAGCGGAAATAAACGATGACTCACTAGTCCATTCAAAAACGTCTCATAATCATCAAAATAAATAATTCATACAGTTAATTGATTCATTATCAAATCCGACTACGCCCCTAGGTGCTCTGATGTCGAGAGCGACTCGACAACCTCCCAACGACTAATAAAGAAGGCGTGAGAACCTTCACTCGCGGTTACTGCGGCGTTGCCACAATAGAGCAACATTCCAAGCGAGAAAGGGTGAGTCTTCAAACAAAGATAAGAGCATAGATAATAATCAATATATTAGAGGACAATATCTATAACTACCACAAAGACACTTAACGTCACGTTACAACCATCACGAACAACATCGGCAACCAACATCAAAAACACATCACAAGCAACTACATCATTTAAATGCACATATATGAAAATGCAACCCACGTCGCGGGCATATGCATGAGGTACCATCGCCGCTTATCGTCGCTTTGAGCATAGCTCCTCGACCGCGACCATACAAAAATACAATCGCCGCTACATCGTCGCTTTGAGCATAGCTCGGCGCGACCCATATCGTCGTGCCGAATGCGTTATGACATGCATGAGACACTATGCATCACTCATCTAATCACTCAACAAAGATCAACAACTAATTCATCATGATACAACTTCATCAACGCGTCGCTTTTGGCCATAACCGACCCAACAATATTATTATCATCACTTTGGTCATAATGACTCACACATCAACTTCGCATCATCATTTAGTCAACACACAATACACTCACATCAACTTCACATCATCATTTAGTCAACACACAACACACTCACATCAACTTCACATCATCATTTAGTCAACACACAACACACTCACATCATCATAGGTAACTTGCCATAATTGACACGTCGTTATATTTATCATTAGTTTTATACATTGGACATCGCAACATAGAAGCATCGACAATTAAGCGCTAAACAACAACAATTATTGTAAAAACAACAACTTGAAAGATAGGGGAAACAACACTTTAAAATATGGCGAAATAGCACCTTTACATTTAAGAAACAAAGCTTAATTTAAGAAGGACAGAAGACACTTCAATTTAGGAAAACATCACTTTTCTATTAAGCAAACAACCCCTTGAATTTGAGAAAACAACACTTTATTTGTGGGAAAACAATGAGACTTTAAATTTAAGGAACAAAGACACTTTAAAATAGGAGAACAACACCTTTAAAAATAATAGACAGCGCCTTTAAGAATAAGGAGACATCACATTTAAAATCAAGAAGACATCACATTTAAAATTCGGGTAGCAACACATTTAAAATTACGAGTAACCACGCACTTAAATTTAGAAAAACGTCACATTTAAATTTAGAAAACCACATATTTTTAAAGTAGTAAACATCGAGTCCTTTTTACTTATCTGACATAGCCACATTAATGCGCCTTTTTCATTTACATAACGCAGAAAAGTTCAGTTCTCAAACAGCGGTATTTTTCTTCATAAAAACGATACTCGGTATAAAGATAACAAAGAAAAAACAACAACTTTTGGTGCGCTTAGAACAAAGAAAAGATGACAGTAAAAACAGCAACAATAAGACAGTTTATTTTGCCTTAAAAATAGAATATTCAGTTAGGCCTCTGAATAAGCTTTCCAACGCATTTTAGAACACCTCAATCAGATTCGGTTGAAAAATATCCACTTTATAAAAACAGTAACAACACACTTACAACATAAAAACAGCAGCCCATTTTTTGTAAAACAGCAACAATAAAACAGTGACAGCAACTCTTAATTTTAGAAAGACAACAACATCAATTTCGATCCACCTTAAATCACCAATTTTTCGATCTATTCGCACAAATCCCCAAACACCCGACAATCATTATATTTTCTCTCTCAATTCTTGTTGAACCATTACAACACATACCTTATATGCACCTTTATCCTCATATTCCCCTTAACACCAATTAACATAGAAGTCACCAATTTGAATTCAACAAGTGGTTTATCATAACCACACATCTCAATTTACTTAACAACACAACAAATCAATTATCAATACAACAAATCAATCAATAACACATATATTTGCATGCTTCATTCAAACGTATCAACAAACATCACCTAAGCATCATAGAACTACCCTCCTACATACTAACCATTATATAAACCCTTATAATGCGAGACTCCCCTTACCTCGAATACGTAAGCTCCGTAGAAGACGTATGAGAGCACCGACGAGTAACTACAGCAACACGACGATCTCCTCTTCTCTTTCTCTCCCTTCCCTTTGCGCTAACTCCTTCTCCTCCTTCTCTCCCTCTCTCTCACGCTCCCTCTCTTCCTTTCTTCTTTTCTTTTCTTTCTCTCCAAGTTTCTAATAACTAACCCTTTTTAATTTGATTTTTAATTCCCAACCATATGCTACTTTTCCTCCTACTTTTCCTCCCTTCTATAACCACTTTGGTTTTCCCTATAAACTTGCTTTTAATAATAACAATAATAATATTAATAATAATAATAATAATAATAATCATCATCTTATATTAAGTATTTATAACATCAATTTTAGTCCTTCTCAACATGGTCCCTATGTCAAAACTCTCCAATTTGGTCCACTACCCTATCAAATCAACTCTAAATAATTTCTAATAAAATTTGGGCGCGTTCTGACTCTCCCCACTTAGAATATTTTCGTCCTTGAAAATTTAAAGCTTCACACCCTCCCGGATATAAATCTCCGCTAACCTAGACACTGACTAGCGGTTAACAGAACAGACTCATCACTTTCAAACTCACCGACTTGCTATGACAGTTAATACGGACTTGGTTATGTGTAACACCCCCTTATATTTAAAGCTAATTCAATTAATTAAAATCAGAGTTTTTCAAAAACTTTCCACGCACCTCGAAGAGGGTGGTACATTTCAAATAAAACATCATCAAAACATAATTAAAATCCAAACGCATCAACGCGTATCATGCATAACATAGTCAAGTGGTTACAATCCTCAAAATAACCTGTTTAGCGTTTACATTAATCCATCAATAGTTTTGCGGCCACAGTGAAATAAAATTGAGTTCACATACTCAATACATAGGTTCAAAATAAGTTTAATACATAACCATAAATAATACTAAGACCCAACCCCTGTGTTACTATCGAGTGACTCAATAAAACCCTGCAGGCACAAAGACACATCACTCGGAATCACCATTTGTCGCCACGAGAGCGAGCAACAAGAAATGCTAGGGTGAGTCTCTTTACATAATTTATAACAAGTAAGATAAGCATTATAATTAGGAAGCATCTAGCAATAACGATTACATAGTAATCATGCTAATTGCCATTCAATTATAATATCCACAACGATAAGATTCATCATTTTAAGCATCAACAAGATTTCTATGAATGTATGAATGTAAGCATGTATGCAATATGCATGTGGATCCATACTCACCACCAAACCCGTCGGGCAACACACCACCAATTTTGGCGAAGCCACATCACCATCCTCACCTTCGGCGTAATGCATATGATTTATGTGACACTATGACAAATGCATCATCACGATCCATCAAAATATATATTAAATTACCTTTGGGACCGAAGCCCACGTCATTTATTAACTCACCACCATTGTCAATCATTGACCATCACCATCTCAATTATTAATCACCACCACCTCAATTATTAATTATCACCTCATCATTTATTAATCATCACCTCATCATTTATTAATTTAAATCACACCTAAGGACCTTTTCTTCACTTAGGGACCAATTTGACACGCCAAAATTAGTTTGGGAACTTAGGAATTCAACAGCACAAGGTTTTGGAAGATCTCCAGGAGCGCGCACACACCGGCGCGCGCGAAGAGAGCGCGCAAGATGGCGCGCGGATAGGTCGCTCTAACTCTCAAAGTTTCGTCCTTCAGTGAGAGGTGTGCGCACGAGGTTACGCTGTGAGGGGCCAAGCATAGCAGATGGCGCGCATCTTGATCAAGCCTCTTGCGCGTAAGTTTGCGCTGCGCAGCGCAAGAAGATGGCGCGCAAAGACACCATTTCGGACACAGAGCGCCAAGTTGCCCGGCAGATGGCGCCCCCCCCCACCACACACACACACACACGTTCTTGACACACGGCGCCAGTTGCCCGGCAATCGCGCCTCCCTCTGCACACAACCCCACACGCACAATTTCAGCAACCAGGCGCCAAAATGCTAGGCATTTGGCGCCCCCCCCTTCCAACCCATACCCAACACACTTCAAAAACCTAATTTCTTCCAAACAAATTAATTCTCACATAACTACACCAACATAGCCAATGAATTATTAATGCTAATCATCATATTTACTTGTTCATGCTCATATGACCAAATCATCAAACATACATTATGCATATATCACAACTCATGCTTCCAAAACAACAATCAACATGCTATAACCAAATTCAAGCATTTAAACATCAATCATACAATCAACATGCAATCAACATACAATCAACATAATCATTCCTAGAGCTATTCTCACTATAATACACATCCTACAAGTCATCAAAAATGTAATGGAGATTCCCCTAACCTTGGGTGAGCTTGAAACCTCCAAACAATCACCAAAGTCACCAAACAAAACAAGCCCCTTCAAAGTGCAGCTGAAGGCCGAATGTTTTCTCTCTCTAGGGTGGAAATGGAGTTCAAAAATAACAAGTGTGAGCTTAAGGGACTCATGGAAATGAAACAAGGAAAGGAAAATAAGGGTGTTTAGGACCAAAGCCTTCACTTACCCACACAAAACTTGAGGAAAGTCTCCTCCTTTTTCCCCTTCAATGCTGAAAACGTGACCCTCTTGCTTTGGGTAGCCATGGAAAATTCAAAATGAAAGAAATAAGCTCATGGAACTTAAGGAAATGGAATGGGGAAAAGAAATGGTGAAGAAAGGGGTCAAAATCATCACTTACCAACCAAAACCCAAGCAAGCTCTCACCTTTCCTTCCTCTCCTTTCACGCAAAGGTGACCTCCTTTCCCCACCTCCTTCGTTGCTTTTTCTTTCTCTAAAATGAGGGTTTGGTTACTTTAGCTTAGGACCCCTACCCTTTATGACTACTATTGGGCCTAAATAATGGCCCTTGGGCCTTATTCTCCACCCCCACTTATTAATTCCTCTCACCTCCTGTAAATAGAATAAATCCAACTTAGTACTTATTTAAAATAAATTAGACCCCTTTTAAGTAAAATAAACCCAACTTAATTAATTGCTTTAATTAAGTGTTGCAACTCTTAAATAACTTAATTAATTAAATAATTAAATTATTTTGGGCGTTACAACTCTCCCCCACTTAGAATATTTTCGTCCTCGAAAATACTCACGAAGCAATACCCAATCTCCTTCACACCTCTAACCGTACTCCTCATAATCTATCGTACACTAAGGTAACAAACACATGCCTTCTCTACACTCTTACCCTTAGCAGATATTCTAACTTGTAGGGTGTCCAGATCCTACTCGACTACTCAAATACCATCCATTCCGATGCAGGGACACTATACCCTCAACTACGACTTGCGATTAGCTTACCCTCTTTAAGTTTCCAATCTCTGGTGCTCACTTCCGAACTCAACCTCCTAATCCAATCTATCTCATTTATCTCATCGACCTACTCGTCGTCATTACTAATAATTCCACCTCGAGTTCCATAACAACCGCACTCCCAGTGCTCCTAACCACAATCCTAAACCACGTTAACATCAAACGGCATCTCGACACACTCACTCTGGATCTCGACATCTGTACGTAGGTATATTTATACGCTACCCTTTAGCCACTACACCTCGACTCCCCTGGACTTACCCTTCGACTTATCTGTACAACACTTCGACACCGCTATGTTTCAACATTACTAGGCTCGACTCGTCTCTCATTCAACACGTCTTCTCTTTGGTAGCCTACAATTTCGACTCATCCATACTTAGTTAACACCACTCTAACATTTTCTCAATTTCATTTACCCTCTAATCACCCAACTCAATTACCACTATGAACATGTATCAAAATTCCTAACGAAAATTCGGCAGAGTTTCCTCTGAAATATGGACATCCCAAAAATATTTTTACCTGCATAACCAGTCCAGGACATCAATTTTTAACCATTGAAGGGTTCTCACTCGATACTCGACATTAAAATCAACCAACAAATTCATTATAACATAGCAAACGTCATCGTTATTAAACAAACAAATATTCATTAGAAACTTTGGAGTGTCTAGTTTCTGGATATAATTTTTGTCTATTTGTTTATGTAGCCAAAAGTACAGTTTTCAAAACAGAGTATAGTAGTCCAGAAACAGGGCAGCAACTGTTACCTTACTTGTAACTCGGTTCTCTTATTTAATTCTAAATCAAATGAAGTAAAACAAATGTTCGAATTGAAGAAAAACGAGTCTAGTTTCCAATGAAACATAAATCATTTTAAACGGATATTCTAACACATGGTTTACATACAATTAAGACATAATTTCACCAATTCACTCAAGCACAATCGAGTTACAAAGTTACAAACTAAAACATGCTCAAAACCGTAATTTTTCCAATTTCGTGAAATTTGCACTTTCTCCGTAACTCAACTTTCCATCACAGTAAATGAACACGTGTCAACACATAAACACACAAACACATTTTAAAATTCCCTAACGTGAGTAAAACTCACATTTTTATTTCCAAAAGATTTTATCTCGTCAAACCATGAAATTATTGTAAGACCTCGTCATTTTTCAAACAACATCAATCCATGACCTAATCGGTCCTAAAGTTAAAATCATGTCACATCTCGTAATAAAATTTTAGACAACTTGGAACAGAATTTAACACAAATCTTGACATCACGTTCATTCCCAAAAACACAGAATTTTCCAAGTACCGTTTCTTTTCGAAAATTATAGAATTCACAATTTTGTCCAAAAGGAAAAACTATACGCAACCTCAAATCTCTTTATAACACGAACACGTTGCCACACAAAACAACCACTTATTATTTTCAAAATTTAGTTTTCCGACATAAACTCAGAAGTTAGAAAAGTCAATCAAAGGTAACAATATTCACAAGCAATCCTTCAAATATTGTCTATCCACTACTCTTAGGCCTATTCACAACTCACTTCATCAACTACACTTAGTCCTTTCACTTTGACTATTACACTTAGGCACACTACACCTAAGAACTCCCTAGCCTCGGCCATTACACTTCACAACACCTCGGTACACTCTTTTGGTACCTCGGTTCTCTACACTACGTCGCGCTAAGCTTCACTACACTTACTATTCAAACGTACCTAAACCTCGGTACTACATATTTTGACTCCCACATACTACGTCGCATGCCTATTACATTTCAATACACCTATGGTTGAGCAACTACACCTCAGTTCATATGAAGTCCTATGTACCTAACCTTCCTCTTTTTTTTTTTTTTTTTTTTTTTTTTTTTTTTTTTTTCATACTATGATCATACTTGAGCCAACTACTGAACACTTTCCTTCACAACTAGTCCAATACTCATTAAGAATTTCACGAAGGTTACAACACCCTTAGGCATACTTAATCTACACCTTTACTTTGTGCCAAAACTCTATTTTCAGGTTACCAAAGTCTCACTCGATTTATTCCAACCATCATTAGTTTATCGCTAGGGAACTACGCCATATCAATCATTTAAATACCAATGCTTCTATCTTACGTCAATCCTTATTTTGACATCTCCCGACTATCAAACCCCAATTCAAACTCAAACTTCCATAAGGCACCTATTTTTCTAAAAATTAATGGTCAATCAGCTTGCACACACCACTCGATCAATCAAGTTGAAATTAGTATATATTCAAAATTTATAATAATTACGAGTTATTGTCGCCTCTTTCATTGGGGATGAGTGATTGGGGTGATCAGTCCCTCCTACTCATGCAACCAACTAATTAAGGTCACAAAAACTACTTTCTTTCAATTCTATATCTACCGCATTAAAAGACTTTTAACGCAGTCCGGAGTGCGAAGGCATCGTCACGACTTTCACTCCTTTGACGTCGTTAGAACTCTTTTAATCACACATATCTTAATGATACAAACAACGATCCACGAAAGAGACAAAATCAAGGCTACAACCACGATTCTGCAGATTCGGTCACATATACCTCAATAATACAATATCATTTCCAATCGTAATCTAACAATTAAGTCACAAGGCACGTCAATGAATGAACAACCAACAAAGTTAATAAGATAATACACAAAGACATGATTTATGATTTAGAACGAGTACCAAGACTCGAGGTTAACGGACTCTTCGACAACTTGGCGGACGGACCGAATCGCTCTGATACCACTAATGTAACACCCCTTATATTTAAAGCTAATTCAATTAATTAAAATCGAGTTTTTCAAAAACTTTCCACGCACCTCGAAGAGGTGGTACATTTCAAATAAAACATCATCAAAACATAATTAAAATCCAAACGCATCAACGCGTATCATGCATAACATAGTCAAGTGGTTACAATCCTCAAAATAACTTTGTTTAGCGTTTACATTAATCCATCAATAGTTTGCGGCCACAATGAAATAAAATTGAGTTCACATACTCAATACATAGGTTCAAAATAAGTTTAATACATAACCATAAATAATACTAAGACCCAACCCCTGTTACTATCGGAGTGACTCAATAAAACCCGAGAGGCACAAAGACCATCACTCGGAATCACTGTTTGTCGCCACGAGAGAGCGAGCAACAAGAAATGCTAGGGTGAGTCTCTTTACATAATTTATAACAAGTAAGATAAGCATTATAATTAGGAAGCATCTAGCAATAACAGTACATAGTAATCATGCTAATTGCCATTCAATTATAATATCCACAACAGTAAGATTCAGTCATTTAAGCATCAACAAGATTTCTATGAATGTATGAATGTAAGCATGTATGCAATATGCATGTGGATCCATACTCACCACCAAACCCCGTCGGGCAACACACCACCAATTTTGGCCGAAGCCACATCACCATCCTCACCTTCGCGTAATGCATATGATTTATGTGACACTATGACAAATGCATCATCACAGTCCATCAAAATATATATTAAATTACCTTTGGGACCGAAGCCCACGTCATTTATTAACTCACCACCATTGTCAATCATTGACCATCACCATCTCAATTATTAATCACCACCACCTCAATTATTAATTATCACCTCATCATTTATTAATCATCACCTCATCATTTATTAATTTAAATCACACCTAAGGACCTTTTCTTCACTTAGGGACCAATTTGACACGCCAAAATTAGTTTGGGAACTTAGGAATTCAACAAAGACAAGGTTTTGGAAGATCTCCACTTGGAGGCGCGCACACCGGCGCCGCGAGAGAAGAAGCGCGCAAGATGGCGCGCGGATAGGTCGCTCTAACTCTCAAAGTTTCGTCCTTCGCGTGAGAGGTGTGCGCCCGAGAGGTTACTGCTGCGGGGCACGCAAGCGCAAAGATGGCGCGCATCTTGATCAAGCCTCTTGCGCGTAAGTTTGCGCGCCTGCAGCAAGATGGCGCGCAAAAACACACCATTTCGACACACGAGCGCCAAGTTGCCCAAAGAATCGCGCCCCCTCCCCACACACACACACACACGGTTCTTGACACAGCGCCAAGTTGCCCAAAGAATCGCGCTTCCCCTCTGCACAACCCCACACGCACAATTTCAAGAACCAGCGCCAAAATGCTAGGCATTTGGCGCCCCTTCCAACCCATACCCAACACACTTCAAAAACCTAATTTCTTCCAAACAAATTAATTCTCACATAACTACACCAACATAGCCAATGAATTATTAATGCTAATCATCATATTTACTTGTTCATGCTCATATGACCAAATCATCAAACATACATTATGCATATATCACAACTCATGCTTCCAAAACAACAATCAACATGCTATAACCAAATTCAAGCATTTAAACATCAATCATACAATCAACATGCAATCAACATACAATCAACATAATCATTCCTAGAGCTATTCTCACTATAATACACATCCTACAAGTCATCAAAAATGTAATGGAGATTCCCCTAACCTTGGGTGAGCTTGAAACCTCCAAACAATCACCAAAGTCACCAAACAAAACAAGCCCCTTCAAAGTGCAGCTGAAGGCCGAATGTTTTCTCTCTCTAGGGTGGAAATGGAGTTCAAAAATAACAAGTGTGAGCTTAAGGGACTCATGGAAATGAAACAAGGAAAGGAAAATAAGGGTGTTTAGGACCAAAGCCTTCACTTACCCACACAAAACTTGAGGAAAGTCTCCTCCTTTTTCCCCTTTCAATCTTTGTCAAAACGTGACCCTCTTGCTTTGGGTAGCCATGGAAAATTCAAAATGAAAGAAATAAGCTCATGGAACTTAAGGAAATGGAATGGGGAAAAGAAATGGTGAAGAAAGGGGTCAAAATCATCACTTACCAACCAAAACCCAAGCAAGCTCTCACCTTTCCTTCCTCTCCTTTCACGCAAAGAAATGACCTCCTTTCCCCACCTCCTTCGTTGCTTTCTTTCTCTAAAATGAGGGTTTGGTTACTTTAGCTTAGGACCCCTACCCTTTATGACTACTATTGGGCCTAAATAATGGCCCTTGGGCCTTATTCTCCACCCCCACTTATTAATTCCTCTCACCTCCTGTAAATAGAATAAATCCAACTTAGTACTTATTTAAAATAAATTAGACCCCTTTTAAGTAAAATAAACCCAACTTAATTAATTGCTTTAATTAAGTGTTGCAACTCTTAAATAACTTAATTAATTAAATAATTAAATTATTTTGGGCGTTACATTATGCTCTAACCAGTTCATACCCAAGATCACGTCCAATCCATTCAACGACAAACAAACAAACAAAATCACAACAAAGTCTCTGTCGAAGATCGACAAGGGACACAGAGAACACACCAGGCAATACTATACTAGTCATAACAGACAATACAAGACTTAAACGTTCACAACATTCGACAGCAATAAACAAAAACAACATAACTATACCTTAGAACGAGTACCAAGACTCGAGGGTTAATAGACTCGACGACTCGATAACTTGGCCGGACAGACCGAACTGCTCTGATACCACTTATGTAACACCCCTTTTCTACCCCTTAATTTACACGTCATTATCAGAGTAATTTCATTTTCAAAAATATAAATTTATTGGATAGAAAGGAATGCCACATCGTCATAAGTAAAAACTCATCGTCTGCACCATCAAAGTTTGTGCAACAACGCAATCGTCACAAAAATAAAATCTCAAAATAATCTTATCACAATGAAATAAACGATGACTCACTAGTCCATTCAAAAACGTCTCATAATCATCAAAATAAATAATTCATACGATTAATTGATTCATTATCAAATCCGACTACGCCCCTAGGTGCTCAAAGATGTCGAGCGACTTCGACAACCTCCCAACGACTAATAAAGAAGGCGTGCAGAACCTTCACTCGCGGTTACTGCAGCGTTGCCACAATAGAGCAACATTCCAAGCAGAAAGGGTGAGTCTTCAAACAGCATAAGAGCATAGATAATAATCAATATATTAGAGGACAATATCTATAACTACCACAGCACACTTAACGTCACGTTACAACCATCACAGAACAACATCGGCAACCAACATCAAAAACACACATCACAAGCAACTACATCATTTAAATGCACATATATGAAAATGCAACCCACGTCGCCGGGCATATGCATGAGGTACCATCGTCGCTTATCGTCGCTTTGAGCATAGCTCCGGCCGCAGCCCATACAAAAATACAATCGTCGCTTATCGTCGCTTTGAGCATAGCTCCGGCCGCAGCCCATATCGTCGCTGAATGCAGTATGACATGCATGAGACACTATGCATCACTCATCTAATCACTCAACAGCATCAACAACTAATTCATCATGATACAACTTCATCAACGTCGCTTTTGGCCATAACCGACCCAACAATATTATTATCATCACTTTGGTCATAATGACTCACACATCAACTTCGCATCATCATTTAGTCAACACACAATACACTCACATCAACTTCACATCATCATTTAGTCAACACACAACACACTCACATCAACTTCACATCATCATTTAGTCAACACACAACACACTCACATCATCATAGGTAACTTGCCATAATTGACACGTCGTTATATTTATCATTAGTTTTATACATTGGACATCGCAACATAGAAGCATCGACAATTAAGCGCTAAACAACAACAATTATTGTAAAAACAACAACTTGAAAGATAGGGGAAACAACACTTTAAAATATGGCGAAATAGCACCTTTACATTTAAGAAACAAAGACGCTTAATTTAAGAAGGACAAAGACACTTCAATTTAGGAAAACATCACTTTTCTATTAAGCAAACAGACCCTTGAATTTGAGAAAACAACACTTTATTTGTGGGAAAACAAATGACTTTAAATTTAAGGAACAAAGACACTTTAAAATAGGAGAACAACACCTTTAAAAATAATAGACAGCGCCTTTAAGAATAAGGAGACATCACATTTAAAATCAAGAAGACATCACATTTAAAATTCGGGTAGCAACACATTTAAAATTCTGAGTAACCACGCACTTAAATTTAGAAAAACGTCACATTTAAATTTAGAAAACCACATATTTTTAAAGTAGTAAACATCAGTCCTTTTTACTTATACAGACAGCCACATTAATGCGCCTTTTTCATTTACATAACGCAGAAAGTTCAGTTCTCAAACAGCAGTATTTTTCTTCATAAAAACGACAGCTCAGGTATAAAGATAACAGCAAAAACAACAACTTTTGGTGCGCTAGAACAGCAGAAAGATGACAGTAAAAACAGCAACAATAAGACAGTTTATTTTGCCTTAAAAATAGAATATTCAGTTAGGCCTCTGAATAAGCTTTCCAACGCATTTTAGAACACCTCAATCGGATTCCCGGTTCGAAAAATATCCACTTTATAAAAACAAGAATAACAACACACTTACAACATAAAAACAAAGCAATTTCATTTTTTGTAAAACAAAGAACAATAAAATAGTGACAGCAACTCTTAATTTTAGAAAGACAACAACATCAATTTCGATCCACCTTAAATCACCAATTTTTCGATCTATTCGCACAAATCCCCAAACACCCGACAATCATTATATTTTCTCTCTCAATTCTTGTTGAACCATTACAACACATACCTTATATGCACCTTTATCCTCATATTCCCCTTAACACCAATTAACATAGAAGTCACCAATTTGAATTCAACAAGTGGTTTATCATAACCACACATCTCAATTTACTTAACAACACAACAAATCAATTATCAATACAACAAATCAATCAATAACACATATATTTGCATGCTTCATTCAAACGTATCAACAAACATCACCTAAGCATCATAGAACTACCCTCCTACATACTAACCATTATATAAACCCTTATAATGCGAGACTCCCCTTACCTCGAATACGTAAGCTCCGTAGAAGACGTATGAGAGCACCGACGAGTAACTACAGCAACACGACGATCTCCTCTTCTCTTTCTCTCCCTTCCCTTTGCGATAACTCCTTCTCCTCCTTCTCTCCCTCTCTCTCACGCTCCCTCTCTTCCTTTCTTCTTTTCTTTTCTTTCTCTCCAAGTTTCTAATAACTAACCCTTTTTAATTTGATTTTTAATTCCCAACCATATGCTACTTTTCCTCCTACTTTTCCTCCCTTCTATAACCACTTTGGTTTTCCCTATAAACTTGCTTTTAATAATAACAATAATAATATTAATAATAATAATAATAATAATAATCATCATCTTATATTAAGTATTTATAACATCAATTTTAGTCCTTCTCAACATGGTCCCTATGTCAAAACTCTCCAATTTGGTCCACTACCCTATCAAATCAACTCTAAATAATTTCTAATAAAATTTGGGGCGTTACAACTCTCCCCCACTTAGAATATTTTCGTCCTTGAAAATTTAAAGCTTCACACCCTCCCGGATATAAATCTCCGCTAACCTAGACACTGACTAGCGGTTAACAGAACAGACTCATCACTTCCAAACTCACCGACTTGCTATGACAGTTAATACGGACTTGGTTATGCTCTAACCAGTTCATACCCAAGATCACGTCCAATCCATTCAACGACAAACAAACAAACAAAATCACAACAAAGTCTCTGTCGAAGATCGACAAGGGACACAGAGAACACACCAGGCAATACTATACTAGTCATAACAGACAATACAAGACTTAAACGTTCACAACATTCGACAGCAATAAACAAAAACAACATAACTATACCTTAGAACGAGTACCAAGACTCGAGGGTTAATAGACTCGACGACTCGATAACTTGGCCGGACAGACCGAACTGCTCTGATACCACTTATGTAACACCCCTTTTCTACCCCTTAATTTACACGTCATTATCAGAGTAATTTCATTTTCAAAAATATAAATTTATTGGATAGAAAG
This sequence comes from Oxytropis ochrocephala, assembly GCA_020916435.1. Lineage (NCBI taxonomy): Eukaryota > Viridiplantae > Streptophyta > Magnoliopsida > Fabales > Fabaceae > Oxytropis > Oxytropis ochrocephala. The sequence goes on along the minus strand of CM037092.1, from coordinate 93,064,962 downwards.
GAATGCCACATCGTCATAAGTAAAAACTCATCGTCTGCACCATCAAAGTTTGTGCAACAACGCAATCGTCACAAAAATAAAATCTCAAAATAATCTTATCACAGCGGAAATAAACGATGACTCACTAGTCCATTCAAAAACGTCTCATAATCATCAAAATAAATAATTCATACAGTTAATTGATTCATTATCAAATCCGACTACGCCCCCTAGGTGCTACAATGATCGTCGAAGCGACTCGACAACCTCCCAACAAACTAATAAAGAAGGCGTGCAGAACCTTCACTCGCGGTTACCTGCAGCGTTGCCACAATAGAGCAACATTCCAAGCAGAAAGGGTGAGTCTTCAAACAGCATAAGAGCATAGATAATAATCAATATATTAGAGGACAATATCTATAACTACCACAGCACACTTAACGTCACGTTACAACCATCACAGAACAACATCGGCAACCAACATCAAAAACACATCACAAGCAACTACATCATTTAAATGCACATATATGAAAATGCAACCCACGTCGCCGGGCATATGCATGAGGTACCATCGTCGCTTATCGTCGCTTTGAGCATAGCTCCGCGCGACCATTACAAAAATACAATCGCCGCTATCGCCGCTTTGAGCATAGCTCCGCCGCGACCCATATCGTCATTGAATGCGATTATGACATGCATGAGACACTATGCATCACTCATCTAATCACTCAACAAAGATCAACAACTAATTCATCATGATACAACTTCATCAACGTCGCTTTTGGCCATAACCGACCCAACAATATTATTATCATCACTTTGGTCATAATGACTCACACATCAACTTCGCATCATCATTTAGTCAACACACAATACACTCACATCAACTTCACATCATCATTTAGTCAACACACAACACACTCACATCAACTTCACATCATCATTTAGTCAACACACAACACACTCACATCATCATAGGTAACTTGGCATAATTGACACGTCGTTATATTTATCATTAGTTTTATACATTGGACATCGCAACATAGAAGCATCGACAATTAAGCGCTAAACAACAACAATTATTGTAAAAACAACAACTTGAAAGATAGGGGAAACAACACTTTAAAATATGGCGAAATAGCACCTTTACATTTAAGAAACAAAGACGCTTAATTTAAGAAGGACAAAGACACTTCAATTTAGGAAAACATCACTTTTCTATTAAGCAAACAAATTTCTTGAATTTGAGAAAACAACACTTTATTTGTGGGAAAGCAGATGACTTTAAATTTAAGGAACAGCACACTTTAAAATAGGAGAACAACACCTTTAAAAATAATAGACAGCGCCTTTAAGAATAAGGAGACATCACATTTAAAATCAAGAAGACATCACATTTAAAATTCGGGTAGCAACACATTTAAAATTCTGAGTAACCACGCACTTAAATTTAGAAAAACGTCACATTTAAATTTAGAAAACCACATATTTTTAAAGTAGTAAACATCAGTCCTTTTTACTTATACAGACAGCCACATTAATGCGCCTTTTTCATTTACATAACGCAGAAAGTTCGGTTCTCAAACAAAGATATTTTCTTCATAAAAACGACATACTCGGTATAAAGATAACAAAGAAAAACAACAACTTTTGGTGCGCTAGAACAATGAGAAAGATGACAGTAAAAACAGCAACAATAAGACAGTTTATTTTGCCTTAAAAATAGAATATTCAGTTAGGCCTCTGAATAAGCTTTCCAACGCATTTTAGAACACCTCAATCAGTTCGGTTCAAAAAATATCCACTTTATAAAAACAAGAACAACACACTTACAACATAAAAACAAAGCACCCATTTTTTGTAAAAAGCAAAGAACAATAAAATAGTGACAGCAACTCTTAATTTTAGAAAGACAACAACATCAATTTCGATCCACCTTAAATCACCAATTTTTCGATCTATTCGCACAAATCCCCAAACACCCGACAATCATTATATTTTCTCTCTCAATTCTTGTTGAACCATTACAACACATACCTTATATGCACCTTTATCCTCATATTCCCCTTAACACCAATTAACATAGAAGTCACCAATTTGAATTCAACAAGTGGTTTATCATAACCACACATCTCAATTTACTTAACAACACAACAAATCAATTATCAATACAACAAATCAATCAATAACACATATATTTGCATGCTTCATTCAAACGTATCAACAAACATCACCTAAGCATCATAGAACTACCCTCCTACATACTAACCATTATATAAACCCTTATAATGCGAGACTCCCCTTACCTCGAATACGTAAGCTCCGTAGAAGACGTATGAGAGCACCGACGAGTAACTACAGCAACACGACGATCTCCTCTTCTCTTTCTCTCCCTTCCCTTTGCGCTAACTCCTTCTCCTCCTTCTCTCCCTCTCTCTCACGCTCCCTCTCTTCCTTTCTTCTTTTCTTTTCTTTCTCTCCAAGTTTCTAATAACTAACCCTTTTTAATTTGATTTTTAATTCCCAACCATATGCTACTTTTCCTCCTACTTTTCCTCCTACTTTTCCTCCCTTCTATAACCACTTTGGTTTTCCCTATAAACTTGCTTTTAATAATAACAATAATAATATTAATAATAATAATAATAATAATAATCATCATCTTATATTAAGTATTTATAACATCAATTTTAGTCCTTCTCAACATGGTCCCTATGTCAAAACTCTCCAATTTGGTCCACTACCCTATCAAATCAACTCTAAATAATTTCTAATAAAATTTGGGGCGTTACAACTCTCCCCCACTTAGAATATTTTCGTCCTCGAAAATTTAAAGCTTCACACCCTCCCGGATATAAATCTCCGCTAACCTAGACACTGACTAGCGGTTAACAGAACAGACTCATCACTTCCAAACTCACCGACTTGCTATGACAGTTAATACGGACTTGGTTATGCTCTAACCAGTTCATACCCAAGATCACGTCCAATCCATTCAACGACAAACAAACAAACAAAATCACAACAAAGTCTCTCATCGAAGATCGACAAGGGACACAGAGAACACACCAGGCAATACTATACTAGTCATAACAGACAATACAAGACTTAAACGTTCACAACATTCGACAGCAATAAACAAAAACAACATAACTATACCTTAGAACGAGTACCAAGACTCGAGGGTTAATAGACTCGACGACTCGATAACTTGGCCGGACAGACCGAACTGCTCTGATACCACTTATGTAACACCCCTTTTCTACCCCTTAATTTACACGTCATTATCGAGTAATTTCATTTTCAAAAATATAAATTTATTGGATAGAAAGGAATGCCACATCGTCATAAGTAAAAACTCATCGTCGCACCATCAAAGTTTGTGCAACAACGCAATCGTCACAAAAATAAAATCTCAAAATAATCTTATCACAGCGGAAATAAACGATGACTCACTAGTCCATTCAAAAACGTCTCATAATCATCAAAATAAATAATTCATACAGTTAATTGATTCATTATCAAATCCGACTACGCCCCCTAGGTGCTACAGTATCAGAGAGCGACTCGACAACCTCCCAACAACTAATAAAGAAGGCGTGAGAACCTTCACTCGCGGTTACTGCGGCGTTGCCACACACAATAGAGCAACATTCCAAGCAGAAAGGGTGAGTCTTCAAACAGCATAAGAGCATAGATAATAATCAATATATTAGAGGACAATATCTATAACTACCACAGCACACTTAACGTCACGTTACAACCATCACAGAACAACATCGGCAACCAACATCAAAAACACATCACAAGCAACTACATCATTTAAATGCACATATATGAAAATGCAACCCACGTCGCCGGGCATATGCATGAGGTACCATCGTCGCTTATCGTCGCTTTGAGCATAGCTCGTGCGCAACCATACAACAAAAAAATACAATCGCCGCTATCGTCGCTTTGAGCATAGCTCCGGCCGCAGCCCATACAAAAATACAATGGTCGCTTATCGTCGCTTTGAGCATAGCTCCGGCCGCAGCCCATATCGTCGCTGAATGCAGTATGACATGCATGAGACACTATGCATCACTCATCTAATCACTCAACAGCATCAACAACTAATTCATCATGATACAACTTCATCAACGTCGCTTTTGGCCATAACCGACCCAACAATATTATTATCATCACTTTGGTCATAATGACTCACACATCAACTTCGCATCATCATTTAGTCAACACACAATACACTCACATCAACTTCACATCATCATTTAGTCAACACACAACACACTCACATCAACTTCACATCATCATTTAGTCAACACACAACACACTCACATCATCATAGGTAACTTGGCATAATTGACACGTCGTTATATTTATCATTAGTTTTATACATTGGACATCGCAACATAGAAGCATCGACAATTAAGCGCTAAACAACAACAATTATTGTAAAAACAACAACTTGAAAGATAGGAAACAACACTTTAAAATATATGGCGAAATAGCACCTTTACATTTAAGAAACAAAGACCCTTAATTTAAGAAGGACAACACACTTCAATTTAGGAAAACATCACTTTTCTATTAAGCAAACAACCCTTTGAATTTGAGAAAACAACACTTTATTTGTGGGAAAAAAGAATGACTTTAAATTTAAGGAACAAAGACACTTTAAAATAGGAGAACAACACCTTTAAAAATAATAGACAGCGCCTTTAAGAATAAGGAGACATCACATTTAAAATCAAGAAGACATCACATTTAAAATTCGGGTAGCAACACATTTAAAATTCCGAGTAACCACGCACTTAAATTTAGAAAAACGTCACATTTAAATTTAGAAAACCACATATTTTTAAAGTAGTAAACATCAGTCCTTTTTACTTATACAGACAGCCACATTAATGCGCCTTTTTCATTTACATAACGCAGAAAGTTCAGTTCTCAAACAGCGATATTTTCTTCATAAAAACGACGGCTTCGGTATAAAGATAACAAAGAAAAAAAAGAACTTTTTGGTGCGCTTAGAACAAAGAGAAAGATGACAGTAAAAACAGCAACAATAAGACAGTTTATTTTGCCTTAAAAATAGAATATTCAGTTAGGCCTCTGAATAAGCTTTCCAACGCATTTTAGAACACCTCAATCGTTCGGTTGAAAAATATCCACTTTATAAAAACAAGAATAACAACACTTACACAACATAAAAACAAAGCAATGACCCATTTTTTGTAAAACAAAGAACAATAAAATAGTGACAGCAACTCTTAATTTTAGAAAGACAACAACATCAATTTTGATCCACCTTAAATCACCAATTTTTCGATCTATTCGCACAAATCCCCAAACACCCGACAATCATTATATTTTCTCTCTCAATTCTTGTTGAACCATTACAACACATACCTTATATGCACCTTTATCCTCATATTCCCCTTAACACCAATTAACATAGAAGTCACCAATTTGAATTCAACAAGTGGTTTATCATAACCACACATCTCAATTTACTTAACAACACAACAAATCAATTATCAATACAACAAATCAATCAATAACACATATATTTGCATGCTTCATTCAAACGTATCAACAAACATCACCTAAGCATCATAGAACTACCCTCCTACATACTAACCATTATATAAACCCTTATAATGCGAGACTCCTTACCTCGAATACGTAAGCTCAGTGAAGACGTGTGAGAGCACCGACGCAGTAACTACTGACAACACGACGATCTCCTCTTCTCTTTCTCTCCCTTCCCTTTGCGCTAACTCCTTCTCCTCCTTCTCTCCCTCTCTCTCACGCTCCCTCTCTTCCTTTCTTCTTTTCTTTTCTTTCTCTCCAAGTTTCTAATAACTAACCCTTTTTAATTTGATTTTTAATTCCCAACCATATGCTACTTTTCCTCCTACTTTTCCTCCTACTTTTCCTCCCTTCTATAACCACTTTGGTTTTCCCTATAAACTTGCTTTTAATAATAACAATAATAATATTAATAATAATAATAATAATAATAATAATCATCATCTTATATTAAGTATTTATAACATCAATTTTAGTCCTTCTCAACATGGTCCCTATGTCAAAACTCTCCAATTTGGTCCACTACCCTATCAAATCAACTCTAAATAATTTCTAATAAAATTTGGGGCGTTACAACTCTCCCCCACTTAGAATATTTTCGTCCTCGAAAATTTAAAGCTTCACACCCTCCCGGATATAAATCTCCGCTAACCTAGACACTGACTAGCGGTTAACAGAACAGACTCATCACTTCCAAACTCACCGACTTGCTATGACAGTTAATACGGACTTGGTTATGCTCTAACCAGTTCATACCCAAGATCACGTCCAATCCATTCAACGACAAACAAACAAACAAAATCACAACAAAGTCTCTGTCGAAGATCGACAAGGGACACAGAGAACACACCAGGCAATACTATACTAGTCATAACAGACAATACAAGACTTACGTTCACAACATTCGACAGCAATAAACAAAAACAACATAACTATACCTTAGAACGAGTACCAAGACTCGAGGGTTAATAGACTCGACGACTCGATAACTTGGCCGGACAGACCGAACTGCTCTGATACCACTTATGTAACACCCCTTTTCTACCCCTTAATTTACACGTCATTATCAGAGTAATTTCATTTTCAAAAATATAAATTTATTGGATAGAAAGGAATGCCACATCGTCATAAGTAAAAACTCATCGTCTGCACCATCAAAGTTTGTGCAACAACGCAATCGTCACAAAAATAAAATCTCAAAATAATCTTATCACAGCGGAAATAAACGATGACTCACTAGTCCATTCAAAAACGTCTCATAATCATCAAAATAAATAATTCATACAGTTAATTGATTCATTATCAAATCCGACTACGCCCCCTAGGTGCTACAGTATCAGAGAGCGACTCGACAACCTCCCAACAGCTAATAAAGAAGGCAGCAGAACCTTCACTCGCGGTTACCTGCAGCGTTGCCACAATAGAGCAACATTCCAAGCAGAAAGGGTGAGTCTTCAAACAGCATAAGAGCATAGATAATAATCAATATATTAGAGGACAATATCTATAACTACCACAGCACACTTAACGTCACATTACAACCATCACAGAACAACATCGGCAACCAACATCAAAAACACATCACAAGCAACTACATCATTTAAATGCACATATATGTAAATGCAACCCACGTCGCCGGGCATATGCATGAGGTACCATCGTCGCTTATCGTCGCTTTGAGCATAGCTCCGGCCGCAGCCCATACAAAAATACAATCGTCGCTTATCGTCGCTTTGAGCATAGCTCCGGCCGCAGCCCATACAAAAATACAATGGTCGCTTATCGTCGCTTTGAGCATAGCTCCGGCCGCAGCCCATACAAAAATACAATCGTCGCTTATCGTCGCTTTGAGCATAGCTCCGGCCGCAGCCCATACAAAAATACAATCGTCGCTTATCGTCGCTTTGAGCATAGCTCCGGCCGCAGCCCATATCGTCGCTGAATGCAGTATGACATGCATGAGACACTATGCATCACTCATCTAATCACTCAACAGCATCAACAACTAATTCATCATGATACAACTTCATCAACGTCGCTTTTGGCCATAACCGACCCAACAATATTATTATCATCACTTTGGTCATAATGACTCACACATCAACTTCGCATCATCATTTAGTCAACACACAATACACTCACATCAACTTCACATCATCATTTAGTCAACACACAACACACTCACATCAACTTCACATCATCATTTAGTCAACACACAACACACTCACATCATCATAGGTAACTTGGCATAATTGACACGTCGTTATATTTATCATTAGTTTTATACATTGGACATCGCAACATAGAAGCATCGACAATTAAGCGCTAAACAACAACAATTATTGTAAAAACAACAACTTGAAAGATAGGGGAAACAACACTTTAAAATATGGCGAAATAGCACCTTTACATTTAAGAAACAAACCCTTAATTTAAGAAGGACAAAGACACTTCAATTTAGGAAAACATCACTTTTCTATTAAGCAAACAAATTCCCTTGAATTTGAGAAAACAACACTTTATTTGTGGGAAAACAAAGACTTTAAATTTAAGGAACAAAGACACTTTTAAAATAGGAGAACAACACCTTTAAAAATAATAGACAGCGCCTTTAAGAATAAGGAGACATCACATTTAAAATCAAGAAGACATCACATTTAAAATTCGGGTAGCAACACATTTAAAATTCCGAGTAACCACGCACTTAAATTTAGAAAAACGTCACATTTAAATTTAGAAAACCACATATTTTTAAAGTAGTAAACATCAGTCCTTTTTACTTATCTGAGACACCACATTAATGCGCCTTTTTCATTTACATAACGCAGAAAGTTCAGTTCTCAAACAGCAGTATTTTTCTTCATAAAAACGACAGCTCAGGTATAAAGATAACAGCAAAAACAACAACTTTTGGTGCGCTAGAACAGCAGAAAGATGACAGTAAAAACAGCAACAATAAGACAGTTTATTTTGCCTTAAAAATAGAATATTCAGTTAGGCCTCTGAATAAGCTTTCCAACGCATTTTAGAACACCTCAATCGGATTCCCGGTTCGAAAAATATCCACTTTATAAAAACAGTAACAACACACTTACAACATAAAAACAAAGACCCATTTTTTTTGTAAAATAAAGAACAATAAAACAAAGGACAGCAACTCTTAATTTTAGAAAGACAACAACATCAATTTTGATCCACCTTAAATCACCAATTTTTCGATCTATTCGCACAAATCCCCAAACACCCGACAATCATTATATTTTCTCTCTCAATTCTTGTTGAACCATTACAACACATACCTTATATGCACCTTTATCCTCATATTCCCCTTAACACCAATTAACATAGAAGTCACCAATTTGAATTCAACAAGTGGTTTATCATAACCACACATCTCAATTTACTTAACAACACAACAAATCAATTATCAATACAACAAATCAATCAATAACACATATATTTGCATGCTTCATTCAAACGTATCAACAAACATCACCTAAGCATCATAGAACTACCCTCCTACATACTAACCATTATATAAACCCTTATAATGCGAGACTCCTCTTACCTCGAATACGTAAGCTCTGTGAAGACGTGTGAGAGCACCGACGAGTAACTACACACAACACACGACGATCTCCTCTCTCTCTTTCTCTCCCCTTCCCTTTGCGCTAACTCCTTCTCCTCCTCCTTCTCTCCCTCTCTCTCACGCTCCTCTCTTCCTTTCTTTTTTCTTTTCTTTTCTTTCTCTCCAAGTTTCTAATAACTAACCCTTTTTAATTTGATTTTTAATTCCCAACCATATGCTACTTTTCCTCCTACTTTTCCTCCTACTTTTCCTCCCTTCTATAACCACTTTGGTTTTCCCTATAAACTTGCTTTTAATAATAACAATAATAATATTAATAATAATAATAATAATAATAATCATCATCTTATATTAAGTATTTATAACATCAATTTTAGTCCTTCTCAACATGGTCCCTATGTCAAAACTCTCCAATTTGGTCCACTACCCTATCAAATCAACTCTAAATAATTTCTAATAAAATTTGGGGCGTTACAACTCTCCCCCACTTAGAATATTTTCGTCCTCGAAAATTTAAAGCTTCACACCCTCCCGGATATAAATCTCCGCTAACCTAGACACTGACTAGCGGTTAACGAATGCAATGCACTCATCACTTCCAAACTCACCGACTTGCTATGACAGTTAATACGGACTTGGTTATGCTCTAACCAGTTCATACCCAAGATCACGTCCAATCCATTCAACGACAAACAAACAAACAAAATCACAACAAAGTCTCTGTCGAAGATCGACAAGGGACACAGAGAACACACCAGGCAATACTATACTAGTCATAACAGACAATACAAGACTTAAACGTTCACAACATTCGACAGCAATAAACAAAAACAACATAACTATACCTTAGAACGAGTACCAAGACTCGAGGGTTAATAGACTCGACGACTCGATAACTTGGCCGGACAGACCGAATTGCTCTGATACCACTTATGTAACACCCCTTTTCTACCCCTTAATTTACACGTCATTATCAGAGTAATTTCATTTTCAAAAATATAAATTTATTGGATAGAAAGGAATGCCACATCGTCATAAGTAAAAACTCATCGTCTGCACCATCAAAGTTTGTGCAACAACGCAATCGTCACAAAAATAAAATCTCAAAATAATCTTATCACAGCGGAAATAAACGATGACTCACTAGTCCATTCAAAAACGCCTCATAATCATCAAAATAAATAATTCATACGATTAATTGATTCATTATCAAATCCGACTACGCCCCTAGGTGCTACAAAGATGTCGAGCGACTTCGACAACCTCCCAACAACTAATAAAGAAGGCGTGAGAACCTTCACTCGCGGTTACCTGCAGCGTTGCCACAATAGAGCAACATTCCAAGCAGAAAGGGTGAGTCTTCAAACAGCATAAGAGCATAGATAATAATCAATATATTAGAGGACAATATCTATAACTACCACAAAGACACTTAACGTCACATTACAACCATCACGCGAACAACGCCGGCAACCAACATCAAAAACACATCACAAGCAACTACATCATTTAAATGCACATATATGTAAATGCAACCCACGTCGCGGGCATATGCGCGAGGTACCATCGCCGCTATCGTCGCTTTGAGCATAGCTCGCGCAGCCATACAAAAATACAATCGCCGCTTATCGCCGCTTTGAGCATAGCTCGCCGCGCGACCATACAAAAATACAATGGTCGCTTATCGCCGCTTTGAGCATAGCTCGACCGCACCCATACAAAAAAATACAATCGCCGCTATCGTCGCTTTGAGCATAGCTCCGCCGCGACCCATACAAAAATACAATCGTCGCTTATCGCCGCTTTGAGCATAGCTCGTACGCGCGACCCATATCGTCGTTGAATGCGATATGACATGCATGAGACACTATGCATCACTCATCTAATCACTCAACAAAGATCAACAACTAATTCATCATGATACAACTTCATCAACGTCGCTTTTGGCCATAACCGACCCAACAATATTATTATCATCACTTTGGTCATAATGACTCACACATCAACTTCGCATCATCATTTAGTCAACACACAATACACTCACATCAACTTCACATCATCATTTAGTCAACACACAACACACTCACATCAACTTCACATCATCATTTAGTCAACACACAACACACTCACATCATCATAGGTAACTTGGCATAATTGACACGTCGTTATATTTATCATTAGTTTTATACATTGGACATCGCAACATAGAAGCATCGACAATTAAGCGCTAAACAACAACAATTATTGTAAAAACAACAACTTGAAAGATAGGGGAAACAACACTTTAAAATATGGCGAAATAGCACCTTTACATTTAAGAAACAAAGACCCTTAATTTAAGAAGGACAAAGACACTTCAATTTAGGAAAACATCACTTTTCTATTAAGCAAACAAATTTCTTGAATTTGAGAAAACAACACTTTATTTGTGGGAAAACAGAACTTTAAATTTAAGGAACAAAGACACTTTAAAATAGGAGAACAACACCTTTAAAAATAATAGACAGCGCCTTTAAGAATAAGGAGACATCACATTTAAAATCAAGAAGACATCACATTTAAAATTCGGGTAGCAACACATTTAAAATTCTGAGTAACCACGCACTTAAATTTAGAAAACGTCACATTTAAATTTAGAAAACCACATATTTTTAAAGTAGTAAACATCGATCCTTTTTACTTATACTGACAGACCACATTAATGCGCCTTTTTCATTTACATAACGCAGAATGTTCGGTTCTCAAACAAAGCAGTATTTTCTTCATAAAAGCGATACTTCGGTATAAAGATAACAAAAAAAACAAGAACTTTTGGTGCGCTAGAACAATGTGAGAAAGATGACAGTAAAAACAGCAACAATAAGACAGTTTATTTTGCCTTAAAAATAGAATATTCAGTTAGGCCTCTGAATAAGCTTTCCAACGCATTTTAGAACACCTCAATCGGATTCGGTTCAAAAATGTCCACTTTATAAAAACAGTAACAACACACTTACAACATAAAAACAGCAGCCCATTTTTTGTAAAACAGCAACAATAAAACAGTGACAGCAACTCTTAATTTTAGAAAGACAACAACATCAATTTCGATCCACCTTAAATCACCAATTTTTCGATCTATTCGCACAAATCCCCAAACACCCGACAATCATTATATTTTCTCTCTCAATTCTTGTTGAACCATTACAACACATACCTTATATGCACCTTTATCCTCATATTCCCCTTAACACCAATTAACATAGAAGTCACCAATTTGAATTCAACAAGTGGTTTATCATAACCACACATCTCAATTTACTTAACAACACAACAAATCAATTATCAATACAACAAATCAATCAATAACACATATATTTGCATGCTTCATTCAAACGTATCAACAAACATCACCTAAGCATCATAGAACTACCCTCCTACATACTAACCATTATATAAACCCTTATAATGCGAGACTCCCTTACCTCGAATACGTAAGCTCCGTGAAGACGTGAGCAGAGCACCGACGAAGTAACTACAGCAACACGACGATCTCCTCTTCTCTTTCTCTCCCTTCCCTTTGCGCTAACTCCTTCTCCTCCTTCTCTCCCTCTCTCTCACGCTCCCTCTCTTCCTTTCTTCTTTTCTTTTCTTTCTCTCCAAGTTTCTAATAACTAACCCTTTTTAATTTGATTTTTAATTCCCAACCATATGCTACTTTTCCTCCTACTTTTCCTCCCTTCTATAACCACTTTGGTTTTCCCTATAAACTTGCTTTTAATAATAACAAATAATAATAATAATAATAATAATAATAATAATAATAATCATCTTATATTAAGTATTTATAACATCAATTTTAGTCCTTCTCAACATGGTCCCTATGTCAAAACTCTCCAATTTGGTCCACTACCCTATCAAATCAACTCTAAATAATTTCTAATAAAATTTGGGGCGTTACACTCTGTCTTCCTCCACCTTTCTAATGTCTGACAAAAGGGGGAGAACAGTCTAGATTAAGTTATGGTCTTAGCATATTTTGTTCATGCTGTGTAATAGCAAATATCTGTGCAATTAGACACTTTTGGAGAAGTAGACTTCTCTTTGTTTGTTTTAATTTCTAGGCCACAAGAACATATCTGAATTGTAATCATGCCAATGATTATTTGATGAATTGAATGAAAGTTCTTGATTATGTTTTCTTGTCTGTTAAATTCTGATTTATGCATGTGTTGAATATAATTTAAAACATCAAAATAACAAGCATAAATTCAGGGGGAGTAAAAAGAAATTTTCAAACAAATCAGAAAACTTAATCCATCTCAATTGAGTTTGTCAAACATCAAAAAGGGGGAGATTGTTGAGGCAAAATCCCTAATATTGTTTTGATGTTCAACAAACCTCAAAGGTGAAGCTTAAGGTTTCTGATCATATGTATTACTAACGCCTCTTGTTGAGTGCTTTATAAGAATAGGATTATTCTCAACAAGTTACTTGCTTATGAGAAACATTATTATATGAGAAAACAAAAGAATCATTGGCTACACTATTCTAAAGAAAGGAAGCTTCCTAAGCTTCAAGGATTAAAATCAAGAACCACTTGGTAATCTTGGAAGAATTCTGTTTGAGAAGATTCATCATGTGTTGTGGCAATATGAAAAGGATACCTAAAGAAGATCAAGCTAAGAAGAGTCATGATCCCAAGAAGGGTCATGATCATAAGAATCATGTTAAGAAGAGTAATGGGCCTGAGAAGGGTCATGACAAGAAGAGTCATCATCCTAAGAACTGCATCAACATGAGAAGATTCATCTTGAGAAGCATTATCTTCAAACTACAAGTCATGAGAAGAGTCACAGTGAGAAGAGTCACTGTGAGAAGGGTGATGACAGCTGGAAACAGCCTGTTGTTGATGATGCAACGACTATAATTCTTGGACCAGGAGTTAATGAGAAACAACAACTCTATATAACAACAGCTCTGGTCTTCATTAAGGATTAATTTCCTACTGTGAAAGGATCTTCAAAAGAGTGGATTAAATTTCTGAGATACAACCCTTCTCACCTATTCATTTTCTCTCTTCCATACTCAGCTGCACTTAAACCAGAAGGGATTCTCCTAATCTCTGAGTATGTGTTAAGTCTTGTGTTGTAATACATTCATGTGTATTCTATTTAAGTCAAACAAGCTCTAAGTAATCCCAAAACCCTTGTAATCAAAAGAACCTAAGTAGGGAACCTTCTCAAGTGGCATGTGTTGCTACATGACTTGAGAAGTGAGTGCTTTTGAGTTAAAAGCAGTCTAATAGCTTTGAAGAAGTCTATTAGTGAAGTATACAGTAGGTAGAGCTGTGAGAAGAAAACTACCAAGAGCTTTCAACTTGTGTGAAGTGTGAAAGGGTGTAAACTATTTGGAAAATAGTGGAAAATCTCAATGGGTGTGAGGAGTGGAGTAGCCCATGTTCTTTTTGGGTGAACCATTTTAAATCCATGTGTTATTTACTGCTTTACGTCTTTAAGTTTACTGTTTGAGAAAAACTCCTCTTGTGGAGAGATTTTTGAAAACCTGAGAAGAGTCGCTTTTGACTCTTCTTAGCAATAACTAGAAGAAGAGTTTTTCAACCCTTCTCAGAACCTTCCTAAGGCTATAAAATGTTTTTGAATATCTTAACAAGTGGTTTATAAACTTAATACATCATTCACAGCAAAACTCTACTTGAAGACTACTCTCTAATCAATTCAAACTCCGAGATAATTACTGGGATATATAAAACAAAAACACGGGATAACTACAACGATATGTAGAAAAACACGGGATTAATATTTGCTATTGAAAATTATAATTTTTGAAGACTATTATAAACCAACTATCTATAAAAAATGAAGGATTAATGAATATTTAAACTTATTAATATTTAAAACACATGTGACAAATATTTATCACTAATACCTAAAAAAGGACAAATAATTGTCACTGTAACACCCCAAAATAATTCAATTAATTAACTTACACTAGTGCAGAAAAGGCTTTTTGTATCGGTTGTTTTGCACTTTTAGTATCGGTTATCTGTCGATACTAATTCGACCGATACTAAATGTCTGACATTTAGTATCGGTTAAATAACCGATACTAAATGTCACTTTTAGTATCGGATTTTCAAAAAACCGATACTAAATGACGTTTTTTTGGTGATTTTTATGTCTTGAAAACGTACATTTAGTATCGGTTATTTAAATAACCGATACTAAATGTCACTTTTAGTATCGGTTATTTAAATAACCGATACTAAATGTCTTTTCAACATTGTGTTTACTGTCTAAAAATTGACATTTAGTATCGGTTATTTAAATTAACCGATACTAAAAGTGACATTTAGTATCGGTTAATTAAATAACCGATACTAAATATCATTTTTTGACAGCAAACACAATGTTGAAAAGACATTTAGTATCGATTATTTAAATTAACCGATACTAAAAGTGACATTTAGTATCGGTTAATTAATTAAATAACCGATACTAAATGTCTTTTCAACATTGTGTTTGTTTGTCTAAAAATGACATTTAGCATCGGTTATTTCAATAACCGATACTAAATGTCACTTTTAGTATCGGTTAATTAAAATAACCGATACTAAATGTCATTTTTTTGGTGTTTTTAGGACTTTTAGCAACAATTATCCTTAATAACCGATACTAAAGTCCCATTTTTAATATCGGGGAAAAAGTTTGTGAGAAAGCTTCTATAAAAATAAATTCACGCAAATCAAAGACCCAAACACCGATGAATTGCTTTCAAGCATTGAACATTGAAGTAGAATTGTTATAGATTCTGATGAACTCATGAACCATACATACCACGTACCATACCCGTTCAACAATACAACAACATGAGTACATACATAAAGCGGAAGGCGTGTTAATGGCTTGTTTTGCGAGAAAAACATAAGAATATGCCTAATACTTGTTTTTTCTCTGCACAGTGCTCATCAAGCCAAGATACAATATCATGACAATGGGTGCACGGCCATCTCCTTCCTCATTAAGCTCATCCATCATCTTCTTAAGTTTACGCCGTTGCATCTCAACAAATTGTCGATGACGATTAACGATGAATGGCTAGTGGAATCTAACTTTGAAGCAACTTTGGATCTTGAACCGCTTTCTCCGGTTGATGATTTGGAACCGTCTTCCCGGATGAATCAAGAGCTTCTTCCACTTTGAGTTGGAGGCAATGCATTCGTAAGAGCAACTCCCACGTCACCCTAAATTAGAGAAGTTAGTCTCGAGTCCCGCGACCTATAATCTTGGTGAAAAAAACATGCACGATACTAAACAAGCTGGGAAAAATGCCAACTTATGATGCGGGACTAACGAAATCACAGATTAATACCACCATAATAAACCACGATTCAAATGCTTTTAATGCCAAAAATGAAAAACTAAATGGAGACTTAAATAACATGGTTATGGCTATATAATTATAAATGTTGCCAACAGATCATCTTAATGAAAGAGGATGATTGTAACACAAGATTTTCCTAAATTGTAGTAGATTCCATTTTATTTATTTTTCCCTTGGCTATTGACAAGTTCAACATTCAGAAAAAGAAATTGATTTATTAGCAATAACATGATACCGCTTCAAAGCTCCAACATCATTGGTTCCATCCCCACACATCAAAGTTACCCGTCCCCATCGTTTTGAAAGTGGTCATAATAAGTTCCTTTTGCTCAGAGCAACTCTAGCAAAAACTCGAGAAAAATTCAACCGTCATTGAAAAATGCGATTCTGAAAGCCGTGTTACGATGTTTAGTAACTTTAGTTTAAGCATGAATTAGAACCTTCACCGATGTGGCAAATCTTCGAATTCATAAAGATTAATGATCTATTTATTATACTACTGATTCGACCAATTGATCGATAATTCTAATAATAACAACCTTTTTGTTTCCAATTCCACCCGTCCACAAGGTGAAATAAATGTAAATTGAAATAGTGAAAGGAAATTAAAAGAAGAATGAATATTGCAAAGAATGCTATCGATTCAACATAAGCTTTTTCGCACTCATGGAAGTTACAATTCATAAAGCAAAAGGGTTATGGCTCATCAGATCTTTTGCCATTCAGTAGTCACAAAGAGAGAGAATCATAATAAACAAACTTGAAATGGGTGAATTCTGTTTATTTATGGTTGATGCATCAAGCTTTGACAAGCAATAAACCAAGTCCACGTTCAAACGAATTACCTTCAAAGTGTAGGGACTCAATGAACTTCAAGGAAGCACAGGTTCCATTATCTCTTTCTGTTATAAAGATCTAGCTATGTGACCCTTACTTTCACGCTTGAATACACTTTGAAGAGAATGTGTTCGGACTACAAACGTACATTTGGATCAGAAAAACCAAGCTTAAGATCTTTATTATGTTTGTCTTATAGATTAGAATAAGAAAGATAGAAAACATCAATTACGAAAACATATATTTGCTAGATTCAATAGTATTTTTTGTGACAATATTCATGGAATAATTCTACTCCATATGGTTTTCCTACTAACAATAACTTCTGTTCTACTCAAAGAAAAGACATGAGTTTATCATTGTTGTCATTGAGAAAATGGGAAAATTCTGATTGGTGCATACAAGAGCAGTAGCAATGATCAGGTGAACACATATACCAACAGAGCAAGGAACCTTCGACAAGGTAAAGTTTAGCCTTTCGACAAGGCTAGGTCCAATGTTTCGACAAGCAGTTGAAAACGGTTTAGTCGAAATTCAAAAAGCAGGGCAGTTAGTGGGCGGTTACTTCCTCTTACGCTTAGTGGGCAGTTACTTTTTCTTACGTTTGTTTCTAGGAGTATAAATACTACTTTGTAATAGGAACTCAGGGTCACAACATAACACAAGAACTCTGAAAACTCAACTTCCAGACAAAAGCGAAAAACGAGTGAACAGATTCATTGTACGTGCTTGTGAACCATCTTTTTTCAATTCAATGCAGTCTTTTACTTTTCTTTTACATTTATTGTATTTACTGCTTTGTTTCATTTTCAATCTTGTTCTTCGTACAATTTACTTCTTTTGAAACCGTTAAAGAACACAAAGAACACAAGGGCAATTGTCCAGAGATTTTCTAGTTTGATCTCACAAACTCAAACTTTAAAACTAGTGATTGTTTGCTAAAAACACCAGCAAACAAATTGGCACGCCCAGTGGGACATTGCCTTTGACTTTGTGTCTTTCTGTCAGTGCATGTATTTGTATGCGCTTGAGGAGTGGTAGAATGGTGCGTACTAATTCTAACAGTGCCTCTAGTTCTAACCCTGTGGTATCACAAGGGCAGGGAACAACCATGGACTCTGTAAGTGTTAGCGTTGGAAATGTTGTAGGGACAATAGCCCCAACAACATCAATAACCGTTCCTGCAATGTCGATGACCAATGTTGGGTCGACGCAATCTATGTCCTTGCCACCTAATGTAGGGCTTCCTTCTAGTCCTTATATGGCAACAGGGAACAGTTTAGAGACACGTTTTCAGAATATGAGTCTACCACCATATCCTTTTGGTATGTATGGCATGCCTACTGGAATGCCACATGTGTCGACCTTTTCTCCTTCACATGTTTCTTCTGAGAGCATACTTGGTCGAAATCCTACTGCATTAACCAATGCGTCTTTGTTGGCGTTAAGGCAACAAGTAGACGAAAGTAATCACGATATGGTTAATATGCTAACCCAACAAATTGGTACGGTTTTTAACCCATTAATTCAAAATACCAATAAAGTTATCAAATGTTAGCAAATCAAATGGGTAGGATTGCAGATTTCTTTGGGGCTCCTACGGGTAATAATAGGCAAGTACCCAATTGTGGGAATAATGCGCCTAATACTCCACAGAGATCAGTTACAGTCGAAGCCCAAGCAGTTATAGGCGAGCAACAAGGGATGGGAAACCATGTCCCTGAAGTAGTTCTGGTAAACCGAAACCAAAACGCTGATAAAGTTGTTCGACAAGTGCAACGACATAATGTTGGCGCTCAAGATAATATAGCCACTTTGGTAGAAACTATAATGGCACAAAATGGCCTTAACATAGGATTACATAGGCAAGATTTCTTTAAGGCCATTTTGTGCCATTATAGTTTCAACGTAGGCTATATTCTTGTAAATTATTAAGGCCCGCAAATGGGAATAACCCTGTAGAGCCTAAGAATGATAGATTTGTGCCTAAAACTTATACTTTTGATGTTACTAAATGTGATGAAATTTTTGATCTTTTAGTAACTGATGGCCAAATAATAGTGCCTAATGGCCTGAAAGTACCATCTATTGAACAGAGAAAGAAAAAGGGTTATTGTAAGTTTCATAATTTTTTGGGACATACTACTGACCGTTGCGTACTTTTCAGGGACATAGTACAAAAGGCAATCGAAGAAGGAAGGCTTAAATTCGGTGACAAGAAGAACAAAGCTCCAATGCAAATTGATGCTGACCCGTTGCATCAAGCTGAGGCCATGTATGCAGAACCTGTAGAAATGAATGTAAACATGGTCGAAGTGAAGATGGTAGGCTCTCCTAATAGGGTTAAGTCGACCACAGAAAAACTCAAGAGTGTCATACGTGTAGATGATGTTACACAAAAGATAACTCAGGCAGAGTACGATGAGAAGGTGCAGTTTGTGTACCCAAAAGCTGAAGAGGAGTTGATAGATTTCCTTAACAGGTGTAAGCTGAAAAACTCTGAAGTGATGCTTTGCCCTAGATGTAGTGTTGTTTTCGACAAGGAGGCAGCCAAGAGTGTCGAAGGTTATGGCATTCGACAACCACTGAAAAGAAAATGGCTAGATAAAAGGCCAAAATTTGACTTCAAAAAAGGAGACCTTCCTTACAAGGCTAAGGGTTCAACTAAGCCTTCGACAAGTAAGCAACAGTTTGTTAACAAGAGTACAACGAAGAAAGAATTCGGGTTGTCAGCATCTGCTAAGTCATTTGTTCCAATGGCAAACCTTCCAAATGAGAAGTGGATACATGCTGGTTGTAAACACTACAAAAATGCTACTCCACAGGTTGAGGCTGTTAAGCCAGATACAAGTGAGGCTGCAAAGTATAATTACAGGAACTGTAACGCCCTAAAATAATTTAATTATTTATTTAATTAAGTTATTTAAGGCTTGCAACATTTAATTAAGTCAATTATTTAGTTGAGTTTATTTTATCTAAAAGGGGTCTAATTTATTTAAGTGGGATAATTAAGATGGGATTTATTTTATTACAGGAGGTGAATTAAATTAATGGGAGTGGTGTAAATAAGGCCCAAGTCCATTAGTGAGCCCAATTCCTAGTCTTTAACCTAAGGGGCCTTTAGGATAGTGCTCATTTTGAGCCAAACAAAGAAAGAAAAAAAAAGAAATAGAGAGAAGGGAGAGATAGGGAGGCCGACGGCCTGCAGTGGAAAGGAAAGGGGAGGATAGGTTTTGTTCTCAAGTTTCCACTAGGTAATGATTCTTAGTCCCTTCTTCACCATTTTTTTTCTTCCTCTTTTAAGTGTTGTAGCCTCCATTTCCTAATTCTTGTTCATTTTGATTCTTCATTTTTACCCCAAGAAGAGTGAAGTTTCGGGTTCCAGCTGAAAGGAAGGTAGGAGCACTTCATTTTGTTGGTTTTTGGTGTTGGATTGAAGTTCCTAGCTCATTCAAGGTTAGGGGGCTCTCATTTACGTTTATAATAAGTTGTATGATATGCATTATGTGTGGAATAGCTCTAGGATGGTTTGATTGTTTGAGTTTTGTGTTAATCTTATGTTTGTTGTTGTATTTGAGTTTAATCTGGTGATACTATGATGCTTGATGTTGGAAATAAATGTGTTGTTAAATGTGCATGCAATGTGTTTGACAAAATGCTCCAATGTGATGAAATATGAGAATATGTTGATTTCATGATGTTGATCAAATGTCTAAGTGAGTGTTGTTGAAGTGGGTGTTGAATTGTTAAATAAAAGTGTTGTTGAAGTGTTTGTGGTGTAGGTGAAGTTGGCCACGGCCTAGGCGCCAAATGCCTAGGAACCGTGCGCCTAGTGTGTGAGTAAAGGCGCCAAGGGTGGCGCAATGTTGTGCGCTGGTGTCGCGTGTGCTGCTGAGCAAGGGCGCCAAGGAAGGCGACACAGTGTGGGCATGTTGCGTGCTGGAGCAGGGCGCCAAGATTGGCGGCCCTGCGTGCGAGTATGTGTGCGAGTGTGTAAGGCGCAGGGAACCAACTGGGCGGCCCTTGTGCGCCCGTGTCTTGTTGGTTGGCGTGTGGTGCGTGTATGTGCGTGTTGTGTGGTGCGGGCGCCAAGTGAGGCGCCACCTTGCGCCTGGGTGCGTGTGTGTGCTTGTGAGTGGCACGGTACAGGGCGCCATATGTGGCTGCCCTTGGCACCTAGCCATGCGCCTGCATCATGGCGTGGCACGCGGGTATGTTGCGCAGGGGCGCCAAATGTGGCAGCCCCGTGCGCCTTGTGTGTTGTGTTGGTCCTCGGTGAGTCAATTTAGTCCTTATGTGACAGTTTGGTCCCTCAGGTGTCAGTTTGGTCCTTGTATGGCAAGTTGGTCCTTGGTGGGACATTTAGTCCAATAATGAGGTGTGTTGTATTGCGGTGATGATTAAGCGGTGTGTAGACTTCGGCCAAAGCGGTGAGTGCCCTCAAGGCTTATATTGTGATTGAAGTTTAGTTGTGAAATGAAAAGTGGCGAGTTTAATAATTGTTGTGGTAAATGTATTGTGTTGCGGTGCATTGTCATGGTGTCACATGAATCATGTGCATTCAGTGGTGATGTAGGCTTCGGCCATTGCGGTGTGTAGGCTTCGGCCAAAGCGGTGTGCCCTCAAGGCTTATTGCAGTGATGATGGATCCACATGCATATTGCATACATACATATACCCATGCCTTCGTGGTGAATCTTGGTGATGCTTAGTTGATCCGTTAATATTGTTTCTTGATGTTATAATTAAATGATAAATGCATTAATTGTTGTGGATTGGTGTTACTAGTTGCCTTCCTAATGTAATGCTTATCCTACTTGTTATTATTTATGTAAAGAGACTCACCCTACTGCTTTTATGTTGCTTCTCATGTCGACAGCGTGTGGTGATCTTGAGTGAAGGTATTCATGCCTTCTTTGGTTGGTCGTGTCAGCTCTGATATGTAGCACCAGGGGAGGGGTGTCGTAGTACTGTTGTTTTTCTTTTAATGTATTAGACTGATACTATTTGGTGCATTGTTGTTATGTTCTCTAGACTTGTTGTCATTCTGCGGTGCTGGAGATTATTTTTATGTGATGTAACTAAACAGGTGTCTGCGGGCTCGTCCCTAAACTATTGTGCTATATATCATGTTGTTTTGTTGACCTCGTGTCATTTGTTGTTCATTGGTTTCTTTAAAGTGATGAAAATGTGACACACTCTTGCATCGATTTTTTTTTTGAAAACTCTGATTTTAGTTATTAAATAGTAAGTAGTAGAAGGGGGTGTTACATTAGTGGTATCAGAGCTGAAGTTGGTCTGTCCGACCAAGTGTCTGTTTGTTGTGTCTGTTGTATCTAATTATGCTCCTTGTGTAGAAATCTGATTTGATGGCGAGACGCAAAGAAGCTGCTTTGGCTGCTGCACTGCAAGCAATAACCCAAGCAATGGGGAATCAGCGAACTGCTGCTGATGAGAATGCTCGTAATTTAGCAACGTTCCAGAGGGAGAACCCACCCACCTTCAAGGGTAGGTACGATCCGGATGGAGCGTTGGCATGGTTGAAGGAAATAGAGCGAATCTTCCGTGTCATGGAGTGTACCCCAGTTCAGAAAGTGAAGTTTGGAACTCATATGCTAGCGGAGGAAGCTGATGACTGGTGGATGGGAAAGAAGCAGAGGTTAGAAGCTGCAGGTGAAGAGATCACCTGGGATGTATTCAAGAGGGAATTCACAAGGAAGTACTACCCTGAGGATGTGCGGGCCAAGAAAGAAGTGGAGTTTTTAGAGTCAAGACGGGGGAACAAGATCAGAAATAATATGCGGCCAAGTTCAAGAGTTAGTCAAATTACACTTATTATGACAATGAGGCCAATCAATTTTTTTCCAAGTGTGTCAAATTCGAGAATGGTCTGCGACCAGATATAAAGAAAGCAATTGGGTATCAAGAGATTCAGGATTTTGCTAAATTGGTTGACAAGTGTAGGATCTATGAAGAAGATAGTACTGCTGCTTACAAGGTTGTGAGGGAAAAGAGGAATGCTCAGTTTAGGGGAAAGCCCTATGATGTTGGTGGAAGTAAAGGTAAGTGGAAGACAAGTGCTGGTAAGAGTTCAAGTGGGGGAGGTGCCTCTGCGGGTGTTGTGTGTTTTACTTGCAAGAAACCTGGTCATAAGAGTAGTGAGTGCTCCGAGGTCCACTGTTTCAAGTGTGGTTGTAACACCCCCTTATCTAATCAATTCGATCTACTAAATTAAAATCAGAGTTTCAAAAATTCCACTCAAAGGAGGGCTACATTTGATGATTTAAAAGGAAAACAGAAATTCAATTAAGTTCAAACAGTTGCACAGCATTATACTAAACATGTATTCATGCGCATCACATCGGCTAAAGGGTCTAAGCCCACAACATAAGGCACCTCGGCCAGTAAGACATCAAGTCATAATACATAGTAAAAGTTACAACAAAATATGATAGTTTTAGTTCAAAAGACTATCTAGCAGAAAATACACAAGATCGGCATAAAAAGCACTAAAAATCTACTCGGCCCCAACCCAGTGTTACACGACCAGAGCAGACACAACCGACTTGAGCTAGGCACAACCATCACTCATGTGTACCTGCAAGTTGCCGACATGAGAAGCAACATAAAGCAGCTAGGGTGAGTCTCTTAACACAAGTAATATAATGTGAAGAAAGCTTAAGGTTAGAGATAGCACTAAAGCACCTCGGTTCAGCTAAAACAACACTCACCGATAGTTCAAACAATCACATCAATTATCAATCAGCTCATAACACAGTAAATTATGAAATGTATGCATGAATGCAACCCAACCAAAGGGCATTATGCAATGAGGTACCTCCACCGTCGTTATTTAGCCTATCGGCTCTCCGTCGTTACTCCGTCGTTATTTTGATATGGAGACCGAAGTCCTACCACATCCGAGGCCGAAACCTCCTCCGTCGTAATATGCACATGAACATGTGACTTCATGACAAATGCAATCACACACCAATCAATCATAACGCATGTGAATGCTTACACCGTCGTTCACCGCCGTTCTACTCCGTCGCTCACACTGACGTCCACACCATCTAGACATCATCACAGTGCTAAGGTCGACCCTACTACACCGGTAGAATCACCCTAGGACCTACAACCGACTTCTCAATCACCTCGGCACTCCATGGTGGACTAATTGTCACACCGAGGACCGCAACGACACTTAGGGTCCAAAATGTCACCTAAGGACCAAAATGGACTTAATCGCTCCCTTACTTATGCACATTGGTGCTAAAATAGCACTCACAGTGGCGTCCCACAATGTGCTAGGCAACATTGGCGCCTAACATCACCTCGGCACACTATGTGTCACCTCGGCTAACTACTCAACATCACCTCGGCACACTATGTGTGTACCTCGGCTAACTACACTCAAACCCTCAATTCGGTAGCGCGCTCACAGTTACGCACTCCCTTACACTAAAATCATCTAAGTCATGGGAATTCACTTCTCAGTATTCCCTGGTTCAGTTCACCTACACTTAGGCACTTGGGCGTTTCACCTCGGTGATGCTACCTCGGCCTGAGGACCTCGGTTCACTACCTCTACACCTCGGTAACCTTAAGGCGAAACACCTATACTTCGGTTTAAGCGTCCGTACCCCTCGCTAATGGTGTTTAGACACATACTCACCCTCAAACTCACCAACAGACCCTCAACACTAAGGCACTCTAAGCGTTGACTTCCCTCAACTCGGTTTCTCTCACTCTAAGCTTAAGGGCACTCGGTTTGCTCTGTTTCTTGACTTAAACCCAACATGCAACCCATATCCAGCTCACCACACTCATGCACTCTCGGATACTCACTCCATTGGCTCCGATCCTCTCCCTACTCTACATGCAAGCTCATTTTCTTCACACTACACCGATTCATACTCTAATGCCTCACCATGCAATGCTCTCTTCATACCTCACAGAACAGAGAGAGTGTTGCACTCCTCTCTCTTTCCCAACTGTTCTACCATCGTATATTCACCACAAATCACAGCAAGAGCAAAACACAGCAAAAAAACATGTTATGAACAACACATAAAGCACACATGCAAGGTGATCAGAACCACTCACACCAAAACACTATCAAACACAAGAAATTACAAGGATTAAAAGAGCCCCTAACTTTGATTATAACCAGTAGACACACTCTCTTCTCTTCTAGCACTTCTAAGAATCCTTCAAGATTTAGCTCACTTCTCCCTTCGGTTCTCTTCTTCTCCCCTCGGTTCTCTTCCTTCTCTCTAAGTCTCACTTCTCTCTCTACTTTCTCAATTTGGAAACTTAACTATTTTTGGAGCAAATGAATTGGTCGCCTACGAAGTCACCAATTAATATGTCCTAAGGGACTTAAATGAGGCCTTGGCCCTATTAGGCCGTGGGCTTCCTCTATCCACACCCTTTCCTAACTTAAACATTTTCCTAAAAATGCCACACAAGATTAACCTTCACTTAATGAATTATTGACTTAAAAGTAAAATGTTGCAAACCCTTAATAACCCAACTAAGTTAGTTAATTGAATTATTTTGGGGTGTTACAGTGGTCAGAAGGGCCATAAGGCTGTTAACTGTGAGAAGAAAGGGGTGGTTTGCTATAACTGTGAAGAAGTGGGTCATGTTAGTGCTAATTGTCCTAAGCCCAAGAGGGAGAGAGCTAAAGGGAAAGTGTTTGCCCTGGCAGCAGGATCCGAGGATGCTAACGAGATTTGAGGTACTTGTTTTATTAACGGTACTCCTTTGATTGCTATAGTAGATACCGGTGCTACTCATTCTTTCATTGCTGCATTGTGTGCTGAGAAATTGGGTCTTGTGTTGTCTTCTATGAGAAGGGAGATGGTTATTGATACTCCAGCTAAGGGTTCAGTAACTACTTCCCTAGTGTGTGCTAAGTGTCCTCTGTCAGTCTTCGGCAGAGAGTTTCTTGTTGATCTTATTTGTTTGCCGTTGGGAGGGTTGGACGTCATTCTTGGTAAGGACTGGTTAGTTGATAACCATGTGCATATTAATTGTTTTAGTAGATCTGTGAGTTTTCTTTCTTCCGAAGAGGAAGAATTCGTTTTGTTGCCTTCTGGTCAATTGCATAGAGCCATGAAGGAGGAAGCTAAGCTGTTTACTTTGATGGCGTCGTTA
The DNA here is from genome assembly GCA_020916435.1 of Oxytropis ochrocephala. Lineage (NCBI taxonomy): Eukaryota > Viridiplantae > Streptophyta > Magnoliopsida > Fabales > Fabaceae > Oxytropis > Oxytropis ochrocephala. The sequence continues at coordinate 93,038,417 of CM037092.1, read as the reverse complement.
TCCGTTGAGAGCCAAGCCAAGATTGATGAGTTGCCAATAGTTCGTGGATTTCCTGAGGTGTTTCCCGATGAAATCCCTGATGTGCCACCTGAAAGAGAAGTAGAGTTTGCTATTGATCTAGTGCCTGGTACTAGACCCGTGTCTATGGCACCCTATAGGATGTTTGCATCCGAATTGTCTGAGTTGAAGAGTCAGCTAGAAGACTTACTTGAAAAGAAGTTCATAAGGCCTAGTGTGTCGCCTTGGGGAGCGCCAGTGCTGTTGGTTAAGAAGAAAGATGGGAGTATCCGGCTTTGTGTTGATTATCGGCAGTTGAACAAGGTGACGATTAAGAATAAGTATCCGCTTCCACGAATTGATGATTTGATGGACCAATTGGTGGGAGCTCGTGTGTTTAGCAAGATTGATTTGAGGTCGGGCTACCATCAAATTAAAGTGAAGGATGAGGATGTTCCTAAGACGGCGTTTAGGACTCGGTATGGTCATTATGAGTATTCGGTAATGCCATTTGGTGTTACTTCTGACGCATGCGGGGTATTCATGGAATATATGAACCGTATTTTTCATGAATATCTTGATCGTTTTGTGGTGGTCTTCATTGATGACATTTTGGTGTATTCTAAGTCTAAGGAGGAGCATGTCAAGCATTTGAGGTTGGTGTTGGAAGTCTTGAGGGATATGAAGTTGTACGCTAAGCTATCTAAGTGTGATTTTTGGTTGAAGGAGGTAAGTTTTCTTGGTCATATTATTTCTGGTGATGGAATTGCAGTAGATCCATCTAAGGTTGATGCGGTGATGCAGTGGGAGGTTCCTAAGTCGGTCACGGAGATTAGAAGTTTTCTTGGGTTAGCCGGGTATTCTAGAAGGTTTATTGAGGGGTTTTCTAAGTTGGCACTTCCTCTAACTCAGTTAACTTGTAAAGGAAAGGCGTTTGTGTGGGATTCCCGTTGTGAAGAAAGTTTCCAAGAATTAAAGAGAAGATTGACAACATCTCCTGTTTTGACGTTGCCTAAATCTGGAGAGCCTTTTGTGGTGTATTGTGATGCGTCTAAGATGGGGCTAGGAGGTGTCCTGATGCAAAATGGTAAGGTAGTGGCGTATGCCTCGAGACAGTTGAGGATTCATGAAAAGAATTACCCTACGCATGATTTGGAGCTTGTGGCAATTGTCTTTGCTTTGAAGATTTGGAGGCATTATTTGTATGGTTCTAAGTTTGAAGTGTTCAGTGATCATAAAGGGTTGCAGTATTTGTTTGACCAGAAAGAATTGAACATGAGGCAAAGGAGATGGTTGGAATTGTTGAAAGATTATGACTTTAGTTTGAATTATCATCCGGGAAAGGCTAATGTTGTAGCTGATGCTTTGAGTAGGAAGTCCTTGCATGTGTCTGCAATGATGGTGAAGGAGCTTGAATTGATTGAGCAGTTTCGGGATTTGAGTTTAGTCTGTGAGGTGACACCTAAGAGTGTTAGATTGGGTGTGTTGAAGATCCATAATGAGTTTTTGGATGTTATTCGGGGAGCTCAGAAGCGAGACATTAAACTAGTTGAATTGGAAGTCGATATTGATCACTCCGAGAGTAAAGATTATGAGATAGATGCGCAAGATGTGTTAAGGTACCGCGGAAGGATTTGTATTCCTAGTGATGAGGAGATTAAGAAGGCAATTCTTGAAGAGGGTCATCGAAGTAAGTTGAGTATCCATCCGGGAGCTACAAAGATGTATCAAGACTTGAAGAAGCTGTTTTGGTGGCCTGGTATGAAGCGTGATGTGGCTCAGTTTGTGTATGCTTGTTTGACGTGTCAGAAATCGAAAGTAGAGCATCAGAAGCCAGCGGGATTGATGCAGCCATTGGACGTTCCGGAATGGAGGTGGGATAGTATTTCTATGGATTTTGTGACTGGTTTGCCGAATACAGCGAGAGGACTTGATGCTATATGGGTGATTGTTGATAGATTGACGAAGTCTGCTCACTTTTTACCGATTAATATTACTTACCCAGTTCCGAAGTTGGCAGATGTAACACCCCCTTATATTTAAAGCTACTTAAACTAATAAAATCAGAGTTTAAAAAAAACTTTCCACGCACCTCAAAGAGGGTGGTACATTTAATGAAAACAACGTCAAACATATTTAAAAAAAATTCAAACTCATCAAGCGCATAAAATGCGTATCATAGTCACATGGATTAAACCATCAAAACAACCTGTTTAACGTTTACAGTAATTCATCAAATAGTTTGCAGCACAGCGGAAATAAAATTGAGTTCACATACTCAATACATAGGTTCAAAATAAGTTCAATACATAACCATAATAAAGCGATACTAAGATCCCAACCCCGGTGTTACTATCAGAGCTGACTCAATAAAACCCAAGAGGCATGGCACCATCACTCGGAATCACCTGTTTGTCGCCACGAGAGCAGGCAACAAGAAATGCTAGGGTGAGTCTCTTTACATAAATTATAACAAGTAAGATAGGCATTATAATTAGAAAGCATCTAGGCAACCACAATACACAATAATAGCTGAATCAACCATCAACAATATCTTATGCAAGTATGAGTATATGCATGTGTGCAATATGCATGTGGATCCATAATCATCACCTCATTTGGCCGAAGCCACATCATCCTACATCCTTCGTCACGTAATGCATATGAAATATGTGACACCATGACAATGCATTAACAACATCACAATTCATCACCACAATTATTTAACTCACCATTTTTGGCCGAAGCCACATCATCATTCATCATTCACCTCAACTATTAATCATCACCTCATCAATTATTAATCATCACCTCATCAACTATTAATCATCACCTCATCAATTATTAATCATCACCTCATCACTTATTAGATTAAATCCCACCTAAGGCCCAAACCCCTCATAAGGAACTTTTCTTCACTTAGGGACCATTTTTGACACACCAAAATTAATTTAGGGACTTAGGAAAATATTTGGCATATTGGGACTAATTAGACACTAAGGGACTATTTAGGGACTTAGGAAAATATTTGGCATATTGGGACTAATTAGACACTAAGGGACTATTTTGTCGCGCCAAGGATTAATTTAATTCTTAGGGACTAAATTGTCACACCAAGGATTAAATTAATTCTTAGGGACTAAACCGTCACTTAGACACATTTGGGTACCTAGGCGCCAAGGGCAGCCAAAATGGCGCCCCATAACTCAACAACTTCAGCCCACACTCACATACTAGCACAGGGCGCCAAGTTGCTAGAAAACTGGCGCCCCTCCCCTGCATCGGTCACCCTTGCACACACACACACACTGCCACAGGGCGCCAGATTCCTAGGGAATTGGCGCCCCCCCTGCCAAACCAACCAGACCGAACACCACCAGCCCAAAACAGAGCCCTGGGCGCCTATTTGCCTAGCAAATGGCGCCCTACCCAGCACCACCATCACACCAGCCCCTAAACACTCCACCAGGCGCCAATTCCTAAGTGAAATGGCGCCCTGTACCTGTTCAGCCCGAGACCCAGCAACCTGGCGCCAGATTGCTTAGCAATTGGCGCCCCCCCTCCCTTTCACCACAACACGCACGCACCATGAAGAACAGCAGCAACCTGGCGCCAAAATGCCTAGCATTTGGCGCCCCCCCTTCCAACCTACACCCAATTTCTTCCAAACAAATTATTTCTCACATAACCACACCAACATAGCCATTGAATTATTTATACTAATCATCATGTTTACATGCTCATGCTCATATAATCAAATCATCAAACATATACTATGCATAAATCACAACTCATGCCTCCATAGCAACAATCAACATGTTATAACCAAAACAAACATTTCAAACATAAATCAACATGTAAGCAACACAAGTTCACACAACACATCATTTCTAAAATTATTCCCACTACAACACACATCCTACAAGTTATCAAAAATGTAATGGAGATTCCCCTAACCTTGGGTGAGCTAAAAACCCTCAAGCAAGCACCAAAGTCACTCAATGAAGCAAGCTTTCCCCCAATTCACAGCTAGGCCGAATGCTCCCTCTCTCTTGGGTGGAATGGAATTCAAAAATAACAAGGATTAGCTTATGTAACTCATGGGAATGGAACATGGAAAGGAAATGAGGGTGTTTAGGACCAAAGTCTTCACTTACCAACACAAAAACTTGAGAAAGTTTCCTCCTTTCCCTTACTCCAAGTTGAACACGTGAGCTTCTCCTTCTTGGGTAGCCATGGAAAAATTTCAAAAGGAAGGAATAAGCTTAAGGAACTTAAAGGAATGGAATAAGGAAGAGAAATGGTGAAGATTAAGACCAAGAATGTGACTTACCACCAAGAATCAAAGAAAAGCTTTCCTCCTCCTCTCCCCCTTGGTTCGCCGTTCAGCTTCTCTCCCTCCTCTCTACTATTCTATTTTTTTCCTTCTTTCTTTCAAAGTGAGGTATGGATACCCTAATTTAGGACCCCTACCCTTTATGACTACTATTGGGCCTAAATAATGGCCCTTGGGCCTTATTCTCCACCCCCACTTATTAATTCCTCCCACCTCCTGTAAATAAAATAAATCCAACTTAGTACTTATTTAAAATAAATTAGACCCCTCTTAGTTAAAATAAACCCAACTTAATGAATTAATTTAATTAAGTGTTGCAAGCCTTAAATAACTTAATTAATTAAATAATTAAATTATTTTGGGCGTTACAACTCTCCCCCTCTTAAAGAATTTCGTCCTCGAAATTACCTGAATCGAACAACTCTGGATAAGCCTCCTTCATCTTGCTTTCCAACTCCCAAGTCATGCTTTCTCCCACAGCTCCTAGCCAAACTACCTTCACCAAATTGATCTCTTTGCCTCTTAAGACCTTCACCTCACGATCCTCAATTCTAACTGGCATTGTCTCCACCGTAAGGTTCCCCTCACCTCTACATCATCCATCTGCACTAACGTGAGATGGGTCTGCACATACTTTCGCAACTGGAGACACGTGGAATACATCATGTAGATTAGCAAGATTAGGTGGCAAGGCCACCCGATAAGCAACTTTCCCAACTCTCTCGAAATTTGATATGGTCCAATAAAACGCGGAGTTAACTTCTTAGACTTCAACGCATCGACCCACACCCGCCGTTGGAGTAACCTCAAAAATACATGATCACCACTGAAATTCTAGATCTTTCCTTCTCTTATCATGGTAACTCTTCTGCATACTACTCTGTGAAGCCTTCATCTTCTCTCTAATCATCTTCACTTTCTCTGTGGTCTCACGCACCAACTCGGGACCTAGCACCACACTTTCTCGGTTTAGACCAACACAATGGAGTCCTACACCTCCTCCCGCACAATGCCTCAAAAGGCGCCATTCCGATACTCGAATGAAAATCATTATTGTAAGTGAATTCAATCGGTGGCAAATGTGAATCCCATGAACCTCCCCTCGCTCAAGAACACATGCTCTTAACAAATCCTCAAGTGATTGAATTGTCCTCTCTGTCGCCCATCCATGCTGGGGTGATATGCTTGAACTCAACCTCAATTTGGAACCCAAAGCCTCTTGCAAACTTCTCCAAAACTCTAAGTAAACCTAGGATCCCTATCGGACACAATACTCGAGGCACACCATGCAAACTTCACAATTGTCTTGACATAGATATCCGCCAACCTCGGAATGGATAAGTAATATTAATCGGTAGAAAGTGTGCGAGATTTAGTCAACCTATCAACAACCACCCATATGGTATCAAACCCCTCATTGTAGTCGTCGGCAAACCACCACAAAATCCATGGAGATACTATCCCACTTCCATTCAGAACATCTAATGGTTGCATCAACCCCGCCGGCTTTTGATGTTCTACCTTAGATTTCGACATGTCGTGCAAGCATACACAAACCGAGCCACATCACGCTTCATACCAGTGCCACCAAAACAACTTCTTCAAATCTTGGTACATTTTCGTAGCTCCGGTGAATACTCAACTTACTACGATGACCTCTTCTAGAATTGCCTTCTTAATTTCGTCATCACTAGGAACACAAATCCTCCCACGGTGCATCTAGCACATCTTGAGCATCTACCACATAATCTTCACTGGGGAGTGGTCAATCCCAACCGCGATCTCAACTAGCTTAATGTCCTCTTTTGAGCTTCCCGAATAACATTCAAAAAGTCATTGTGAATCTTCAACACACCCAATCTCACACTCTTAGGTGTCACCTCATGAGACTAGACTCAAATCTCGAAACTGCTCAATTAGTTCAAGCTCCTTCACCATCATTGCGGATACATGTAAGGACTTTCTACTCAAAGCATCGCCTACCACATTAGCCTTCCCTGGGATGATAGTTCAAGCTAAAGTCATAGTCTTTCAAAGAATTCCAACCATCTCCTTTGTCTCATATTTAATTCCTTACGATCAAACAGAATCTCAGTAATCCTTTATGATCACTGAATACCTCAAACTTAGAACCATACAAATAATGTCTCCAAATCTTCAAGGCAAAAACAATTGCCGCAAGCTCCAAATCATGGGTGGGGTAATTCTTTTCATGAGTTCTCAACTGCCTTGAGGCATACGCCACAACCTTACCATTTTGCATCAAAACACCTCCTAGCCCCATCTTAGACGCATCGCAATATACAACAAAAGGTTCTCCAGATTTGGGTAAGGTTAAAACAGGTGAAGTTGTCAACCTTCTTTTCAATTCTTGGAAACTTTCTTCACATTTGGAGTCCCACACAAATGCCTTTCCTTTGCAAGTCAATTGAGTTAGCGGGAGTGCCAACTTTGAAAACCCCTCAATAAACCTTCTATAATATCCCGCCAATCCAAGGAAACTTCTAATCTCCGTAACTGACTTAGGAGCCTCCCACTGCATCACCGCATCAACTTTGGATGGATCTACCGCAATCCCATCACCAGAAATAATATGACCTAGAAAGCTCACTTCCTTCAACCAAAAGTCACACTTTGACAGTTTAGCATACAATTTTTTCTCTTTCAACACTTCTAGCACTAACTTCAGATGCTCTGCATGATCCTCTTCGGACTTGGAATACACCAAAATATCATCTATGAAAACCACCACAAAACGATCCAAGTAGTTATGGAATATACGGTTCATGTACTCCATGAATACCCCTGGTGCATTAGTGACACCAAACGGCATCACAGAATACTCATAATGCCCATATCTCGTCCTGAATGCTGTCTTTTGAATATCCTCATCTTTCACTTTAATCTGATGATAGCCCGATCTCAAATCAATTTTGCTAAACACCTTAGCACCAACTAGCTGATCCATCAAATCGTCAATTCTCTAAGTGGATACTTGTTCTTGATTGTTACTTTGTTCACCGTCTATAATCAATGCAAAGTCGCATACTTCCATCTTTCTTCTTCACCAAAAATCTCGGCGCTCCCGGGGTGACACACTAGGTCTTATGAATTTCTTCTCAAGTAAGTCCTCCAACTGACTCTTCAACTCAGATAATTCGGATGCAGACATCCTATATGGAGCCATGGACACGGGTCTAGTGCCGGGCACAAGATCAATACCAAACTCTACTTCTCTTTCAGGCGGCACATCTGGGATTTCGTCAGGAAACACTTCAGGAAATTCACGAACTATTGGTAACTCTTCAATCTTAGCTTGGCTCTCCACGGACAATGATGCCATCAATAAAAACAAATTTAGCTTCCTCTTTCAAAACTCTATGCGATTGACGAGAAATGTAACAATGCGATTCTTCCTCCTTAGAAGAAGGAAAGCTCACGGATCTACTAGCACAATTAATATGCACTTGGTTATCAACTAACCACCCATACCAAGAATGATGTCCAAACCTCCTAAAGCGAGCAAATAAGATCAACAAAAAACTCTCTCGCCAAAAAGCGACAGAGGACATCTAGCACACATCGGGAAGTAGTTCATCAACCTTTGGTGGGGTATCAATAACCATGTCCCTTCTCATTGTAGATAAAACAAGACCCAAATTCTCAGCACATAAAGCAGCAATGAAAGAATGTGTAGCACCAGTATCTACTATAGCTATCAAAGGAGTGCCGTTAATAAAACAAGTACCTCTAATTGCGTTGTCCCCCTCGGATCCCGCCAATGCAAATACCTTCCCTTTAACCGCTTCCTTCTTGGACTTGGGACATTTTGCACTAACATGCCCCACCTCATGACAGATAAAGCAAACAACTTCTTTCTTCTCACAGGCATTAGACTTGTGACCTCTCTGTCCACACTTGTAACAACGAACTTCTGGGCACTCAATGCTCTTATGGCCGGGCTTCTTGCAAGAAAAGCATACCATACCTGCAGCTCCCACTCCCCCACTTGAACTCTTACCCTCACCTGCCTTCCATTTTCCTTTGCCTCCACTCACATCATATGGTTTCCCTCGGAATTGAGCATTCTTTTTCTCTCTTACCATCTTGTAGGCTGCAGCACTGTCTTCTTCAAAAATTCTACACTTATCCACTAGCTTGGCAAAGTCTCGAATTTCCTGGTATCCAATAGCCTTCTTAATGTCGGGATGCAGCCCATTTTCAAACTTCACACACTTGGAGAATTCGACTGCGCTCATTTTCATAATAGGGACAAAACTTGACTAGCTCTTCAAATTTGGCTGCATACTCAGCCACTGATTTGTTGCCTTGCTTCAGTTCAAGAAATTCTACCTCCTTTTTAGCCCTCACATCCTCCGGATAATACTTTCTAGTGAACTCTTCCTTGAAGACCTCCCAAGTGATTTCCTCCTCAGCAGCTTCTAGTCTTTGTTTCTTCCTCAACCACCAATCGTGCGCTTCTCTTCTTCAAAGATGTGGGTCCCAAACCTCACTTTCTCGTGTTGAGTGCATGCCATCACACGAAAATACGCTCAATCTCCCTTAGCCAAGTCGTAGCTCCGTCCGGGTCATACCTACCCTTGAAGGTAGGCGGGTTCTCTCGCTGAAAAGTGGCTAGCTTACGGTCCTCGCGTCTTCTCTCGCCCTCTCGCTCCCATAGCTTTGTGCTTTATGGCTTGCGCAAGCCTCCGCTAGAGCAAAGATCAATCCTTCGGGCCATTCTCAACCTAACATCTGCGGCATTAACATTCGTTAAGAAACAATTAACACTACCTCGTTGTCATAGATACTATGATGCACACACTGGCTGCCTACATGCACCGAATCGCTCTCGATACCACTAATGTAACACCCCTTATATTTAAAGCTACTTAAACTAATAAAATCGAGTTTTTAAAAAACTTTCCACGCACCTCAAAGAGGGGTGGTACATTTAATGAAAACAACGTCAAACATATTTAAAAAAATTCAAACTCATCAAGCGCATAAAATGCGTATCATAGTCACATGGATTAAACCATCAAAACAACTTTGCTTAACGTTTACGATAATTCATCAAATAGTTTGCGAAAGACAATGAAATAAAATTGAGTTCACATACTCAATACATAGGTTCAAAATAAGTTCAATACATAACCATAATAAAGCGATACTAAGATCCCAACCCCTGTTACTATCGTAGTGACTCAATAAAACCCAAGAGGCATGGCACCATCACTCGAATCACCACTGTTTGTCGCCACGAGAGCAGCAACAAGAAATGCTAGGGTGAGTCTCTTTACATAAATTATAACAAGTAAGATAGGCATTATAATTAGAAAGCATCTAGGCAACCACAATACACAATAATAGCTGAATCAACCATCAACAATATCTTATGCAAGTATGAGTATATGCATGTGTGCAATATGCATGTGGATCCATAATCATCACCTCATTTGGCCGAAGCCACATCATCCTACATCCTTCGTCACGTAATGCATATGAAATATGTGACACCATGACAATGCATTAACAACATCACAATTCATCACCACAATTATTTAACTCACCATTTTTGGCCGAAGCCACATCATCATTCATCATTCACCTCAACTATTAATCATCACCTCATCAATTATTAATCATCACCTCATCAACTATTAATCATCACCTCATCAATTATTAATCATCACCTCATCACTTATTAGATTAAATCCCACCTAAGGCCCAAACCCCTCATAAGGAACTTTTCTTCACTTAGGGACCATTTTTGACACACCAAAATTAATTTAGGGACTTAGGAAAATATTTGGCATATTGGGACTAATTAGACACTAAGGGACTATTTAGGGACTTAGGAAAATATTTGGCATATTGGGACTAATTAGACACTAAGGGACTATTTTGTCGCGCCAAGGATTAATTTAATTCTTAGGGACTAAATTGTCACACCAAGGATTAAATTAATTCTTAGGGACTAAACCGTCACTTAGACACATTTGGGTACCTAGGCGCCAAGGGCAGCCAAAATGGCGCCCCATAACTCAACAACTTCAGCCCACACTCACACACTAGCACAGGGCGCCAAGTTGCTAGAAAACTGGCGCCCCTCCCCTGCATCGGTCACCCTTGCACACACACACACCCACGGGCGCGATTCCTAGGGGTGGCGCCCCTGCCAAACCAACCGGATCAACACCACCAGCCCAAAACAGCCCACAGGCGCCTATTTGCCTAGCAAATGGCGCCTACCAAAGACCACCATCACACCACTTTCTAAACACTCCACCAGCGCCAATTCCTAAGTGAAATGGCGCCTGCACTGCTCAGCCCGAGACCCGGCAACTGGCGCGCCAGATTGCTTAGCAATTGCGCGCCCTCCCTTTTCACCACAACACGCACGCACCATGAAGAACAAGAAGAACTGGCGCCAAAATGCCTAGCATTTGGCGCCCCCCCTTCCAACCTACACCCAACACACTTCAAAACCTAATTTCTTCCAAACAAATTATTTCTCACATAACCACACCAACATAGCCATTGAATTATTTATACTAATCATCATGTTTACATGCTCATGCTCATATAATCAAATCATCAAACATATACTATGCATAAATCACAACTCATGCCTCCATAGCAACAATCAACATGTTATAACCAAAACAAACATTTCAAACATAAATCAACATGTAAGCAACACAAGTTCACACAACACATCATTTCTAGAATTATTCCCACTACAACACACATCCTACAAGTTATCAAAAATGTAATGGAGATTCCCCTAACCTTGGGTGAGCTAAAAACCCTCAAGCAAGCACCAAAGTCACTCAATGAAGCAAGCTTTCCCCCAATTCACAGCTAGGCCGAATGCTCCCTCTCTCTTGGGTGGAATGGAATTCAAAAATAACAAGGATTAGCTTATGTAACTCATGGGAATGGAACATGGAAAGGAAATGAGGGTGTTTAGGACCAAAGTCTTCACTTACCAACACAAAAACTTGAGAAAGTTTCCTCCTTTCCCTTACTCCAAGTTGAACACGTGAGCTTCTCCTTCTTGGGTAGCCATGGAAAAATTTCAAAAGGAAGGAATAAGCTTAAGGAACTTAAAGGAATGGAATAAGGAAGAGAAATGGTGAAGATTAAGACCAAGAATGTGACTTACCACCAAGAATCAAAGAAAAGCTTTCCTCCTCCTCTCCCCCCTTGGTTCGCCGTTCAGCTTCTCTCCCTCCTCTCTACTATTCTATTTTTTTCCTTCTTTCTTTCAAAGTGAGGTATGGATACCCTAATTTAGGACCCCTACCCTTTATGACTACTATTGGGCCTAAATAATGGCCCTTGGGCCTTATTCTCCACCCCCACTTATTAATTCCTCCCACCTCCTGTAAATAAAATAAATCCAACTTAGTACTTATTTAAAATAAATTAGACCCCTCTTAGTTAAAATAAACCCAACTTAATGAATTAATTTAATTAAGTGTTGCAAGCCTTAAATAACTTAATTAATTAAATAATTAAATTATTTTGGGCGTTACAGCAGATATCTATGTTAAGACAATTGTGAAACTGCATGGTGTTCCTTTGAGTATTGTGTCTGATATGGATCCTAGATTTACTTCTGAGTTTTGGAAGAGTTTGCACGAGGCTTTGGGTTCCAAATTGAGAATGAGTTCAGCGTATCATCCCGCATGGATGGGCGGGACGGAGAGGACTATTCAATCATTAGAGGATTTGTTGAGGGCATGTGTTCTTGAGCAAGGAGGTTCATGGGATTCTCATTTGCCATTGATTGAATTCACTTATAATAATAGTTTTCATTCGAGTATTGGGATGGCGCCTTTTGAGGCATTGTATGGAAGAAGGTGTAGGACTCCGTTGTGTTGGTATGAATCGGGAGAAAGTGTGGTGCTAGGCCCCGAGCTTGTGCGTGAGACCACAGAGAAAGTGAAGATGATTCGTGAGAAGATGAAAGCTTCGCAGAGTAGGCAAAAGAGTTATCATGATAAGAGGAGGAAGGATCTAGAGTTTCAAGCTGGTAATCATGTATTCTTGAGAGTTACTCCAATGACAGGTGTGGGTCGTGCGTTGAAGTCTAAGAAGTTAACCCCTCATTTTATCGGACCATATCAGATTTCAGAGAGAGTTGGGAAAGTTGCTTATCGGGTGGCCCTGCCACCTAATCTTTCTAATCTGCATGATGTATTCCATGTGTCACAGTTGCGGAAGTATGTTCCTGACCCGTCGCATGTAGTTCAAATGGATGATGTGGAGGTGAGAGAGAAACTTACGGTGGAGACTATGCCAGTTAGGATTGAAGATCGGGAGGTGAAGGTTTTAAGAGGCAAAGAGATTAATTTGGTGAAAGTGGTTTGGTTAGGAGCCGGTGGTGAAAACATGACATGGGAGTTGGAAAGCAAGATGAGAGAGGCATATCCAGAGTTGTTTGATTCAGGTAATTTCGGGGACGAAATTCTTAAAGTGAGGGAGAGTTGTAACGCCCTAAAATAATTTAATTATTTATTTAATTAAGTTATTTAAGGCTTGCAACATTTAATTAAGTCAATTAATTAGTTGAGTTTATTTTATCTAAAAGGGGTCTAATTTATTTAAGTGGGATAATTAAGATGGGATTTATTTTATTACAGGAGGTGAATTAAATTAATGGGAGTGGTGTAAATAAGGCCCAAGTCCATTAGTGAGCCCAATTCCTAGTCTTTAACCTAAGGGGCCTTTAGGATAGTGCTCATTTTGAACCAAACAAAGAAAGAAAAAAAAAGAAATAGAGAGAAGGGAGAGATAGGGAGGCCGACGGCCTGCAGTGGAAAGGAAATGGGAGGATAGGTTTTGTTCTCAAGTTTCCACTAGGTAATGATTCTTAGTCCCTTCTTCACCATTTTTTTTCTTCCTCTTTTAAGTGTTGTAGCCTCCATTTCCTAATTCTTGTTCATTTTGATTCTTCATTTTTACCCCAAGAAGAGTGAAGTTTCGGGTTCCAGCTGAAAGGAAGGTAGGAGCACTTCATTTTGTTGGTTTTTGGTGTTGGATTGAAGTTCCTAGCTCATTCAAGGTTAGGGGGCTCTCATTTACATTTATAATAAGTTGTATGATATGCATTATGTGTGGAATAGCTCTAGGATGGTTTGATTGTTTGAGTTTTGTGTTAATCTTATGTTTGTTGTTGTATTTGAGTTTAATCTGGTGATACTATGATGCTTGATGTTGGAAATAAATGTGTTGTTAAATGTGCATGCAATGTGTTTGACAAAATGCTCCAATGTGATGAAATATGAGAATATGTTGATTTCATGATGTTGATCAAATGTCTAAGTGAGTGTTGTTGAAGTGGGTGTTGAATTGTTAAATAAAAGTGTTGTTGAAGTGTTTGTGGTGTAGGTGAAGTTGGCCACGGCCTAGGCGCCAAATGCCTAGGAACCGTGCGCCTAGTGTGTGAGTAAAGGCGCCAAGGGTGGCGCCATGTTGTGCGCTGGTGTCGCGTGTGCTGCTGAGCAAGGGCGCCAAGGAAGGCGCCACAGTGTGGGCATGTTGCGTGCTGGAGCAGGGCGCCAAGATTGGCGGCCCTGCGTGCGAGTATGTATGCGAGTGTGCAAGGCGCAGGGCGCCAACTGGGCGGCCCTTGTGCGCCTGTGTCTTGTTGGTTGGCGTGTGGTGCGTGTATGTGCGTGTTGTGTGGTGCGGGCGCCAAGTGAGGCGCCACCTTGCGTGTGTGTGCTTGTGAGTGGCACGGTACAGGGCGCCATATGTGGCTGCCCTTGGCGCCTAGTCGTGCGCCTGCGTCATGGTGTGGCATGCGGGTATGTTGCGCAGGGGCGCCAAATGTGGCAGCCCCGTGCGCCTTGTGTGTTGTGTTGGTCCTCGGTGAGTCAATTTAGTCCTTATGTGACAGTTTGGTCCATCGGGTGTCAGTTTGGTCCTTGTATGGCAAGTTGGTCCTTGGTGGGACATTTAGTCCAATAATGAGGTGTGTTGTATTGCGGTGATGATTAAGCGGTGTGTAGACTTCGGCCAAAGCGGTGAGTGCCCTCAAGGCTTATATTGTGATTGAAGTTGAGTTGTGAAATGAAAAGTGGCGAGTTTAATAATTGTTGTGGTAAATGTATTGTGTTGCGGTGCATTGTCATGGTGTCACATGAATCATGTGCATTCAGTGGTGATGTAGGCTTCGGCCATTGCGGTGTGTAGGCTTCGGCCAAAGCGGTGTGTGCCCTCAAGGCTTATTGCGGTGATGATGGATCCACATGCATATTGCATACATACATATACCCATGGCTTCGTGGTGAATCTTGGTGATGCTTAGTTAATCCGTTAATATTGTTTCTTGATGTTATAATTAAATGATAAATGCATTAATTGTTGTGGATTGGTGTTACTAGTTGCCTTCCTAATGTAATGCTTATCCTACTTGTTATTATTTATGTAAAGAGACTCACCCTACTGCTTTTTATGTTGCTTCTCATGTCGGCAACGTGCAGGTGATACTGAGTGAAGGTATTCATGCCTTCTTTGGTTGGTCGTGTCAGCTCTGATATGTAGCACCAGGGGAGGGGTGTCGTAGTACTGTTATTTTTCTTTAAATGTATTAGACTGATACTATTTGGTGCATTGTTGTTATGTTCTCTAGACTTGTTGTCATTCTGCGGTGCTGGAGATTATTTTTATGTGATGTAACTAAACAGGTGTCTGCGGGCTCGTCCCTAAACTATTGTGCTATATATCATGCTATTTTGTTGACCTCGTGTCATTTGTTGTTCATTGGTTTCTTTAAAGTGATGAAAATGTGACACGCTCTTGCATCGATTTTTTTTTGAAAACTCTGATTTTAGTTATTAAATAGTAAGTAGTAGAAGGGGGTGTTACAGGAACAATTATAAGGGTAAAAACCCTATGACGAAGACTCAATGGCGTCGATTCCAACGATCAAAGAAGAAAGCAACACTTGCTGCCAATGAGCAAACTCCAGGAAGTTCGAAGGTAGCAAAGAAGGTGACTCCCAAACCTGAAGGAACTACGAAGGTAAACATACATGCTGCAAATCAAGTGAACACTGGGAATAAGGCCAAAGGTAAAGCTATTGTGATAGAAAAGCCAAGAAGGCCTGCAACTGAAAGAATCTTTCCCCCATTATCATCTCTGAAAGTGAAAGATGCTGAGTACGATATGGACGAAGATGTGACTTCAGATTTTGAAGATTCTGAAGGTGATTTTGATGTCATCTGTAATGTGGTGTCCATCCTACCGAGTGAATACGATGTCATTACAGTTCCTAATGATATCGAAGAGAATTTCACTGAAGATATGGCTAACCATAAGCCAGTTTGCTATTATGTGATGAATAATGGTTGTGTCGAAGATCAAATGGCTACTTTCGAAAAGCCAGATGAAGGCATGCAACACCATTTAAAGCCACTGTATGTTCATGCCAAAGTTAATGGCGTAGGCATTAACAAAATACTGGTGGATGGAGGTGCTGCAGTGAACTTAATGCCTCAAGCTTTGTTGAAGACAATAGGAAAGTTCGACACAGATCTGAAACCTCATAACATTGTCTTGACTAATTATGAAGGCAAATCTGGCCAATCCTTGGGGGCCATAGAGGTTGATATAATGGTAGGCACTGTGAAAAGAACTACTATGTTCTTTGTTATAGCTTCTAAGGCAAGTTACAACCTGCTCCTTGGTAGAGAATGGATACATGGAGTTGGTGCTGTGCCTTTAACTCTACATCAACGACTGGTGATGTGGAAAGAAGATGGTCTAGTGGAGTACGTTGAAGCTGACCAAAGCTATTTTCTTACTGATGTGAACCATGTCACAAAAGAAAATTTTGAGAAGCAAATGGCGAATATTGCGCCATGTACATCTTCCAACCAAGCATATATTTCTTCTGACAATGTGCTTGCTTCAGTTCATCTCTACCCAACTCATGGTTTTCTTTGGGAGAGAGAGATAATGGGAGATATAGGTGTTTATCCTGAGGGTGTTCTGCCTCCAACAGGATGGGACACTGAATCTTAAAAAGGTTTTAGATGTCAGTACCCAATGCATGGGATAAAATTACGGCCTACATGGCCGAAAATAAAGTAAAAGCGGCTTTGGAAGCCGAAATAATTCAACAAACAATGGTTGTCGAAGCCATAAATTCGTCTGAAGAAAGTGGTGAAATCATAGATGAAAAACTTGATTGCATTTATGATGATGAACCATTAGGGTTTGAAAAAGATCCTAGAGATTCGACAAGACGTATGCAAGCTCAAGATCCAGTGGAAGAGGTGGATTTGGGAAATGGCTCAGTTAAAAGGCCAACGTACATTAGTGCAAACCTTGATGTTGCCTTCAAAACCCAAGTTATCTCACTATTGCAGGAGTTCAAAGATTGCTTTGCGTGGGAGTATAATGAAATGCCTGGTTTGAGTCGAGAAGTAGTGGAGTTGCAAATACCTATTCGACCAGGAAAGAAACCAGTGAAGCAAACACCAAGAAGATTCGCTCCTCAAATATTGGCAAAAATCAAAGAAGAGATTGAAAGGCTGTTCAAGAGCAAATTCATCAGAACTGGCAGGTATGTTGATTGGTTAGCTAATATTGTACCAGTAATGAAGAAAAATGGAAAACTTAGAGTTTGCGTAGACTTTAATGATTTAAATAATGCAACACCCAAAGATGAATACGCTATGCCGGTAGCAGAAATGCTAATAGATTCCGCAGCAGGATTTGATTATCTCAGTATGCTAGATGGTTATTCAGGGTATAATCAAATCTTTATTGCTGAAGAGGACATGTCGCTTGACAAATTTTCGATGTCCGGGCATTAGGCGTTTATGAATGGGTGGTAATGCCCTTTGGTTTAAAAAATGCTGGTGCAACTTACCAAAGAGCAATGAATTCTATGTTTCATGATTTTATTGATGATTTTATGCAAGTGTACATAGATGATGTGAAGGTTAAATCCTCCTCAGCAATTGGTCATTTAGACCATCTTCGACGTTCTTTTGAAAGAATGAGGAAATATGGATTAAAAATGAATCCAACCAAATGTGCTTTCTGTGTACGTGCATGTGAATTCTTGGGTTTTGTAGTACACAAGAAAGGCATAGAAATTAATCAAAATAAGACTAAGGAATTATGGAAACAAAAGCTCCTTCAACCAAGAAAGAACTTCAGTCATTGCTGGGAAAAATCAAATTCCTTCGAAGATTTATATCAAATCTAAGTGGCAAAACACAAGCATTTTCGCCATTGTTGAGACTGAAGAAAGAAGACGAGTTCAAGTGGGAACAAGTCCATCAAGCAGCTTTTGACGAAATTAAGTCTTATTTAATGAAACCACCAATTTTATTGCCTGTTATTAGAAACAAAATGCTGAAATTGTATATAGCAGCTTCTGATAACACAATAGGTAGTATGTTAGCACAAGAGGATGATAATGGTGTCGAAAGAGTCATTTACTACCTTAGTAGGGTTTTAATTGATGCTGAAACAAGGTATAGCCCAATTGAAAAGTTGTGCCTTTGCTTATATTTCTCATGTACGAAGTTAAAGCAATATATAAAGTCAGCCGATGTTTATGTTTATTCTCATTTTGATGTTATTAAACATATGTTATCAAAACCAATGTTGCATAGTAGAATTGGTAAATGGGCTTTAGCTTTGTTAGAATATAACTTAACTTATCAGCCTCTTAAATCAATCAAAGGACAAGTGGTTGCTGATTTTATAGTAGACCATTCTGTTGTCGAACATGAGATGAATTCGTTAGACATACGTCCTTGGAAGTTATACTTCGATGGCTCAAGCCATAAAAATGGAGTTGGTATTGGAATTTTAATTATTTCTCCAGATAATATTCCAACGAAGTATAGATTTAAAATTCGAGACTTCTGCTCCAATAATGAAGCTGAGTATGAGGCTTTGATAGTAGGCCTTAAAATTTTACTCGAGTTGGGGGCAAGTCATGTAGAAATAAAAGGTGATTCTCAATTAGTTGTCAAACAATTGACAAAAGAATACAAATGCATCAATGAACACCTTATTAAATATTTTATTGTTGCCAATACTGTGTTGAAAAGGTTTACATTTGTACACCTAGAACATTTACCACGAATTGAAAATCAAGTGGCAAATGAGTTGGCACAAACTGCTTCAGGCTACAAAGTTTCGAAACAAAGCCTAGAAGAGTTAATTGAGATAAAAGACAAACTCATTTCAAATGACTCTCTTTATAATGACACTTCCTCAGCATTATTGTCAACACCAAAAACTCGGGGGGCAATAAATACAAACGAAGTGTTTGTCGAAAAACGTCACATTTTTGATAATATTGACTTAGCAGAAATTTTTGCTCTTGACAATATGATTGATAATGATTGGCGGAAACCTATTGTAGAATATTTGCAAAATCCTACAGGGAACACCAATAGAAAAGTGAAGTACAGAGCTCTGAGCTATGTGATAATTGGGAATGAATTGTTCAAGCAAACTCCTGAAGGGGTGTTATTAAAATGTCTTAGTGAAAATGAGGCATACTTAGCAGTTTCTGATACGCATAGTGGAGCATGTGGTTCACATCAAGTAGGCCACAAAATGAAATGGTTATTGTTTCGACAAGGACTGTATTGGCCAACTGTTTTGAAAGATTGTATAGAGTTTGCTAAAGGTTGTCAAGAATGCTAAAGCATGTGCCTGCAAATGAGTTACATTCTATAGTGAAACCTTGGCCATTTAGAGGATGGGCTTTAGATGTGATTGGGGAAATAAAACCAACTTCATCAAAAGGCCATAGATACATCCTTGTAGGGATTGATTACTTCACTAAATGGGTAGAAGCAATACCTTTAGCCAATGTTGATCAAGAAGCAGTAATAAAGTTTATTCAAAATCATATCATTTATAGATATGGAATTCCAGAAACCATTACTACAGACCAAGGTACTGTTTTTACTGGTCGAAAAATGGTAGAGTTTGCTTCTGAAATTGGTTTTAAGTTATTAACTTCGACACCGTACTACGCACAAGCCAATGGTCAAGTAGAAGCTGCCAATAAAATCATTATTAATTTGATTAAAAAACATGTTGGACGAAAACCCAAAAATTGGCATAGCACTCTTGATCAAGTATTGTGGGCGCGCTTGTCGAACTTCACCTAAAGAATCTATCAACACTACTCCTTACAGGTTAACATTTGGACATGATGCAGTGTTACCTGTTGAAATTTGTTTACAATCAACAAGAATTCAGAAACAGTGGGAAATCCCTTCTGATCATTATTGGAATATGATGATTGATGAATTGGTTGATTTAGACGAAGAGAGGTTGTTGGCTTTAGAAATGCTCATTCGATAGAAAGAGAGAGTAGCTAAAGCTTATAACAAAAAGGTTAAGTTAAAAACCTTTGAAGAAGGAGAGTTAGTGTGGAAAGTCTTGTTGCCTATGGACAAAAAAGATAGAGTTTTGGGTAAATGGTCACTAGGGTGGGAAGGCCCATTTTGCGCATTGCAATTCTTTTCGAATGGTGCTTATGAAATCGAAGAGCTAGGTGACGAAAATAGAATATTTAGAATAAATGGCAAATACTTGAAACAGTATAAGCCAACGTTGACTGAGATAAGAGTCGAACAAACGTAGATAAACGAAAATTGTTCACAAATGGTAATATGTAAGTGCAAAATAAAATTACATAGCCATTGTCAGATTTTTAAATTGTTACAGAATCTTAAAGGTTCTTCAAAGAGGTTTTGAGCCTCTCAAGAACATTAGCACTTAGAGAAATGGAAGTCTCGAGAAGGTTCAGTTCTCTGTCGAGCTCAGCAAGGGTAACTTGGTGTTGATTGGCTTTTTCCAAATGAGCTATGGCTGTCAACGCTTCAGCCTCTTTCTTCGACGAAGAAGAATTCCCCATCCTTGCTTGAACTAAGCCTTTTTGATACTCAGCATTTGACAATTTGGTCTGAATAATTTTTATCTCTTCGATGTAGCGTGTGATCTTCGCGTCCCACTCAGCAATCTCTTTCTCGTCCTTTTCTTCCTGTGCTTCAAGAGCTTCAATATTATCTTGAGCAACCTTAAGAGAGGCAAGTTCTTTTTGACGAAGTTGATTCTCTTGAGCTTTGTGTTTGAGAAGGTTGGATCGTTGTTTGATCAGAAGAGAGAGTTGCTCGAAGAGAGGACCAAACTTTATAAAGAAGGTGAGAAGATCTTGAGGAGAATCTGACTTGGTTATTTTCTGAATGAGTGATTTAATTTCGAAATACTCAGAAGGGTCTTGTTCAATCTTCGCCACGAGATTCCCCTCTAATATTTTAGCCTTCAATTGACGAAGTAGACTCTCTGTCGACTCCTGGTTGATAGAGTTGAGAGAAGTATTTGAAGAACTGTTGGCCAAATGTGTTGACGAACTTTGAAGACTCAGCATAATCTTCAAAGCTGCCAAAGGATCCTTCTTCTTCAGTTCAGACAACTCTTTGTCACTGACAGCACTATTGGTCGACTCTTTAGCAGAAGTATCTTGGCTTTCAAGTTCATTCTTTATAAGCTCTTCTTTTCCTTTATCAGTCATAACTTCGTCAAGCTTCCCTTCAGAAATGGCCTCTACTTCCAAGTTTTTATTTTCTGGATCCTTGGGTCCCAAAGCTTGGGTATTTTCTTCAGCAAGAGCCTCTTGTTCGACGTTGTCAATATTTGAGGTGGTTGCGCCAACAATTTGAAGCTCAGGTTCGACAATTTCTTGAGGAATTTCCTCAATGGCTACACCAGATGGTGATGAGGGCAAAAGAGGTCTTGCAGAAGGAAGCTCTTGTGTCGCAACTTCAGTCGAAGGTTCAATGACAGGAACAACAACAGGTTGTTTATCTACCTGTTTACATTAAGTTATACTAGTTATGTCGAGATTAGAGAGTTGTGAAACAAAAAAGGTTCAAGATAAGTTCGAAAGAATATTCACCTTAAGCTTTTTTGGTGGAGGAGAGAACTGAAGTTCAGAAGGCTCGTTAATAATGATGCCTTTGGTTGCCCTTTGAGGATCAAGTAGAGTTCTTTTTCTGGATCGGTGTATAAGAGGAGCATTGTCTTCATCACTTTCAGTATCCTGAAAAGAAAGTTCAATTTGTAATGCAAGTGATATCACAAAATAAGTGATAAGTTTGAAAGAAATTTCGACAGAATGATGAGGTTTATATATATTACCTCAGAACTGGAAGAGATGACTAGTTTCCCTATAGTTTTGATTTTCTGAGGAAGGCTTGGCACTTTGGTTATTTTCTGGAAGAAGAAAATTTTCGACATGATTGAAAGGTCATACTCAAAAAAAACTTGAAATAGGTGGAAACAACATACCTTTTTTGGGGTAAGATTTGGAGTGGGACTTGCTTCAATTTTCTTCTTGGCTTGTGGGGAAGATTTCGTTGTTATTGTCTTGCTTCCTTTGCCCTTCGGCTTCGCTACAGTTTTTTCTAATGTCGAAAACATTGATGAGTAAGCAGCAATGAAATTCAACTACAAGTGTCTAAGTCTTAAAAAACTTTAAGTGTCGAAAAGGTATATACCTGTGTTTCGTGAAGGAAAAGCAGACACCAATTTCTTCAAGAGATTTTTATCAAAGGTATCATTGGCTTCTCCAGCAGCAGCAGTGTAATACTTGGACCACCATTCATGAAACTTTGCAATGCATGAAAATCTTGGATTGTAATTGATAGGCTCGAAGTTCAAAGCCCTGTAGTGGAATTTCTTGAAAGCTTGTTCATAAGCTTTCTCTGTTTCTGGACTTGTGAAATCTCGCCTATGGAAGTATACAAGTGCAGGTCGAATTTGGCAGAGCCCAAATTGCCTTGCAAAGTAACTTGGGAAGTATCTGGTGATCCCAAGATTATTTTTATTTTTGCTGAGTGTGAGCCTTGTGGAAAGGAGTGCTGGCGAAAGATAAGCTTGCCAAATTTGGTTGGTCTCTTCAGCATGTTCAACAGAGGAAGGGGGAAATGGTCTTCTAAACCAAGTTGGCCCATAAGGTCTTTGTAAAAAAGGAGCCATGGAGTCTGTGAAATTGGTGCAGTTCAAGAAGATTTCGAAGCAAATGGAGAAAGATTCTTCTGCAGAAAGGCCTATTTGCTTAGCCTTCAACTGTGCTAGTCGAACCCCCTCAGTTCTTCTTGTTTCCAGAGATGGTTGAACTAATTTGGGAATATATAGGCCAAGTCTAGATTCAAAAGTAGCTAAAAGCCACAATTGTAACAGCCACATAGGACCAGAAGCCAGGAATTTGGTCGTTGGTTCATCTTCCCTCAATTCAAAGACAGCATTGTCAAGGTGTTGGTGAAGAGAGCCTAAAATCAATTTGGCAAGGTTGATGTTCTGTTTTGCATGAAGTTGGGTAGCTAAGGGGATGAAAGATTTGGAAACTTGAAGAGAACGTGAGCAAAAAACAAAAAGGGATAACCAAAGGGTTAGAAAAGCTACATGTTCTAAATCTGATACTTCCTCAGAGTCAATATTATGATGGTCACTAATGTAAGGGGCGAAAGAAGCATTAGTGAAGTTGAAGTCATAATCATTGGCAAGAAGTTTGGGATTGAAAGTTTCACCTAGAGGTTTTAAACCTGTAATGGCAGCAACATCTAGAAGAGTGGGAGATAACATACCACACTTAAAATGAAGGCTATGGGTGGCACAATCCCAGAATTGCATTGCTGCCAAGATTAAGGTACTATCATATCTAGGCCCATACCTCGACAATTGGATAAGGTCAAAGATACCTTGTTGTTTCCAAACAGTGGCTTTCTTATCCTCTATTTTGTTAAGCCATTCTAGATAAACTTGTTGTTCAACCCTAGGGGCTGACCTAAAAACCCTAAGAGGATTATTCAAAAATTCTAAGTGAAAAGGTGTTTTAGCAAAAACCCTAGGTTGGAGACGAAGAGGACTAGGGAAAATTTCTGAAACTTCATCATTTTCTAGTAAAATGTTAGGCAAAGGACCCAAAAAGGCATGGGTATAAAGTTCAGTTGAGGGAATTAATACCTGGGTTTGCCAAAGGATTGTTCGTTCGTCAGCAACGTCAGGTTCATCAACAACGCCTCCAATGGGCTGAGTTTTTCTGTGCTCGTCATTTTTCTTTGAACTCTCGGGTTTCGTTGCAACAATAGATGTTGAAGCCATGAGTATGAAAAGAAAAACGCAGGTTTGAATCTGGGTTTAGATTAAAGAAAAAGATGAAAGTTTGCAGCTTTCGTAAATTTGGGTTTTTTCTGCAAAGTTCAAAGAGAAAGAATGCAAAGAGGTTTTCACAAAGCGTCAGGTGAGTAAAAGAAGGAGATGAAAGGGTTTAGCCGTTTATATATGTTTGGAAGCAACAGTAGTTCACACGTTCACCATAACTCGCACGTTTGCGACCTTTGAGGGACGTGATGGCCCACCAACTATACTATGTGTGCCAATGAAACGGTTTACTTTATCTGTGCAAGTCATGATGACTACTTTTTCTCTCACTGCTGAAGTGCAAAAGGCGGTAGAAGTAAATGTTGCACAGTATTCAAAAAATGCCATTTCTTACCTTCATTCATCATTTCGTCGAAAGAAACATTTTTTGGGGGGCAATCTGTTATCCCAAAATTTCGACAATACATTAAATGGAGTATTAAATAGGTTTGATTCTCCATTAGTGATGTCTAGGAAACTACAAGTCAACATCAAGTCAATTCACCATCAATTCGACAGAAAAGGTTGCTAAGTGTTGGCAATGGGAGTGAACTTCGACAAGACTGGTACTTAGAGTTGTGGAAATAAGCAGAGCAAGGAACCTTCGACAAGGTAAAGTTTAGCCTTTCGACAAAGCTAGGTCCAATGTTTAGACAAGCAGTTGAAAACGGTTTAGTCGAAAGTCAAAGAGAATGGCAGTTAGTGGGCGATTACTTCCTCTTACGCTTAGTGGGCAGTTACTTTTTCTTACGTTTGTTTCTAGGAGTATAAATACTACTTTGTAATAGGAACTCAGGGTCACAACATAACACAAGAACTCTGAAAACTCAACTTCCAGACAAAAGCGAAAAACGAGTGAACAGATTCATTGTACGTGCTTGTGAACCATCTTTTTTCAATTCAATGCAGTCTTTTACTTTTCTTTTACATTTATTGTATTTACTGCTTTGTTTCATTTTCAATCTTGTTCTTCGTACAATTTACTTCTTTTGAAACCGTTAAAGAACACAAAGAACACAAAGGCAATTGTCCAAAGATTTTCTAGTTTGATCTCACAAACTCAAACTTTAAAACTAGTGATTGTTTGCTAAAAACACCAGCAAACACACTGATATATAAAAAACACAAGATAAATATTTCTTATTGATAATCTACTATCTATCTTTTACTATATACTATAATCTACTAATCAACTTAAATAATCAAATGAAACTATGAGATAACTCCACTGATATACAAAAAGTAAAGGGATCTACACTATATTTATACATCAAAACCACCTATAATGTTACCAATACCCTCATTCTATCTAAAAGACACCTCAAATCTTTGAGGGCACAAATGTAAATTTATTTACTCTTCCCACACTTTATTATACTCTCTTTCTTCCTTTTTTCATTTTTTTACACTCTCTTTCCTCCTTTTCACTTTTCTATTACCCTCTATTTCTTACTTACTTCTCTTTCTTCTTACACTCTCCTTCATCCTTTTCATTTTTCCCTTACACTCTCTTTCGTCATTTATTTATTTTTACTTTAATTTTATTTTTCACATAAACAATTATTCTATTTCTCTTATCACTTCACTTTATTTTTTTTATCTAAATTTCTAAATTTATACAAACACTACTCTACTAAAATTATCTACTATCACCTCTTATTGGTAATCTACTATCTATATTTTACTATCTACTATAATATACTAATCAACTAAAATAATCAATTGAAACTACGAGATAACTGTACTGATATATAAAAAACAAGGGATAACAGTAGTGGTATATTAATAAACACAGGATGAATATTTCCCATTGATAATTATGATTTTTTTTAACGGAAGATAATTGTAATTTTTGAAGACTACTGTAAACCTACTATCTAAAAAAACATGAAGACTTAATGACTGTTTAAACTTATTAACATTTAAAACACACGTGACAAATATCAGTCACTAATACTTAAAAAAGGACAAATAATTGCCACTAATATATAAAAAAACACAGGATAACTGCACTGATATATGGAAAAACACGGCATTAATATTTTTCATTGATAGTTAATTTTTTTGAAGATTACTATAAACCTACTATCTAAAAAACAAGAAGATTTAAGGACTATTTAAACTACTGATTAAAATTTAATACAAATATTTCTTATTGATAATCTACTATCACTCTTTTACTATCTCCTATAATATACTAATCAATTAAAATAATCAATTCAAACTCCGAGATAATTGCACTGATATCTAAAAAAACACGGGATAACTACAGCGATATGTAGAAAAACACGAGATTAATATTTGTCATTGATAATTATAATTTGTGAAGACTACTATAAACCTACTATCTATAAAAAAAAATGAAGGCTTGTGTGTGTGTGTGTGTGTGTGTGTGTGCGCGCGTTTGTGTAAACAGGGGATAAATGCACAATTGTTTTTAAATTATACTTTTACAGTTTTAGATTTTACTGTTTATCAATTTTTTATTTGAAACTCTTTTTTTATCTACTTTAAATTTGTCTTTATTTTCACAGGTAATGCTTAGATGATTTAAATACTGTCTAAGTTCATTCATAAAAAAATATGATAGCATCCGTGAGTATGCACGGGTATCCTATGTTGAGATAAAATCCTTTTTGATATATGGTTTTAATGATAACAAACCTTATGAACTAAAGCTTAAGTATTCTGAATGGTGTTCTACTAATGGGTGTCTTGAGTTTGTTGAAAAGAACAGGTTTCTTTCAAGTGGACATGCTAGAAGCAAATTAGATCAATCCATTGCATGCCATTCTCAACAAATTGAAGAATCAGAGTAGCACCAACAAAGTTACAAGAATAGTAATGCAAGCTTCATGAAGACATATTATCTTTACTATTACAATGTGTGGGACTAGGAAATTCACAAAGAGAAAAGAGAAGACATTAGGCAATCAGAGTAAATGCAAATCATCTAAGTGAATTCCAATCAAGAGAGTCCTAATAACCTAATGACTAGATGGATCAAAGGTTTCTACAAGTCTCTACAAAGGAGATTCTCATAGTCATTAATCAGGTTATATTCTACCAATGCTCTCTTACTCAAAGGTTCAAAAAGCTTATCAAGAAGCATATCAAAGAGCAAGACTAAAACATGCAAAAAGTCAAGGGTAGAAATAAACATAAGAAGGTTCACATATGAGAAGGTTCAATAGTTAAAGAAGGTTAAAATAGTTGGAGAAGGTTCAAAGATAAGAAGGTTCAAATAAGCAACCTACTCTAGGAAACTTCAACAACTAAAGAACAATCACTCTCATTGATGAACTGAAGAAGAGGTACTCAATGATTTTTCCTAAAAGCATCAAAGTTTATTGGGTTGAGGAATAATCATTTGAGAAAGTTTGACTAAATCAATGTAAGGTTTGACAAAGTCAAGAGAAGGTATTAGAAAAGAGAAGGTAATAAATGATTCTTCCTAAGAGCATCAAAGTTCATTTATTTGAGGAATAATCATTGAGAAGGTTTAACCAGAGCCAAGACTTAGCAAACTAAGGCTCTACCATGGTCTACAATATTGGTATATTATAAAGGTAGAAAAGCCTTGAGAAGGTTAACTCATGAGAAGCTTAAAAAATAAAGTCAACGAAAGGTTTGACCTTTCTACGAAGGTTGGTGAAAGTCAAGCGGAAGGTTGACTAAAAGTCAACACAAGGTTGACCAATAGTCAACGAAAGTTTGATTGAAGTCAACGGAAGGTTGACCTATTCCATAAAGAGAGTACGAAGGTTGATTGAAGAAGCTTAAAAGAAAAAGTAACTTTCTACGTAGGTTGATCGAAAGTCAAGCGAGAAGGTTGACCAGAAAGTCAACGAAGTTTGACCAAAAGTCAACGAAAGTTTGATTGAAGTCAAAAGAAGGTTGACTAACAAAACACCTTGGAAGTATAAAGTTCAATGTTAAGAAGGTTAAAGTGAAGGAAGAAATAATGTTCGGAAGGTTCTTTGAAACCATATCAAAATTATCCCAAACACATTAACTCTTCTTGAATGATTTTAAGGTGAATTAAATGAAGATTCCAAGTCATAAAATGTGCTGAAAGTTTGAATATAAAAGGAGGTAATGAATGATTATTCATATGGCACATTTGAGGTGTTTTAAGCTTCAGAAGGTTGATTCAAATTAATGCCAAGTCATCCAACTGTTTACAAATGAAGCATAGCATTGTTGAGTAGACTACTAGAGAGAGTACAATGTCGAGAAAAGAAGGTTGAATGTGTCGGTTAAAGCATAAAGACAGACTTCAGAAGGTTCAAAAGCTGTCAACTTTTGTACCTTACTTAAAGTCACTCCTATGGACCAAAGGATACTCGAAAGAGCTCCATTCAAATTTCTAACAGCTATATTCAGTCTCCATGGCTATTTAAAGGCTGGAATTCGAAAGTTCAAAGCATGAGTTTGGGTTGGAACCTCTCATCATTCAAGCTTCTCAAAGAAACATCCAACCTTCTCATCCCACACTCCAAGCTTCTAATGTAAAATTCTGGGATTCTTTTAGTGAGTGTGTGTTAGCTTGATGAGCATCATTGTATACACTTTGTGTAATTTATTCTCAAGCTCTTAAACATCCCAAAACCCCAAAACCCTTATTGTAAGGAATATTGTGCTTGTTTCTCAACAGACTACCTAGTTGAAGGTGAGTGGTGTTGGTGATTCTAAGTTGTAATTCTCTCAACAAACTACCTAGTAAGAGGTGAGTGTTGTTGGTGATTCGGTTTGAAGGTTTCTCAACAAACTACCTAGTGAAAGGTGAGGGTTGTTGGTGATTCAGTTCAAAAGTCTCTCAACAAACTACCTAGTGAAAGGTGAGTGTTGTTGGTGAGTCTAAGTTGTAGGTGTCTCAACAAACTACCTAGTAAGAGGTGTGAGTGTTGTTGGTGATTCGGTTTGAAGGTTTCTCAACAAACTACCTAGTGAAAGGTGAGGGTTGTTGGTGATTCATTCAAAAGTTTCTCAACAAGCTACCTAGTGAAAAGTGAGGGTTGTTGGTGATTCTCTGTGTGAAAGTTAGAACTTGTCTTTTGTGTGTGATCAAAAGAGAGTGGAGGTGAAAGTCTTTAGCAAGTGAAGCTAAAGCAAGTGTAAAATCTATTTGGAAAATAGTGGAAACTCTCACGAGGACGTGGGGAGAGGAGTAGCCAGGTTTGGGTGAACCTCTATAACTCTACTGTGTTATTTACTAGCTTTCCTTACTATCTTCTAACATGCTATAACATATTCACCTTTGTCCAAACTATGAGAAGGTTGATTTATTCAACCTTACGAAAATGGTTTTTAACTAAGAACTTATAATCTATGATTTAATCTCAAAGTTAAAACCAACATATCTCTTACAAGCTATTATTCATGACTATCCTCATCATTAAGAAGTTAGTATCTTATATTGATTATCTATTATTACTAACCTTCTTCATTGAGTAGTTAGTGTTTTATATTGACCATCTATTGTTACTAACCTACTCATGAATTTTATGCATAAAACATATACTTTGTTTTAAAAACATTTATAGAAGCTTCAATCAAAAATGATTTCATTCTCACAAGCTTCTCTACATTAAAGAGTTTATCCTTCACATATATATGTCTTGGTAATATGTTCCTCAAGTTATCAAACACTGAATTACCATGCTCAACAAAAGGATAAAATTCATTTGATGAACAAAATGTTTCTATGCATAAATACAACACAAGACTCATTATGAATTGAACTTACTTAACTAGAGAAGGTTCAATACATGGAACCTACTCAAGAAGAGTATGTCTTGTGAAATTGTTTTAAGCTAACTATCTCATCTCCAAGTATCAACTTGAGAGGACATTTTCTAAGTTGCAGGATATAAATTTTCAAAGGGTCACAATTCAACCCCCCCTTCTTGTGACTCTATATGCCACTTCATCCTACTAGTATCTTTTATCAAAACACCCACCACCAAAAATACCAAACTACCCTTCTCTTAAACTAACTTTTTTTTTCTATCTCACTTTTTATCAACTGTATCTTTTATCAAAACACCCACTACCAAAAATACAAAATTACCATTCTCTTAAACTAATATCTTTCTTCCTCGAACTCTATCTCATTTTTCTATTTTTCACTATATATATATATATATATATATATATAATGGGGATTCCAAAAAAAACTGTTTATTTTGGTGTCAGATTTTTCTGACAAAAATACCCTTAGTGTAAGTAAAAAAAATTAATAGACATAACCACCTACTAACACACCCACTACCACACCAATACACCACCAACCTATGAAGCCCCGATACGGGATACGATACGATACGCGGATACGGAAAAATTTTGAAAATCAAGATACGATACGACAGGGATACTTCAATAAAAAATTAAATTAAAATTTAAAAATATAAAACCTAACTAAAGATAATTCACTTTACTAACTGACAATTGCTCATAATATTCAATAGATATGATCACATTTACAAAAAAAATACTTGTGATCAAAATGGGTAAGCATAGTTAAATGTCTATTGTTCCTCCTACGAACATGTCACAAAAGATATACAACTTACAATATATAGCCAAAAAATTACATCATAAGTCATATCCAAAAGAAGTTTAGGCTCTACAGAATTGCCTACTTTTCGCTACTTAACATTAACCGTGTCATTCTCCTCTCCTCCATTTCCATCATCAAAAATTAACATAGCTTCCAACTCTGGTTCATCAAGAGACATCTCTGCTAATTCAATTCCAACACCATCAATTGGATCATGTGCATCTCCACTAATGTCCCACATCCTTGTCTCTCCTTTACCATATCCTTCATCTTTCCTAGACAAAAGACGAAGATTGGTATGCACATAAACCAAATCTAGTGCCCTTTTTGGATCCATTTTATTTCTCTTCAAAGAATGGATAAAAGAGTAAGTACCCCAATTTCTCTCGCAACATGATGAAGAAGAAGGATGCACAAGAAGTTTTAATGAAAGCTTTTGGAGTAAAGGGGTAGAAGATCCATGCATCACCCACCATGTTTTTGCATCTAAGGTGCATCTATCTTCAATTGAATCAGAAGAAGCAAAATCACCACCACAAGATGAGAAATCAGAGAATTCTTGACAAACTTTATTTCTCTCCTCATGATCTTCAAAATATCTTTTTAGACACTTATTCCTCTCTCTAGAAATGTTACCTTCTTGACGAGGAGGAACTCTATTTGAAGATTCACAAATCCACACACTACTATAATACCTAAAATAAAATAAAATAAATGCATTAAGAAATAGAAGGACTATTCTAATTACCTTGGATTATAAAGAATTCCAGTTTCCAGTACTAAGAAATAGAAGGACTATTCTAATTCAAAGACAAATAGTAATACAAAAATTACCTTGGATTCAATGAATGTGCCAAGCAATGAAGTGGTGTAGAACTTTTGGTCCATCTAGAATTGAGAACAACATGAACAACATTATAGATATTTGTGTTCACTAGTTCCCAAAGAAATTGGCAATTTGAGCGAATAAATCTCTCGTAATTCTAAAACTTATAAAAGGTGATATTTGTAAATGAGTACACTAATCACGTGGACCGTTTAGATATTTGTGATCTTAATTTATGTATCAACTACATGGTCACATATATCGTCAACTCACAACCGGAAGTTTGTGAGATTGTTTGCTCAAATAATTTGAGTAAGAAGTCATTATGTGAATTACCTTGAAATCATTTTTTAAGTGTTGTATACGTTCATTCATAAAATGGTCTTGAAGAACCATTCTTTAGACGTCTAAAGTTGATTCTATTACCAATACTTATGAGATAAGAACTTCCAATTTTTACTTTGGAACATGCACTTTGTACGTTGCAATATTGATTTGCATTAGGCCAACAAGTTATCATACTTCTCCCCTTTACATTTTGTTTTTGGTCACGAACTAATATTTCCCATCTTAGAATTTTTGGATGTGCAGTGTATACTCCAATTTCTCCCAATGCACTATGATGGGTCCTTAAAGAATTTTGGGAATATATATATTGGATATAAATCTCCACGTATAATAAAGTATCTTTAGCCAACATCTGGAGACTTGTTTATAGTCCAGTTTGATGATTATCATTTGACGAATTAAATTTCCCAATATTAGGGGGAGAGAATAAGCAGCTGGAAAAATTGATCAGTTGGAATGAATTATCATTGTCTCATCTTGATCCTCAAACTACACAATGTGAACTAGAAGTTCAAAAGATAATTCATTTGCAAAGCTTTGCAAATTATCTACCAATTACGCTTTCACTGATCTAAAGATGTGACCAAATCATACATATCAGCTGCTAATGCTCCAATAAAATGGATGTCCCTGTTGGACAATCAAATATTGCAAATGTGTCTCAACCGCTCCTGAAGCGTTGTAGACCAATCAGTTTCAAAGATAAAAAACCTCGAACAAGAAAAGGAGCTAAAAGGTAAGATGGTCCAAGCGAGGATATAGAAACTCTATAAGAGTCTTCAGACATAATTGACATTTTAGTTCCAGAAGAACTGATCAGGTACCTGACAAATTATGAAATTAAAGAGATCGATCTCAATGAATTATGTCAATAATGAAAAATGATGGAACCAAAAAGAAAGTCAACGTTGACGACATTTTTAAATATAATATAGCGCTAAATGTGATAAATAATAGTGAGGATCATGAACTAAAGTCTATTAAAGATTGTAGACAAAGTGAGAATTGGCCTGAAGCAAATTAAACTAGCTTTACAAAAGTTTTTGGACCTGTAGTCCAAACACCTGAAGTTGTGTAACCAGTTGGATACAAATGGGTTATTGTGCAAAAGCAGAATGAGAATAGTGAAATTGTAAGATACAAAGTTCGACATGTTGCTCAAGGGTTGATGCGAGTACTTTTCAGTACTTAATTAGCCTTGTAGTACATGAAGAGCTCAATTCTCACAAAATGAATGTTGCTACAACTTATTTGTATGACTCATTTGATAGTCATAATTATTTAAAGATCCCTGAAGGACTTAATATTTCAATACACACTTTTCAGATTCTCGAAATGATTAGTCAAGTTGAATCAATCACTCCTTGAGATAATATAATTTGAACACATATGATATAATCGTCTAAATTTATATTCTAAAGGAGGGATACAAAAATGACATCACTTGTCCATATAGTTTTATGAAAATATTTGGATAAGAATTTTTTATAACTGATGTTTATGTTGATGACATAAATATTATCGGAACTCCTGAAGAGCTTCCAAAAACTATAGACTGTCCAAAGAAAGAGCTCTAGATGAATGACCTCAAATTATATCTGATGGATTTTGAGGTTGAACCTGTAGTTGGCCTCTACATGGAAAAATCCTAGAAGGATTCAAGATACAAAGAAATATCATTCTTTTGAAAATTGAAGTCTCATATTGATCTGCAGAAATTATTTATATTCACCACATGAATTTCGTGGTAAAAATATATAAAATATCTTAGTCTCGAAGACTATGAAAGAATGCATGGGATTCATATTTTATTTTTGACTATCCTAATGAATAAAATATTCTATGTATGTTCCCCAAATTAATCATGCAGATACAAAGTATTTTTTTATTTATTTAGATCAAGTCAGATCTCAAGTTAGCTATTATCTACATGTGGTGACATTGAAGTATCTTTATGATCTATAAAACAATCTATGGTTATTTCTTCTTCATTTCAAGCTCAAATGGCAACAATTCAAGGAAGATGTCTTGAAGATAATACTGACCACAAAGCTCCATTAAAGGAGGATATATTTACAAAGTGGGATAGATTGCTCCATATGCACTCGGCGAGAAACTCCATATGTTGGAATTTATTTCTTATGTTATGCTTCAAACAGGGGGAGAAAACTGTACTCTTTTTTTCTTTTCCATGGTTTTGTCCCACTGGGTTTTCTTGGAAAGGTTTTTAATAAGGCAGTTCCCATTGGCAGGATATTGTACTCTTTTTCCTTCACTAGATTTTTTCCCACTGGGTTTTTTCTAGTAAGGTTTTAATGAGGCATATCCTCGATGGACATCCAAGGGGGAGTGTTATGAAAATTACCATTGGATGTCCATTTCTCTTCCACTTCTACTTGTGATTACTCCATTTGTAATGACTTGTAAGTGGCTCTTTATAAGTTGATCTTTCACTTCCCTTCTACCCTATAAATAGGACTATCTCATATGTGTATTAGTACACCTGAAGAGAAATACAAAAACTTCAATCTTCTCTCCTCTCATTCTATTGTTCCTCTTATCTTATGATATAGTCTTACTTATTAATTTTATAACAGGCTTTGTTTTGTTTTTACTTTTCAAAGTTATTATTTTATTAATTTATTATTAAATATGTTTTTTAAGGTAAAGAAACGGGAAAGAAACGTGAGTTTTTAAGAAACACATGGAGGTATCCCATATGCTGTATCCGGCCTTTCCGTGCGTATCCCGCTTGCGTATCCGATAATGGCGCCGTATCCCGAACGTGTCCCTCGCGTATCTGAAACGTATCGTGTATTTTTCTGTTTTAAAAATAAATATAAATTGCAGGATACTCCCAGGATACGTATCCGGGCGTGATCGGATCACGTGTCGATGACGGATCGTGTCCGATCTGCAGACGTGCGTTCTTATTTTGGAGTATCGCTCGGACTTCATTAACAGCATGAAAACGCGCGAGAGGAAGCTGTAATTTTTTCTATAGTGTGTGTATATATATATATATATATATATATATATATATACACACACACTTTAACTTCATTTTAATATATCATTTTTCTCTATCAATAAGTTTTATTTACTCTCACGGGAGAAATTACAATTTGGAAACTTTGAAATTTAATAAAATTTGGTTTTCTAATATCTACGGAAAATATTACATATTATTGGTAAATGTTCACGAGGTAATGTTCGGACTAGCTCAATTACAATTTGAAACATTTTGTTTATCTACTTTAAATTAGTTTTGATTTTCACGGGACAATATTCAAACTAATTAAATTATGTCTAAATTCATTAATAAAAATAACGCAAAAACAACCGTGCGTATGCATGGGTATTTTGCTATTACTACGTAAATGTCAACTTGCGTAGCCCTACTTTAAATTTTTCCACAATGAATGATAAACCTAAAACTGACCCGCCGCCCCATTTGACAATTCCTTTACCACACGTTCATGATACTCTTATCCCAATGGCAAAAAAATTGGATAAACTGACATGACACCAATGGCTCAAGATTTATTGTTTAAGTTTTTTGCATTGACTGACTTCGCTAAGCTCTATCCAGTCACAATCATATGAAGTGTTCGTTAATTTACACATACTCATTGAATGGTAATTAGAATTTTACTCTACTACTCATTCTTAAATAATGTTTCGATGTTCCATTCGATACACCCATTTGTTATTCATAGAGAATTAAAATATGACAACTATTTCTTCTAAGCTAATTTCCTTTTCCAATGTTCTCCTCTTCATAACCATGTTCATATCTCAATCCAAAGCCCAACAACCAACCTTCTCTCCATTTTGTGATAACGATAAAGGAAACTACACACTAAACAGCACCTACAAAAAAAACCTCAACACCCTTTTATCCAATCTCATTTCCAACACAGAGATCACCTACGGTTTCTACAATTTCTCGTACGGTCAAGACACTAACAAAGTATACGCCATTGGATTATGTCGTGGAGATGTCAACCCACACGATTGTCGTAACTGCCTCAACAGTTCAAAACTCCTTCTCACACAAAATTGCCCAAATCAAAAAGAAGCAATTGGATGGAATATTAATCAATGCATGTTACGATACTCAAACCGTTCGATATTTAATCTCATGGAAACTCAACCGAGTTTAATATTTTGGAACCAGAACAATGCCACGAATGTGGAGGCGTATAATAATATTTTGGAGAAGTTGGTGCGTGAAATAAGAGATCAAGCTGCAAACGGTGATTCCAGGGTTAAGTATGCTACAGGAAATGCAACGGTTCCGGATCTTCAAGATATATTTGGTTTGATGCAGTGTACGCCAGATTTGAGTAGTTTGAAATGTGATGAATGTTTGGCTTCGGCTATAGCAGCTGGTTTGTCATCTTATTGTGTTGATATGGTTGGTTGTAGAGTTTTCGGTCCTAGTTGTAATATTAGATATGAAAACAACAATGTTATATAGCCAAAAAAATTTAGACAAAAGTAGACAAACACCAACTTACAACACCAATTAACCAAGTTTTTTTGACCATTTCACTAGTGATCGATCAATTAACCAAGCTTTTTATACGCCAAAATCATGAAAAGCGGGTTTGGTAAATGGTGCAAAAAACTTGGTTAATTGGTGTTGTAAGTTGGTGTTTGTCTGTTTTTATCTCAAATTTTTGTCTAAATAACATTTTTGATATGAAAACTATCTCTTCTATGAATTTTCTACCGCTGAAGCGCCAGCTCCTCTACCTACTTTATGACCCCACACTAATACTTCCCTTCCAGCTCCTGCCCCAGGTATTCAATCGCATGCACGTTTTTACTTTAATGGTTTGCTTACAACTACTCCAATGTTGCTTATTAATTATTTGTCGGTTTCTAATAAGAAACTTATTTATTTTTAGTTGTCCTTTAATTTGATTTTCACTTTGATATTTATTGTCCCAACAATTTTTTGTGTAGGAAAGGGAAACACATCAAGAACAGTCATCGTCATAGCAGTACCAGTTGTTGTTGTTGTTTTAGTGCTCTGCTGCTTTATGTGCATCTATTTGCGACTGAAGAAGCCAAGAGAAATTATTACAAGTAAGTTCAAGGCTTCCAAAATTTGATTTCATCATCATCATCAATAATAGTGAGGCGTACAAAAAAATGTAATAAAAGATAGAGTAATA
Source organism: Oxytropis ochrocephala (assembly GCA_020916435.1). Taxonomy (NCBI): domain Eukaryota; kingdom Viridiplantae; phylum Streptophyta; class Magnoliopsida; order Fabales; family Fabaceae; genus Oxytropis; species Oxytropis ochrocephala. The sequence continues at coordinate 93,001,953 of CM037092.1, read as the reverse complement.
CTATTTGCACAAATATTTGTATACAAAAATAGATACATACACAAATTAGATGATGAGACCCATTTAATCATGCATGTGAGAATGTGTTCGACATAAATGATTAAGTGGGTTCCACTGTCTATTTTGTGTATTTATCCATTTGTTTTACACAAATATTTGTCCAAATAGTATTGCTCAAATAGATATGAAAGGTAAATAAACATTTTTATATACTTTAAAAATGTTTAAAAAAAACCTTTTATATACTTTAAAAAAATTATACACTTAAAAACACTTGCATGAGATTGAAGGGTCTTGTTCAGATTAATCAAGGTTTTAGGCAGAGGCGGATCTTCATTATGACTAGCCCATCCTAAAATATCATATGAAATTACCAAAGTACCCCCTTTTTAAAAAACTAAGGCTTAAATACGTTTTTACCCCCTGCAAATAGGGGGTGTTTTGCTTTTAACCCCTGCAATTTTTTTTTTTAAAAAACCCTTGTAAAATCAACTTTTTTGGTTTTAGTCCTTCTGTTAGATGGACGTTAAAACAACGTTTATGTAGCATTTTTAAATACATTTTTACCCCTGCAAATAGGGGGTGTTTTGCTTTTAACCCCTGCAAAAAAATCTAAATCCCATTCTTCTTCCTCAGCACCCACCCAACCTAATATCAACTTTTCTATCTCCAACACAACACTTCCATATCAAACCAGAACCCATCTTCTCATCTTCTTCGCCTCTCTCTCTCACGTAACCAAGAAACCACGAAAGACAACATGTAATTAACTTTTATTGCGGTTCGATTTTAGGTTTTGTTTCAAGTTTTATGGATTGTTCTTCATCTCAAAATCAAGGTTTTATGGATCATAAGAGTTAGTGGTCTTGATTGTTATTCTCCTCATGTGATTGACCCTTGATAAAGAATAAACTTTAATTTTAACATATAAACACACATATCACACATTTAAACATGAAGAAAAAAATAGAAAACATACAAAACACATAATCAAAGAATTTTAAAAAGTCAGAGATGCTGCATTGTAAATCAAGTACTAGCTTGATTTGTTTATTGACTCATTTTTTAAACCACACACATTTATTAAATCCATAAAACCTTGATTTTGAGATGAAGAACAATCCATAAAACTTAAAACAAACCCTAAAATCAGAATCGCAATAAAAGTTAATTACATGTTGTGCTCATGGTTTGTTAGTTCTGTGAGAGAGAGAGAGAGAGAGACGAAGATGATGAGAAGATGAGTTTTAGTTTGATATGGAAGCGTTGGTTTGTGTTGGAGATGGAAAAGTTGATATGAAGTTGGGTGGGTGCTGAGGAAAAAGACGGGGATTTAGATTTTTTTTTGCAGGGGGTAAAAGCAAAACACCCCCTATTTGCAGGGGGTAAAAACATATTTAAAAATGCTACATAAACGTTTTTTTAACGTCCATCTAACAGAAGGACTAAAACCAAAAAAATTGATTTTGCAATGGTTTTTTTTAAAAAAAATATTTTGCAAGGGATAAAAGCAAAATACCCCGTATTTGCAGGGGGTAAAAACGTATTTAAGCCAAAAACTAAACTACTGAATATATAGACGTTCCGGCAGATAGACATTCCGGCATTACATTCATTGGCAAAAAGCTCGCCTAAATGTTTAAGTTGCTAGACAGTGGCTAAAAGATCCCAGGTTCGATCCCTCTTGTAGCTGTTTTCTAAATTTTTCCTATTTTTTATTCTAGCTTTGAACGTCAACATCACGCTATAAATTTAGGAATCGGACCCATTATCATGGAATTACTAGCTGCACACTTTACCACTAAACAACAAGATGTTATGAGTACTAAATTTACAAATATACTATATATATATATATATATATATATATATATATATATATATATATATATATATATATATATAAAAAGTAATCAAAACTTTTACAAACAAAGAGTGAGAGAAGGAGATAATTTGAGAGTGTTTGTATTTCTCTTTCAAGTATCTCTTTACATATGAGAGTGAGCCCAGTGGCGGATTCAGGACTCTGGGGTCAGGGGTGTCAAATTTTTTAAATACACAATTTACTAAAAATATAATTAAAAATAACTATAATATATTTAAATAAATAAATTATACATTTCATAATTGGTTTCTAGGTAATTTCATATTCTGAAATCGTTGAATAATAAGCTTAAAGACAATTTTATTGAATACATCACTCTCAATGTATGCCACCTAACAGTTGTTCATCCATGTATCCCACATCCGGTCACACAACCTATTATTAACAATATTAATAACAGATAAAGCTATTTCTATAGTTACTGTTGCAACAGGCAAAACTAGTGTCACCTTCAAAAGAAGACTTTATCAAGTTCAACTTGTGTTGCACTAGACCAACACAAACTAAATAGCACAAATTAGTTCCTAAATACAAATTAAATAGCACTAAAAAAATTAATATTGGTGCGCCCCTTTCGACTGAGTTTTTGCCACACCCTAAATGGACATCCAATATCTAACATTCATAACAATATATATAATATATAAGTAAAATATGTTTTTTATGCATTAATAATATTTTTTTACCTCAATGTATATGTAATATGTAACAATATAAATATAAATGTATTGTATTTTTTGGAGTATAAATTTTATACATATTTTTAATGTTATCATTCTCTTATATTATAATTAGAAATTATGAATATATGGTTGATGATTTTTGAAAAATATCTTCTACATTTTCAAATTTGAATCAAATAAATTTAAAATTATATTTTTACAAATAACTTCAATTGAGTCTCACTGTGAAATCAAAATTATACTTTTAGCAATTTAATCTTGTCTATAAATAATTTTAATTTAAAATTATCTATTTTAATTGCATTTGTGTCTCTACGTATCTGTTCATGTATTTCTAAGTTTCATCGTCTGCTTCATGAGCGGCCCACCCAGTTTTTTTGTTCAACATCCACCATTGGTCTTGGGTTCGAATCCTACACAACTCAATGGAGTAGTCTCTGCAGTTGCGAGCAGAGTATACATGATTTATAACAAAAAAAAAAGAGAATTTACTTTGCAAAAAATCTTGTGGCTATATCTCAGGTCCTTTCGAAGAAGCTGAAGAAATTGTAACCAACGAGTCACTACAATTCAACTTTGACATTATACGACTTGCTACAAATGATTTCTCTGAATCTAATAAATTGGGACAAGGCGGATTTGGAGCTGTTTTTTGGGTAAGATCATTAACATTGAGACATTCAAATAAATATTACTTCTTTAAATTTATTTCACTCTTTTCTAAAAAAACATGATAAAACACATGTAAAAATAAGCATTCACTACTATACCTAAAAGAAAAAGTAAATTTTCAGGGTAAGCTCTCTAATGGACAATTGGTTGCTGTTAAAAGATTGTCCATGAATTCACGCCAAGGAGATGTGGAGTTTAAGAATGAAGTGCTTTTAGTGGCCAAACTTCAACATCGAAATTTGGTTAGACTACTTAGTTTTAGCATTGAAGGAAGAGAAAGACTACTTGTCTATGAATTTGTTCCTAATAAAAGTCTTGACTACCTCATATTTGGTATGAATATACATACATATATATATATATATATATATATATATATATATATATATATATATATATATATATATATATATATATATATATATATATATATATAATGATCTTTCAAGATTATGTTTCAAGATAATGACAAAATTCTACCATAGATTTATAATTCAACGACTTCATTGTATATGTAGATTCCACCAAGAAAGCGCTACTAGATTGGGAAAAGCGCTACAAAATTATTGGAGGTATTGCTCGAGGACTTCAGTATCTTCATGAGGATTCACGGCTACGCATTATCCACCGTGATCTCAAAGCAAGCAATATTCTCTTAGATGACGAGATGAATGCTAAGATATCCGATTTTGGGATGGCAAGACTGCTTGGTGTTGATGAAACACAAGCAAATACAAGTAAAATTGTCGGAACCTAGTAAGTATTAGAGTATGTTACATTAGTAATTGCATAAGAATTTATAACTTTTATTTAATTATCAACAATTTGTTGCTTCAACATAAATAAGTTTTTCTTTCAAAAATAAAACTAATAAAATCTTATCGAATACTAAGATCAATAACTTTTTTGTAAAAAAAAAAAATACTAAGATCAATAATGTCTAAGGACTTAAAGTTAAATGATATTAACTACAATAATTTAATTAATATTTTTATATATTATGAAGTCTGATGATAAACATCTTGGAAAATTTTATAAAATGTAACAAATTATTTTAGCTAGATTAAAAAAATATCAAGTTGGAAATCACTTTAGTCCTAAAATTAATACATGAATATTAAAAAATACATGAGTGTTAAAACAATACAATTGTGTGATAACATAAATTTCTCTTACATAAATATAAACGAAATTTCGAACATTTTGTTTATTAGTATTACTTGACTTACCAGAAATGATATAAATTGTACGTATTACCATGAAAATAGTCATATTGTTTTTTCAGTAAAAAAATGTCACGATTGTTTTTGGCTAACAAATTGTTTTTGACATATAGTGGATATATATGGCTCCTGAGTATGTAATGCATGGACAATTTTCGATAAAATCAGATGTATTTAGTTTTGGTGTATTGGTTCTCGAGATAGTAAGTGGCCAAAAGAATTGGGGTATTCGTCACGGGGAAAATTCCGAGGATCTAATAAGTTTTGTAAGTTTTCTCTTCTCCATCATTTTTTCATCTTGGCCCTTAAAAGTAGTTGTGGCCCTAAAACAAAAGGCTCTCATGCAATGATTTGGTTACATACTTGCAGGCATGGAGAAGTTGGATGGATGGAACTGCTACAAATATTATAGATCCATCATTGTACAACAGTTCAAGAAATGAAATCATGAGATGCATTCATATTGGTTTACTTTGTGTTCAAGAAAATGCAGCTAATAGACCAACCATGGCTACCATTGTACTCATGCTAAATAGCTATTCTCTCACTCTTCCTATACCTTCAGAACCTGCATTTTTTCTGGACAGTAGAACTAGAAGCCTACCAAACATGTCGTGGGAAGTTAACTCAAGGTCAACAAGATCAATAAATGATGTTACAATTACTGAGCCATATCCCCGTTAGATTATGGCAATTGGGGCTGATATACAATTATGTATCTTTCATAAGCATAAGAGTGATATATTCATTCACCATCATGTTTTTAATTCTATCAAAATACTAATAGAGATATATACTAGTCTCAGTTAGAATAGTCAAGTATAGTGTTGTATGGTCAATTAGCTAGTCTCTGTTGACTGCCACAGTGTATTGTGATGTGGCATTGACTAGCCAATTACCAACATAGTATATAAGCTTGTATCTCACTGTAACAGACTCAGATATTCAATTAATCATTTTCTCTCAATTCTCTCTCTAACTGAATCGGTTAGATCCTCTCATTCTTCATCATGATTCTGTTATTCATTGCTTAAATTCTATCATGGTATCATTCGCTAAATCGATCTGTGGCCTTCTCATCTTCATCTCTTCCGCTTGATTTCACTCTGCAATTCCCCTTTCTTCGTTGCTAGTTGTGTCATGGCGGAGCAATCGCCGATCGTAACACCTACTTCGTCCCAAACGCCATCCATTTTTAACACCGCCGCCGGAAACACCTCCAATTTTGTCACCGGTCCCAAACTTTCGATCAAGTTAGATGATAAAAACTTCTTGATCTGAAACCAGCAAGTGGAAGGTGTCATTGCTACTCACAAACTTCACCGGTTGCTCGTAAATCCGACGATTCCACCACAGTTCGATTCCACGGAGGATCAGAACAACGGCAAAGTATCGGAGGCGTACGATCAGTGGTTTGTGCAGGATCAGGCATTATTCACTTGGCTTCTCTATACCTTCTCCGACGCGGTGCTTCCACGCGTGCTCAACTACCGTCATGCTTATCAGGTTTGGGACACTATTCATAAGCACTTTTACGCTCATTTGAAAGCTAAAATGCGTCAACTCCGTGCTGAATTAAAAACAACGAAGAAAGGAAATCGCAGTATTACTGAGTACTTTGCCAGAATTCGTGCTTTAGCCAACTCTTTAATAGCAATTGGTGACACTGTATCTGAACAAGATCTCGTAGATATAGTGCTTGATGGTTTGCCCGAAGAGTATGGCACTCTTGTGACGCTTGTATTCACTAAACTGGATGCTGTTGATCTTACTGATTTGGAGTCTATGTTGCTTGTACAAGAAGTGCAACTTGATAAATTCAGACAGGAATTAGCCACACCAGCCATATCCGCTAATATGGTTCATGTAAATCCTAATGCTAATGTTAATTCTGGTGTTGGCCGTGGTGGAAACTATATTGGTCATATCAAGGATATGGTTCCTACCGTGGCAGAGGTCGTAATTAATTCGCGTGGCCGTGGTAGAGGACGTGCTCGTAATACTCAGAACAGACCTCAATGTCAAGTGTGTAACACCCCATTTCTACCCGGCAATTTAAATCAAAATATCAGAGTTTACAAATTATTTTTCTATTCATCCAAACGGGATGCTACATTTACTTCAATTCCAACATACACAAATAAAAGAAAACATAATACGTAGCTCCTCAATAAATAGGGTGAACCCCTCAAGTAACTCAAAAAGTTTACAAGTACGATTCATCAACACGCAGCGGAAACACGCAGCGGAATAAAAGGAAATAGTTCTATGACATAGTTGTAACAACTTCAATACAACATCCAACAGTGTCAAATAAAATAAGACAATAACTACTAGCTAAGATTCGCCCCCTAGGTGCTACGTATCAGAGCAAGACCGACTCGAGGGATAAAGGACTCAAAGGTCCTCAGTCACGGGTACCCGTAGTAATAATCAACATAAGGGGGTGAGTCTCAAACTGTATAATAAAGTTTATAATAAGTAGTATATTAGATAGCAGAACTATACCAATCACAGCTTCACATATATATACATACAACTTTCCATATTTATTTATAACTATTTATATACAAGCAGCAGTCACTACAGTCACGTCATATATCCACCAGCATAATAATTATCAATTATGAGAATGAATGTATGAAATGCAAGCATGCATGTGGTACCATTCATCGTCGTTACTTTTTGCCAATTGGGCACATCGTCGTTAATTGAGCCTTATTCATCGTCGTTAGCTCAAAGGCCGAATCCTCACATCGTCAATAATTATGCACATGTAATGCATGCGACTTCATGAGCAACTTATCGGAAAAACAGTCAACAATATAGTAATACAACATATGCACAGCTTCATCAACATCGTCGTTTAATCATACATCATCGTAACTTAATCATACGTCATCAACATCATCATCTAATCATACATCATCAACATCATCATTTAATCATACATCATCCACTTCGTCATAGGAAATTTGCCACAAGTACTAAAACAGCACTAAAGGACCAAAACAGCACTAAAGGACCAAAACAGCACCAAAGCAGCACACTAGACACAAACAGGCAGCACTAGGCGCCAAAACAGCCAAAACTGGCGCCCAGTGGCAACACAGCCACCCAGGCGCCAAAACAGTCAAAACTGGCGCCTAGTGGCAACCCAGCCACACAGGCGCCAAAACATCAGCAAACTGGCGCCCCAGTGGCAACACAACCACACAGGAGCCAAAACAACAGGAATCTGGCGCCCAGTGGCCACACAGCCACACAGGCGCCAAACTGGGCAACACTGGTGCCTAGGAACGCAACACAGCACCTAGACACAAACTAAGACACAAACTAAGACACAGTCTCAGACTTAGGCGCGCACACAGGCGCCCTGGGCAGCCAAATTGGCGCCCAGCATAGACACAAGCAGCAACATGGGCGCGCCAAGGCAACCACTTGGCGCCCTGGGCAGCACCACACCCACCCACACAGCCACAGGCACACACTAGGCGCCCTGGGGCAGCCACATTGGCGCCCCCACACACGCACACACACATTCACACAGCAACTTGGCGCCTCACTAGGCGCTCTAGGCAGCCACATTGGCGCCCAGCACCCACGCACCGCAACACAAACCCAACAACATGCAACTTGGCGCTTCACCAGGCGCCCTGGGGCAGCCACATTGGCGCCCAGCACTCAGACAAGCCACACACAGGCGCATGGGCAGCCACGATCGCGCGCCTGCGCTTAGACACTGCACGCACACAAAGAACACGCACACACACCCAGCACATGGCGCCTTACTAGCGCCAAAGACACAACATACTGCCACTACTAGCACCCTTGCTTAGACATCAGCGCACACACAGCGCTATTCTGGCAGCCATTGGCGCCAATGCAAAGAACAACACACACAAAGACATGATGGGCGCCATTCTCCCTAGCATTTGGCGCCCTATGTCACCTAGGGTTCCCTAAACCAAATTTCTCCAATTTTTCTTATACTCAATCATCAACAACATTTTCAAAAACACTTTCTAATTATTCTAACACTATCATATACACTTTTTAACAAACAATTCACATGCAATTCAATTCCTACGCACTTCTCATAATTCACACATTCAATCATACATTCAAAAACAACTATAACATCACATAAAGACCAATATGAATCCTACGATCTACATACATCCTATTATAGACCCTATTATAAGGTAAGACCCACCCTTACCTTAAGTTTTTCGAAGACGAGGTGATCTCTACGAAGCACCAAAGTAACCACAGCAACAAGGACTCCTTCTTTCTCCTTCTTCCTTCCTTGCTCACGATCGTTCTCTCTTTCTCTCCCTAGGGCGCCGATTTCCTCTTCTCTCCTCTCCCTTCTCTTCGCAACTTTCTTTCTTTTCTTTCTTTTTTCTCAAATGATGTGAAATGCATCAACCCTAGCGCCTAGGAGCCTAAGTCAATGGGCTTGGGCTCTTGAGCCATTCCTTACCACCCCGGAATTACTGACACCGCTTCCTTCATTTTAAAAAAATACAACAATATATTAATATTTTAATAAACAATATTAATGCAACACTTAAATAATTTAATCAAATAATTAATTAAATTACTTTGGGTGTTACAAAGTGTGCTCTCGTCTTGGTCATGTTGCCTTTGATTGTTGGTACCGTTTCGATGAAAATTATGTTCCACCTGCACCTGCAAACAATAATACATCTGATGATTCTGCTACCACCAAGCCTCAACAACAGGACACTACTAGACCTTCTACATCTGGAAATGCTAATCCTCAAGCACTGGCAGCATACACTTCATTTGATCCATCTGCAGCTGAGCTATTCACGGTGCCTTCAGACTTAACTCCTCCAGGTTATTTTGCTGATACTTGTGCTTCACACACTTTCACTAACACTTCAAACTATTTGAGTGATTGTAAATTATACAATGGTTCACAGAAGGTGCACATGGGCAATGGACAAGGATTTACAATCCATAGCACTGGTACACTTAACCTATACTCCACACACAACCCAACCAAACACTTTACAATCAAGAATGCCATTGTTGTACCAGCCTTAACTCGTAACCTTATCTCTGTAGGGCAATTTTGTTCTGATAATGACGTTTTCTTTGAGTTTCATGCTCAAACTTGTCTTGTTAAATGTCAGGTCTCTAAGAAAATTCTGTTTCAAGGCTCAAGAGGACCCGATGGATTGTTCTTCCTGCCCTCCCTTGCACCCGTGAGCCCTCCGAAAGCACTTGCAGTCTCCACAGTCTTGCCTACCTCTGTAGCAGCTGTTGTCAATAATACTAGTGTACCACCTACTACTTCCACTCATAGTAATACTTGTAAATTTCATATATGGCATCATAGATTAGGTCATGCAAATAGTAGGGCCATTAAAACTGTTCTTACTTGTAATCATTCTATTGAATCTAATAAAATGTTTGAGTTGTGCAAGTCTTGTTCAATTGGAAAATCTCATCGTCTTCATTCACCTCCTTCCACTACACCACATCACACACCCTTTGAATTAGTACACACAGACCTATGGGGTCCATCCCCTTCCCCATCTAGTTGTGGTTATTCATATTACATTGCATTTGTGGATGCTTGCACTAAGTACACATGGTTTTATTTACTTAAAAAGAAGTCTGATGCCATTCATGCATTTCACCAGTTTTATAAACTTGTCAAAACTCAGTTTCAAACTATCATCAAGTCTATTCAATCAGATTCAGGAGGAGAATTCAAACCCTTTACCTCTGTACTCACTGATCTAGGTATCACACATAGGTTTACATTTCCCTATACCTCTCACCAAAACGGTACAGTTGAAAGAAAACATAGACAAATAGCTGAGATGGGTTTTACTTTGCTCACTCATGCCTCCATGCCTATTTCATATTGGGATCATAGCTTCACAAATGCTGTCTATCTAATCAATAGGTTACCTTCCTCAGCCCTAGCTTCTTACATATCCCCCTATCAAGCATTATACAATACAGTTCCTGATTATAATTCTCTGAGGTCATTTGGATGCACTTGTTTTCCTCTCCTAACCCTATACAATAAAAACAAGTTACAATTCCATAGTCAAGAATGTATTAAACTTGGTCCCTCCCCTCAACACAAAGGCTTCAAGTGTCTTAGTGATAGTGGTCGAATTTACATCTCAAAAGATGTAGTTTTTCATGAAAACAATTTCCCTTTTCCCTCATTATTTCCTACTGCTTCTGCCTCACCTACAGAGTCATCTACTATCATTGCCTTACCATTACCAACTTTACCATCTACCTCCTCTACACCACCCACACTTGAGCCTACCTCTACACCTTTGGAATCCAACTCACCAACTCCATCACCAGATAACACACTTCATCCTGCCTCACCAGCCCCACCACCAAATACCACATCCCAATCCACTTCACATATACCTTCTGCCACCAATTCACCTAATCTAAACACTTCTGCAGCAACCTCACTTGATACCTCTCAACCTTCTTCAGCCTCAACTGAACCTGTTTCTGATCTTCCTCCTCCCTCAAATACCAATACTCACTCAATGCTCACTCATTTCAAAATAGGAAAGCTAAAACCACGTTTGTTTGTTGCCCATGTTGCACCAACTTCTGTGAAACAGGCTCTAGCTCAACCACGATGGCTTGAAGCTATGAAGTGTGAATATGAGGCACTCTTGAAAAACAATACTTGGTCTCTCACCACATTGCCATCCAATAGAAAGGCTATTGGTTGTAAATGGTTATTTAGAGTTAAAGAGAATCCGGATGGAACCATAAATAAGTATAAAGCATGACTTGTAGCTAAGGGCTATAGTCAATTACCCTTGCTCTCACCTATGGTTGGGATATTCAACAAATTGACATCAACAATGTGTTTATAAATGGACATTTGACTGAAGACATTTATATGGTCCAGCCACCGGGGTTTGTTGCCAATGATGCTTCTCTGGTATGCAAATTACATCGTTCTCTTTATGGTTTCAAGCAAGCACCTCGTGCTTGGTATGAAACTCTTTATGCTGCATTAATCAAGTTTGGTTTCCATCGTAGTAATTGTGATCATTCTCTGTTTATTTACAATGTGACTGGTGTACAACTGTTTGCTTTGGTGTATGTAGACGATATCCTCATCACTGGATCATCCTCTACATTAGTTCACAAACTCATTGATCAGCTGCAAACCTGTTTTGCTTTGAAACATTTAGGCAAGCCTTCATATTTTCTGGGCATAGAGGTTAAGTATTTGCCCTCAGGTGCTGCAATTTTAACTCAATCTAAGTACATACAGGACCTTTTGCAATGTGCTAATATGCTGTCTTGTAGTCCCATGAATACACCCATGGTGGCTAATGTCAAGCTCAGTAAAACAGGGACTGATGCAGTCAAAGATCCCTCTCAGTTTCGGTCATTGGTTGGTGCTCTGCAATACATTACTTTGACCAGGCCGGAGCTAGCTTTCAGTGTTAATAAAGTGTGTCAGTTTCTCTCTAATCCCTTGGAGACACATTGGAGAGCTGTGAAACGTATTCTGAGATATCTCAGTGGTACAAGTGACTATGGTCTTCTTTTGCAACCAGCTAACAAAGATGTGCCCTTCTCTCTTAAAGTTTACTCTGACTCTGACTGGGCTAGTGATCCTGATGACAGGCGCTCCACCTCAGGCTCTTGCTTATTCTTTGGTCCAAATCTTGTGTCCTAGAGTTCCAAGAAACAGACTCTTGTTGCCCGGTCTAGTGCAGAAGCTGAATACCGTGGTATGACAAATGCAACAGCAGATCTTCTTTGGGTACAATCTCTTCTCAGTGAGCTGAAAGTTGCTACTCAAGCACCTGTACTCCTTTGTGACAACTTGAGTGCAGTAATGTTGGCACACAATCCTATTCTTCATGCTCGCACGAAACACTTGGAGCTTAATATTCACTTTGTTCGTGAGAAAGTGGCTGCAAAGAAGCTTGTTATTCAACATGTCCCAGGCACTCTGCAACTTGCAGACTCTCTCACCAAGCCACTGTCAGCTACTGCATTCATTGAGCAGCGTTTCAAACTTAAAGTGGTTCCTTGCACTCACCCACCTTCAAGTTTGAAGGGGGAGTAATAGAGATATATACTAGTCTCAGTTAGAATAGTCAAGTATAGTGTTGTATGGTCAATTAGCTAGTCTCTGTTGACTGCCACCGTGTATTGTGATGTGGCATTGACTAGCCAATTACCAACATAGTATATAAGCTTGTATCTCACTGTAACAGACTCAGATATTCAATTAATCATTTTCTCTCAATTCTCTCTCTAACTGAATCGGTTAGATCCTCTCATTCTTCATCATGATTCTGTTATTCATTGCTTGAATGCTATCAAATACAATGTCTTGGACTCATAATTTGTTTGTACCAAGTTTGCTTATTAGACTACTGGCACGAAAAGAGAAACAGATTATTTCGTAAAGACATATAGTTTGTTCGTACCAAGTCTATCAAATCAATAGGTGGCCCTCTCTAAAATAACATAGTTTGCCCTCTCTAAATTTTGTCTCCATTAAAACTTTAATCTCAAGTTAATAGAATGATCTATTAAAATAGCTAGCATTATACCCGTACATACCACTACAAAAAATTTGGCTTTTCCCCACAAACAAAAACCGTCACTAAATCTCAAATGTCTGTGGGTAAAAGTCACTTAAACCTCTCCCCACACCCACTTTTTGTGTAGAGGATGTAATTAAGAGGCGTCTAACCACGTTTTTTCGTCCGTGGGTAAAGGTTTTCCCTACACCCAAGTACCTTTACCTAGGGTTTCCCACTGTCACTATATCCTTTATAGGTAGATCTAATTTTAACTTCTACCTACGGTTCCGCTCGTCACTAAAAGTGATTATTTTGATTTTTTTTTGAATTAATAGTGATTTATTTTGGCTGAATTAAAAGTAATTTCTTTAATTAAATTGTTTTATAGCAATTATAAATTATATATTTCGAATATATATATATATATATATATATATATATATATATATATATATATATATATATCATAAAAGAATTTACACACAGAAATGATCAACTACATCAGTTCAATATGGATTGGAGTTTGACCCTTTTTCTGACTCTGCACGCGACCCGATGAGAGCTGAAGCTCTTCACAATTTGAAAAAGTGTGTTGTCTTTTCTGCATCTGAAACTGATCCAACAAATCACGGTTCTTCATCAAATCCAACGGGTCCCTCCAAAACAGGTGCGTCAGACACTGTTCTCAAGGCTGTGGGAACAGTTCTTCAACAAATCCCGGTTGATTCTTCGCTGAGACAGGAGACTGTGAAAAATCAAATTCCGGTTAAATCTTTTGCCCAAGCTCTTACTGGGCTACAGGATAAAATTTGCGACATTCCGCTCAGTCAACTTCCTCGCCCGTGTATTAAAGGAGAGGAGCTTGCTATTTCTATCCAAGAGGATGAGTATGTTGCTGGTGTGGAAGGGTGCAAGTCGCAACTTCACGGCAGAATCTTTTTATCAAAAGGAGACACCCCCCTGAAGATTGACGTCTTGCGTTCCAAACTTCAAACGCTATGGAAGCCGACAGGTAAGTAGGGTCTTATCTCTCTTGGGAAGGGTTATTATGAATTTTCTTTTGCGTCTTTTGATGATTTGCGTAGAATACAATTGCAACCCTCTTGGAGTTGCAAGCCTGGCTTGCTCCTTTTGTTTGCTTGGCAACCAGACTTTAATCCCTTAAATATTAAACACACAAATGCCCAATGCTGGATCAGACTGACAGGTCTTCCACAAGAATATTGGCGCCCAAAAATTTTGTTTGCTATTGCTAGCTGTGTGGGTACGCCAATCTGTCTTGATGACACCACTAGCAAAAACTCTTTTGAAAGGGCTTTTGGTCATTTTGCTCGTATTTTGGTTGATATTGATTTGAAATCGAAACTTAGAGACCAAATTCTTGTCGAGAGATCTGGATTTGCCTTCTTTGCAGGTATTGAATATGAGAACTTACCGCTCTTTTGTATGACTTGCATGACCATTGGGCATGACACTAGCAACTGTAATAAACGTACTGGCCCTCCAATGGAAAAAAACAAGGAGCAGCCTATCCACGATAAGGTGGCTCGGCATAAAGTTGTTGCTAAATATGTTCCTAAGGTTAAAGATACTAACTTGGAAGTTCGCGCCAAGCAAAAAGTTATAGTGGAAACTATTGTGGATAAGGACGCCTACAGAGGGGTCAACAATTTGCCTTGGGATGGCTCTGACACTAACCCTTTATTGGGGTTTGTTCAATCTTCCACCGCCCAAACTAATTTTCTTTTGGATAAGCAAAGAAGAGAATCCTCTCATCCAATGTGGCTAAGGAAGGCGTTTCTAAATCCAAAGAGGACTTAGTCTCTGTTGTTCAGGACTCTTTAGATCTTGAGGAGGATAAACATGCTTCCATTGAGGCTAAGAAAACAAACCAGGCTATTTTGAACCCCACACATGATTCTAAGGGTCATGAAGTTAATGTTGCCCAAAACGCTTTACTTACGATACTATTAGTGGTCGCAATATTGCGACACCGGATGTTCATTCTAACCCAAAGGTGGTTAATGATATGGAAATTGTCAGCCGCTTTTGGGCTGACTCCACTGGAGACTCTGATGAGGAAACAGAATCAGGAGATTCTCAGGCGGTGTCTTCAAAGTATTTGGCTGATGATAATGCTAAGTTCACAAAGGTGTTGTCTAAATCCCAGCAAAAAAAAATGAAAAAACAACAACTTCAAGTTCAAAAAGCTGCTGGTTATATGACCCGATCTAAGGGTAGTATTCACCAAGCTTCTCAATGCTAAAGGCTCTTTAATGGAATGTCAGGGGGATTGGCAATCCTGACACCAGAACTGTGCTAAAAAAGCTTTGTAAGTTACATAAGCCGGATTTTTTGTTTATTTCCGAGCCTTGGATTGGTTTTAATCAAATGCCCCCTAACTTCTTTTCTAAGCTGAATCTGAAGTTGTTTGCTGAGAATAATAGAGGCCCCTTGGCTTCTAATCTTTGGTGTTTGTGTACTGACCATTACGATCTAGTTGTTATTTCTTCTACTAGCCAGCAAGTGGCTTTCACTCTAACTGTGGAAAATCAACCTCTCTTTTTCTCTGCTGTTTACGCGGCCTCTAACTCCTATATTGTTAGAAGACATTTATGGAATGAATTGACCACCCTGCAGCAGGATCATCCTGGTCATTGGGGCTTTATTGAGGATTTTAATGCCGTGCTGGGGGCTCACGAGCACCGAGGTAAGGGGCTCCCGTCTGCCACTTCCTGTGAAGATTTCTCGTTTTGGTCTGATATGCATAGTTTGATTCATCTTCCTACTCGTGGATCCCAATACACTTGGTCTAATGGTAGGCTGGGGAACAATTATACTGAGAAGAGACTGGATAGATCTATTTGTAATGCGGATTGGTTCAATTTTTGGGATAGTGTGGACTGTTGCACGCTTTCTAGAAGCAGGTCTGATCACTTTCCTCTTCTTTTGATTATGAAAAAGGAGACTCTTCAGAAGCGCTCCTCTTTTAAGTTTATGAAAATGTGGGCTCAGCACCCGGATTGTAAGCGGGTTGTCGCTGAGGCTTGGCAAAATCCTGTGGTTGGTTGCCACATGCATGTTTTATCCCAGAAGTTGAAAAACTTGAAGGCTAATTTGAAAGACTGGAACACTTCTGTCTTCGGTAATGTCTTCGCTAATGTCACTGAGGCCTTCGCTAATCTTGATAATATCCAGGAGCAGATTAATAATCATGGAGGTTCTGATTCTTTACTCTCTCTTGAAAAGGTCGCTCAAAAGCAGTTACAAACTGCTTTAAACTATGAAGAATCTTATTGGAAGGAGAAATCTAGAGTCAACTGGCACAATCTCGGGGACAGAAATACGTCCTTCTTTCATTGAATGAACAAGATTAGGAATGCTACCAAGAGAATCTCTGTCATGAAGGATGGGGATAATATTCTTTCAAACATTGTTGATATTGAAAATCACATAGTGAGTTACTATCAAAATCTGTTCTCTGTTAATAATGACTGTCGTCACAATGGTCTTATTCAGGAAGTTATCCCTTCTTTAGTCTCGGATAGGGACAATGATATGCTTACCAGACTCCCCTCAATGGATGAGGTCAAAGCTGCTGTCTTCTCTCTTAACGGGGAGGGGGCCCCTGGTCCGGATGGGTTTGGTGGTTTTTTCTTCCAGCATTATTGGGATATTGTTGCTCATGATGTTTATAATGCTGTCTTTCAATTTTTTCAACATGGTTGGTTGCTTCCTAACTTCAACTCTAATATTGTAGCTCTGATTCCTAAAGTGGAGGGGGCAGATAGAGTTGATCTCTACAGACCTATAGCTCTTGCTAACTTCAAGTTTAAAATCATCACTAAGGTCATAGCTGATAGACTTGCCCTTTGTCCCCTCTTCTTTTCTGTCTGGCTGAATATGTTCTTAGTAGAGGTATTTCTAAGCTTGTTGATGATGGTAAGCTTCAGCTTATGGTGGGGCCCAGAGGTTTCCGTATGCCTAGCCATGTTTTATATGCTGATGATATTATGATTTTCTGTCGGGCAACTAGAAAAAGTTTGACTAGTTTGTTGAATCTTTTTTCCTCGTATGAGCAAGCTTCTGGGCAGGTGATTAGCAAGGAGAAGTCTAAATTTTATTCTGCTAACCTTTCTTCTTCCCGTATCATGGCTATTTCAGCCTCTCTTGGTTTTTCCCAGGGCTCTTTCCCTTTTAATTATCTTGGTGTTCCGCTCTTTAAAGGTAAGCCTCGGAAAATTCACTTATTACCGATTGTTGATAGAATTAAAGCCAAACTTTCCTCCTGGAAAGGCTCTCTTTTGTCTATCATGGGGCGTGTTCTTCTTGTCAATTCTGTGGTTCTTAGCATGTTGGTTTATAGTTTTCGGATTTATGCTTGGCCTGCTAGTCTGCTAACCACTGTGGAACTTTACTTCTACGAATCTGCAATGGGCTCTTCTTTTAAAAGCTAGAGTTTTGAGAAATAATAAGCCAGTGAATTATCATGTTTCCTCTTCTATTTGGATTGGGTTTAAATCTCATATCTCTGATATCATTGAGAATTCGACTTGGAAGCTGGGAAATGGGATCAACATAAATTTTTGGACTGATACTTGGCTTTCTAGACCTATTGTAGATATTATTGGAATTCCCCCTATGTTACATAAGGATCTTAAGGCTAACCTCAGGGACTTTATTGTTGATGGTAGATGGTCCATTCCTGCGGACCTTTCCTCTCACTTCCCTCACCTTCATTCGGAAATTCAAGCGATTGGTATTCCTTTTGTTTGGACCGAGGATAAATTAATGTGGAATCACTCTGCTTCTGGGGATCTGACTTTCAAGGAGTCTTTTCTTTTCTGTAACCCCCCAGGGCAAGTGGTTCCTTGGACCAAGCCAATCTGGAAGCCTTTCATCCCGCCTTCTAAATGTTTTATCCTTTGGAGAACTCTTCATAATAAGATGCCAACTGATGATCAACTTTTCTTTAGAGGTTGCACTGTCGTCTCTATTTGCAGCCTTTGTGGTAATGATTCTGAGACCTCCCATCATCTCTTCCTAGATTGCCCTTTTGCCCAACGTATTTGGAGTTGGCTTGGAGGTATCCTGAATCTCCATATTGATACTGCTTCTTATCAGAACATCTTGTCTTTGACCTCTCATGGTTGGAGCCCCCATTTGCAGGATATTGTTTCTGCTGCGATTGTTAATGTTTTTTGGACCATTTGGTATTGCCGGAATCAAGTGAGATTCAATAATTACATGATCCCCATTCAATGGGCTATAAATGTAATTATTTCTAATGTCGCTCTGGCCGGGAATGCTTCTAATTCTCCGCTTTCGTCCTCTGTTGCCGAGTTTAAGATCATCAAAGCCTTCAATATTATCGGTAATTATAGAAGCACTAGTAACATTAAAGAGGTTCACTGGATTCCCCCTGCGCCTTATATGATTAAGTGTAACACTGATGGTGCGGCCAAGGGTTGCCCGGGCTCGCCAGTGGTGGTATTTTCGAGAGATAGAAGTCTTTGCTATTCTTGGTTGTTTTTCCACGTCCATTGGTAACGCTTATGCTCTTCATGCCGAAATGGTTGGGGCCATGTTAGCTATTGAAATTGCTTTTGTTAAAGGTTGGCATCATTTGTGGCTGGAATGCGACTCTCAATTAGTGGTCTCTGCCTTCAAGAATTGTAATATAGTTCCTTGGAAGCTCAGAACTCGTTGGGATAATTGTGTTTATCTAACAAGACAAATGACTTTCATTTGCACTCACATATACAGAGAAGGTAACGCTTGTGCTGACAAGCTTGCCGCATATGGTATTAACACTAGTGGTCTTGTCCGTGACTTTCCCCTAGCTTCATTGCTGATGACTTCTGCAGAAATAGAGCTGGCCTGCCTAACTATAGGTTCACTTGATTTCTGTTTATTGCTTTTAGTTTTCTACTGGACTTTGTTTTTGGTGTGCTGCAAATGATTGTTAGTGATTTTGGTGCCAACCTGGTTGGGATGAGACTCACTTTAGTGATGCTTTTGCACGCCATATTTTGCTTCCTTTGTTGTTATAGGAGTGCCTGTTTTCCTTCTGATTGTCTTGTTTTTTTTCTGGCTTTTGTTTTTGGTGTGCTGCAAATGATTGTTAGTGTCTTTGGTGCCAACCTGGTTGGGATGAAAGTCACTATTGTGATGCTTTTGCATGCCATTTTTCAATTTCCTAGGTTAAGTTTCCTTGTTATAGGAGTGTTACTCTTTCCTCTTGGTTGTATTGTTACTTTACTCATGGGTTTTGGCCTAGTCCCCCCATGTCTCTTGTATATTTTCCACTTTTTATTAATAAATTGTAGGGGGAGTACTCTTTCCTTCTAGATGGTTTTTCCCTAAGGTGGGTTTTCCATCAGAAGGTTTTAACGAGGCTCCATAAACCCTTCTTTTGCAAAAAAAAAAAATATGGATTGGAGTTGGCAGGAAGTAGCTCTGCTTGATCCTGAATGCAACTCTGATATGGAAATCTGTGGTTTCTATTCATACACACACATACGAGGTTACTAGTACATTGTTATAAACCAGAGACTATTAGAATGAGTGGCGGATATAGAGCGGGGGGAGCCACGACACCCGTCAAAAAAATAGAAATTTTTGAAGTTTAATATTGAGGATAGCTATCTCTATTAAGAATATATAATCTAAGAATATACATCCTATTGAGTCTTCCCCTTGTGGGACCTACATAAATTCCCTCCAAAATTCCCTCCTTCCCTCCCTTTCCCTCCAAACCCCCTTCTCTCCCCCCTCCCCCCACCCCCACCCCCACCCCCACCCCTTTATTTTTTGTTCTCCAAACTTTCTCTCCCCCTTTTTTTTCTTCCTTTTTTCCACTTCATATTTTTATTTCCCTTTTCTCATCTCTCTTCTTTCATGTTTTATATTTTAGTGGTACTTTACGAGTAAATAGAAAATGTACCTCCATAATCAAATTTTTGGAATCGAACATTAATTTCGTAACAAATTATAAAAAGTGTAACGCTATACAGTATACCTTTTCGGTACTGTCTGAAAAAATTTAATTGTTTAAATATGCAGTTTATTTCTTAGTAACAGAATCGAACATTAATTTCGTAACAAATTATATAAAGTGTAACACTATGCAGTATACTTTTTGGGTACTTTAGTGTGTGAAAAATTTTAATTGTTTAAATATGCGAAGTTTATTCCTTAATAACAAATTTTATTTAAAAAAAAGTTAATTTTGTAACAAAAATTCAAATTAATTTTGAGCCAAAATATGTAAAGTGTGACGCTAAACCATTGCCCCCTCTCTCTATAGAACTTGAAGCATTGGCCCCGTCCATCGGACGGGTCGTCGCACTAGTATATACAGTGCTTGCGAATAATTGCCAAAGGATTAAATTGTCCCAGCGGTAAAGACAGTTATTATTGAACAAAGGTGTTGCGTGTTCGGACCTCACTTTCTTTTATTTTGAAATCATTGCATCTGACTTATTGCATTATAAAATTTTTTTGGTGATGGTTGTGTGTCTTTTTAATCAACTAAATGTTCTTGGATTTTTTTTCGTACCCTCCCTTATCTCTCCCACCCATAAATGCCAAAAACCCAGAAATGCCCCTCTCATTTTCTAAAAAAAATGCATCAGACGCCACCACTTTTCCAGATTTCCAAATTTACCTCCAAAAAAGGTAAATCCGGAAATATTGTTGAGTTTCTACCGGATTTACCTCAAAATCCACCATAAATCCGGTTCAATTTTTGTGGCCCGAATTTATCTCGTTCTAAGGTAATTCTGGAAATCTTTTTAAATTTTTTCCCGGAAATACCTTTTTTAAGTCTAAATCCGGTTCAAAAAATATGAACCGAATTTACCTTTCAAAAAGGTATTTCCGGAAATCTTTTTTTATCTAACATTTATCTTTGTTTTTAAAAGATGGTTATTATGGATTTAACTGCTGCGTTTACAACATCTCAGATATTTCCCACTCGAGATGCAATGACACGTTGGGCTAGAGATACCGGGAAAGCTGATAACTCATATTTATGTGAGTTATTTATGCCTTTATTCTTATAATTAAAGTGAGTTCTTGAGTAATTCTAGTATCTTACTTATCTTATTATTATAGTTGTAGGAAAAGAAGGGCTAGAAACTGTTTTGTGTTAATTTGGCACATCTGGTGCCCTTATGAGCAATTTGATGTGTTTTGTGTGTGCTGCAGTGTTAAGCGCTATAGCTGAGTGTTTAAAGCAAAAGTGCAATTTTGGCGCCAAGCTCTTTACTCCAAATCTCGTTTACTGTGCCTACTGTTCAGCTGACACGACCAGATTTTATTGGATATCAAAGGACACTTGGCATTGCTTGAGTGGAAGGCTAGCTTTAGTTGGTGAAATGGCTACATCACCTTTTGTACTAACTTTGGAGACAACAACTACAACAACTCCTTCTTCTCTCACACATTGGATAGATACCTTCGAAGATAGAGAGAGTTTAGAGAGAGAACTTGGGATAATTTCTCCTCCATTGTTAAACACTTTCAAGCTTTTATTTTTATTGTAATTTTTAGTTTACCATTCTCTTCGGTGTAGAACTGACGTTATAGTGTCATCTTTGTGGATGAGTTGGAAGCTTCGGTGTGTATCTTTTGCCACCATTTCTTCCCACTTTGTTCTAGGTAATATGAGTGTTCTATCTTGTATTGTCTTGATGGTGCTCAACATGAGCTAAACACCTTGAGTTGGATTGCTTAAGTTTTTGTAATGAACCATTAGCTTTGTATTTATAATATTTCACGTTTTGCGTTTCAATCTTTGTGTCATACTTCTTTCAAACTTGTTTTAGGGTTGGCCACTTAAAATGGGTACATTCGTGGGTTCAGACATGGTCCATGGATAGATTTCAAAGATTGATATGAATGAAAGTTTGTTTAAAGACATTTAAACAAAGTTTGCTCCCTCTAGACATAGAAATGCAATAGTTCATAGAGCAAAAGCTGTGGGTTCCTCATTATACAGGGGTGAACTTATTTAGAACCTAGACATAGGCTTCTTGTAATGAAACCCTGACGTTAGTGACTGAAAAGCACAAAAATCATTTGCAACAGCGCTTGACGCTATAGTGTAACACCCCAAAATAGTTCAATTAATTATTAAATTGGATTATTTAAGGTTTACAACATTTTAATTAAGTCAAGTAATTAATTTAGATGTTTTATTTCATTTAGGAGGTGATTAAGTAATGGAGGAGTGGGATTATAAGCCCATGATCCATTAGAAGCCCATGACACATTTAAGCCCATTTTGCATGCCATTAAGAGAAGTGTCGAAGGAGAGGGAGACACATTATTCCAACAAATATCTAAGAAAGTCAAAGGGAAAGTAAGAGAGAGAAGTTGGTAGGTGATAACTCATATTTATATGAGTTATTTATACCTCTAATCATTAAATTAAGTAAGTTCTCAAGTAATTTTAGTATAGTATTTATTGCATTTATGTTAATATTAGGAAAAGAAGGGCTAAACACTGTTTTGCTATGAAATTGGCACAATTGGTGCCCGTGTGAATGTTTTGAAGTATTTTGTGAAGTGGTGCAGTGTTTAGCGCTATAGCGTCTAACGCTATAGCGTCAAAAAGGCAGATCAACTGAGCATCTAAAGGAAAAGTGCAATTTTGGCGCCAAGCTCATTAATCCAAGCTCCATATCTTGTGTCCACTGTGCTTGCTGACATGTGCGGATTTTATTGGATATGTGTGGACACTTGGCATTGCATGAGTGAGGAATAGTGGAGTTGGTGAAAAAAGCAAACATCACCTTTCTTGACTTTTGAGGAGACTTGTACCACATGCTAGAAGTAGAGAGGATATGCTGATTTCCTATACACTTCCAACGAATATAGAGAGAGAGTCAAGCTTGTATCTTTTGCACTTGTATTTCCCTTTTTGCCTACGGTAATGCAAGTATTCTTATTTGTGTTATTTTGATGAAGCTCAACATGAGCTAAACTCTTTGAGTTGGGTTGCTATAGCTTGTAATGAACCATTAATGCTTCGTATATAATTTCTCACGTTTTGTGTTTTAATCCTTGTGTGATAACTCTTCCAAACTTGTTTTATATTTGGCCACGTAAAACAGGTATCTCTGTGGATTCAGACATGAACCATAGAAAGAACTCAAGGATTAATATAGATGATAAGGTTGGTTGAAGACATTTAACCAACTTTTGCTTCCTCTAGACATAGAAGTTGCAATAGTTTATAAAGCATAAGCTGTGGGATCTTGATTATACAGGGGTGAACCTATTTAGAACCTAGACATAGGCATCTTGTAGTGAAACCCTGGCGCTAGTGACTGAAAGGCACAAAATATTTGCAACAGCGCTTAACGCTATAGCGTGTGACGTTATAGCGTCTTGTTTCTGGGAATTTACATAGTGAAAGCAATCCAACTTATTTCTCTCATATTTTTAACCACTTTTAACTTTGTACCTTAAACAACTCTTTGTCAACTGAAACTTTGTTACTCCAACTATTTGCTACTTGTTCCTCTAAGAGTAATTCCTTTTTAAACTCTAAAATTAATACCAATCCCTGTGGAGACGAACTCTACTTATCAGTATATTACTTGCTTGCGATTGTGTACACTTGCACAACTAATTTTCGCATAACAGTAGGTGAGATAGTTTTCTAGAGAGAAGAAGGAGCATTCTTGGCGTGGAAGAAAGCTTGGAACCAAGGAGGAAGAGCTGATCATTTGAGGATCGGGAAGTTTCAGTGAAGAGAGTATTACTTCATCAATCTTTTGGAGGTAAGGGGGGCTCTCTTCCATGCGTAATTTAGTGTTTATGTTGAGTGTTTTTGCATGAATGATTTCTGATTGAGTTCTGAATGTGTGCTTATGTGTTCTTTAAGTATTCTGGTTGTGTTACTTCACCTTGGTGAAGATTGTAATGGTTGATTTCTGAGCTGGTCACGTAAGTGACCATGGAGAGGAAATGAGAGCTGAGAACTCTCAGTCTCAGTGAGCGTGAGAGTTTAAGAGTGTGTTCTTGAGCTTAATCCTAGTCAGGAGCACCTAAAGAGAGGAAGGAGAAGTTAGGCGCACGTGATCGTAGAGAAAGCTGAAGTGCATGAAGGTTAACGCACGACGTAAGTGTTAAAGCGTAGTTCCTAGGCTTGAAGAGGACGAGTTGAGCTGTACTTGATGGACGAAGGTGCGTAGGTGTAATTAGAACCCAGTGCGAGTGTCGTCAAGTAGTTGCCGAGGTATAACATGGTTATGCCGAGGTGTTTGGGTCAAGACGTAGGGCGTAGGTAAGTCTGCGTATGATAGCCGAGGGAAGGAGTCGACTTGTAACATGTTATACCGAGGTGCGAGAGTGCTAAGATAGGGTGTGGACTTAGGCGAGAGGCGTAAACGGGTATAGTGACGAGATGGTGTGAGCTCGGATGAGACGGGAGTCGAGCGTAGAGTTACGCAATGATACGTTAAGTCTAGGCGTGAGCTGGGACGAAGTGACGCGTGGTGTCTAGTCGAGGACAGTAGGCGTAAGGTAAGACGAGATGAGGCGAAGGTATAGTCGAGGACAATAGGCGTTACGTGAGACGAGATGAGGTGAAGGTGTAGTCGAGAACCTTAGGCATAAGACAAGACGAGAGAAGTAGTGGGACTAGACGAGATCCTAGGCGTGAGGTTCCAAGACGAGGGGGAGAACTTTACGAGTGGAATGCCAGGTGAGGTGCCACCGAGTTGAGTATTGGTGACGTAATGGGTAGCGATACTACATCAGCTTAGCGTGCCGAGATGAGTAGGTGTGCCGAGGTGACGAGCGAGCATACCAAGAAGAGTGAAGGTGCCGAGGTGACTAAGAGTGCCGAGGTGACCTATGTTTGACGATAACAACGTAGAGTCATAGCGCCACCGCGAGTGACGCGTTTAACGCCAAGAGTCGCTTTAAGGAAACGAATTAGCATAGTCCAGTTTAGTCCCTATGTGATGGTTCAGTCCTAGGCGTTGTGAGGCCTTCGTAGTGATGGAGTGGCTCACCGCTCGAGAATGAGGTGCCCCGTGAGTGGGCGAATAGCCTTTGTGCTATGGTGGTTGTCTAAGAGGACTAGGCAACGTAAGCGCGACGGTGCGGTTTTGCAAAAAGAGTTGTTTGTTCCGAGTGAATGCATTTGTTCATTGAGTCTCATGAATTCATATGCATCGGCGACGCTTATAGACTTCGGTCTCGATCACGAAAGACTTGATCCGAGTATCACTAGCGACGGATATGCCCGAGTGGCTTAAAAGAGATGGATCCTCATGCATTATACCGAGAGTTTGGGTTGCATTGCATTGCATGCATAACTCATGTGAACTATGTTGAAAATGTTTGCTTTATCACCGAGTTAGCTATATGTCTTTGGTTTATACTTGAGTTCTCATATCGATATGTGAACCGAGGTGCTTAATGCATTCTATGTATTTACACTAGTCATGAACCTTTATTACAAATGTTTAGAGACTCACCTCTACCGCTTTCCATGTTGCTCTTTGTGGCAACTTGCAGTACCCCAGTAGAGGTCAGCTTTGCTTTTGGTTGTTGGAGTCGGTCTGCTCTGGTAGTTGTAACACTGGGGCGAGTCGAGTAGGGTAGAGTAGTGATTGTTTTGGACTATTCAGTTGTAGTGTATATGTTCGACTAATATATATGAGTGTCCGCTGTGATGTAAACAATTGAAAACATGTTTTGATGGGCGTAGTCCCTTTGGCCGAGTTGCTATGTATGCATGTATCTTTGTTGTTTTAATTCATAGATATATGCTAAGGTGTTTGAGTGACAATGTAGCATCCTTCCCATGAGAATTTTATTAAACTCTGATTTTCAATTAGTTAATTAATAGAGATAGGAGGGGTGTTACATTAAGTGGTATCAGAGCAAAAGTTCGGTTTGTCCGACCAAGTATTGAGTCTTGAGTTCCCAGTCCCCGAGTATTAATGCTCGTTTTAATTGTCTTGTCTCAGAAGAGTAAGTAAAAATGGCTGGACGTGCTGGAAGAAACGACGCTGCGATAAATCTCGCCTCGAAGCGATGGTCTGCTGCATATGGGAATCGACCTCGTCAAGTTGACGAGGACCGGAGCTCGTAGCCTAGCTACATTTCGAGGAGAACCTCCAACGCTCAAGGAAGTACAATCCGGATGGGGCGTTGGCGTGGTTGAAGGACATAGAGAGGATTTTTAGGGTGATGGACCGTATAATGGCTCGTAAAGTAAGGTATGGAACACATATGCCGCCGAGGAGCGGATGATTGGTGGTGGAGTCATGCCAAGGTTAGAAGTCTCTTGGAGAGGTGATTACGTGGGAGGTATTCAAGAGGGAATTTCGAGGAAATACTTCCTGAAGATGTGAGAGGAAAGAAGGAGATGGAGTTCCTAGAATCAAGCAAGGGAGTAAGTCGCATGGCGAGTACGTTGCAAAGTTTGAAGAGTCAGAAATTCTACCCCTACTATGAGGAGCTACATCCGAGTTCTCCAAGTGCGTGAAATTCGAGAACGGTTTGAGGCCCGAGGTTAAGCGAGCAATTGGGTATCGAAAGATCGGGGTATTTTCTCGACTTGGTGGATAGTTGCGGGATATATGAGGAAGACAACTGCTGCAAGGTGCAGGTGTTGGTAAAGAGAAGAAGAACTCTCGGTTTAGGGAAAGCCCTATGAGGTTTCTCGCAAAGAAAGGCAAGTGGAAGGCCGGGTATGGCAAGAGGCCAAGTGGGGAGACGCCCGCAAATGTGGTGTGTTTCCGGTGTGGAAGCCCGGACATAAGAAGAACGAGTGCAAGAGTGGAGATAAGAGGTGCTATCAATGTGGCGAAGAGGCCACCGAGCCGCTGCTTGATTGTAGGCGAAAGGATGTCGTCTGCTTTAATTGTGGAGAAATGGGGCACATCACCCCTAAGTGTCCCAAGCCCAAGAAGGAGAGACAGTGGGAAGGTGTTCGCGCTTAGCCGGGTCCGAAGTGGTGAACGAGATAAAAGGTACGTGCTTCATTAATGGAATTCCTTTGATTGCAATCGTGGATACCGTGCCACGCACTCTTTCATTTCTGCATTGTGTGCTAAAAGATTGGATTTAGTTTTGTCTACTATGGTGAGGAGATGGTTATTGACACTCCAAAGAAAGCGGGTCGATGACTACCTCTCTCGTTTGTTCGAAGTGTCCTCTGTTAGCCTTTGGCGAGACTTCGTAGTTAATTTGATTTGTCTACCTTTGGAAGGATGGACGTCATCCTCAGGTATGGATCGTTAGTGGCTAACCGAGTTCATATCAATTCTGCGTAGTAGGTCGTTAAGTTTCCTTACTTCCGAGGTGGAAGAATCGATCATGATACTGTTGGCGATTCGCAAGGAAGTGAAGGAAGGGGCTACTCTGTTCGCGTTGTGGGCGTCATTTGCCGCGTGGAGAGTCAAGCCGTGATTGGTGAAGTGCCGGTGGTGCGAGAGTTCGCGAAGTGTTCCCGCACGAGATTCCCGAGGTTCCACCGAGAGCGGAGAGTCGAGTTCGACGATTGAGTTAGTACCGGGAACTAGGCCGGTGTCTATGGCACCTTATAGGATGTCTGCAAATGAGCTAGCCGAGTTGAAGAAGCGATTGGAAGAGTCTTTGGAGAAGAGGTTCATAAGGCCAAGTGTGTCGCTTGGGGCGCACTGTGTGTTATTGGTGAAAAGAAGGATGGAGGTATGAGATTATGCGTGGATTACGAACGGTTGAACAAGGTAACAATTAAGAACAAGTACCCACTCCCAAGAATTGATGATTTGATGGACCAATTGGTGGGTGCGCAAGAAGTATTTTCAAGATTGACTGAGGTCGGGTACCATCGATCAAGGTGAAGGACGCGAGGACATTCCTAAGACAAAGATTTAGAACTCGGTATGGGCACTTTATGAGTATTCGTAATACCATTTGGTGTGACGAATGCTCCCGGAGTGTTCATGGAGTATATGAACCGTATATTTCATGAGTACCTAGACCGCTTTGTTGTTGTATTCATTGATGACATTTTAGTCTACTCCAAGTCGGAGGAGGAGCACGCCAAGCATCCGAGATTAGTGTTAGAGGTATTGAGGATAAGAAGATGTACGCCAAGTTGTCCAAGTGTGAATTCGGTTGAGGCGCGTGAATTTCCTAGGTCATGTGATCTCCAAAGTGAAGGTATAGCGGTTGATCCTTCCAAAGTCGGCCGTGTTGCAATGGGAAGCACCCAAGTCGGCCACTGAGGTGAGAAGTTTTCTGGGTTTGGCTAGGTATTACAGAAGGTTCATTGAGGGGTTTTCCAAGTTGGCGTTGCCACTAACTCGATTGACTTTGTAAGGGAAGGCATTTGTGTGGGGCGACAAAGTGAAGAAAGTTTCAAGAATTGAAGAAGAGATTGACAACGCCTCTCCGTCCCGACGTTGCCTAATCCAAATGAGCCTTTTGTGGTGTACTGTGATGCGTCTAAGTTGGGTGTGGGCTGCGTACTGATGCAAGAAGGTAAGGTAGTTGCTTACGCTTCAAGGCAATTGAAAATTCATGAGAAGAACTACCCTACGCATGATTTGGAGCTTGGTGCCGTGGTGTTTGCATTGAAGATATGGAGGCATTATCTATATGGCTCAAGGTTCGAAGTGTTTAGTGACCATAAGAGTTTGCAGTATCTGTTTGATCAGAAGGAGCTGAACATGAGGCAGAGGAGATGGTTGGAGCTACTGAAGGACGATGATTTTGGGTTGAACTATCACCCCGGGAAGGTAAATATGGTGGTTGATGCGCTAAGTAGGAAATCGTTGCATGCATCAGCAATGATGGTAAAAGAGCTAGAGCTAATTGAGCAATTCAGAGACCTAAGTTTAGTGTGTGAGCTAACTCCTCAAAGCATTAAGTTGGGAATGCCAAAAATCACAAATGAATTTTCTCGAGTGACATCAAAGAGGCGCAGGCTAGACGCGTCAAGCTTGTAGAGCGTGGCGGCAGTATTGGCCGAGCCGAGAACGAAGATTTTGAGTTGGATGCGCAAGGATTGCTAAGGTATAGAACTTCGGATTTGTGTCCTCGATGACGAGAAGATCAAGAGAGCAATCTTGGAAGAGTGTCATAGGAGTAAGCTGAGTATTCACCCAGGCGCGACCAAGATGTATCAAGACTTGAAGGGGTTGTTTTGGTGGCAAGGTATGAAGAGTGATGTAGCATGGTTTGTGTGCGCTTATCCGGTTTGTCGAAGTCCAAGGTAGAACATCGTAAGCCGCCAGGGGTTGTTGCAACCATTGAAGATTCCGCAGTGGAAGTGGGACAAGATGTGCGATGGATTTTGTAACCGGTTTGCCGAGTACAAGCAGATGGGAGGTTTGATACTATTTGGGTAGTGGTGGATAGATTGACGAAGTCTGCTCATTTCATTCCCATCAACCTCACCTATCCGATGTCAAGGTTGGCAGAGATATACATCCAAGTGATCGTAAAGCTACACGGGGTTCCTCGAACTATTATTTCAGACATGAGACCCAAGGTTTACTTGCACTGCAGGAAAAAGTTTGCAAGACGCGTTGGAGTGCGAAATTGCGCTGAGCTCGGCATATCACCCACGATCGATGGTCGGTCCGAGAGGACCATCCGATCGTTGGAGGACATGCTTTGAGCGTGTGTTCTTGAGCAAGGAGGAGCGTGGGATTCGTATCTACCACCGATTGAGTTCACGTGCAACAACGCTTTTCATTCTAGCATGGGGATGGCACCACTTTTGAGGCATTGTATGGGAGGAGGTGCGGGGACTCCATTGTGTTGGAGTGAGTCGGAGAGAAGGTGTGGTACTCGGACCCGAGGTCGTGCGAGAGACCACCGAGAAGGTAAAGCAAATTCAAGAGAAAATGAAGGCTTCGCAGAGTAGGCAGAAGAGCTACCATGACAAGAGAAGGAAGGACTTAGAATTTCAGGCCGGGGATCATGTGTTTCTAAGGGTCAATCCAGTAACCGGTGTTGGGCGAGCATTGAAGTCGAAGAAGTTGTCTTCTCGTTTCATTGGACCATATCAAATTTTGGAGAGAGTTGGGGGGGGCTTACCGAGTTGCTTTGCCACCCAATTTGTCTAATTTGCACGACGTGTTCCACGTATCTCAGCTGAGGAAGTATGTGCCAGACCCGTCTCATGTAATTCAAGTAGATGATGTGCAAGTGAGAAACAACCTCACTGTGGAAACAAGGCCAATTCGAATTGATGACAGAGAGGTGAAGACTCTAAGGGGAAAGGAGATCAGATTGGTGAAAGTGATTTGGGTAGGAGCAGCTGGTGAGAATGCAACTTGGGAGTTGGAAAGTAAGATGCGAGATGCTTACCCAGAGTTATTTGTTTCAGGTGAGATTTCGAGGACGAAATGTTCTAAGTGGGGGAGAGTTGTAACACCCCAAAATAGTTCAATTAATTATTAAATTGGATTATTTAAGGTTTACAACATTTTAATTAAGTCAAGTAATTAATTTAGATGTTTTATTTCATTTAGGAGGTGATTAAGTAATGGAGGAGTGGGATTAGAAGCCCATGATCCCTTAGAAGCCCATGACACATTTAAGCCCATTTTGCATGCCATTAAGAGAAGTGTCGAAGGAGAGGGAGACACATTATCCAACAAATATCTAAGAAAGTCAAAGGGAAAGTAAGAGAGAGAAGTTGGTAGGTGAGATAGTTTTCTAGAGAGAAGAAGGAGCATTCTTGGCGTGGAAGAAAGCTTGGAACCAAGGAGGAAGAGCTGATCATTTGAGGATCGGGAAGTTTCAGTGAAGAGAGTATTACTTCATCAATCTTTTGGAGGTAAGGGGGGCTCTCTTCCATGCGTAATTTAGTGTTTATGTTGAGTGTTTTTGCATGAATGATTTCTGATTGAGTTCTGAATGTGTGCTTATGTGTTCTTTAAGTATTCTGGTTGTGTTACTTCACCTTGGTGAAGATTGTAATGGTTGATTTACGAAATGGGTCACGTAAGTGACCATGGAGAGGAAATGAGAGTGAGAACTCTCGGTCTCGGTGGCGTGAGAGTTTAAGAGTGTGTTCTTGAGCTTAATCCTAGTCGAGCACCTAAAGAGAGGAAGGAGAAGTTAGGCGCGTGATCGTAGAGAAAGTCAAGTGCATGAAGGTTAACGCACGACGTAAGTGTTAAAGCGTAGTTCCTAGGCTTGAAGAGGACGAGTTGAGCTGTGTACTTGATGGACGAAGGTGCGTAGGTGTAATTAGAACCCAAAGAGAGTGTCGCCAAGTAGTTGCCGAGGTATAACATGGTTATGCCGAGGTGTTTGGGTCAAGACGTAGGCGTAGGTAAGTCTCGCGTATGATAGCCGAGGGAAGGAGTCGACTTGTAACATGTTATACCGAGGTGCGAGAGTGCTAAGATAGGGGCGTGGACTTAGGCGAGAGGCGTAAACGGTATAGTGACGAGATGGTGTGAGCTCGGATGAGACGGAGTCGAGCGTAGAGTTACGCAATGATACGTTAAGTCTAGGCGTGAGTCCGGGACGGTTGTGGCGCGTGGTGTCTAGTCGAGGACGAGAGCGTAAGGTAAGACGAGATGAGGCGAAGGTATAGTCGAGGACAATAGGCGCATGTGAGACGAGATGAGGTGAAGGTGTAGTCGAGAACCTTAGGCATAAGACGAGACGAGAGAAGTAGTGGGACTAGACGAGATCCTAGGCGTGAGGTTCCGGGGACGAGGTGGAGAACTTTACGAGTGGAATGCCGTGTGAGGTGCCACCGAGTTGAGTATTGGTGACGTAATGGGTAGCGATACTACATCGCCTTAGCGTCTTGAGATGAGTAGGTGTGCCGAGGTGACGAGCGAGCATACCGAGAAGAGTGAAGGTGCCGAGGTGACTAAGAGTGCCGAGGTGACCTATGTTTGACGATAACAACAGTAGAGTCGTTAGGCACCACCGCGAGTGACGCTTAACGTCCAAGAGTCGCTTTAAGGGGCGAATTGGCATAGTCGGTTTAGTCCCTATGTGATGGTTCATCCCCAGGCGTTGTGAGGCCTTCGTAGTGATGGAGTGGCTCACCGCCTCGAGAAATGAGGTGCCCTGTGAGTGGGCGAATAGCCTTTGTGCTATGGTGGTTGTCTAAGAGGACTAGGCAACGTAAGGCGACGGTGCGGTTTGCACAAAAGAGTTGTTTGTTCTGAGTGAATGCATTTGTTCATTGAGTCTCATGAATTCATATGCATCGACGACGTTATAGACTTCGGTCTCGATACGAAAGAATTCAGTCTGAGTATCACTAGCGACGGATATGCCTGAGTGGCTTAAAAGAGATGGATCCTCATGCATTATACCCTGGAGTTTGGGTTGCATTGCATTGCATGCATAACTCATGTGAACTATGTTGAAAATGCTTTGCTTATCGACCGAGTTAGCTATATGTCTTTGGTTTATACTTGAGTTCTTTATCGATATGTGAACTGAGGTGCTTAATGCATTCTATGTATTTACACTAGTCATGAACCTTTATTACAAATGTTTAGAGACTCACCTCATTGCTTTCCATGTTGCTCTTTGTGGCAACTTGCAGTACCCCCAGTAGAGGTCAGCTTTGCTTTTGGTTGTTGGAGTCGGTCTGCTCTGGTAGTTGTAACACTGGGGCGAGTCGAGTAGGGTAGAGTAGTGATTGTTTTGGACTATTCAGTTGTAGTGTATATGTTCGACTAATATATATGAGTGTCCGCTGTGATGTAAACAATTGAAAACATGTTTTGATGGGCGTAGTCCCTTTGGCCGAGTTGCCTATGTATGCATGTATGCTGTTGTTTTAATTCATAGATATATGCTAAGGTGTTTGAGTGACAATGTAGCATCCTTCCCATGAGAATTTTATTAAACTCTGATTTTCAATTAGTTCATTAATAGAGATAGGAGGGGTGTTACATATAGCGTGTGACGTTATAACACCGTGCTATTTGGGAAATTACTTAGATAAAGCAATCCAACTTATTTCTCTCATATCTTACAACCACTCTTTTACTTTTTATTTAAACAATCACTTTTCACTGATAACTTGTGACTACAAATATTTGCTACTTGTTCCACTAAGTGCTAGCATAGTTTAAACTCTAAAATTAACATCAATCCCTATGGAGAACGATCTTTACTTATCATTATATTACTTGTTGCGATTGTGTACTCTTGCACATCACCTTTTCGCACAACAAAAGCCAACGGAGTCATTGTGGTTATCATTCAATCCAAGACCACGAATAATGGGAAATGGAAAAAGAACAAGGTGGTTTATGGTTGTGAGAGACAGGGCACATACAGTCGAGTAGATGTTGGGTGTTTTGCTAGACACAAGACATCAAAAAAATGTGCCTGTAAGTTTGCATTGAAAGCTAAACCACTCTTACCTCCTAGTTCTGATTGGAAGGTGAGAGTGGTGTGTGGGATTCACAATCATTAGCCTCATAAGACTATTTTTGGAGCAACAATTTTTGGTAAGTTTAGCAGGGAGGAGCGGTCAGTTGTTGAGGAGCATCTGTCTTTGGGAGTGAAAGCATCCAAAAGTCTTGATGCATTGAAGGTCAGATTTAAGAAAAACTTGAGCAACATTAGTCAGCTGTATAGAACCCGCAACAGTATCCGGAAGGGAAAGAGAGACAGTATGACTGAGATGCAGCAGCTTATGACATTGATTCAGGCAAATCATTACTTGTGTTGGACGAGACGACGTAAAAGGTACTGATATTGTTGAGGAGATCATATGGTCACATCCTGATAGTATCATGTTATTGAGGATGTTTCTGAGTGTCTTGATTATGGACTGTACCTTTAAGACCAACAAGTATGCATTGCCTCTGCTGGAGATTGTTGGTGTCAATTCACTGAGTTGACATTTTTTGTTGCATTTGCATATCTGTCTCATGAGCGATATGATGACTACACGTGGGTGCTGCAAAGCCTAAGAGATTTGATGGTGTGTGATATTGCACTTCCTCAGGTTAGTTTCACGGACTTTAAAGTAGTTTTTAGCATTACATTACTGTTTTTTCTTTTTTGCATTTCTAATTGAAGGTCTGGATATTTCTCAGGCTATCCTCACTTATTGTGAGGAGGCATTGATGAATGCTATCAAGGTTGTGTTTTCGGAGGCAATAAATTTTCTTTGTCGGTATCACATTAACAAAAATGTGAATGCTCACATTAAGAAGCTGGCGAAGGGAGATAGAGTGGAGTCACTGATGAGACTTTGGCATAATGTAGTTGACTCTACATTTGATGATGAGTTTACTGAGGCTTTGCATCATTTGGAACAATCATCTACTGATATACCCCAGCTTATGGCATATGTGAACACACTACAAGAAAAATGGGTTTTTTTGGCGGATTTTTCCGCCAAAAAACACCCAAATCCGCCGCAAATACAGGTGTTTTCGTCGGATTTTTCCGCCGGTAAAAGGCTGGTGGCAACGTATTTCCGGCGGAATTTTGCACTTTTTGGCGGATTTTTCAGCCAAAAATAATTTTTTTTTAAAAATCCGCCGCAAATACATTAAAATCCGCCAAAAAAATTTTATTTTATTTTTTTTAAAAAAATCCGCCGCAAATAACCTAATTTCCGCCGAAAAATACTTTTTTTTTTAAAAAAAATTTAAAAACATTTTTAAAAAATTTTATAAACGTTTTTTAAAATTAAATAAATTTAAAAAAAAAATATAAATAACATATTTAAATTAAAAAACTCAAATAGTGATAACCAAATAAAATGTTTTTTAAAAATAAATATATTTAAATTAAAAATATAAATAGCATATTTAAATTAAAAAACTCAAATACCAAATAATAACCATCCATAATCAACCAAATAATAAACATTCATAATCAACCAAATAATAAACATCCATAAATTAAAATCCAACAAATCACTCCGATATCCATAATAATAAACGTCCATAATCAAATATAAAGCTACTAAGGTGCGTGCTCATCCGAGTCATCTCTGTGATAATAGTTATCACCTCGTGCTGGTTGATCATCACCGAACAAACAAGCCTCTAACGCCCTATAATTTAGATCAATATTATTATTGAAGAGATGGGGTGATTGCTGCTTTGGGAGGATATCATTGTTGGGGTTGATACAGCCGCTGCTGCCGAGGTGGTGGTAGTCTTTGGGGGAAGATATTGGGGTGGATATCTGCTTTGTCCATTTGGGGTGGTGGTCGTCTTTGGGAGGATCTTGGGAAGGATACTTGAGGTGGATATTCTTTGGGGTGGATCTGCTGAGAATAATGGGGCTGGGGAGGATGATGTGGATACTGCTAAGGGTACGGAGGATACTGAGGCCAAGACTGCGGCTGGTAGGAAGCCATATGTGATGATGATGATGATGATGATGGCCTCGAAGGATGGTTCATCTGAGCCATCAGCTGCTGAATGCGCTCCTCAGTTCTCCTAGCTTGCTCAGCAACGCGCTCCACAATGATCCTAGCGTGCTCAGCAGCGCGCTCAGCAGTGCGCTCCTCAATGATCCTATCTTGCTCTTCCAGTTGTCGTGCATATTGCTCTGCCTGCTCATTCAATCTCTGGTTAAATTGCTGGGTCAATTGATCTAGCACTGCGTTGGGAGCAACATAAGAACGACTAGTACTCTCTGTCCTCGAATATGATCGACTCGGCAGAATGCTTTCCTTGAAGAACTTGGGTCCCATGCTACCAGATCCTGTCAAACGATCACTCTTTTGTGGGCCAACTGCTCTATCCCACATAGAGCGAGCCACTCTAGCCTCCTCCACAGGATCGACTGACCCACTGCTCTGCAGCTGAGACTCACGCCACTCGGCCATCCCAGCATCATAAGCATCCTAAAAAAACAACAGATAAATAAATAAATATTAATAAAAAAACAATAAAACAATATAAAGATATATATATATATATATATATATATATATATATATATATTGTATTTAAAGATAAATAACTAATAACATAATGTAGTTTTACCTGAATCCTCCTTGCCCTATCGTGGATAAATGTATCATCCTCGTCTCGCATATACAAGTTGCGATGCAACTCAGGCAAACTGACCTCCCGTCCAAGTTCTTCCTCCTAGATACATAATTTTATTATTTAATAACAACTACTTAACACATAGTTAATAAATTTAATTAATTGATGAATATAAGTAATAGTTATAAAATTACGTACCATGCGCTGGTGATGAGTTCCAACACTAACACATCCACCTGTGTGATTGCAGTAGCCGGCATTTTCAGAAGCACGGTTCTTCTTAGCTTTCTCTTGTTTATTTTTAAATTCATCCGTGTTCCAATACTCGACCAGTTGTGCATAAGCCTCTGGTCCCATAAAATCAGGTTTTGCCTTTGCTTTCCATACACCCCGCAGTACTTCAGAGTATCTATCACTGCATCTCTTGTTGAACGCATGCTCAACATCTTTCTGTTGCTCCGGTAACCATGTACATTGTTCCTATTTAAAAAAATTAGAAGAATATATTGTTAATACAGACAAATTAAACAATTCAATAAAATAATTAAAAATTAATTATTTCGTAGAACTTACCAAGAAAGAATTGAGCATGACCCTAAAATAGTCTTTGTTATTATCTTCTTTATCTTTCTTAACAAAGAATTCAATTTTTCCAACCTTTGAAGAAATTCTCACTGAATTGCGCTTATGATCATGGTGGTCTGCAGAGCTTTGAAGGAAGAAACTCAAAAATTTTAAAAAAGTCAATATTTTGGACCACGAAAGTAGTTGTATAAAAGGCAACAAAAATTAATAAATAATTATATACTTACAAATCTCCCGAGGCACCACGATGACACGACCATCTTCAACATGTGTCGGTAGTAAGTCATCCCCTTGCAATCAATACTAAGAGGTGCACAACTACTACTACTCGCACCATCTGTGTTTGGCTTTGGCAAATATCTCGCCAAGAGGAACAACACAACGACGCGCCCCGTGACGTAGCGTTAGGCGAGTAATAATCTTCTTCCTTCCACTGTAGTATCCGCGATGGTGGAGTAACATCGTGTGTGTCGTCACGATCGATGAGGATCCGATGATGACATACACAGTATACATATATATATATATATATATATATATATATATATATATATATATATATATATATATATATATATACATTTAAATATTAAAAAAAGAAACATGTATATATATTGCATAAACATTCGTACAAATATTCATACAAAATAACCATAAATATCCATACTATTACCATTACTAAATTAAGTACCAAATAAAATCCGAATAACTAGAAAAACTAATTTGAATCCCACTCATTCTCAAAATCATCATCATCGGATGAGCAGGAATTCTTGATACACCAATATATTCTTCTCGCATCTTCATCAAGATCTTCTTCGCCATCAACTTCATCACCGGTGTTTGGTTGATCACATAAACGAGTAATGGGTTCCACTTGAATCACTTCATTTACATTAGACATCTCATCCATTTGAAATGGGACATCTTCCAAAGGTGTCATTTGTCTCAATCCGCCTCTTGGTTTTGTCTTAATTGCGACACATCAACCACGCCTATCGGTCGCGTTGATGGATAAGGGACATAATAGACTTGTCTCACATTTTGAGCAATGACGAACGGATCATACAGTCGATATCTACTACTCATTTTAATGTCGACTGTATTTGACTTTGGATTTACCCTTGTTCCTCGAGCAGACGGATCAAACCAATTACAATAAAAAAGCACTACCGTCTGACTATAGTCAGCTAGATAGGGGTACGCAACTTCGTATATGTGTTGAATCACACCATAAAAATCACCTTCACCACCTCCAGTGACACCCTTCATGCAAACTCCACTATTGATTGTTTCTCTGCCCTGTGTCCATTCATTATTGTGAAATTTGTATCCATTAACAAAGTATGTGTGCCATTCTTTAACACATCTTCGAGGACCGTCTGATAAGTTCCTCAAGTGTTGGTTGGGAGGAGTTGGTGGGAGGACATAAACACGTTGCCTAAACCACATTGGAAAATGTGCATTAATATAAGCCGAAGATTGTTCTTCACTTATTTCCTCAGATGACAAGAATTCCCTAAAAAAATAATTAATTGTTACACATTTGTCTACTTTTATTGACTTAATTAAGATCGATATATATATATATATATATATATATATATATATATATATATAGTTAATGTTGAGGAATACATACTCAATGAATGGTTGCACCTCAGTACAGTTTATCAACACATGAATATGTGCTGCCTTGAACTCTTCCTCTGTCAGCCAGTGAATTGACTCCTCCCAGATGGACGGCCAGGGTAGACAAAAGACAGACAAAGCTAATTCATGTCTAGGACATTCAACATCCATTTCATTTCGACTGCTTCTTGGATCAAATTCATTCTTGAAATAATAAGAACAAAAGTTGGTTGTTTCACGGTGTAAGTATGAAGAACATATCGATCCTTCAACTCTAGCTTTGTTTTTCACCGATCTTTTTGAATCACCCATGAACCTAGATAAAACGATATGTTAATTAATTAATAATGTTATTTTTTAAACTTCCTTTTATATTATAATAAATAACTGACCTTTCAAACGGATACATCCATCTCAGATTGGGCCAGTCCGCCAAGTTTAGCTTCGGATCACGAGATGCACCCGGTAGATGCTCCATAGAATCAAAGAAACCAGGTGAAATACTCTCTCCAACTTGCATAAGATAAGTGGGATGTCTTGTTCCATTTTTGTAAGATCATCAACTTTTAGGGTTGCTGAACACAAATTCTTAAAGTATGTACTTATTTCAATTAGCGGGTTCAAAACGTGTGTTGGCAACGAACTAAAAGCGATGGGAAGTAAGCACTCCATGAATACATGACAATCATGACTCTTCATCCCATGCAACTTCCCATTATCCACATCCGCACATCTAGATAAATTGGAAGAATAACCGTCTGGCATTTTCAACTCTTTTATCCATCGATAAACGCGCTTTCTTCTTCCTTAGATAAAGTATAATTGGCTTTGGGTTTCAATGTCCTAGTACCTTGCTCAACCAACAACAAATCCTTTCGTCTACAATAATGAGCTATGTCCTTCCTAGCTTTCTCATTGTCTTTCATTTTACCTTTCACGTCCATGACAGTGTTAAATATGTTATCAAAAAAATTCTTCTCTGTATGCATTACATCCAGATTGTGTCTCAGTAGATTATCTTTCCAATAGGGAAGTTCCCAAAAGATACTTCTCTTTGTCGGTTGTGCCATTGCCCATAGCCTTCGGACGAGAAACAACACCCGCTACGACTTCCACTCGGAGGGATGTCTTTAACACCATCCCAAACTTCCTCCGTGTCAAACTATGAGGAGGTCCACTTGTTTCAACATGTCCCTTGATGAATGCATATTTACGCTTTCTAAATGGGTGATCCATAGGTAAGAACCTACGATGCGAGTCAAACCACGAAGTTTTCCTCCGTATTTAAGAGTGAAAGCCCTTGTGTCAACCATGAAAATCGGACACGCCATCTTACCATGTGTTCCCCATCCAGACAACATCCCATAGGCAGGAAAGTCATTAATTGTCCACATCAAAGCTGCCCTCATTCTGAAATTTTGTTTGCGTGCTGCATCCTAAGTTAAAACACCATGCCACAACCTTTTTAGGTCATCAATCAAAGGTTGCAAATATATGTCAATACCAAATTGTTGGATTGCTTGGCCCTAGAATAATAGCATTTAAAAACATGTATGGTTTAGACATACACATTTCTGGTGGAAGGTTGTATGGGGTAACAATAACTGGCCAACAAGAATACGGTGATGCCGATGCTTGAATATAGGGTGTGAAACCATCAGAGCATAAACCAAGCCGAACATTGCGTGGATCACTGGCAAAATCTAGATGAACACGATCAAAATGCTTCCAAGCTTCACCATCAGATGGGTGACGTAATTCACCAGAATTGTTTCTATTTTCATGGTGCCACATCATTTTACCAGCGGTCTCCATTGATGTAAACATCCTCTGTAGCCTTGGTATAAGCAGCAGATAAAACATTGCTTTTCGTGGAACCGGTTTGCCTCTGCTCATCCCTCTCCTGCTGACACGATAGCGTGGCTCTCCACACAACTTGCATTCCGTCAAATTTCCATCATTTATGCCAAACTCATTATTATAATAGAGCATGCAACCGGACACAACAATCAATTCTTTTAGATTTTAAGCCAAGCTTCGATACCAGTCTTTTAGCATCATAATAACTCTGCGGCAAAAGTCCCTTAATAGGGGTTGCATCCAACATCATTTTGGTCATATATTCCATGCACAACTCGGCAACATTAAATTGAGACTTAAGACCCAACAACCGAACACACATTGATAATTTTGAGTCTTTAGATCCTTCAAATAATGGTTTATTTGTCTCACTCAAATACGTGTAAAACAATTGTGCTTCCTCATTAGGAACTTCTTCAAAGATCATATTCCTGGTTCTTCAAAATCCAAATTTACTCCAACGGCATGAGATATCATTCCCGATAAACATCTAACGCGGGTTGCATGATTTGGCCGATCCGATGTGGAAGCTACTTCTTCAACCTAACATTAGTACTTGAAAGATATACTTCAACCTAACATTAACCATAGAACAACTACCGCAGTACCCCAGTGCTACTTCGCGATTTACTCCATATCCAATAATCTGGCCTAAACCCATTATTGTACAAATGCATTCTGACTTCATCTTCATTTTTTATAAATCGAATTGAACATTTCGCGCACGGACATCTAATTCCCCCTTCTCGCGCAAATCCTTCACATGCTTAGCACAAAAATAAACTCTTCTACTCCTTCTGCAAATCGTCTCTTTAAACCGCTTCTTCTAGGAAATAATCGATCATACATCCAACTACGATCCATGTTTTCTAAATCCTAGTACTACGTGTGCTACAATAAAAATTATCATAAACAATAACTATTACTTTTCATTTCATAAATAATAAATCAAACTTTATATTTTCTTACTTACATATTCATACACATACATACGCATACACATATACAAATATCATACGATCATATACATACACATACACATATACACATACAAATATTTACATACACTAACAATGTAAACATTACATTAATTAATTATAATATAAATAGAATTTAAATAATTTAACACATTTTAAATATTATGTTATGGTAAACGTTAATATTAGTCATTTTAACTAACACTCTATTAACTAACAACATAAATAATATTTTAACACATAAATATAACAATAAATTACATATCATAACTACTTAAATGAAAATAAATTACATACAATAACTCTCTTAAACAAAAAAATGATAATATAATGAATTTTCAAAAATATAATAGATTTTAACAACTTCAACAAAAAAATGATAATATAATGAATTTTCAAAAATATAAAAGATTTTAACAACTTAAACAAAAAAAATGATAATATAATAAATTTTCAAAAATATAATAGATTTTAACAACTTAAACAAAAAAAATGATAATATAATGAATTTTCAAAAATATAACAGATTTTAACAACTTAAACAAAAAAAATGATAATATAATGAATTTTCAAAAATATAATAGATTTTAACAACTTAAACAAAAAAATGATAATATAATGAATTTTCGTAAAACTAATATATTCTTGTATTTCACAATTATCTAAAAAGTATTAAAAATATAAATTAATAATCACTAAATAGATATAATTTATTTTTAACTATATAATTCGTATTTCCTCTAAAATATTAACAAAAATTAAAATTTAATAAATATATTAATTATTTTATTTCGTATTTATGTATTTTTTATTAAAAAAATATTAACAAAAGTTTAAAAGTAAAAAAATATATTTAAATACATTAATATTTATTTCTACTAATTTATTTACTAATATTAAGTAATTAATTACTAATATTAACTAATATATTATAATATTTCATATTTAATTATTGAACAAATTCTAACTAATAACATCAAATAACGTTTAAGCACAACTAATAACTTCAATAACTAACCAGTGGTGCTGAGAGGTCTCTGACTTGATGTTAAATTGGAGTCCTTTGAACAAATAAGCAGATGTCACCAAACTCTAACAACTCCTAAGCAAACAATACCACAATTAGTAACTAATACTTTAAAACAAAGTATAAATTAAAACAAAATATAAACTAAAACATACCTTCAGAAGTTTGAGAGAGGAGAAGAAAAAATTAATTTGTAAGAAGTTTAAGTGAAAGAATTTGTGAGAAGTTATAAAAGTGTTGAGAATGAGTGAATGAAGGAATGGAAGAAATGAGTGAATGAAGGGAAGAAATGGGATATATGAAGAGGTTTGAGCTTCAGGACTGTTGTATTCAACAGGTCATTTTCGGCGGATTTTATGTACTTTCCGGCGGAATATTTGCCTTGGGAAAACGCGTGGCATTTGCGGCAGAATGGTTGACAGTTTCGGCGGATTAGAAGGCAGTTGGAATGCCTGGGAAAACGCGTGGCATTTGCGGCGGAATGGTAAGCCATTTTCGACGGAAATTTGAATTCAAATTTCCCTCCTGATTGGCGTTTTGAATTTTCGGCGAATTGTGAAGCAATTTTCGGCGGATTGGTTTTTTTGGTTTGATACTTTTTTGTTTCCACTTTATAATCCGCCACAAACGTCAAAAATCCCCCACAAATGTCAAAAATCCGCCAAAACTTTTCTGGTGGATTAAATCCCCCACAAATGTCAAAAATCCGCCGGAAAGTTTGTGGGGGATTAAAATCCGCCAGAAAGTTTTGCCTTGGAATTTCAGTTTTTCTTGTAGTGACAAGCAAGTTGTTCGGACTGATTTGATTGATGAGATGGAGTCAAACTGGTTTATATACACACAGCTGATGGGTAACAACGTTCAGACGGTTAGGGATTCATTGGTTCATGTCCCAAACCAACAGGAACAACCTTTTGAGAAGTGGATGACCATGCCTGACACGGGGCATGTTATAGCTACTAGATATCAGAGACCATTGGTTATGTTGTCACCTCATGAAAACTGGACATTCTTCCCTTTGAGGGGAGATTGTGTTTCTAGTCAGAGCCAGTTGGTTTGTGTTGGGTTCATCCATAAGAATCATTGGATCCAAGTCAAGTTGAACCGCACTAGCCCAATATACCTCTTGCTCATTCTTCTTGGGGTCAATACGCTTCAGATGAAGCTAGATCGTGGCAACATCCATACATTGGACGCATGCAGTTATATATGGGCTCTTTTGTTCCAGATCATGTTCCACAGACACCACTTGATTATGTAGACATTACATGATTGTGTATTGCTGGATTATATTTAATTTTACATTATTATGTGATGCTGTTTTTGTACACGTTATAGTCTTAGAATATTTTGTAACTCGTATTTTTAACCTAAACAACGTAGTATTATACTTTGTCTACAAGGTCATAATTTTTAAAAAAATTTAAAAAAAATTAATGCATGGTAAAAAATGACCAAAACATATTTAAAAAGTTATTTTTTACACTAAAAAACATGTTTTTTGTGCCACTTTGTTGTACAATTACGCATCGTAAATATTTTTGTAACTCGTATTTTTAACCTCAACAATGTAGTATTATTCTTTGTCTACAAGGTCATAATTTTTAAAAATAAAAAATAAAAATTTACGCATGGTAAAAACTGACCAAAATGTAGTTACAAAGTCATTTTTTTTAAACTAATAAAAACATGTTTAATTGGATTACTAATTGACGGTCTAGATTTTGCCGACCACTTTTGAACGATCTAGATTTTGCCGACACTTTAAACGGTCCAGATTTTGCCGACCACTTTTCATCAACGGTGGAAATCCTCTTTAGGGTTTCATTTTTCCCTATAAATAGACCCTTTCCATTTCACTTCTTTCACACACAACAAGCCTCTCATGGACACTCTGAATACACAATAATCTCTCGTGATTCCGCACTCACTGCCCTTCACCATCAGGGCACAATCACCAACAGAAAAAATGGTGTCCATTTCGAGAGTCCACAACCCATTTTATCCAGGCTTAAAGACAACATCACCTTTGAAGCTCTGGAAGAAAATATAACAAGGAAGGTGCAGCTGGAGGGTGACGAGCAAGAAGTCACTCGGATCATTTATCGCTACCCCATTATGGGCGATAATAATTGTGTTCAGTGGTCCACCATGGATGTGAAGAACAACGATGACCTTTGAGCAATGATGGACAGGCATGACATCTTTCGGATCACGAGTCCTTTGTAAATGATAAACGTCGAACCGTAAGACCCGCTTCTTTGAGGTCCTTCGTAGTTTCTACCCGTGTTTTCATTTCGTTTGTTG
The DNA here is from genome assembly GCA_020916435.1 of Oxytropis ochrocephala. Lineage (NCBI taxonomy): Eukaryota > Viridiplantae > Streptophyta > Magnoliopsida > Fabales > Fabaceae > Oxytropis > Oxytropis ochrocephala. The sequence goes on along the minus strand of CM037092.1, from coordinate 92,957,538 downwards.
TTGCGTTATGTTATTTTTTTTTCATCAATTTCATGTATTCTTTCGTTTCGTTATCAAAATCGTTGTAAAACGCTGGTTTAATTAATTTTAAGTTGTTTTTTAATAATTTTTTTTCCGGAAATACCAACAATATAAGGTAAATCCGGATGGGGTTTTAGAAGATTTCCCGATTTACCAAAAATTGCAGTAAATTCGGTTCACATTTTATGAACCGGATTTACCACTAATTAGAATGCTTCTAAATTGAAGCCATTGGATACTATTTGAAAGCTGAGAAGACATGTTATGATCAAGGATCTGTTATACTTTAATGAGAAGGTATTTATTTGAGACTTCCAGTTTATCACAGTGTAAAGTACTTATATATATGTACAGTTTTTTTTGGAAGCATATCACCTTGCTGGAATTTAAGGTTCCTAATACTTCCTCCGGTCCCTATTATAAGAAGAAAATACAAAAATCATCACTAAATGTCATTTTTTCAGGACATTTAGCATCGAGTGTTTAAACAACCAACGCTAAATGCCATTTTTCAGGACAATGTACTAACTTAATCACCCCCTGTAACACCCCGTTTTACCTATTAATCTATGAGCATATATTAGCAATTGTGTGATAATTTTGTGCGTGCTATTTTATTATTAGTGTTTATTCAAATAAAATATTACTATGTTTTACAGACTAATAGTCATCCATATACTTAGTAATTATCAAATTACTATTATTTGTTGTGATATTGAGATATATTATTATTAAATTGTGTGATATGTATTGTGATATATTATTTACGGAAATATGTTATCTTAGTAATATATTACATAATATTATTATTGTTATTATTATTAACTAACAGCACCACTTCATCAATAGTGATGAGGCGTGCGTGAAAAGCTGGGAAGGAGAGGGGTGGGTAATTAGGAAAAAGGGAGTGCCAATTGGGCTTGGTCTATTGGTTTTGAGAAAACAAAATGGTGTAGCCCAATTCCTTTTATACTAATGAAGTATCTAGGTTTCTATTCATCATCTTGGCAATTTTCTACTTCCGCCGGAAACCACCCCGCAGCCATAAGTGTGAGCTTCCAACCTTCTTTCTTCTTGACGGGGTTTTTGTGGTGGTTATGGATCCACATGCATATTGCACACATGCATGTACTCATACATTCTTAGAATTCTTGTTGATGGTTAATTAATTCACTATTGTTGGTTGTTGATATTTTAATTGAATGGTAAATGTCTTGATTACTGTGGATTGTTGTTGCTAGATGTTTTCCTAATATAATGCTTATCTTACTTGTTATTATTTATGTAAAGAGACTCACCCTAGCATTTTATGTTGTCTGCTCTCGTGGCGACAAACAGGTGATTCTGAGTGAAGGTGCCACGCCTTCTTGAGTCTTCGAGTCAGCCCTGATTAGTGACACCCGGGCGGGGGATCGTAGTGTAGTTATTTTATACTATGTATTTGAACTGATTCGGATCATGGACTGTTTATGTTTGAACTTGTTTTATTTCCGCTGTGTTGAGAAAAACATCTCTGGATTATTGTAAACTCTAAACAGATGTTATGTATTTCACGCACTTGATGCGCTTGAAATTTAAATAGGTTTTGATGATTGTTTTTATTAAATATAGCACTCTCTTTGAGGTGCGTGGAAAAGTTTTGAAAAACTCTGATTTTTATTAATTAAATTAGTACTTAGTAGAAGGGGGCGTTACATTAGTGGTATCAGAGCAGTTCGGTCCGTCCGACCAAGTTGTCGAGTCTGTCAACCCTCGAGTCTTGGTACTCGTTCTAAAATCATAATTATATTGCTGCTTATCACTGTTAACTTTGTTGGTTTGTTAATTCATTGACGTGCCTTGTGACTTATTTGTTAGATTACGATTGAAAGTTATATTGTATTATTGAGGTATATGTGACCGAACTGTGTAACTGATGGTTGTAGCATTGATTTTGTCGGTTCGTGACTGTTGTTTTTATCATTAAGATATGTGTGATTAAAAGAGTTCTAACGACGTCAGAGGAGTGAAAGTCGTGACGACGCCTTCGCACTACGGACAACGTTAAAAGTCTTTTAATGTGGTAGTTATAAATTTGAAAGGAAATAGTTTTGTGACCTTAATTAGTTGGTTGCATGAGTAGGAGGGACTGATCACCCCAATCACTCATCACCACTGAAAGAGGCGACAATAACTCATAGTTATTATTAACTTTAGATGCATGCACTAATTTTAATTTGATTGGTTGTCTGATTAGTTTGTTAGGATATAGAAAATAATTTTTATATGACCTAACCGTGGTAAGTATACAATGAACAATATTTGAAGATTGCGTGTGAAAATTGTTGCACTTAATTGACGTCCTTGCCATAGGTTGATTGTTTTGTGATGCATGTGAGTTAAATTTGATTTGACTTGTGTTTAATTGTTTTGAAGATAGTATGCCAAAAAGTAAATAATGTGTAATGCTATATTTTCATTTTCTCAATCGAAGTTGCCTGACTTGAAGTTTTGACATTTTCAGTGTTTCACTTCGGCTTGTTTGTGAGCATGATATGAATTGTCAAAAATGAAATGATTAACTTTCCTTACCTTCCGAGCGTATGTCGGAAACTAGAATTTTGAACTAATAAGTAGTTGTTTATGTGGTTGCATAATTGTGTGATAGTAAGCTTTAGGGTTGCATATGGTTTCCCCTTTTTGGACAAACTGTAAGTTCTATGATTTTCAAAAAGAAACGGTAATTGGAAAATTTTATGCTAAAGGGAAAACGAATGTGATGTCCAAATTAGTGTTGTATTTGTTTTTCAAGTTGTTCTAAGATTTTATTTCGAAAAGTGACATAAATTCGGCTTTTGAACCGATTAGGTTGTGATTTAATGATGTTTGAAAATTATGGGGGGTCACACTAAATGTATGGTTAGGGAAGTTAAAAATTTTATGTTACGAGAATGTGAGTCCAATAGTAGTTGGCAAGGTTTTAGAAAACAAAAGTAAATCATTTTGAGTACCTTCTAACTGTAAAATACAATTGGGAAGATTTTGTTCAATTTGTGACTTAACTGTAGCCTTGTTGTTGCCATTACTATTGTTACTTGTCACTTTTTGAAGATTGTCTTACGAGGAACATAAATTTAATGATGAGAACTGTGCAACGGGATATTTTATGTATTTCCATGCCTTGAATTGTTTTCCTTGCTAAATGTTGACAAGAGTATTTAATTCCGTTTGTTTAAACAAATAGTAAGTCTTGTATCGAAGCAATTGTATTATAATGCATGTGTTGAATTATATTTCTTTTGTGATATGAAATCAATTCAAATTGATAGAATTATATGTTCCATGATGTGTTCTAGAAGAATGGTAAAATTGCTTGTTAACCAATCTCTAGGAACAAAGAGATTGAAGGTGACGCCTACGTGTTTAAAATCTTTTCGGACTTGAGTGTTTAAAGCGTCTGCATGATTGGTTATGCTTATTTGACGTTGATGAAATGCATAAGTATGTGATAATTGTAATTGGTTTTGGTGATTGATAATGATGAGTTTTTACTTGCGTATAATTTCTGTGCGTTCTGGACGCTGTTTCAGTCTTTTAAAAGACTGGTACTATATGGTTGAGTCAAAAATTATGTGGCTGAGTGTTTTTCGAAAATAGACTTAAAGCCGGTCGTTTTGGCACTGGTTTCGTTAAATTCAAAGTTGTGTAGCTCCAATTATGAATCTCCAAAGTCGAGTCAAATTTCTAGAATCAATCTGTGGATAGGTTCAGTTTTGCAAGTTTTGTGTCCTCAAATGAACTCCGTTTTGAACGATTCTTTTTCCATCAGAAACTATACTCAAAATGCTTTTATTCAGGCTGAAGTTTTGTCCCATTTGGTCAAGTTTAAGTCAGTTTAACGTGAAATGAAGTAGGAGGACAGAATCTGTCAAGTCTGAAACTGTTTGGGCTGTTTCTGAAAACTGTACTAATTGGCTCACTGTTTTGAAACTTTAAGGATATATTTAGAAACTAAACATCCGTGGCTTTCCAACGAATATTTATTTGTCAAAATCCGAGGTCGTTTACTATTTTAATTAATTCGTCAAAGTAGGCGCAAAGTTGCAGAATTTTCTGCACCTGAGTTTAGAAAGAATAATTTGAACGTTGATAAAATGATTAATTGTGGAATAGGTTGAACTTGAATTTTGTTGTCATGAGTGTGTTAATTGTTGATGTGAATAATACGGGATATATGATAATTGTTGAGACTAGTATCGTTGTGTTAATTACGGCTGTTAGGTTGTTGGGCCTCTGGCCATAATTGTTGTTGTCCCTTGTGTTGGGTAGTCGGGTAGGATTTTGACAACCTACAGATTAGAATACCAAATTTGGGAGTAAGAATATAGGGAAGAGTGTTTGACCTGTTGTGGATACGATAGGACTTGGAGGAGGACGGTTAGAGGGATAAGAAGAGTGGATGTAGATTCATGAGTTTAGCATAGATCTTCGAGGAGGATAGCAATCGGTCGTAGAAGATAGTGAAGGAGAGAGGAGTCCGCGGTTTAGTAGGAAGCCTATGATGTGTCAAATGGTAAGGGCAAGAGAGAGGAGAGTTGGGCAAGAAGCCAAGTGGGGGAGACGCCACTGCGGGAATTGGGATACATTAGTGCAAAGCGTCCAAAGCCGAAGGAGGAGAAGTCTATCGGAGGAATGATGGTTACCTTTAGAGGTACGAACTCCATTTAGGGTGTTTTGCTAGAGATTAATGTTGTTGTAGTAAGTGTTTAAGTTGGCATGTTCATGATAGTTAGATTTTCGAGGACGAAAATATTCTAAGTGGGGGAGAGTTGTAACACCCCGTTTTACCTATTAATCTATGAGCATATATTAGCAATTGTGTGATAATTTTGTGCGTGCTATTTTATTATTAGTGTTTATTCAAATAAAATATTACTATGTTTTACAGACTAATAGTCATCCATATACTTAGTAATTATCAAATTACTATTATTTGTTGTGATATTGAGATATATTATTATTAAATTGTGTGATATGTATTGTGATATATTATTTATGGAAATATGTTATCTTAGTAATATATTACATAATATTATTATTGTTATTATTATTAACAAACAGCACCACTTCATCAATAGTGATGATGAGGCGTGCGTGAAAAGCTGGGAAGGAGAGGGGTGGGTAATTAGGAAAAAGGGAGTGCCAATTGGGCTTGGTCTATTGGTTTTGAGAAAACAAAATGGTGCAGCCCAATTCCTTTTATACTAATGAAGTATCTAGGTTTCTATTCATCATCTTGGCAATTTTCTACTTCCGCCGGAAACCACCCCGCAGCCATAAGTGTGAGCTTCCAACCTTCTTTCTTCTTGAACTTGTTGGATAAGCCTCCGTTTGGTCCCAAACTTCATTATCCAACACAAAATCGTCCCCTGAATCCGTTTCCGACCTCAGTTTTAGCAAATGGAGCATCGTTCATCACATTCAAACACCCTGGGCGAGCTGTATATTGACTTTTCCGGTCACCACAGTCTTCGTTTGGAGAAACCGACACCGTTTTTGGATTCCTCACATCGAAATCTTTGAGAAACACTACCGCTTTGTGAGTTTTGGTGAAGTTGATATCGGACTCCTCTTAACTCTGTCATCTCGCTTCGTTTTTGGCTCTGCTTCCAAGTTTTCTCCACCCACGTTGACTATACAGTCTTTTGATTGAGGTTAGGGGACTCTCATTATGTCTATGATAACTTGTAGAATATGTGTTGTGTAGGACAATAGCCTAGCATGAATTAATTGTGTGGATTTGTGTTCATTTATGGTTGTTATTTTATGTGTGTTTGAATTGTTGCTACCATGTTACTTGTTGTTGGAAAATTATGTGTTGTGGATTTTGCATGTTATGTGTTTGAAGAAATGTTTCCATGAAGTGAATTATGTGAATATGATAAATTGATGAAGTTGATTTGATACCTATATGTGTGTTGATTTATGTGAGGTTCAAGTTGTTGAATAATAATTAGGTTTAAGTTGGTTTAGTGGAGGGGTTTGGGTGAGTGGCGCCAAATGCCTAGGCAAATGGCGCCTATGGTACTGTTTCGGTTTGTGCGTGTAAGTGCATGGGGGAGGGGCGCCATTTGCTCAGCAAAGTGGCGCCAGGGATACTGTCTGCTGGGTTGGCAGTGTGCAGGGCGCCAATGTCCCATGAATATGGCGCCTGATGGGGTGATTTTGTGTTGCTGTGGGGTTATGCAGGGCAGGGGCGCCATTTGCTAGGCAAAGTGGCGCCCAGTTCATGGTTATGTGGTGGTGTGTCTCGGTTGGGGCTGGAGTTGGCAGGAGGGGCGCCAATTCCTTAGGGATATGGCGCCCGTGGCTAGTGTATTGTGTGTGTGTGTGTGTGTGTGTGTTGCGCTAGTGGGGCGCCTAGGTGTGCAAAATGTGTCTAAGAGATGGTTTAGTCCCTAAGAATTAATTTAATCCTTGGCGTGACTAAATAGTCCCTAAGAATTAAATTAATCCTTGGCGTGACAAAATAATCTCTTAGAGTCTAATTAATCTTAATAGGTTAACACAAGTCCCTAAATACTAAATTAATCATAATGTGCCAAAATAATCCCTTGAGTATTAAACTAATCTTTGGTGGGTCAACATAGTCCTTAAGTGTAGAAAGGTCCTTATGGAGTGGTTGAGCCTATAAGTGAGAATTAAATTAATAATTGATCATGTGGTGGTTAACAATTGATGAGGTGGGGTTTAATAATTGATCAAGTGGTGATTAACAATTGATGAGGTGTTGCTTAATAATTGATCAAATGGTGGTTAACAATTGATGAGGTGGTGGTTCATAATTGATGTAGTGTGCTTATTGCGTTGTGATGCATGGTCATAGTGTCACATAAATCATATGCATTACGCGGTGGGTGGCTTCGGCCAAATAGTTGGTGGGTGGCTTCGGCCAACAGTTGGTGGTTACCCGACGGGGTTTTTGTGGTGGTTATGGATCCACATGCATATTGCACACATGCATGTACTCATACATTCTTAGAATTCTTGTTGATGGTTAATTAATTCACTATTGTTGGTTGTTGATATTTTAATTGAATGGTAAATGTCTTGATTACTGTGGATTGTTGTTGCTAGATGTTTTCCTAATATAATGCTTATCTTACTTGTTATTATTTATGTAAAAAGACTCACCCTAGCATTTTATGTTGCCTGCTCTCGTGGCGACAAACAGGTGATTCTGAGTGAAGGTGTCACGCCTTCTTGAGTCTTCGAGTCATCTCTGATTAGTGACACCCGGGCGGGGGATCGTAGTGTAGTTATTTTATACTATGTATTTGAACTGATTCGGATCATGGGCTGTTTATGTTTGAACTTGTTTTATTTCCGCTGTGTTGAGAAAAACATCTCTGGATTATTGTAAACTCTAAACAGATGTTATGTATTTCACGCACTTGATGCGCTTGAAATTTAAATATGTTTTGATGATTGTTTTTATTAAATATAGCACTCTCTTTGAGGTGCGTGGAAAAGTTTTGAAAAACTCTGATTTTTATTAATTAAATTAGTACTTAGTAGAAGGGGGCGTTACACCCCCCCTCTTGGTTAAGTGACACAAGAAATAAAACCTAATATCTATGTGCTTGCTTCTTCTGTGTAAAACAAGATTTTTTTGGCAACTTTAAGGTTGAATTGTTGTCACACATGATCACAGTCTTCTCCTCTTGAATGTGTCCCAGTTTCTCCATGATTCTTCTTAGCCATATGGTTTGGCAAGCATATAATGCTGCTACAATGAATACTGCCTCTGTAGTTGACAGTGTCATGATGGGATGCATCTTTGATGTCCAACCTATAGCTCCATTTCCAAACATGAAAGCATATTCAGATGTGCTCTTTCTATCATCAATGTATCCAACATAATCAGAATCAGTGTATCGGAGTAGTTTGGTCATTCATACCTTGCAGACCTTCCTGTTTCGCTTCTAACAGGTGAGATAAAGCGAGTACAATATTCTCAGATCAGTAGCGCCATTCAAAATTCTCGCAGTTGCCTGCATATGGAATTCAGTGGGACTCTCCATATATCTACTGATTAAGGACACTACATACACTAGGTCTGATCTAGTTACTGTGAGATACATCAAAATGCCCACAATTTGTTTATAATTTGTAGCATCCACCTTGGCTCTTCCTCCTTCCTTTGAGAGTCTGAAGCCAAGGACAATTGGAATTCCTACTGGCTTGCTATAACTCATATCAAATCTCTTGAAGATTTCATTAGCATATTTTCACTGGCTAATGAAAATTCCTTGAGATTTCTGAACCACTTCCACACCCAAGAAGTAACCCATCTTGCCTAAGTCATTAATGGCAAACTCCTTCTTCATAGACTCCTTAAATTCCTCTAACATTTCATGAGAATTCCTCGTGAATATGAGATCATCCACATATAAACTAACCACGAGAAGTTTGTCAGGAGCTCCTCACTTAAGGAACAAAGTATGCTCGTAAGCACATTTCTCAAAGCCCTCCTTCATGCAACAACTTTCAATTCTGCCATACCCGCCCTTGGAGCCTGTTTAAATGCATACAGAGCCTTCTTGAGCTTGTAGACCTTGTCTCTTGCATATTTCTCTTGATATCTTGGGGTTTGTTCAACATACACATTCTCTTTTATCTCCCCATGCAAGAAAGAACTATTCACATCTAATTGAAATACACTCCACTTTTTCATTGCAGCAATATATAACAAGAATGGTTCTAATTGTGTCTCATCTTGCCACTAATGCAAAGTCTTCAGTGTAGTCTACTACATACTCTTGAGATTACCCCTTTTCAACCAACCTTGCTTTGTGTTTCTCAACCTCCCCTTTTGCATCGAGTTTAGTTTTATAAACCCATTTAACTCCAATCAATTTAACATCTGCAGACTTGCAAACTAGTTCCCAAGTATCATTATCAGGTATGGATTCCATCTCCAAATTCATTCCCCCAATCCATTTTCTATCCTTCAAAGCTTCCTCAAATGTATTAGGGTCATCATGATTTGTTAAAACAGCAAAGCTATGCTCTTCATCATCTGATGATCCTATTTCAGTTACATAATAACTAGTAACATAGTATTCTAGATAGGCAGGCTTACTTCTTATCTTCCCTTGATTCTGACTAGTGCTTTGAGTTTCCAACCCATTGTCATTCTCATAGTTACTCACTACAGCTTCTTCTGTCGCAGTTGGCTCAATTGTTTCTGTTGCTTCAGTATTTGTATCTTTCTCAATTTTTGGCAGCTTACTCTTCTCTTTCTCTTCTTTACCCCTTCCAGTTCCATTTCTCTTCCTCATTGAAGATTACATTCCTACTGATGGTAATATTTTGTGAGCTAGGATCAAATAACATATATGTCTTTGATTCTTCACTTATCCCAAGTAGAACACATCTGGTGCTCCTATTCTTTCTCTATTTTTATGGCACATGTGCATATGATACACAACCAAATACTCTAAAGAAGTGCATTGATGGTTTGAAACAAGATCATGCCTCCCAAGGAGTTATGTATTTCACAAAAACTGTGGGGCATCTATTTTGTACATACACACTCCAATTCACAGCTTCAGGCCAAACCTTCTTAGGAACATCTTTGTCAGCAAGCATGCTCCTAACCGTGTTCAGAATGGTTCTATTCTTCCTTCCTGACACACCATTCTGTTGAGGTGTGTAGAAGGATGTCAGTTGTCTCTATATACCATGCAGGCTACAAAACTTCTCAAATTCACTTGAGAGGTATTCTCCACCTCTATCTATTCTAAGGTATCCAATTTCCTCTCCACTTTCATTTTCAACTTCTACCTTAAACTTCTGAAAAACTCGAAGAGCACCAGACTTTGCTTCCAAAAAGTAAACCCAAGTTTTCCTTGAGAAATCACTTGTGAATGTAATGAAATACCTCTTCTTACTATTTGATTCAGGCCTTAGAGGTTCACATATATTTGAGTGAACCAACTCAAACCTACGAGTTTTTCTCAATGAACTTTTCTACGGAAATGAGTCCCTGTGCTGCTTCCCCATCAAACAACTATCACACACCATAATTTCTTCACTTCGTGGAGGTAACCCTTTCACCATTTCCTTCTGAGCCAACAACCTTGAACCAAACACACCAAGATGACCAAATCTACAATGGCAAAACTGAGCCTGGTTTTCACTTTCCGCATTAAAAAAATTAGCATGAACCACTGATGCAAAGACATGAAACATTGTATTTCCTGACATTTTTAACTGGATTATCAAACCTTTTTTCATGTATTTTTAAACAAAAGAAGGGATTATGGAACCTCGTTAAAACCTTCTGATGGAAAACCGTCCTTAAGGAAAAACCATCAAGAAGGAAAGATTATCCCCCCTACAATTTATTAATAAAAAGTAGAAAAAAATACAAAAGACGTGGGGGATAGGCCAATACCCATGAGTAAAGTGAAATTACAACCAGAAATAAAAAGAAGCAACCCTATGAAAGGAATCTAAGCCAAAGAAAAATGAAAATGGCATGCAAGCACATCATTATAATGACTCTCATCCCAACCAGGTTGGCACCAAAGTCACTAACAATCATTTGCAGCACACCAAAACAAAATGCCAGAAGGAGACTAAAACCATCGGACAAATAATCAGCAGAACCTATAGAAAGGCAAACCTAACCTGTTTTTGAAGAAATCCTCAGCAATGAAGCTAGGAGGAAGGTCCCACCAAACAAAACCAGTTGTATCAATACCATGCCCGACAAGCTTATCAGTACAAGTGTTCCATTCTCTATAAATGTGAGTACAAACAAAGGTCATCTGTCTCGTCAAATATAAGCAATTATTCCAACTATTTCTAAGCATCCAAGGGACAATTTTCAATTCTTGAAGGCGGAAACCACTAATTGAGAATCGAAGTCCAACCACAAGTACTTCCAGCCTTTGTCAAAAGCAATCTCGATGGCCATTATAGCCCCAACAATTTCAACATGGAGAACAAAACTGTTGCCAATGGAGGCAGAAAAGCAACCAAGAATAGCAGGGTTTCGGTCTCTAAAAATACCACCACAAGCGGCAGGGCCCAGACAACCCTTAGCACTGTCATCAGTGTTACAATCATGTAGGGTGAAAGGGGGTTCCAATTAGCCTCATTGATGTTTGCAGAGCTTCTATAATTACCAATGATATTGAAGGTCTTGAAAATTGCAAACTTAGCAACAGAGGAAAACATAGATGATTTAGAAGCATTCTCAACTAAAGCAACATGAGAAAGGATTGAATTGATAGTTGAGTGTAAGGTGATAACATGATTATGAAATCTAACCTGGTTCCTACAATACCAAATGACCTATAAGATGATAACAATAGCAGCAGAGACAATATCTTGCAGTTGAGGGCTCCAGCCATGAAAAGTCAAGGCTAATAGGTTTTGAAAAGAAGCAGTATCAATATGGATACTCAAGATACCACCAATCCATCTCCAAATATGTTGGACGAAATAGCGATGGAGGAAGACATGTTGAGAAGTCTCAGAAGCATGTCCACAAAGGCTACAAATATAGACAACAGTACATCCTCTACGCAAGAGTTGATCATCGGTTGGCATCTTATTATGAAGAATCCTCCAAAGAATAAGGATTTAGAAGGCGGTATAAAAGGCTTCTCGATTGTCTTTGACCAAGAAACCACTTGTCCTGGAGGGTTATGGAAAATAAAAGACTCCTTAAACGTCAAGTCGCTAGAAACAGAGTGATTCCACATCAACTGATCCTCTGTCCAAACCAAAGGAATAACTATCTCTTGAATTTCCGAGTGAAGTTGGGGAAACTGGTAGATAAGATCCTCAGAGATGGACCATTTACCGTTGACTCTAAAATCCCTAATGGACGCTTTTAAATCCTTATGAAAATTTGGGAGAATACAAATAATATCCACGATAGGCCAAAAAATCCAATTATCTGTTCAAAAATTTATGGTAAGACCATTCCCAAGTTTTCAAGTCGAATGTTCAATAATATCAGAGAGATGAGGTTTAATCCCAAGCTAGATAGAGGAAGAAACATGATAATTCACTGGCTTATTTCCTTAAAGACTCTAGCTTTCAAAAGAAGAGCCCAGTTCATATTAGTAGAAAAGAAGGTCCATCCAAGTTTAAGCATACCAACATTATTAATAGCTTTGATAGACCGCATATCCAAACCGCCTTCCCGAAAGGGCTTGCACACCTTATTCCAAGCCACAGTAACAAATTTTCTGGTATTAACATCACGAAACCACACAAAAATTTTGATCCAGGTATCCACATAATTGAGAAGATTAGCAGGCCAAGCATAAATGAGGAAGTTGTAAACCATCATGCTGAGAACAACAGAATTAACAAGTTGAACTCGACCCATGATAGATAAAAGAAAGCCTTTCCAAGAGGAAAGTCTAGCCTTTATTCTATCAGCAATAGGTAATAAATGGATTTTCCGAGGTTTACAAGATAATTAAAAGGCAAAGAACCCTGAGAAAAACCAAGAGAAATTGAAATAGCCGTGATATAATGAAGAGAGATGTTGCCAGTATACAATTTAGATTTCTCCTTACTAATCACCTGGCCAAAAGCTTGCTCATAAGAAGGAAAAAGATCTAACAGACTAGTTAAACTCTTTTTGGTAGCCCGACAAAAAATCCTAATATCATCACCATATAAAACAAGGCTTGGCATACGAAAACCGCGGGGGCCAACCATTAGCTGAAGCTTGCCATCATCAACCAGCTTGAAAATAACTCTGTTAAGAACATCGGCCAAACAAAAGAGAAGAGGGAACAAGGGATCACCTTGTATGACACCCATCTTACAGCCAAAATAATCCAACAGCTGACCCATTAATGGAGAAATAGAGCTTGGCCGAGTGAAGGATAATTTTTATCCAAGAGCAAAATTTATCAATGAAACCAAAAGCATCCAGCACATAAAGTAAAAAGTCCCAATCTATAGTGTCAAAAGCTTTTTTGATGTCAATTTTAAGGGCTAATTGACCACCAAAAGCCCTCTTCTGAAGTAAGTTAATAGATTCGGAAGCAGTGCAAATACAGCCAGAAATATTTCTCCCTTTCACAACCCCCCTGATTGTCAGAGATGATATTAAGAGCAAGTCTATCAGCTATAACCTTAGACATAATTTTAAATTTTAAATTTTAAATTTTAAATTAGCCAGGGCTATAGGTCTATAAAGATCAACTCTATCCGCCCTCTAAACTTTAGGACTCAAAGCGACTATATTAGAATTAAAGTTAGGAAGCATCCAACCATGTTGAAAAAATTGCAGGACATCATTATACACATCTTGAGCAACAATGTCCCAGTGATGTTGGAAGAAGAAACCACCGAACCCATCAGGACCAGGGGCGATCTCCATTAAGAGAAAAAACAACATGTTTGACCTCATCCATAGAGGGAAGACTGATAAGCATAACATTGTCCCTATCTGAAACTAAAGAAGGGAAGACTGGTAATCTTTTTTTTTTCATGTAAAACCTTACATGTATTAGCTTCAAAATTAACAGTTAGTCCTCTTTCTTGTAGCTGCCCAATACCTAGCAAATTGTTCCTTAATTCAGGTATATTAAATACATTTTGTATAATATGAACTATTCTCTTTATTCTTAGTTTTATGCTTCCCTTACCCATAGCCATCATTTTAGAGTTGTTTCCCAATTCGACAGAAACCCTGAATTTCTCATCAAATTTACAAAACCACTCTTTATCACCACACATGTGGTTGCTACAGCCAGAGTCCGACAACCATACCTTATTCTCTGTAGGAGTCTCCATGTCAATGATGGCCATCAAGAGCATCTCCTCTTCCTTAATCGAACTCTGCATAATTGGTACTTTCCTCCCAGCTTGAGCACTCATTCTGATAGTGTCCAAGTTTCTTGCATTTCTAGCATTCAATTGATTCCTTGTTGGCCTACCTGCCTCTACCTCGACCTCCTCTATTGCCATGACTTCTACCTCTCCAACCAATTTTCCCAGACCCAATTACCTACAGAGCTTGTTCTTCTTCTCCCTTCTCCTCATTCAACATAATTGAATCATGCATGCACAAAATGTAGTATTTTCTCCACCACGAATGTTTCTTCCATTCTTTTTCCATGGGCCTTCATTTTGTATGTGATGGCTAGGGTTCTTGCAAAATAGTCATTCACGATTTATTCCTCCTTCACTCCCCAAGAGCTGAAGTTCTCTTCGTAGTACTTGCAATTGAGCTCTTTTGACTTTCGTGGAACCTTGATATTTCTGCTTCAAGGATTCCCAAATGTGCTTTCTCGTATCCTTATTCAAGATTGTTTCTATGAAATTCCGATCGATTACTTGAAAGGGATAATTCTTTACCTTTAGGTAAATAGATAAATGGATGGATGGATGACTTATTTACCCTAAAAAAGGGACATGTGACATAATAGTAAAATGTCTAATAGTGTCTTTTTTCTAGAATAAGTTTTTACAAAATTAGATTAGATAGATAGATAGATAGATAGATATATAGGTAGATAGACAAATAGATTGATGACTTATTTACTCTAAAAAAGGAACATGTGGCCTAATAGTAAAACATAGTATCATTTCGCTAGCATAAGATATTACTAAATTAGATAAAAAAAGGGACATGTAGCATAATAGTAAAATGCCTAATAGTGCCATTTTGCTAGCATAAGATTTCACTAAATTAGATTTTCTTCTGTTAATGCTTTTAGTTCAATAAAAATATGCTATTAAAAATCATGAAAGACCAAAATCATTGATGGGGAAAAATATGGACTAAGTAAATTTTTTTATAGAGACTAAAAACAGTATTTTCAAATTTTATAAGGACTAAAAGCATATTCAACCCTTCCTTATGTTTCATTAGATAATCAAAAGAGACAATGTTTAAACCCAAAAAGCAATCAATTGTTTTATCTAATCCGTGGGCCTCATAGAATTGTATGTCGTAGATGACACCAATTGATTTTTAAATACTTAAAAAAAATTGTTTCTAGAGTGAGGGAGCAAATCAAGTGTTTCAAAGGTGAACAACTAAAATTAATCGTAGAATATTGTGTAAAATGCTATAAATAGTTAAGATTGAATCAACCAGTATTAAATCTCAACCATTGATAATTTTTTATACTACGTCCTACGGTCATATCTAATGGTTCATCGGTGAGGGATTTGATTTGCTCCCTCACCCTAGAAGCACCCAAAAAATAATTGGAGAAAGAATATGAAGAATTTTTGGAATATCATAAATTTTTCAAAAATTAAGTTTTGGGAAAAACTAATTTTTTTTAATTATTTAAATAGTTTTGGGAATCGAACAAAACTTCCAAGATTCCTTTTGGAACAAATTTTTTTGGGAAAAAAATTGTAGCAAAATATATTTTTGGAAACATATTTAACAAAGAAAATATTTAATAACGATTTTTCAAGGTAATTGAGAGATTTCAAGTTCTTAATTTTGAAGTGGTATTTAAAATTAAAAATTTAGTTAAATAAAATAGCTGATTAACATTAAATCATTTTAATCTAAAATTACATCGGAATTATTTTGTTGTATATTATATCTAATATTCAATCATTTAATGATATGTCAATTTTTATATATCTTTATCTTAATTTACATCACTTTAAATTTTGGTTTAATTCTACTTACAAGAATGGCAATAAATTAACACAAGTCTGAATAATGCTGATTACAAGTGAGTTACGCTAGGCCTACGTATTACCACAAAATGTCTATTTGCGTATGTTACGGTTCCCACTTATTACCACGAAAAATGTCTACTTTGCATTGACTGACTCTGCTTCTCTCACCGGTCATTACTCCACTCCAGTCACAAATTCAACACTTGATACTCATTCAATGGTTTTTTTTTTGTTGACCAAAAGATTCATTGAATGGTAATTAGTGTTGGATTTCACATCTCATAATTCATTTATAAATAAATAAAGCTTCAATGTCCCATTCTCCCATTTGTTATTCTTCAGAGAATCACAACAACATGACAACTATTTCTTATAAGCTAATTTCCATTTTTCTCCTCTTCATGATATCCATATTCATATCTCAAACCAAAGCCCAACCAACCTTCTCTCCATTTTGTGATAACGATAAAGGAAACTACACACTAAACAGCACCTACCAAAACAACCTCAAAACCCTTTTATCCAAAATCATTACCAACACAGAAATCACCTATGGTTTTTACAATTTCTCGTACGGTCAAAACACTAACAAAGTATACGCCATTGGATTATGTAGCGGGGATGTCAACCCACACGATTGTCGTAACTGCCTCAACAATTTAAAACTCCTTCTCACACAAAATTGCACAAATCAAAAAGAAGCAATTGGGTGGGTTGATAAATGCATGTTACGTTACTCAAACCGTTTGATATTTAATCTCATGGAAATTCAACTAGGGTTTCGATTTTGGAACCCCAACAATGCCACGAATGTGAAGGAGTATAATAAAATTTTGGGGGCCTTGTTGCGTGAAATAAGAGATAAAACCGCAAACGGTGATTCCATGGTTAAATATGCTACGAGAAATGCAACAACTTCGGATTTTCAAGATATATATGGTCTAATGCAGTGTACGCCTGATTTGAGTAGTTTCAAATGTAATGAATGTTTGGGTGAGGCTATAAATAATTTGAAATCTTGCTGTCTTGATACGATTGGTGCTAGAGTGGTTGTTCCTAGTTGTAATAGATATGACAACTATCGTTTTTATGAACTTACTACCCCTGAAGCGCCACCACCTCCAGCTTTAACTCTAGGTAACTTTCTTACATTAATTGCTTACAAGTACTCTATATGTTTTATATTATTTGTCGGTTCTTGAATAAATTTGTTTCTCTTTAATTGTCATTGCTGGTTTAAAGTTATAATAGAAAAAAGACTAATGATTTATGTAAAACAATAAAATTTATTATTTTTCTTGGTTGATGCAAAACAACCTCAAAGTTGAAGCTATGCCTTTGTAGCTCTTGCTTTCAACTGAAATTGATCGGTTCAAGGCTTCAAGCTCTCTTAGTCATTATAGGCTATTTTTGGAAAGTCATATACACTAGTTTATAGCGGATTTAACTAGTACATAAAAAAATTAGACGTATTTGGTAAGACTTATAGCGCTTTTGGTTTTTTTTAGTGTTTTTAAAGCACTACTTCAAATAACATGTGAGCTTATAGCGTATATTTTCTCACCATTTTAATCTTTTTTAGTCACACTAATTTTATAATATTCCTTCTCTATCTCAGTAAAATAAAGTAAAATATAATTTTTATTTTTCCTCCCTTTCACTATCTCTTTGCAGCCCAAGTATTATAGAATTTTATTTTATTCTTAGCTATACGTCACTGTAATTGGTTGTTATGAATATATAAATTAGACTTGTTATTATGAATATATAATTGATGTTCGTTCCACCATTATTTATTTTTATGATACATTATCCTTTTTCTTTTAATTGTATTTTAAATTAGACTTTCATATCAATATATAAATTAAACTATTAAAATATATTTAAAAAACTTTTCTTCTGAAGCAGATATTTTCAAAATATTTTAATAATTAATTTAATTATTTTAATTTATAGCAAAATAATGTATACATGTTTTAACACATTTTATATTGATTAAATAAGTTTATCCACTTTTAAACTAGGTTATCTTCTATCCATTATTTTTTCTGACACAAAGCTAATGTGAAGAAAAAAATGTGGTGCAAAAGTTGATTAGACCTTGCGTGATACTCCCTCTGTCCCATATTAGATGTCGTTTAAAGTTGGGCACAGGAATTAAGAAAAGTAGTTAGTTTTGTATGAGAAAGAGAGATTGGGAGTTAGTTTACCAAATTGTCCCTCATTAATGATATTGGAAACATAAAAAGTAAAATTGTAGGAAGAAATATATTAAATAATGAAGGGTATGAATGGAAAAACATAATTTAGGCTTTATTGGTATTCGGAAAAGACATGTAATTTGGGACAAATTTTTTTGGCTAGAAAGACATTTAATATGAGACGGAGGGAGTATTATTATTTAAAAAACTTACAACCATAATACTCTGTCAAAAGTTTATTCAATTCAGTTCTCCCAATAATATGATTTTCACTTTACTATTTTCTGTGCCAACAATTTTTATTTGTTGTGTAGGAAAGGACAACACATCAAGAACAGCCATTGCCATAACAGTGCCAATTATTGTTGTTCTTGTTTTGGTGATCTGTTTTATGTGCGTCTATTTACGAGTGAAGAGGCCCAGAGAAATTATTAGAAGTAAGCATAAGAAATCCAAAATTTGATTTATTATTATCACTTTATACCTTGCCGCTACACTTCAATAGTGGGGTGTTTGTTTGTTAAAAGATATGAAATGTAAACAAAAAACACATTTTTATATACTTTTAAAAAAAGAGTATACTTTGCAGAATATATAATTGAACTATTTTTTAACAAATCCTATGGATATATCTCAGTTCCTCCGGAAGAAGAAGATGATGATAAAATCAATGAGTCATCACAATTCAACTTTAACACTATACGTGTTGCTACAAATGATTTCTCTGATTCTAATAAACTTGGACAAGGCGGATTTGGAGTTGTTTATTGGGTAAGATCATTAACATTGTCACATTCCAAAAAATATTACTTTTTTAAATATTATTTTGGTCTCTGTGAAATGAGCGAAAGTTTATTCTAGTCCTTGCAATAATATTTTTTTTGAAAAGGTTACTGCAAAATTAATGTTTCATTTTAATTATTTGGTCCTTACCCATGTTTTTAATTTGACATATTTTAACACAACTGGCAACTTTGACATAGATGTTTTAAAACAAACGGACGGTCATTTCACTTAAAATAAATATTAAATTTCTATTATGCCCTAAATTGAAGTTATCTCCAAATCGAAGTTGATTGAACCTAATAGGAATTTAACATTTGTTTTAAGTGACATGACAGTCCGCGGGTGCTAAAACATCAATGTCAATGTTTCTAGTTGTGTTAAAATGTGTCAAATCAGCTTAAAAATTAAGGTAGGGGCCAAAATGAATTAAAAAACATTTTGCAGGGACCTTTCTTTAGAAAATATTTTTGCAGGGACTAAAATGAATTTTCGCTCATTTTGCGGGGACCAAAACGATATTTAAGCCTAAAATAAATATCTATTCTTTCAAAAAAAAACTATGCTAAAAATAAGTATTCACTATATACCTAACACATAGTATCATTTCAGGGTAAGCTCTCTAATGGACAAGTGATTGCTGTTAAAAGGTTGTCCATGAATTCGGGTCAAGGAGATATGGAGTTTAAGAATGAAGTGCTTTTAGTGGCCAAACTTCAACACCGGAACTTGGTTAGTCTATTTGGTTTTAGTATTGAAGGGAGAGAAAGACTACTTGTCTATGAGTTTGTTCCTAATAAAAGTCTTGACTACTTCATATTTGGTATGAATTTGTTGTTCTTTTCCTTTGATTATGTTTCAAAATAAAGACAAACTTCTAACATAGATTTATAATTAACTTCGTTATATATGTAGATTCAACAAAGAAAGTATTATTAGATTGGGGAAAACGCTACAAAATCATCGGAGGTATTGCTCGAGGACTTCTATATCTTCACGAAGACTCGCGATTACGCATTATCCATCGTGATCTTAAAGCAAGCAATATTCTCTTAGATGAAGAGATGAATGCAAAGATATCTGATTTTGGCATGGCAAGACTAATTGTCGTGGATGAAACACAAGCAAATACAAGTAAAATTGTCGGAACTTAGTAAGTGTTAGAATACGTACACTAGTAGTTGCCAAAAGAACTTAATTTTAATTTTTAACCAATTATCGGCTATTTTTTTCTTCAACAAAAAATAACTATTTTTTTCAAAACTAAAACTAATAAAATCTTATCGAGTTCTAAGATCAATAATATGTCTTACGCATTAATTAAATGAATTTTATTTTTAAAGATTAAAATTTAAATTATATTGACAGCAATAATTTAACTAATTTTTTTATATATCATGAAGTCTGATGATAAACATATAGAAAAATTATTTGAAAAATGGTATTAAATTAACTATTTTAGGTAGATTTAAATATCATGTTGGAAATTACTTTATTCCTAAATATACATGAGGGATTGAAAATATAATTGAGTTATAGCTTAACTTACTCTTTCATCAATATAAATTAAATTTAGAACATATTGTTTATTAGTCTTACTGGGCTAGTAGCAGCTTAAGTAGTATAAATTGTATTAGCATAAAAATAGTTATAATACTTTTTACTAATAAATTGTTTGTGATATGTAGTGGATATATGGCTCCTGAATATATGATGCATGGACAATTTTCAGTGAAATCGGATGTATTTAGTTTTGGTGTATTGGTTCTTGAGATTGTAAGTGGCCAAAAGAATAGTAGCACTCGTCATGAGGAAAATGTGGAGGATCTATTAAGCTTTGTAAGTTTTTTTTATCTAATCATTTGTTCTTCTTTGTCCTTAAAAGCAGTTGTGGCTCTTAGCATGCACGCGACATGAGTTGCTCAAAGCCACATCTTTTTTGGCCATATAAAATTTGATGGAAGCTTTGAGTTTTTTTTTTGCTATATTTGTTTTGAGTTGTTAACTGTTGTTGAAGTTAACAAACAATTGCAACAAAAGACATGTGCATTGATGTATCTACAAAACTAGTAAGACGTTTGATTAACTAGTTTGTTCGGAGGCCAAACTCAGTGAATGCTGGCTTGGTATGTCGGTATTGCTCCCGTTGTAAGATGCTCCACGCGTTGATCCAACCTGGGGTGTGCTTCCTGCACACACTCCGCACCCAAGTCTTCTTAAAGTAATTTAAATGTCAGAGAGAAAACGCGTAGCTGCTATAAATGCAACCCTATTTATAGATGTCTGTGATGCGTCAGGCGCGCTATCTGGTATGACTTGGATCGTTGATGTCAATTGTGAGATCTTGATCCGTGCTTGCACTGATTGCCAATGGGGATGCACGGTGACCGACCCAAATCTAGATTGGGACGCGACCAGTTCGAAAAGTTGCCCCAAGCCAAGGTCGCTTCTCTTGGAATCACCTTGGCTTGAGCCCCCCCCCCCCCCAAAGCCAAGGTTCTTAGGTGTCTTTTAGGAATTTTTTTTCTCTACACATTGTAGATCATGTAAGTTGCTCACTTACTATAATATTTGAACTAATTAGGAATGATTTTGAAACAAAGAACATAAAGATAATAATAATTCTAAAATAGAAACTATTTTGTTGGATCGCTTAAGGAACCCAAAATAACGACCCAACGTAAAACTATGCTTAAATACTTGTTACTAAAAAACACTCTGCAAAATAAAACTATAGACTAGAAAATTGCATGCTCCTAAAACACGGATGTATTATAGTCAAATTTTGAATTTCTTTACTCTTATTATTACTAAAAAATGAAATACAAAATTAATAGTATTTATTATCTTTTAAAATAATTCTCAAACAAAAGGCTCTTGATAGGATGATTTGGTAACTTAAAATTGAGTATATAAATAAATAAATATGCTTGCAGGCATGGAAAAGTTGGAGGGAAGGAATAGCTGCCACTACAAAAAAAACGAGGATTAGCGACGGAATTAGCGAGGGAAATTTTGTCCCTCGCAAAAAACAGACATTTGCGACGGAATTGCAAGTCCCTCACTAATGTGACCATTAGCGAGGGAATTAGCGACGGAAATGAGATGTTCTGGCTGATTTGACTGAGTAGCACGTTTTTTTAGGCAGTTAGCGACGGAAATTTCAAGTCCCTCGCTAATTGACTGACATTTTTGCAGGATTCTGACCCATGGCAGTGGCTTGGGAAACGCGAGGATTAGCGAGGGACAGTCCCTCGCTAATTCCCTCACAAACTGTCATATATATTTTTTATAATAATCCGAACCACCTCTTCTCTCTCTCATTACACTCTTCTTCTCTCTTCTTCTCTTCCACTCTCTTCTTCTCTTTTCTTCTCTTCCACCACCACCACCACCAACCACCACAACCACCACTCTCTTCTTCTCTTTTCACTCCACTCTATCTCATTTACTCTCTTCTTCTCTTCCACTCTCTTCTTCCCTTTTCTTCTCTTCCACCACCACACCACACCACCACCACCGACCACCACCACCACCACTCTCTTTCCTTCTCTTCCACCACCACCAACCACACTACCACCACCACCACATAGATCTCACGACCACCACTACCACCACCACCACCACCACACAACCACCACCACCGCCACCACCACCACCACCACATACATCTCACTCTCTTTCTTCCTTACTCTTCTCCTTCTCCTTCTCTCTCTACGACACCACCACCACCACACCACCACCACTCTCACTCCTCTCTCTGGATATATTGGTTATAATAATAATAATAATAATAATAATAATAATAATAATAATAATAACAACAACAGTAATAATAATAATACTAATAATAATAATAATAAATAAATAAATAACTGATCAGATTGAGAAGCGTGCCAGTCAGATTTGGGAAGTGTCTTTGTCGGATTAGCGAGGAATTAGCGAGGGACTGTCCCTCGCTAATTAGCGACTGACACAAATTCCCTCGCTAAATGTGTTAGCGAGGAGGATATTAGCGACCGAACTGGTCCCTCGCTAATTCCCTCGCTAATGGCAATTAGCGACGGAATTGGGCCTTTTAGCCACTGATATTTTCCTCGCTAAACCCAATGTTTTTTGTAGTGTACAAATATTATAGATCCATCATTGTACAACAGCTCAAGAAATGAAATCATGAGATGCATTCATATTGGCTTACTTTGTGTTCAAGAAAATGTAACTAACAGACCAACTATGGCTACTGTTGTTGCCATGCTAAATAGCTCCTTTCATACTCTCACTGTACCCTCAGAACCTGCTTTTTTAATGGACAGTAGAACTAGAAGCCTTCCAAACATGTCATGGGAAGTTAATTCAAGGACAACAAGATCAAGTGAATCCACGACTAAGTCAACAAGAGAATCAGTAAATGAAGCTTCAATTACTGAGCCATTTCCTCGTTAGATTATGGCCATTGGGGGGGGGGGGGGTTGATAAACAATTATATATCTTTCATAAGCATAAAAGTGATGCATTTGTTTTTGACCAAAAAAGTGATGTATCTTAATATAATGTCCTTAATGAATAAAATCTTTTCAAGCGTGTCCCTTTTTGTCTACCTTGGTACCATGGCATTTAGTTTGCCACACACTCTTAGTATTAATACCGTATTTGCATTATGAAATGCAAAATACAAGTTCGCTACTAAAGTACCGACAAGTTCGGTATTAGTGTTGGTGACTTTGAGAGCGTAGAAGCATGGTCTTTTTGGGATCTTAGAGTGTGCAACTCGAGGCTATAACTTAGAAAAATATTGGGAATTTAAGCGAATAAAACATGAGTAGTATTGACTTTGTTCCTTTTCCGTGATAGGTGAGTACCATTTATCGTACTTAGTGCCAAGAGGTCACCCAATCCTGGTAAGTCGAGCAGGTTCTTGGTGATGTCATTATTGGATGTCACGTTCCTTTGGTGTCGGAGGTGGGTACGAGCACTGAGGCCTCGACTACTTTGCCCTCGTGTTTTCGGCCTTGACAGTGATGTCGTCGGTCATATTTTAACCGATGACTTTTCTTCCTCAGGAAACGCCTATTATTGGCCTGTTTCCTTAACTACATTTTTGTTGTTTTTCCCTCATGCTTCCCCATGGTCCTTTCTTCTCCCTTAGGCCCTTAGATCACTCTTATCGGAGTTGGCCTCCTGACGAGAGTGCCGCGGTGCATAAGATGTTAGACGGGGTCATCTTCGACCGTGCTCCTCCCTTGCTCTCTGCGAGTTATTAGATGGCTAAATACTTCCAAACTCGCTTCCCGGAGTGAAATCAAAATTCTTTTGGAGGCGGTGGTACATCGTCTCTTGCGATGGTATGGAGTTCCATTTATTGTACTTAGTGCCAAGAGGTTGCCCAATCCTGGTAAGTCGAGTAGGTGCTTGGTGATGTCATTATTGGACGACATCATGTTCCTTCGATGTCAGAGGTGGGTACGAGCACTGAGGCCTCGACTACTTTGCCCTCGTGTTTTCAGCCTTGACGGTGATGTCGTCGGTCATATTTTGGCCGGCGACTTTTCTTCCTTGTGAAACGCCTATTCTTGGCCGGTTTTCTTAACTACATTTTTTTGTTTTCCCTCATGCTTCCTCAGGGTCCTTTCTTCTCCCATAGGCCCTTAGATCACTCTTATCGCAGTTGTCTTCTGACGAGAGTATCGTGGTGCCTATGGTGGCGGACAGGGTCATCTTTGACCGTGTTCCTCCCTTGCTCTCTGCGAGTGATTAGATGGCTAAATACTTCCAGACTCGCTTCCCCGGAGTGAAATCAAAATTCTTTTGGAGGCGGTGGTACATCGTCTCTTGCGATGGTATGGAGTTCCATTTATTGTACTTAGTGCCAAGAGGTTGCCCAATCCTGGTAAGTCGAGTAGGTGCTTGGTGATGTCATTATTGGACGTCACACTTCATCGGTGTCAGATGTGGGTACGAGCACTGAGGCCTCGACTACTTTGCCCTCGTGTTTTCGGCCTTGACGGTGATGTCGTCGGTGTTATTTTGACCGGCGACTTTTCTTCCTCGGGAAACACCTATTCTCGGTCGGTTTCTTTAACTACATTTTTTTTTTGTTTTCCCTCATGCTTCCTCAGGGTCCTTTCTTCTCCCATAGGCCCTTAGATCACTCTTATCGCAGTTGTCTCCTGACGAGAGTGTCGTGGTGCCTATGGTGGCGGACGGGGTCATCTTTGACCGTGTTCCTCCCTTGCTCTCTGCGAGTGATTATATAGCTAAATACTTCCAGACTCGCTTCCCCGGAGTGAAATCAAAATTCTTTTGGAGGCGGTAGTACATCATCTCTTGCGATTGTATGGAGTCAATTTATCATACTTAGTGTGAAGAGGTCGCCCAATCCTGGTAAGTCGAGTAAGTGCTTGGTGATGTCATTATTGGACGTCACGCTCCTTCGGTGTCAGAGGTGGGTATGAGCACTGAGGCCTCGACTACTTTGCCCTCGTGTTTTTGGCCTTGACGGTGATGTCGTCAGTCATATTTTGACTGACGACTTTTCTTCCTCGTGAAATGCCTATTCTCGGTCGGTTTCCTTAACTACATTTTTGTTATTTTCCCTCATGCTTCCCCATGGTCCTTTCTTCTCCATTAAGCCCTTAAATCACTCTTATTGAAGTTGGCCTCCTAACGAGAGTGTCATGGTGCCTAAGGTGGCGGACGGGGTCATCTTCGACTGTGTTCCTCCCTTTCTCTCTACGAGTGATTAGATGGCAAAATACTTCCAGACTCGCTTCCCCGGAGTGAAATCAAAATTCTTTTGGAGCCGGTGATACATCGTCTCTTGCGATAGTATTGAGTTCCATTTATTGTACTTAGTGCCAAGAGGCTGCCCAATCCTGGTAAGTCGAGTAGGTGCTTGGTGATGTCATTATTGGACGTCACACTCCTTCGGTGTCAGATGTGGGTACAAGCACTGAGGCCTCGACTACTTTGCCCTCGTGTTTTTGGCCTTGAAGGTGATGTCGTCGGTGTTATTTTGACCGGCGACTTTTCTTCCTCGGGAAACACCTATTCTCGGTCGGTTTCCTTAACAACATTTTTGTTGTTTTCCCTCATGCTTCCCCATGGTCCTTTCTTCTCCCTTAGGCCCTTAAATCACTCTTATCGGAGTTGGCCTCCTGACGAGAGTGTCGTGGTGCCTAAGGTGGCAGACGGGGTCATCTTCGACCGTGTTCCTCCTTTGCTCTCTACGAGTGATTAGATGGCTAAATACTTCCAGACTGGCTTCCCCGGAGTGAAATCAAAATTCTTTTGGAGACGGTGGTACAGCGTCTCTTGCGATGGTATATATGGAGTTCTATTTGACGGTCCATTAAGGTTATGTGTATCCCTAGTTTCGTTAATTTCAATTTACGAAATTAACTAGTGATTTATTACTCGAGTAGATAATAAATCAAGTCACAGATACAAAGTTGTCGCGAAAGCATTTTATAATTTCTAGAGTATATGATTTAAATGCGAAATTGATGAAATTGTATGACTTGTTATGACTTGTTATGTGCAATTTATGATTGAAGATTTATTATTTGATTAAATAATAGATTGAGTCCGAAACATGATAGAATAATAGGAATGGTAGTTAATTTGCTAAGTTATATGAATTGTGTGATTGCTTGGGTAGAATTGGAATTTAAATGAGAATTAGAGCACAAGGATATCACTTAAAAAAAACACGTTCATCCAGGAACCAAAAACACAACACTTCCTTACTTTCCTCAAAAACTGAAAATAAGAAGAGAGATCATAGAGAGAGAGTGGAACGTGAGAGAGGGAAGACGATAAAGGGAAAGAGATCATCAACACTACCCATTGCATGTAAGTTCTAAGCTCACATTCTTACTGTAACACCCCTTTTCTACCCCATAAATTACACGTCATTTATCAGAGTGAAAGTCAAAAAAATTAATTTAACCGAATAGAAAAGAAATGTCACATCGTCATAAATAAAATTCGTCAATTGCACTCATCACGGTTTGTGCAACAAAACACCGTCATAAAAATTAAACTCCAAATTAAATTTTTTTTTTATGTCACAGCGTAAATAGAATCATAACTCGCCAAAACCCCTCAGACACGTCTCACATCAACCACAAAATCATTAAACAGTTGATTAATTAAACTAACAAACTTCAACTACGCCCCCTAGGTGCTACAGTATTAGAGAGCGACTCGACAGACATCCCAACGGCTATCAAAGAAGGTAGCAGGACCTTCACTCGGGGTTACCTGCAGTGTTGCCGCAATAGAGCAACATTCCAAGAAGAAGGGGTGAGAATTTCAATAGAACATAATTAAGCATATAATAGAGTAATATGAGCACACAGTCATACAACATCATCATTATCATCAACTTCATCGTCACTGAACGCAAACTCAAGTCATAATTTTTTACCACAAGTCATAAACATGTATGTGCATGAAAATGCAACCCACGGCTGGGTATATGCATGATGGTACCATACTCGTCATAAATAAGCCACTAAGGGCACACCGTCACTAATCGTCATCAAAAAGAGGCCGAAGCCTATTCGTCATAATATGCACATGCTATGAGACTCTATGGACACATGTGCAAACACCAAAATCACTCACCATGGAGACCTCGTCATCATCGTCATAAAACACTCATAGAGTGTATTCGTCATAACCATCCCAATAAATTCACATCCATCATCATAATCGTCACATTAAAATTTGGAGTAATAACACCTTTTACTCTTAAGTAACAACACATAAAACATTAAGTAACAACACCTAAGATTTAAGGTAACAACACATAAAATTTGGGTAACATTCTATTTAAAGTTTTGGAAAACATCTCATTTCACGCTTAGGAAGCATCACATTTAAAATTAAGAAAAACACCACATTTGCAAGGTTGGAAACATCACATTTTAATTGTGGAAACAGCTCACTTGAAACGCCAATTAAACCACAGCAAAACAACATAACCCAGTAGGATTTATACGCCAAATACGGTAGAAAAATAGCAGCCAAAACCGCAACCTTTTACGCGCCCAAAACAGCAGAATTTTTATTTGTATAAACAGCAACACCAAACAGTTTACTCTGCCTTAAAAAATAGAATATTCAGTTAGGCCTCTGAATAAGCTTTCCAACGCATTTTAGAACACCTCAATCGGGTTCCCGGTTCGCAAGATATCAATTTTTCAAAAACATGACAGCACTTTATTTTTTTGACACACAGCAGCATTTCATTCGTATAACAGCTACCACAAAACAGTTTATTTTGCCTTAAAAATAGAATATTCACTTAGGCCTCTGAATAAGCTTTCCAACGCATTTTAGAACACCTCAATCGGGTTCCCGGTTCGCAAGATATCAATTTTTCAAAAAACATTATAGCACTTTAAGAAATACAGCAACTCAGATTTTAGCAAAAAGACAGCAACAACATATGATTTTTCTTTTTAAAGGCAAACAGCAGCTGATTTTCCATTAATCAAAAAAACAGCAACAGCATCTATTTAAATAAAAAACAGCAGCTAATTGTTAACCAAACAGCAGCCCTCCATCATTCTAAAATCGATTCTACTCACCCAACATTACCAACTCGAAATTCATCTCTACAATTCATCAACAATATCAAAAATCATCAAATCATATCACAACAACATCAAAATTCAGCAATCACCTCAATAATTCATCCACAACATCAAAAATCATCAATTCATATCACAACAATATCAAAATTCATCAATGAACATCAATAATTCATCAACAACATCAAAAATTATCAATTCATATCACCACAACATCAAAACCCCACAAACCAACCACATACCCAATTATGTTAAACCGAAACGCTCACTCTTACCTCTTAAACGTACGCTCCGCGGAAGATGATTGAAGACACCACAAGTAACCACAGCAACACACGAACCAAAACCTTGAGAACTTGTGAAATTCTTCTTCTCCTTTCCTCTCTTTAGCGCCGCGCCACACTTCCCTTCTCTTGCTCTCTCTCAATTCTGTTTTCCTCTCTAATGAGTTGAGAGCAAGGGTTTCGCATACCCTTGGGGTTTAAGCTGTGGGCCTTTCACGCATTGGGCTCACAGCTACACCCCCACTACTACTCGATCCCACTCCTACACAAAACATGATATTTCCCACTAATTTAATTATCTCCGCTTCAACTAAAATTAATAATTCAACTAATCAAATTAATTAAACTAATTAAATTATTTTATTTTTTCGGGGGTGTTACAACTCTCTCCCCCTTAAAAGAATTTCGTCCTCGAAATTCCAACGATTCCTAGCCAACAACATAAAAAGGCTATTCCTCCACTAGAAGTCCTTGTTGTTCTAAGGGTTGTTATCCTTTATTCTATATTCTGCCTCGAATTCTCCGAATTCAACTAGAGTTCCCTAGAGCAATGCACACATCTCTACACTCTAACTCTGTACTAAAACTATTATCTCGAAGTCACCAAAGTTTAACTCGACTACCCAACACAATCAATCTGCTATTAGGATAAGATAGTCCCAGTGACAATCACTATGAGTTTATCCAATGAAACTCCCATATCCTAAAGCTCACTTTATAGGCTTGAAGGCCAAGTCGTATCTCATACAAATAATTAATCTACTTTTCACAATTACTAATCATTCTATAGTAGGCTTTATAGAAGCAACATTTCTGAATGTTCCCAACAAGGCATGGTTTACTACTGCTCCTAAGTCTCAACTTAAGGTATGTATTCTCATCTCTTACCTCACAAAATTATGTACTTTTAGTCCATGCACAAAACGCTGCCAAAACTCCAATAAGAACACCAGAACCAAAATAAGGTTGAGATGAATTCTCATTTTACAATACACGTAAAGTACTGTTCCCAGCCGACCACCCAGGAAGGCTCGGATATGACACGCCTCCTAGCCGATCCTCTGGGCTCAGAAGACGAAGACCGAAGTCCCTGCGCCCTCATCACCGAAGCTTCCGTCGGCGACACAGCAAGGCCGGCACACAGACCACATCCCGATCAAAGGGCCGACGCCGCTAAAGGGCTCGGCCTCAGGCGGAAACCCTGCTAGATATATTAGGCAAGCCCGAGAATCTCGCCTAAGATCTCGGGGCATTTATGTACCATTATGAGCATTTATGATGTATTGTAATATAAATATATGCCCAAGAGGCCAATGAAAGAGGACGAATATTTTACTTCTCACATACTACATTCTGTGTTCTTGCTAAACCCTACTCAGGGGAATAGTTAGGAACATTGGCGCCCACCGTGGGTCCCGATAGAACTTCCCCACCCCACGTCAGAACAACAAGCTCTACTTCACTATGGTAGGAACCAGAGCTAACGATGGTGCTTCCACAAGCACCACGGATCCCAGGATTCTTGAGTTGATGGAAGCAGTGAGAACACTTCAGGAGCAGAATGCAGAACAAGCACGGAGGAACGAAGAGCACACTCTTCGCTCGGCCAGCGCTGGAAGCCGTGAGGCTCGGCTCCACGAACACCGGTCGCCTCCGCAACAACAACAGAACGGAGAGTCGTCCCGATCGCCCACGAGGCGTTTCACCATTTACGTAAGAGATCGAGGCGGTACCCATTCCCCCCCGGTTTCGAGAGCCTGCCATTGGAACTTACGATGGGACGGGAGATCCCCAGAGTCACGTTGACGCTTTTCAGACCCAGATGATGATCAGTGGGGGTAATGACGCCATCTGCTGCAAGATGTTCGCAGGTACATAGGAGGACAAGCCCTTGCAGCAAAAACCCTTAGAGCCGGCTATTATTGGCCGAGCCTCAAAAAGGACGCCATAGAATATGTGAAAAAGTGTGACAAGTGCCAGCGCCATGCCGCCATCCCAAGAGCTCCACCAACCAACCTTCAGGCTATGGTCTCCCCATGGTCGTTTGCCGTATGGGGAGTTGATATCCTTGGTCCATTTGCTCCATCAGCAGGACAGGTCAGATACTTGCTCGTGGCCATCGACTACTTCTCCAAATGGATAGAGGCCGAGCCCATAACCACCATCTCGGCGCAGAGGGTGAAGAAATTCTACTGGCAAAGACTCATCTGCCGCTTCGGTATTCCAGCTACCATAGTAACAGACAATGGCACTCAGTTCGCCTCGGACTCAATAGCAGAACTCTGCAGAAAATGGAACATCTACCAAGCCTTCACCTCGGTCGAGCACCCCCAGACCAACGGGCAGGCCGAGGCTGCAAACAAAGTCATACTGAACGGACTCAAAAAGAAACTCGATGAATCCAAAGGAGGATGGGCCGAGGAGTTACCACTGCGTGCTATGGTCGTACAACACCACTCCGCAGCCTTCCACTCGTGAGGCCCCTTTCGGTTGGTATACGGCGGCGACGCTCTCATCCCCATAGAGGTGTTTGGAACCTAGCCCAAGGCGAGCTTTCACCAAAACAGGGCCCGGATGAAGCCTCCTCGGGGCAAACTTAGACTTGATAGAGGAAGTAAGAGAGAGCGGCAAAGGTGAAGGAGCAAGCGGCAAAACAAATGAGCAAAGCAAGGAAATACAACTCGAAAAATCGCCAAGGACTTTCGTGAGCAAAGCGACCTAGTATTCAGAAGATCTAGCCGTGTCGGCGCCACAGGCAAATTGTCAGCAAACTGGGAAGGTCCGTTCAGAGTAAAACAAGTCATCGGTCAAGGAGCCTTCAAGTTGGAAAAGTTAGATGGAGGCAAGATCCCGAGGTCCTGGAACGCAGCCAACCTCCGGTTTTACTACAGCTGAAATCAAGCTACTAATCATCGGTTCTCATCATCACCCATCACTCACCTCATGTAACATTTGTATGTGGCACTATAAAAGCCCCAAATGTACTTCATCTTCATTATGAATAAAGAGAACCGATTTTCAAAGCATTTTCAAAGCAACCATTATTTTCTCCAAGCAAAGCAACACAACAAATCTAATTCCGAAGGTCAAAACAAGAATGCGGCCACAATAACAAAGTCCCGATAGGCAAGGACCGAGCAACGCCTCGATGTTGCCCTTGGGCGATGAAGACTAAAGTCCTGACAGGTGAGGGCGGGCTGACGAGCCACGTCCCACCCTTGGGCACACCAGTTCGGTTCGACGTGGGCCTTCGCCTCACTGGAAACCGAAATGGAGCTTACATCGCATAGGCTAAAGTAACTGCCGACGACGCCAACACGCTCGGTGCGATGTAAGAGCTCTTCAAAGGTGCAGGCGATGCTAACGAGCTCGCCGACAGGACCAACGTGTCCGGCATCAGAGGAGAGCCCATTAAACCCAAGACCCGACAGGTGTAGACTGGCCTTAGAGCCGACATACAGCCCTCGGGCACCAACAAGGCCGCAAACAAAAACCGGTAAACTAACATCGAGGTAAAACAAGACGCTCCGATTAAAAAGCGCACCAACCGGTCAACTAAAACCGAAGTAATACGAGACGCTATAACTAAAAAGCGCACCAACCGGAAAAATAAACCGAGGTAATATGAAACAATCAGTAGGCGGTTGCAATCAAAGAAGCGCAAAAACAGTTGGGCAAAGTAAACATAACAGCAAAAAAGGAAAGCAAGAAGAAATTATACAAGGGCCCAACGGGCAATCTGTCCAAAAAAGCCGTAATAAAAACAAAGGTAATTCGAATCCATTACAAAAAATTTTGTTTTGCCACAAGATTTTGTCTTTGTCTGGCAGGAGCAACTAGGAAGGAGGAGGAGGATCTTCGCCATGGACATCACCGTCCGCCAAAATTCGCCCCACCTCGGCATCGGACAACGACTCATCAACTTTGCCAAATCGACCAAGCGCGCCATCGGCCACACTCGACAAATTTCTTCGGCGACTTTCTTCATCAACAAGCTCGCCATTCACCACAACCTTGTCGAGATCAAGCCGCCCGATGTCGACTTCAGAAATATGGCCTCAATCGATCCAAATACCATTAAAGCCGTCGAAACTTTCAACAACAGAGGCCTTCACCTCGTCAATAGCGACAAGAACTAAGTCCCCGCCACAGCAAGTTGGGAAACAAGTCCCAAATTCCTTTGAGCACTCCGTCATTGTTAGCGCTTCAAATTCGGCATGTGCCGCCTCCAACTCTTTGCCCACTTTCTCCAAGGACTCCCCAACTTCTTCTTCTTGGCGATCAACTCGGACACCTTCTCCTCGAGCCGTCGCTTCTCCGTGTCCCACTTAACCAACTCTTGTTCCAAACGGCTCTTTTCAACCTTACAGCCTCCAACTCCCCCTCGGCTTTCTTCCAAGCCGCCTCTTTTCGACCAACGTTGGCAGCAGTTTTGTTAAAAGCATCCTCAGCAAGGTGAACAAGCACCGAGGCATAATGGCCGTAGGTCTTCACCGCCACCAACGTTTGCCGAATCCCCGTGAGTGGCCACCTTCTCCACATCGCTGCACTGCCAGCAGCAAAGATTGAGAAATGAATTCAAAGGATACCGAATCAAAGTTTGACCGAATAGGCTCGTCGGCAGTTCGTCGGCCCTCTTCCGACTTCAAAGACGCCTTCCAAGAAGTATCAATAACCCCCCCCCCGCGCGCGCAAACCGATCTCAACAAAGAAGACCAAATTCGCTGCCTCTTCGCAGCGGGATTCTCCGAGAAGGGAGGAGGACGAGGACTACTTGTACCTTGAGCATTCGTTGCACCTTCCGACACCAGAGGCGATTGGAAAACCTTCGCCGGACTCTTAGTAACAGGAGAGCCTCGACCAGAAGAGGGACTCGGCTCCAAAATCGGTGAGGGGAGCTCTGGAGCTGCCCTCTTCTTCTTCTGCCTCTCCCGATACTTCTTGCGTTCAACAACACTAAGGGTAGACATCCCAAAACCACCTGAAAGGAGAAGCAATTGTCAAAAAAAAAAAAAAAAAAAAGGGGGAAGTATGCCCGAGAGAATTACTTAAATAGTCAATC
The DNA here is from genome assembly GCA_020916435.1 of Oxytropis ochrocephala. Lineage (NCBI taxonomy): Eukaryota > Viridiplantae > Streptophyta > Magnoliopsida > Fabales > Fabaceae > Oxytropis > Oxytropis ochrocephala. Next base: position 92,923,913 of record CM037092.1, on the reverse strand, counting down.
AACGATTCGGCGTCACCCACTAAGCCCAACAACAGGGAAGATTTCAGCATACCCGAGGACTTAACCCGACCATCTCTAGCCGATCCACCTCTGCGCTTTTCAACCGAACTCAAAGACACCGCTTCTCTCAACGAAAACTTATCCTTAGGGTGCCTCGTCCAACTCAAAGGAAACCGCTCGTCACCAACCTCGTCAACCAAAGAATAAGGGACACTTCGCCCCCGAGACAAACGGAACCAGTAATGCTTAAAATGCTTGTAACTACTTTTGTACAAAGCCATAAGAGGACGGCGTTGATGGTTGCATAAAGACACCCACCTTACTGGGTCCTTCACCGACGAGCGGAAGAAGTACAAAAACTTGCAGCCGAGACCTCCTCCCCCAAGGCACTCACAAAGGATCTCGAAGGCCCTCATATGGGCCCACCCGTTGGGATGCAAACAAGTCGAAGCCACATGAAGAATCTTCAACACCGGCGAAAAGGGGAGAAAGGCAACCGAACCCCAAGTGCTCAAACCAGTGCAGTAAGCGTAAGTATACACATCATTCCCTAACGCATTCATCCGAAACGCCTTCCTCCAAGGAGACAGGACTAGCCGTGGCCGCTCCCTCATCCACAGGGTGACATAGCATCTGCCGAACGCCAACAAGGGAGGCCTCGGTGCGGAGCTCTGAGTACGAGTCAAGCACCTCTTGATCTACCCAAGAAAGCCTCCCACTACCAGATCGTTCGACGCTAGGACTCTCATCTTCGGCAATGACAGATAAATCACCGGTCTCGCGAATCGGAAGGGAACCATCATTATAAAGGTCGCCCGCCTATTTCCCTTACCACTCGGCGAACAACACGCAAATGAACAATACCCACATTTGAGGGAAGCAAAGACAAATGGGATTAAGACACCTATACTCGAGAGGTCACCTCACTCTCACTATCACTACTTATTTCAACTATCGAGACCATCTCTATTTTGCAGAAACAAACGCAAAGAAATACAAAATTTCAAGAGAAGCGAGAAAAGAAAATAAGAGAAGCCACAAAGCAAGAGGATAATGCGAGGAACCACGTGCACCTAAAGAAGGAAATTGGTAGCCACAAACACCTCCAAAGGGAGAGAAAGGCACGAGAGGAGCACCGGAGAGAGAGAAACGCAAAGACAATAGCGAAACGAAGAGGAAATGAAACAGAAAGGAAATTAGGCGAAGAGACACGAAGTGTAAGACCCTTTCGAGCAAAAAAGACGATCCAACGGCTAAAAACCCACCAATAAAATCAACGGTGGAGATTCAAACGGTTCAAATCCCAGCGACACGTGTCCCGCCCCAATGGAGCACTTAGAAGACGCGGTTCTCCCAAGAACGTCACGATAACACCTCCCGCCAAAAATCAAATCAATCAAGTGCCACGTCACATCGCGTCAATCAATAGGTATCGGCCACGGGGCCGTCGGCCAAAGAGAAGGCGGAAGAACCGCAATGCCATCGGCTAAGAATAAGTTCGGAGGACAGAAAGATGCGATCGGTCGCAGACAAAAAGAAAAGCCGGACAACCGGAGAACAACAATAAAAGGGAAGGTTTCCGTACTAATTAAGTCCGTTTATTTTTTATACAACATTGCATTACATTTGATACGCAAAATTACATTACATTTGATAAGCAACATTACATTACATTACAATGACAGCACAAATCCAAAATCATCACAAGAGAATGAGCTACTAATATACACTGGGTGACGACACCCCCTTTTTGCAGGTACCATCAAACTTTAAAGTATCTCCTGACGAGCTTCCCGGCCTGCTTGCTACATCCAATGTTCTGAATCGGCCCAGGAAGCAGAGACAGGGGGCGACCCCCCTTTTTTGCACCAAAGGCGACACCAAGGCCCACTCGAGGATTGCCAGCCGATTATGACGAGACTCCGGACCGAGCGGCTGAGGTGTCACCTTCCATGAACGGTCGGCGGAATACTCCGGCCGATCGCTCTTTGAGTCTTCCGAACAACTCCAGCATTCAGAGGTAAAGCCATCTGCAAAAGGAAAAGAGCCAGAGTTCACGAAGATCAATAACCCCCGCTTTGAGCCTCTTGACAACCCCCACACACGTGCGATAGATGGGGTTGTTCAAAAGACTCAAAGGAGGGGACGCGATCTCACCATAGGAGAGCGTGTGCAACCAAGCCATGGACAGCCAAAGCAACAAGGAACCCCTATTTATACAAGGGAAGAGCAAAAACCCCTAGGGGTTATGATTATGGCGTAACGGAAACCCATAGAAGTCAAAACTGACCGAGTCAAAGAAAACGCACTTATGATGCAGCAGAAACCCACGCGAGTCAAAACTGACTGGGTCAAAGGGAGCACAAAAATCCACACAGGACCAGAACCCAAGACGCTAAAGGCAAACGAGGTCAGATCACCTTAACGCACAGAAAGAGGGACTACGGGAACCGAGGATGAGTCAAGGACACTTAGAACGCCTTCGCACAAAGTGCTCGCCGCTCGAGGGACTGTGTTCCCAGCCGACCACCCAGGAAGGCTCGGATATGACACGCCTCCTAGCCGATCCTCTGGGCTCAGAAGACGAAGACCGAAGTCCCTGCGCCCTCATCACCGAAGCTTCCGTCGGCGACACAGCAAGGCCGGCACACAGACCACATCCCGATCAAAGGGCCGACGCCGCTAAAGGGCTCGGCCTCAGGCGGAAACCCTGCTAGATATATTAGGCAAGCCCGAGAATCTCGCCTAAGATCTCGGGGCATTTATGTACCATTATGAGCATTTATGATGTATTGTAATATAAATATATGCCCAAGAGGCCAATGAAAGAGGACGAATATTTTACTTCTCACATACTACATTCTGTGTTCTTGCTAAACCCTACTCAGGGGAATAGTTAGGAACAAGTACATAAACATTTATAACGGGCACAATTATCTAGAAATTGAGAATCAACATACACTTAATCATAATATAACAAGGAGGCTATAAAGCATATTGTCTCTAACCCTCTTATCCAATTAACATGTGGCTTTGCTATTTTTAAGAAAAATTAAAATGGAACGTGTAAATCTACCAAGACAGTTAGTGGCACCCCATGAAATATAATTAAGCCACGCGTACAAAACACTCATAAATTATAACTTACTTTAGAAGTTCTTGATACATCAAGTTGATCCATGGTAAAAACCCAAGAACAATTTTAGACTCTCATTAGAAAGGAACAACAGTCATTCATATACACTTTTAAGTGCAATATTTAATTTATTTAACTCACTTAAAAAAAATTGGAAAATTAATTAAACAATTAATTTCGCTAGCATTCACTTAGTATAATTTAAATTATATAGGATAAAACAAATTTCAAATGTTTTACGTGTGTAGTACACACTATTTCATAATCTGGCAAATTCACAACATAACATATAGAGAACAATTAATTAACATAAATAAAACCAATAAGTTAAAATTAAGGATGAACACGCTTCTTATTTAATCCACTTAAACTTAGTGCATATCCAAAATCTAAAATAATAATAACTTATACAAGACTTAGTATTTATCCATCAAAATAAGCTTAATACATAAGCATCCAACATTAAAGCTAGTTAAATAGAAGTTTATAAGTAGTTTGAGTACATATTTATTTTTTTAAACCACAAAACCACGTAACATCATTCCTTAGAAAATATTAGTATCATAATTAAATCACACAAACTCAAAGATTCTACACATTTAGAATTCACATTCAGTGGCTGTATAGCATGATAGTCACGAAACAGTTCTCAAAGACTTAGAGTTCGCAACGTTGAGAATAATTAGACAAATAGAACAACACAAATAAAAGAAATGAAAGTAGTAATGACATGACCTGTTAGTCAACGGCTAGAATCATTATTAATTTGTAGAAAAAGGGCAAGCTAGTTTGCGCAGTAAAATCTGAATACTATCTCTACATGGGTGAAATATTAAAATAAGCTCATTGACTACAAAGTACCAATAATTAACATTCAAAGACTTCATACTTCATACAACCCACTCAAAATATTTAGGCTATATATTGTTTATCTACCTCTTCCCCATGTAAGCAAAACCCAGAAAAGATACTAACTAATACCTATGCATCGTTTGATATATTAGGTACGTGGTGTTTGTTCAACTCATATCAAAATGATTCCCCAGTATATATAGTGAGCAGCCAGGCACACAAAAGGTTGCAACAAACAAGGAAGAGTGTTTACATAGGAATCACACATCAACAAAGTCAACCATTTGAAGCCACCCTTATACCTGTATATTGAGACTCATCACAACCCACCAAACCCAGTAACTTTGATTGCTACCGATCTAAAATTCGTCATATCGAGAATCTAAAGAAATTACATGGAAAGAAAAAGAAAAAAAATTGTAAATGATATCTTATGACTATACGAATTAGAGAAAATGATCGTTCTAGCTTTTAAGCAAGAAAATTAATACTTAGGGATTAGCATGACGACATGTTACTATTAAAGCAACAACTTAAAATAAGTAACAAAACGATCACCGCAAGGCACTCATTCAGAAGCATCAATACACAATTACAAACGTGCTATAGTGAATGTGTCAACACACAGCTTAGTATTAATTTAACACATAAAATCTGATTAGTCAAATCCTCAACATCCCTCAAATAAACTAGTTTTAACTGAAATTGGCAAATGGTCTCAATCAACATTTTATTCTCAAATCACAAAACAACATAAGGCAAATAACAACTATAAAGTTAAATCATGAAAGCTCAAATCACATGTATTCAACGTTTAAAGGACAAGATAGTTTTCAAAACAAACAAAAGTAAAGAGTTCACATAGAGAGGGCAAAATAGACACACAATTGACGGCCTAAAGAATAGACCAAGCCCTATGAAAAATCTCTCTAAGGGAAAAGAGTCATTCGGGATCTAGGTGAGATTCTAACATTATACCAGCTCTAACTGTGATACTCTTTTCTGTAACACCCCCTTCTACTTAATACTAATTAAATTAATAAAATCAGAGTTTTCAAAAAGATTTCCACGCACCTCAAAGGAGAGTGCTACATTTAATAAAAAATTCGTCAAAACATATTTAAAATTCAAACGCATCGAGTACGTGAAATACATATCATAGTCACGTGAGTTAAAAACCCTCAAAACCTGTTTAGAGTTTACAACAATCCAGAAATGGTTTCCTCAGCACGGCGGAAATAAAACAAGTTCAAACTTAAACAGCACATGATCCAATCAGTTCAAAATACATAGTATAAAATACTACACTACGATTCCCCGCCCGGGTGTCACTAATCAGAGCTGACTCGAAGACTCAAGAAGGCATGGCACCTTCACTCGAACTACTGCTTGTCGCCACGAGAGCAGGCAACATAAAAATGCTAGGGTGAGTCTCTTTACATAAATAATAACAAGTAAGATAAGCATTATATTAGGAAAACATCAACAACAATCCATAGTAATCAAGGCATTTACCAATCAATTAGAATACCAACAAGCCACCACAAGAATTAATTAAGCATCAACGAGAACTCCACGAATGCATGAGTATATGCATGTATGCACTATGCATGTGGATCCATACTCACCTCAAAACCCCGTCGGGTAACTCATCAACTGTTTGGCCGAAAGCCACTCATCAACTGTTTGGCCGAAGCCACTCATCAACTGTTTGGCCGAAGCCACTCATCAACTGTTTGGCCGAAGCCATGCATATGATTCATGTGACATTATGACAATGCATCACACCGCAATAAGCACATTACATCAATTATTAACTACCACCTCATCAATTGTTAACCACCACCTCATCAATTGTTAATCACCACCTCATCAATTGTTAACCACCACCTCGTCAATTGTTAATCACCACCTCGTCAATTGTTAATCACCACCTCGTCAATTGTTAAGTTACTTCTCACTTAAAAGCCCAACCACTCCATAAGGACCCTTTTTCTACACTTAGGGACTATGTTGACCTCCAAAGGTTAATTTTATACTCAAGGGATTATTTTGGCACGTTATGATTAATTTAGTATTTAGGGACCTTTATTAACCTATTAGGATTAATTGGACTCTAAGGGACTATTTTGTCACGCCAATGATTAATTTAATTCTTAGGGACTAATTTGTCACACCAAGGATTAAATTAATTCTTAGGGACTAAACCATCACTTAGACACATTTTGCACACCTAGGCGCCAAGGGGCAGCCACTTTGGCGCCCTTCACCCGTGGCACCCTCATCCAAACCAACCGTGACCCTGGCGCCATTTTGCTAGGCAAATGGCGCCTCCTCCTGCTGACCAAAACCAAACCGAGCCAAAGTGCTCTCTAGGCGCCATTTCCTTAGGGATTTGGCGCCCCCTCTACTCTTGAACACACCTACGCAACAACTCAACCAACTCAACCACTCAATCACATTTTAATCCAACAACTCAATTATCCAATTAAGTCATATACACCTAAACACCCATTTATTCAACAACAAAACAACCACACTCATAAACCACACAAAATGCATATCAAACCCATTTCAATAACAACATAATGGGTTCCTCAAAAATCAATTCAACACAACAACAATCAAACCAAATAACACTCAATCAACATATAATCACTAATCACTATTCATCATCTTCACCAAATAATTCAATAATTATTTTAAGACCCTAACCTTCATACAATACAAATCTTACAAGCTATTATGAATGAGAAAGACCCCCTAACCTTTGCAAATTGAAGAATGTAAGCTCTCCTATCCTCCAAAAGCCCAAGAACACCAAACAATCACCAATTCCAACATTTGAGCTCAAAACCCCATTAATGGCAAAATAAGAACAAGAAGAAATTAGGGATTGATATTCACATCAATAGATAGAGGAGGAAAAATGGAAGAGAATGAGCTAAAAAGCCCCTTACCTAGTGCTAAGATGGAGAAGATCTCCACCCCTTCTCCTCCCTCACCGTCGCCTCTCCTCCCTCTCGGTCCCTCTCTCTCTCGCGCGCGTCTCTCTCTTCTCTCTCTCGGTCCGTTTCTTTCCTTCTTTCTTTTCATTCCTTTCTTTCATTTTAATTCAACATTCAATTGGGCCCAAATGGGTTGGGCCTCTATTCACACCCCCCTCAATTAATTCAACTACTCCCTAACTTAATAATACCACCACTCTCTTATTTACTATCTCTCACCTCCATATTTAATTAAAACACCTCATTCATTTAATTAAATATGACTAACCACATAACTCCTAAATAATCAATTAAATAAATATTCAAATTATTTTCGGGGCGTTACATTTTCTAGGAATATCTACCACTCATCCTATTATCTCGAGAACTTCACCAACTAAGTTGGCCACCATCCTAATTACCAAGTATCAAACAAGTAATGTGTGCAACTCTACTCAGAGTTCACACATCGGAAGACGCAATAGACAATACAAATGGTCCGGTTAGGACCGAACTGCTCTGATACCACTAATGTAACACCCCTTTTCTACCCCATAAATTACACGTCATTTATCAGAGTGAAAGTCAAAAAAATTAATTTAACCGAATAGAAAAGAAATGTCACATCGTCATAAATAAAATTCGTCAATTGCACTCATCACGGTTTGTGCAACAAAACACCGTCATAAAAATTAAACTCCAAAATAAAAGAAATTTTACGTCACAGCGGAAATAGAATCATAACTCGCCAAAACCCCTCAATCACGTCTCACATCAACCACAAAATCATTAAACAGTTGATTAATTAAACTAACAAACTTCAACTACGCCCCCTAGGTGCTACAGTATCAGAGAGCGACTCGACAGACATCCCAACGGCTATCAAAGAAGGCAGCAGGACCTTCACTCGGGGTTACCTGCAGTGTTGCCGCAATAGAGCAACATTCCAAGAAGAAGGGGTGAGAATTTCAATAGAACATAATTAAGCATATAATAGAGTAATATGAGCACACAGTCATACAACATCATCATTATCATCAACTTCATCGTCACTGAACGCAAACTCAAGTCATAATTTTTTACCACAAGTCATAAACATGTATGTGCATGAAAATGCAACCCACGCCTGGGTATATGCATGATGGTACCATACTCGTCATAAATAAGCCACTAAGGGCACACCGTCACTAATCGTCATCAAAAAGAGGCCGAAGCCTATTCGTCATAATATGCACATGCTATGAGACTCTATGGACACATGTGCAAACACCAAAATCACTCACCATGGAGACCTCGTCATCATCGTCATAAAACACTCATAGAGTGTATTCGTCATAACCATCCCAATAAATTCACATCCATCATCATAATCGTCACATTAAAATTTGGAGTAATAACACCTTTTACTCTTAAGTAACAACACATAAAACATTAAGTAACAACACCTAAGATTTAAGGTAACAACACATAAAATTTGGGTAACATTCTATTTAAAGTTTTGGAAAACATCTCATTTCACGCTTAGGAAGCATCACATTTAAAATTAAGAAAAACACCACATTTGCAAGGTTGGAAACATCACATTTTAATTGTGGAAACAGCTCACTTGAAACGCCAATTAAACCACAGCAAATAACCCAGTAGGATTTATACGCCAAATACGGTAGAAAAATAGCAGCCAAAACCGCAACCTTTTACGCGTCCAAAACAGCAGAATTTTTATTTGTATAAACAGCAACACCAAACAGTTTACTCTGCCTTAAAAAATAGAATATTCAGTTAGGCCTCTGAATAAGCTTTCCAACGCATTTTAGAACACCTCAATCGGGTTCCCGGTTCGCAAGATATCAATTTTTCAAAAACATGACAGCACTTTATTTTTTTGACACACAGCAGCATTTCATTCGTATAACAGCTACCACAAAACAGTTTATTTTGCCTTAAAAATAGAATATTCAGTTAGACCTCTGAATAAGCTTTCCAACACATTTTAGAACACCTCAATCGGGTTCCCGGTTCGCAAGATATCAATTTTCTCAAAAAACTTTAAGAAATACAGCAACTCAGATTTTAGCAAAAAGACAGCAACAACATATGATTTTTCTTTTTAAAGGCAAACAGCAGCTGATTTTCCATTAATAAAAAAAACCAGCAACAGCATCTATTTAAATCAAAAACAGCAGCTAATTGTTAACCAAACAGCAGCCCTCCATCATTCTAAAATCGATTCTACTCACCCAACATTACCAACTCGAAATTTATCTCTACAATTCATCAACAATATCAAAAATCATCAAATCATATCACAACAACATCAAAATTCAACAATCACCTCAATAATTCATCCACAACATCAAAAATCATCAATTCATATCACAACAACATCAAAATTCATCAATGAACATCAATAATTCATCAACAACATCAAAAATCATCAATTCATATCACCACAACATCAAAACCCCACAAACCCACCACATACCCAATTATGTTAAACCGAAACGCTCACCCTTACCTCTTAAACGTACGCTCCGCGGAAGATGATTAAGACACCACAAGTAACCACAGCAACACACGAACCAAAACCTTGAGAACTTGTGAAATTCTTCTTCTCCTTTCCTCTCTTTAGCGCCGCGCCACACTTCCCTTCTCTTGCTCTCTCTCAATTCTGTTTTCCTCTCTAATGAGTTGAGAGCAAGGGTTTCGCATACCCTTGGGGTTTAAGCTGTGGGTCTTTCACGCATTGGGCTCACAGCTACACCCCCACTACTACTCGATCCCACTCCTACACAAAACATGATATTTCCCTCTAATTTAATTATCTCCGCTTCAACTAAAATTAATAATTCAACTAATCAAATTAATTAAACTAATTAAATTATTTTATTTTTTCTGGGGTGTTACACTTACTCGATTTTTCCTCCTCTTTTCAATGATGTAACTTTCATCACCTCATTCCTTTCCATTTTCAATTCACCATTGATGAAGCTATGAAGCACAAGGTGAGAGGAAAATGAAGTTTGGTGTGTAGAAGTACGTTGCATTCTCAAGTTGAAGGTAGATTGAAGTGTGGGTTGGACTACATTGTGGATTGGTGTATAGTCTTTGGTAGTTTCAGTAGTTGTCCGATCCTTTCGATTTGGGGAGTAGGGGTTTCGGTTCTTGGAGCTTTGGACGCGTTTGGCACAAGTTCGTGAGGTTTCAGAGTCGTGGGAACTTCAAAGTCTCGATTGGTTGCGTGATTTTCATCACGATAGGTGAGTTTTACTCATGGTTAGGATTTCAATATATAGTTTTTGAATGATTGGAAATTCTAGTTCTATGAAGTTATTTCGTTTCTAAAGATTTTATCGAGTCGAAAATTGTTTTTTGCAAAAACTATGTTTAAAAGTTTTCATCAAATTATATGTTGATATGTGGATTGTATATTTTACTAGATTGGCTGGAATATTGTGTGTTATTCTCCGTTGAATGTTGGACGAGGACTGTTAGTAATTAAGATTAGATTCCTAGACACCGGTTTAGAATGATAACCATTGTAATTTCCAAGATTTTTATTTCTCGGAAATGGTCATTAGTATCTATAACTCTCAACAGTCGGTGGAGTTTTCAGAAGCTAACGATAGTGAGGCATTTCACCTGTATACCACAAGAGTAGAACTTTCAATTACTCAAAGTATTGGAAGTGGTGTTGTCCTATAGGAAGATTGAATCAACAGAGTTTAACGCCTTACTTCTCGTTAGGCAAGACATGTTCTTTACCAAATGGATACGCTAAGGGTTATGGTTATGTTTGGATGTTGTGAAGTTCGGAGGGATGTAGGACCAAAGGAATGAGTAAAATAGTGAGAATTGTTATCTTAATCAACGCCGGAAGCATTATCTTGTGCCCGTTTGATTCCGTGAAAGAATCCTTCTATTTTGATCATTTCTCTTATGCTAAAACTAGCTCAACTCTGTGATTAATCCAAATATGAACATTTAGCCTAGAGTAGTCAATACTACAGTATGATGAAACGAAGTTCAAAATTTTCTAGTAAGTCGTGCTTAGCTAGGAAAGCTATTAGTTAGAACGCTAGAGATCCTTATAATTTAGATCTTATGTCTAAGTGATTGAGTAGTAGACTCAGTTCAAGATGAGGATGGTTGGTTTTGAAATAGTCGTCTGACTTATAGGTTCTGAAAAACCGTACACCTATGTGACACCATCCGGATTCCGGGATTGAGTTTCCAAGACTGAGTCATGATGTTGGAAGATACACCTTATTAGTATTATGGGTTAGCGAAGAAACCGACTCTTATGGGTAGGTAAGAAAATTATTTTATATTCCTACGTTTTCAAGATTCTTCCACATACTTTACCCATTGTGAGTCAGTCATGAACACAGTCATGACAGAGATTAACTCAAAGTGCTAATTGTGTATCTAATAAAAACCGAAAGGTGAAGTTTCACAGTTAACTACCTGAAGGAGTGTAATTGTCTTAGACCACTGCAAAAGCAGTTGTTTCCTCTTTATCTCCGGATGGTGAGGTATAATTATATATAGGATTGGTTCCAAACACAGGGCCAATACCTAAGAAGGGTGATTGAACAGTATTCACAGTTATATCAAACTGAGAAGGTTCAGTCAATTCTTCCTTCACTCTTCTCACAGTTAGTTCATGATTGTTTCAAGTAGAGTTTTGCTGTGAATGATGTATTATATATAAAAATCACATATCAAGAGTTTTAAAACATTTTCTAGCTTTAAGAAAGTTCTGAGAAGGGTTGAAAAACTCTTTGTTCTAGTTGCTGCTAAGAAGGGTCAGAAATGACTCTTCTTAGGTTTTCTCAAATCTCTCCTCAAGAGGAGTTTTTCTCAAACAGTAAACTAAAGGCTTAAAGAAGTAAATAACACATGGATTTATAGTGGTTCACCCAAAAAGAAAATGGGCTACTCCACTCCTCACACCCAGTTAGATTTTCCACTATTTTCCAAATAGTTTACACCCTTAACTACGCCATAATTGTAAAAAGAGAACGCCACCTTTAGTAGCGTTTATAAAAAAACGCTACCCATTTTAATAACACACTACACCATTAGTAGCGTTTTAAGGTAAAACGCTACCCATTAGGTAACACGCTAGACAGATCTATAGCGCTTTTATTCAAAACGCTAGCCAATTAGAAAACACGCTACACAGATCCCTAGCGCTTTTATTCAAAACGCTAGCCAATTAGAAAACACGCTAGATAGATTCCTAGCGTTTTTTAGAAAGCGCTAGGTATTTAGAAAACACGCTAGACAGATCCCTAGCGCTTTTAGTCAAAACGCTAGCCCATTAGAAAACACGCTAGATGATCCCTAGCGTTTTTAGAAAACGCTAGGTATTTAGAAAACACGCTAGACAGATCCCTAGCGCTTTTATTCAAAACGCTAGCCAAATAGAAAACACGCTAGATAGATCCCTAGCGTTTTTTAGAAAGCGCTAGGTATTTAGTAAACACGCTAGACAGATCCCTAGCGCTTTTATTCAAAACGCTAGGTATTTAGAAAACACGCTAGATAGATCCCTAGCATTTTTTAGAAAACGCTAGGTATGGTTAAATAATTTTTTTTCGTTTCCCATTGAGCTACTTCCCTCTCTCAGCGAACACACTCACCCAGGAACGCAAAATCACTCACCCAGAAACGCAAAACCCTAACACCCTAACGCAAAACCCAGAAACCCAGAGCTACTTCCCTGGCTCTTCTTCTCCAACGACCACTTTCACGTTGTTGGCTCCTACTAGTACTTCATCTTCTTCTTCTTCTTCTTCAGGTTGGTTTTGTTGTTCGCGAATTTGGTGTTTGTTTCATGTTTCTCTTGTTGCAATTTTTTCTTGTAAATTACAATTAGGAAAGTTGTTAGATATTAATTGTGGGTTCTAGTTTAGAAATATATTAGTTTTGTCACTTGTGCACACTAGACTTTTTTTTTTACCACTAGCCTCTTCTTGTTACACATAAAGTTCATTATTTGGAAGACTAGACTATGGTTCCGTTGTCTTGACCAAAGGACCGAGAATAGAAATAGAATATGAGATAGATATATATAGCTTGGGAAAATAAGGAGTGGAATTGAAAAAAATTTAAAAGAGGAAATTTTGTTTGTTTTTTGTTTTTTTTATGAATTGATTCTTCATTATATTCAAATTGCTTGATGGATCATATGTTAAAGTTCTCTTCTCAAGATTTTATTATAAATATTTGGAAATTATGGATAGAAATTGGATGTCTGTCAATCGTCTGTCCAAGGAGTATATGCATTGAGAGGATTATTTTGTGAGTTTGTCTTTGTTGAACGTTTAGGGACTTCTAGTGGTATGAAATGTCTTTGTTTAAGTTGTTGTTATGTAAAATCAGTTACTGCAGAGGAGTTGGCACGACATTTAAAGGCGAATGGAATTGATCAAAGTTACACTTGTTGGATAATGCACGGTGAGAAAAAAGGTGAATCTTCAAATATGAATGATATTACTAAGAGATATGCGCCGCCGGTTGACACCGGAACACATTCATTTGATGCGAACGAATTTGAAGAGATGACAAAGGTGGTTGAAGAGGATCTTAATGATTGTCCTGAAATGTTTGAGAAGTTGATAATTGATGCAGAGACACCATTGTATGCGGGTTGTGCTGAATTCACAAAATTATTGGCTGTCATCATAAAATAGAACCAACCTATAATAGGCATTACTTTACATAAAAAGAATAGGCATCACTTTACATAATTTTTTTTTTATTTTATTAAACAATTGTAATCATCCTGTGACAAGTTTCTAAAAATTAACACCTAACATACTACTACCATGTTCTTTTCCTTCGATGTGAAACGAAATAGTTAGGCTACTAAATTGATAAGCTAGCTTACTAAAAATTTCTATCATTAAAAAATCAAGTTTCATTTGAGATGTCAAAAATCCAGACAAACACACAACGAAGTAAAAATAATGACTGCCTAAAATATGTAAAAAGTCTGTCAGTACACCACCAAAAATTAAATTTTGACATTTACTCAAGAATCTGGTGTATGAAAATTTCCACTTAAAAGTTTTACAAGGTCATACACCATTTAAAGAAATATTTTAATATCTTTCTGGTTCAAATTCAAAACCAACACTCATGTAGGAAACAATTTTTTTTTGATTTCCAACAGTTTACCCACTTAAACATGTCTTGAATGTTTGAAAAACACTTATAATAATTTGTTTGAAAAAAAGATGGTTTAGCAACCCATAACACGCATTTATCCATTTATATAACCAAAACAATACACGTAAAAAAAACTGGATGCAAACACTTTATCAAAAATATTCTAAGGCTATATAAGGACCATTTACTCATTACACCTTGTTCTCATTACTTCAAAGGTTTCTCAATGGGAATCCCCTCCTTAAGAAGAAAATCGTATTATTAGAATTCCTACGTGGTCTGGAAAAGTGTGTAATCCATTTGATCTTGATGATTGTACCTATTGGTGCTATTAAGTTAGTCCTCACCAAAATGTCTCTACAATCACCATCCTAAGATTCTAACAGACTCGCCAAATTTATACTCCTAAACTCCTTTAAACATCCATTAAGCCTGCTTAGTTCTAAATATATCTGGGTTTTTTTTTTGGTACCCCCACCCATTCCCCTAACACCCCCACCCAAATTGAAATCCCCAAAATGCCCTTTGTAATCTTTTTTTTTATTTTTAAAAAAGACGCATCGTATATATGTCATTTGGTACATATATACGATGGGTAGTTTTTACGCATCGTATATATGCCCTGAAGAAGTATATACGATTGGTGGTGGTACCACCAATCGTATATACTTCTTCAGGGCATATATACGATGCTTTAAAACTACCCATCGTATATATGTCCCAAATGACATATATACGATGCGTCTTAATTTTTTTTTTTTTAAATTGTAAAAAAAAATTTAACGGTCATGATTTCGCTTTCAAAGTTGATCTACGGTGTAGATTGCACGCCAAAATCAACGGTTGATAATCTTTTACCTCATCTATAAATACTCACTCCCACCATCACTATTTTCACACCAAAAATTCAACTTCCTCCTTCTCTCACACATCACAAGTGAAGATGATGCAGGCTTCGCTAATGGCATACTACGAGCCTTCTTCCCTCACTATCGTTCATTCTAATATGGGGTTTGTTGATCATCAGGGCATCATCTTGAAAGATGATGGTATAAGTTTCGATGGGAGAGATGTTGTTTCGTGTAGGTTAAAACACGATATATCATTTTCTGCTCTTAAGCAGAAACTACTGCAGATGGTTCAACCAGAGAACGACGAACATGAGATAATTCGTATTGTTTATCGGAAACCCGAAACGACTAGTGGAGGTATTTACTGGTCTACCATGGATGTCAACAGCGAGGATGACGTCCGAGACATGATGTCGATTCATATAACAATTAAATGGAGGAGTTACATTCATTTGTACGTCGAAACCAGAAGGACCGTCGCTGAGATCCTTCGTCGATTAACTCCACCAGCTCAGTAGTTTCTATTGTATTTTCATTTTATCTGTCTATTTTTATTCAAGTTGTTTATGTTTTATCGCTTGTGTAACTTTGTTTTATCGAATCAATTAAATCAAAAATTCATGGAAACTCGTAAAATAAATAAAACATCCGAAAAAAGTTAATAATATAATAAAGTGCCAAAATAATATCAAATACATCAAAAAACAAATAAAAAATCCCTAACGGCGTCCACCTCGTCCTCGCCCCCGTCGTCTAAGCTCCCCAGCCACGTCATCCGGTGCTGCCATCCCCACCATCCTATGGAGTGTCCGATACGCCGGACTGCCATGCGCGATGTCGCCGTCACGAATCCCCTCTCTACAAGCCCTCACAAGCTCCCTAATCCAGTCATGATCGTCGTAGCGTATCTCAGGGGAGGGTGTCCAGGGCTGAGCTCTAGGTGATGGTGGTGATGGTGGAGCCGGTAATAGTCTGGGGATAGAAGCCCGGACGTACCACTCTAAGTAGTTACGTACAGCCTGATCCGGCCTCCGAGCAACCCGAGTAGTGCGCAGGATGTCCTCCACAGATGCCATGAAGTGGACGATCCCAAACACGCAATCAGTATGACTCGGACGGCCACTAAGAGGGTCACGTGGGATGATCTGCGTGTACCCAAACTGACGCAGACACCTATCAGGCATGTACGGAACTCTGAAGTCAGCCCAGCTGATGAAGCCTCTGTAGAGGGAGATCTGCTCAAAGGGTCTACCAGCCCTGTCCTCCTCAAATGGTCGCCAGCAGACATCCTCTGGCCTCAGCTCATCAATCATCCTCCTGTAGTGGTGAGAGCTTGGTGGTCGACTTCTTCTTCCTAGTGCGCCCGGTAAGAAGTGGCTCCGCACCCGGGATATGACCGGGCAACCTATCCACCATCCGGGGGAAATACCACATAATCCAAGCCTGAAATGCAAAAATAAATAACATATTTAATTCACAAAAATTTACCAAAAGTCAGTGCGATTTAACAAAAACAAGAAGTTAAAAGGTATACCTGAAATAGGCTGGCATACCCTCCACACTGCTGCGTAGTCCGAGATGACGCAGTGTTCAAGTCATGATACATGGCAGCTAGTGCACCTGCACCCCATGCATAGCCTCCAAGAACCTCTGGACTCAGATCATCCAGGTAGATCAACCACTTAGCCTCGGCCCACTCTCTCGGTCTTCGTGGTGAAGATATCAGTAGTCGGAAAGCGAAGCGTAAAAGCCCCGACAAAGAATCGTGATGTCACCCCCTCCTCCAAGTTGCGCTCATAAACTGCTCCGACCATTTGAAGTCAGTAATATGGACCCCACGGGTGTTGTTAGCGACCTCAACCCGTGACACACCCAAATATGTCTCGGCAGCCGGGTGGCAAACTCAGAGCTAACGGTGAGGCGCGGAGGTGTGGCATAGTTCCCTTGGATGGGAAGGTGCGGCGGACAAGAGACGTCATCGAGTGATCGTCATCTCACCAAATGGCAAGTGAAATGACGAAGTGTCGAGTGTGCCACCTCTCAATAAAAGCCGACAAAGAACTCATGGTCTCTTGTGGCGTGGCGATGCCGGAGAAGTGGGGCTAATCTGGAGTCCCCGACCACGCAGGTGCTTGTTGAAGTAGGTCGGGGTAATGAAGATGAAGTCTAGTATGGACTTTGTTGCCATGAGCCCATACTTTGACAACTCACGATACTCTGAAATAAAAATAAATAAATAATGTAAGCAAAAGTGCAGACTATGTGACTTAAATAAATTATTTAAGCAAAAAATGCAAAACTTACCGGGTCAGCGAGTATAGAACTGCAGACATGATCTGCCAAGTCAGTGAAAAGAGAGGGCTGACGCTCCTCCTGAGGCTCCTCCTGAGGCTCCTCCTGATACTGCTGAGGAGGCTCCTCCTGATACTGCTGAGGCACCTCATGATACTCAGACATGGGTGATGCGAGTAATAAGCATCGACTGAGCCTGCTGCTGCTGATACTCGGGAGGTGGGGGATGGTAATGAAGAGGTTGGGGATCATACTGGGGATACTGGGGATGATATCGAGGAGTAGGCTGGGAATGATACTGAGAAACCGGCCTCCCCCTATGCCAATCCTCCTGCTGCGTCTGCTGCAGGTAATCCCCGAGATAGAAAGCTCCAGCCAGTGCCGACATCGAAGCCGCTCGGTGATACTCACCGCCTCGAGCTCATACTCACCGCCTCCTCGGTGTGCTGTCTCTCTCCTCCGTCTTTGAAGCATGAAGCATGTTATGCCTCCGAGTCCTCGTACTCGGAGCAGTAGATGACTCCCCCATCTCTCTGATCGGAGAGACCTCACGTCTCCCTCTATGCCTACCGGACACTGCAAGTGAAGAAAAAAAAATTAGTAAAAAAAAAAAAAAAAAAAAAAAAAAATTGCTCATCGTATTTACATCAAAAAATGTGTATATACGATGCTTACTTTTTTGCTCGTCGTATATAGGGTGTTCTGGGCGTATATGCGAGTGGATGAATTTCTGCTAATCGTATATACGCCTGAATAGGGGTATATACGGTGAGTAAATTTTTGCTCGTCGTATATAGAAATTTGGTGGGGGGTATATCGATTGGTTGATTCTGGAAATGATCGTATATACGTCGGAAAGTCGTATATGCGAGTGAAGGTGGTCAAACGTAGGTATGACCAATTGTGTGAAGAAATGGTGATTTTGTAAAGAGTCAGGGGTATTTTGGTATTTTCACACGGTGGGTGGGGGTGTTAGGGGAATGGGTGGGGGTACCAAAAAAAAAACCCAATATATCTCTATCAAAATATTATCAGATGCTAACTTAATCAGAAACAACCTATATCTCACTCAACAATAGACCACATCACTAAATGACCCGATGCCTAAAGCTACCGTGGATTAATTAGAAAGCACACACAATTATTTTTTTATTGCAATAGTCTAAAAGATGGTCAAACTTTTACGTATCACAATGTCTTGTTCAGCAAAATCAACAAACAAAATCAATTAAGTATACTCAAGGACACCAAACCGGCAAGGAAAGCATACAAACAAATACTATTCAGAAACCAGGACAGATCAATCCAAGCAATTAAAAAGTAAAACGTCAAATATGCAAAAAAAAAAAAGAATTAAGTACCACAAAAATAATCACCATATAGTCCTCTCTTCCATATACAACTCATTCCCAAGCTTGTTGGTGGCTATAAGGGTACATACTACTAATTAAATTTTGGGTTGATCAAGTCCAAAATCAACATAGTAGCACACAGTCTACATAGCTCCAACAAGAAGTCCTACTCGCCCGTATTTATTTTTTTTTAAAAAAGTTTAAAATAAACTCACACCACACAGTCCGAGCTAGGTTCGACCAGCTCTGATACCAAAATGTAGCGCCTTGATTTTTCCAGGTCAAAAACCAGTAGAGCTAGTAGAAAATATTATCAAATAAAATAGATATGTTGCAATTGCAATTTATAGTTTGAAAATAAACTTCATAAAACTAAATAATATAACAAATCCAATCTCAAAAAGAAAAAAAAATATATATACACATTGTTTACAAAATTGAGCGTATTCTAAAAGTTCCCAAAATATGTCCCCCTAGTATCAACGAACTCTTCGTGTCTCCACGTCATCAACTAACTGAAACTCAGTCACTGAAAACAACACTCTAATGAGATACAAAATCCCAGTGAATAATGCACACAATTTTAAAATGAGTATTGTTCTCAGTCGGTGCGGTAACCGAAAAAATCCACCATGGTACCTGCGTTCTTCAAAAATAGTTTTCAAAAATAATATAGGTGGTTCAAATAATTTCCTACATTAAATAGTAGTATCTAGTAGTATTATTCTAACCCGAGTCCTTCAATCAATAGTATTTCACTTTAGTAAAATAAGTAAATCAATCACACATATTCTTCCTATGGAAAATAAATGAATTATTAAAATTAAAATCAAGTACAACACATATCTGTATGGAGCACCAGCTCATCTACTGTAGGGTCCCAGACCCATCTATGTGGAGCTCGAAGCTCGTCTAATATGGGGTCTCAGACCCATCCGTGTGGAGCTTGAAGCTCGTCTAATTTGGGGTCCCAGACCCATCCGTGTGGAGCTCGAAGCTCGTCCAATATGGGGTCCCAGACCCATCTGTATGGAGCACCAGCTCGTCTAATGTGGGGTACCCATCCATGTGGAGCTCGAAGCTCGTCTAATTTGGGGCTCTAGGCCCATCTGTTTGGAGCACCGGCTCGTCTATTATGGGGTCTAAGACCCATCCGTATGGAGCTCAAAGCTCGTCTAATATGGGGCACATTACCCATCCATGTGGGGCTCGAAGCCCATCTCAAACAAATATACAAAACAAAAATAGACACTTATATGAATTACAATCTAGATTAAATCATGATCATCGAAGTGTTCTAATAGAGCTACAGCATCTCAAACCACATGATATACTTATATAAATTTGAAAAAGGCATCATATTCTAAACGACAAGTTTGAGAAGTATAATTTCAAGGGAAACCAATTTCCTTAGTCGCATAGATAGCTCTCATAAAATTAGCAGCATAATATATATTACAACCAAATTCTATTGGGGGATTTCAAGGCAGTGCTCATAACATGATTCCACCACATACATATTAAGGGGATTTATTTGGATAATGTGAGCATAAAAGAAACAAGGTACTGTAGTAGGATAAAATTATAGCATGTCACGTACTATCTAATGACTACTGATGATGTTCTTGATAGTTGAGTCCGAGAACATTAACGAAAAAGGATAGGGCCTTATAGCATGATATATGGATTACATTCAGTACCTATAACTGACGATTTACCGTCCAAGACAATACACAACAGACCTTACGAGACAGATAACTAACAACAACACATGATTATTTAAGAGTTAGGTTTTTCATCAAAATAATTTTCTACTACACCAATTATCTTTGCAGATCTGATTTTCTTTCTCAATCCAAAAGCCTCAAAATCAATGTACCATGGAAGTGTAAAAGGAGTGTGATTACTCACCTTCTAGACCAATTAAATCTATTGTTATCAGCTGCCTTTCTTTCTCTCTTTTCCACGATCTCCTTGGTCGACTAGGGCTGCCGTCAATATCCTTTCCTTGCTCTCATCGATAGCAACACTGACTCCTTACTCCTAGGTTTAGGTTTCACCACTTTTAATCATAGGCTTTCATGTTGGGCCCCCACTAATGGCAAATCTACTTAGGATCCGTAAGCCTTAGAAGTGAGGCTACATATGTTTCTCTATGCTTGACAATCGATATACTTTTAACAATTCATTTTATTTACCTCAATCAAAGAATGGTATACCTATAAAATAATCAGACAATAAGTATCATTATTTTAACAATCCCTAATTACTAAACTATAGGGAAATCTCCTAAGGTAGTTAAATAATTTACTAAATGAATTTCTTCAAAGTTTAATTTATCTTATTCTAAAATTATCAGATGTTACATAACCCACCTCCTAATTAATTGGTTATTATAAAACCCACCTTAGGGTAGTTTTAAGAAAAATATCTAATCAACTCTAAGCTGGTAAATTACTATTTTATGCCTTCGAAGTCTAACTATTCCTAATCTGAAATTTTGGGATGTTACACTTCCTTCTCGGACGTATGATGCAAAGCAAAGGTTGGGGTCTATTGGCTTGAACTATGAGAAGATACACGCTTGTCCGAATGATTGCATTTTATTTCGGAATGAACATGCGTTGTTAAAGTCGTGTCCTAAATGTAATGCACCGCGGTATAAGAAGAAAGAGTCTGCTCCAGAAAAGGTGTTGTGGTATTTTCCTATAATTCCTCGATTTAGGCGCATGTATCGTAGTTTAGAAGATGCAAAACACTTGACATGACATGAGGATGAAAGGATTAAAGATGGTATGCTACGACACCCGGGAGATTCTCCGCAATGGAAAAAAATTAATATTGAGTATCCTAATTTCGGGGATGACCCGAGAAACCTACGCCTTGCATCGTTTGCTGATGGATTTAACTCGCACGGTATCCAGAGTAGCTCCCACAGTACATGGCCCGTGATTTTGGCGATTTATAACTTACCGCCTTGGCTTTGCATGAAACGCAAATATATGATGCTGTCTTTGTTAATTTACTCGCCCAAACAACCGAGAAATGATATTGATGTATACTTGGCTCCTTTAATTGAAGACTTGAAGCAAATGTGGGAGGCCGGGTAGAGGTGTATGATGGGTTCGAGAGAAGAAAGTTTCACCACGAGGGCTATGATCTTTGGCACAATTAACGACTTTCCCGCATACGGCGGCAATCTATCTGATGCAGAACAAAGGGCGAGTGTGCATGCCTTATATGTGAAGATAACACAGTTGGATGTGGTTGGAACATGGTAAGAAGAATATCTATCTTGGTCATCGTAGATTTTTGCCATCAACTCATCACTATCGATTGTGGAGAAAGGCATTTGATGGGAATACAGAAACACGTAGAGCTCCCCCGCCTTTGACGGGCGAACAGGTATTTGAAAAAGTGGAAGATTTGAACATTAAATTTGGGAAGCCTTTTGCAGGAGAGCTTGCCAAACGAGGGTGGAAGAAAAAGTCGATTTTCTTTGAGTTGCCATACTGGAAGTCATTATATGTAAGGCATTTCATTGATGTGATGCATGTTGAAAAGAATGTCTTCGAAAGTGTCATTGGTACCTTACTCAATATGCCGGGTAAGACTAAAGATACCATCAACTAAAGGTTGGATTTGGTTAGTATGGGTTTGAGACCTGAATTGGGTCCGGTAAAGAAGGGTACACATACATATCTACCTCCGGCAGCTCATACTCTATCTAGAAAGGAGAAGATTGTCTTTTGTGAGTTTCTTCATGGAGTTAAAGTTCCAGAGGGATACTCTTCAAATGTGGCGACTCTTCTATCGATGAAAGACCTCAAGTTAAAGTCTCTAAAGTCCCACGATTGTCATGTTCTCATGGAGCATTTGCTACCCATTGGTATACGATCCATTTTGCCTAAGAAAGTGCGTCAGACCTTAACCAAACTTTGTTTCTTCTTTAAGGCGATTTGTAGTAGAGTGATTGACCCTAGAAAGTTGCCAACATTGCAAAGAGAAATTACTGTCACTTTGTGTGAGCTTGAGATGTATTTCCCACCTTCCTTTTTTGACATAATGATTCATCTAATAGTTCATCTGGTTAGAGAGACACAATTGTGTGGCCCATATTACATGATATGGATGTATCCGTTTGAGCGTTACATGAAGATATTAAAAGGATATGTGAAAAATCGATCACGACTGAGAGGTTGTATTGTTGAGCGCTACATAGTTGAAGAGGCTATTGAGTTTTGCACGGGCTATCTATCTAGTCTTGAATATTCTGTGGGACTGCCAAGGTCTCGTCATGTAGGAAGGATTAGTAAAGGGATGACAGGAACTAAATTAGTGATGGTATCAAGGAAAGAACTAGAGCAAGCACACTTGTACGTTCTTCACAATGATAGTGAGGTTGATTCATATGTTGCCAAGCACAAGGAGATTCTTAAGAGTCAATTCCCGGGAAAGAAGCAAGTTTGGTTAGCAAAAGAACACAATAGGAGTTTCATAGTGTGGCTAAAAGATCACATTGATGCTGAGTGTGTTTCGAATCCTACTTCGATTTCAAAAAGATTGAGATGGTTAGCAAAAGGTACAAATATACATGTCTTCTCTTACAACAACTATCTAATGAACGAGTGCACTTTCTATACAAAAGAACAAGATGATCAGAGTAAAATGCAAAATAGTGGGGTGACTCTTGTAGCTCATTCTATGCATGCATCCAGTGGCAAAGACAGAAATCCCATATATGCGAATATGTCATACTTTGGCGTCATTGAACACATATGGGAGTTGGATTACAATATGATTCAGGAGCCTGTGTTCAAATGTGAATGGGTTGACAATAATCTTGGTTTCTGATTGATGAATCGGGGGTTCATGCGGGTGAATTTCAGCAAGTTAGGATATAAAGATGAACCTTTTATTTTAGCATCGCAAGCTCAACAAGTGTTTTATGTCACTGATCCAGTTAATATCAATTGGTCTATTGTTCTATTGACTGACAAAAAATTTGTGTATAACAATGATGATGATGAAGCACCCGATGATGTTGGTGTTGAGGACGACCCTTTCTTCAGAACATCAGAACCAATAATAGGGGAAAATAGTTCTATAGAGGATGTTGTATATTTTAGAAAAGATCATAATGATGGAATTACTATTCGTCGGAAAAAAAAATACCAAGACGCGAATTGCAAACAAAATTTTATCTAGGAAAAGGAAAAGGTAATATAGACTTAATGATATCTCGTTATTTTTTATTAATAGATAATTCTATTGTTTTTGTAAATTTAACAATAACATGGATTATGTTATATTGTAGGTCAGATGGCATCACTTAGTGATCATGAGAGTAGTCAAGACAGTAGTCACGAGGGTGGTGCTGTTATGTTTCTAGCTTTAATTTGTAGCTACTTTTGAGTTTCATAATGTTAGTTAGTTATTATGTTGTATGATTTGGATATATATTATGTTGTAGGTACTTGTTAGTTTAATATGGTCTTTTGGTGATATGTACATATGTGTGTATCTATACTGGATTGTAATGATATTGGCTGAATTTTGTTGGAATGATATTGGATTGGAATGATATTTGATGAATTTTGTTGGAAGGGAATGAATTTATAGGTTGTAATTAAAAGGGAGAATAAACAAAAATAAAAAAATATTTTAAAAAAAAAAAATCAGTCAATAGGTAGCGTTTTAAAGAAAAACGCTACAAATGAAATTAAAAAAAATCGATCAATACGTAGCGTTTTATAGAAAAAACGCTAGAAATGAAATTAAAAAAAATCATTCAATACCTAGCGTTTTATAGAAAAATGCTAGGTATGGACAAAATGCACTAGAGGATCCCTAGCGCGTTTCTGACGCTAGGTATGGACAAAATGCACTAGAGGATCCCTAGCGTTTCTGTAAAACGCTAGGTATGGACAAAATGCGCTAGAGGATCCCTAGCGTTTTACAGAAAACGCTAGGTATGGACAACATGCGCTAGAGGATTCCTAGCGTTTTAGAGAAAACGCTAGGAATTGTAATTTTAATTTTTCAGCTTCACTAGCGTTTTTGCGAGAAAGCGCTAGACATTGTAATTATAATTTTCACTCACGCGGGCACCAAATTAAACGTCCTCTTCTCTCTCACACGAAGCAAAATCTCTCTTCATCTCTACCAAACTCTCTCTCCCTTGCGAAAACCCTAAACCCAACGAACTCTCTCTCCCTTGCGAAAACCCAGCAAGCTTCGTTCATCACTCTCCACCTCTCTCACTCCAAACATCTTCTCCTCGGTTCCAAACTCTTCGGTTCCAAACTCCAGCAAGCTTCGTTCATCATTCTCCATCATCATCGCCAGCTTTTTCTCCTCGGTTCCAAACTCCAGCAACCTGCTTTTTCTCTTCGGTTCCAAACTGTTTCCTCTCTCACTTGCCTCTTCAGTTCCCTCCATCTTTTTGTTGGCTAAACATAGACGTTGCTCACCAAGTGTTTGAGGTGAGCTCTTACTCCTTTAATTAGACCCACATTAGTTTTATTTTGAGCTTCCATAACAGTTGAAGTTGGGTAAGGTTAATGTTGGATTTGTGAGCAAACTCTAAATGTAAATTCTGCACAAATTAGTATAGATATAGGTACGGTGTTTTGATTATAACTTTTTATGTAGAACTTAGTTTTGAATGATTCTTGTCTTGTTGGTAACTAGATTCATTTTGCTTTAGTTTGAGCACTAATTCATTTGATTTGAGTGAGTATTGACAATTTAATGTGTGTTACAAGTTGGAGAATAGTTGTTGTCTTGCTATCTAAAGTTAGAATGAGTGTCTTGCTATCTTGTTGATTACTATTTTTCTGTTATAATACAACACTAATTGCAATCTAAAGTTCAACCATAAGTTGCTACACCAGTTGTATTTCATAAAACTGGGCATAGTTATGAAAACTAGACTTATTTAGACACTCATTTGCATGATTTCATTGAGTTTTGATATATTAAATTCAGTTGTAAATTTGGGAACTTATGTAGCAAATTACTAAAGTTTATCAAGCATGTTCAGAATTTTCTTATCTATGGCTTTTATTGAGTTTGTAATTCAGTTTGTAAGTAAACAATTTGTTAGGAAGCTCTTAGTTTCTCACTTAGAATTACTTTCTTATGTTAGGTGATGTTAGTGATCAGATAATTGCACATATATTAAATTCAGTTAGTGATCATTGTAGCTTTTTCCACGCCGTTTTGCAAGTCAGATGACATCACTTAGTGATCATGAGAGTGGTCATGACAGTAGTCATGAGGGTGGTGATGGGGGTGGTCATAGAAACACAAAGAAGTTCACTCCCCGTGGAATGACAGCGAAAAGGAAAATCATCCATCGGATAAGTAAAGGACACGAGAAATATTCAAGAGTTACTAATTATTAATGTTGTTCTCTACCTTTCAAAGTTATCTAATTATTTAATGATTTAATGCAGGTCAGATGGAGTGTTAAAGGTTTGCCTATTGGAGAGAACGGCACAAACTTGATAACTTTTATTGGTACTAAGGTGAAGCAAATGTTTCCAATTTCGATTAAAAGTTGGAATGAGAAAGATAATAAAGTTTTGCCTAAAATGAAAGATGATTTCTGGTCCTTAATACAGGTATATAATTTTAGACCTCTTTAATAATCTTATTTAGTGATTTTTTAGTTATATTTATTTAATCCATTTTTATGTATAAGCAGAAACACTTTGATGTGGATGATACCCGAAAAGATTGGATACTCAAGGAAGCTGGAAGGTTGCATCGGGCTTATAGAAGTGATGTAGGAAAAAAGTATCTGAAACTTCCTGATGGGACCATCAGACAGGAGCCTCCACCATTGTATTCCAGAATTATAACTAAGGAGGATTGGAGTTTATTTGTACATATACGCACTACAGATCCGACTTTCTTGGTTAGTATATTAATTATTTAAGTTATATATATATATATATATATATATATATATATATATATATATATATATATATATATATATATATATATATATATATATTTGACAACTAGATATCATTCATTAATGTATACTTATCCTTTTAAATAGAAAAAGAGCAAAGCGAATAAAGAAAGAGCTTCTAATCCCGAGTACCCTTATAGAGGAGGTTCTAGTGGATATCAAGTTCTCGAAGAAAGATTGGTAACACACAATTAGTTTAATTTATTATGATTTAATGAATCTTTTAACTTACAGTTGATTAACAATTATTAAACTTAAATAGTTACTGAAAGAGGGGAAAGATCCAACTCAAGAATCCCTTGATCGTTTATCTTTGTGTGGTTAGAGGCCCGACAAAACAAATATGGTGACATTGTGGATCCCAAAACTAAGGAGGTCAAGTACAGAATTGTAAGTATTCCAAAATTCAAGTATTGTAATTTTTATGATTCCTAGCATGTTGGAATTTGTGTCTCATTATATACATCCATATGATCATCATTTCTGATCATTATATACTTATGTTTGTGCATCAGGAAAGCATATCACAATCTGTATCACAAGGAGAGTTAACAGTTGCTCTGTGAACTAGATATCCTTGCTCGTGCCTTGGGAAGGGAAGAGTATAAGGGTCGTACAAGAGGTTATGGATATGGCATTCCTCCTACTACTGTGTTTGGGCCAAAGAGCCATAGCAGGACGTGCGGGCAATGTAAAGTGATGGCGGCACAGTATGACCAGATATCCAAGAATGTTGCTGTATTAATGGAAGAGAGACAGATGTATAAGCAGCTCTTGGCACAATCCCTTGCTTCACAATCCATTGTTGCACCATCCCCTACTGCACCACCCCCTGCTGCACCTATATCACCTGCTGCACCCTCACTTGCCCAAGATAGCGCACGAGATAGCTGCACCATCCCTTCAACACAGGTATTTATTATTACTCGACCTGTTTTTTGTACATATGTATTTGATCAAATTATCATGTATATTTATTTTTCTTTATAATTGATTTAAGATAATGCTGAATGTGAGCTATATATTGCAAACCCACATCGAAAGGTTGCAGTGGGCATCTTATGTAACCAATTGAGTGCCACGATGCACAATTTACCCATGCCTGAAAACCATTTGAGAGTTAGAGTAGACTATTCAATTGAGGGGTCTGAACCATTGCCTGTTCCAATTGTTAGTGCGGATATATTTACTGTGGCATGGCCTGCACAACTTGTCGTTGTAAGTCACAATATTTTTGTTAATAAGTTAATGACTCATTGTTATATATAATGTGTGCTAACTAACTAATCATTTTTTTAATATATACAGGTACCCCAAAAAGGAATATCTAAGGAAAAGAGTGTTAGCAAGGTCAGATCTCAACCTTCCCCTTCCACCGACAATACAAAAGTGTCCCGACCATCTCCTTCTATTAAAGGAAACGAAATACACCCAGTCCAACATCTTGTTAAATGTCCCAATGATGAATTCGAGGAGTTCATCACTTTACGTTGTTACGCCCGAAAAAGTCCCCGAGGGGTTTTTCTTCGTTTACTACTTTTTAGAACAATGAAGTCGCCACCAATATTTTTTATAAGGAAAATATTGAAGAAAGACCTTTTTGGAGGGCAAATGGTCTTTTGGAAAACTGGAAGATTTGTGTTCGGGGGTCGGTTAGGCATGGGGAAGGTATTAGCACCCCACACCTCCTTTCTATTGAAAGGGAACCTTTAATTAATCGTGTGGTTCTAAGTGTTGATTTGGAAAATACTTAAATTTGCCTCTTGATTGAAAAAGACTTAATGAAAATTTTATTTGCGGCGCTTGACGAGGGTTAGCCGCTTTGGTTTTCTTTGAAAGGAAAAATGTTTTTAGTTTATTGTGCTTGACGGAGGGGATCCGCTCCTACGTATCTCCCGGTACGATGGAGAATTCAAAGCTATGTAGTTCTGGGTTTTTATTTTTATTTTGTATCTTGTTTAATTGGGAAAACTGAGCTTTCATGATGATCAATTGAGCAAAGGCTCCAAGTGACTACCATTAGCACTCCATTGTTAACAATCATGCAAGCACAGGCTTCGCAGGACCGCTAACAAGGTTTTTTTTGATTTATCGAAAGCTTTTAGAAAAATTAGGCATTCATGATGATCAATTGAGCAAAGGCTCCAAGTGATCATCACTAGGTCCTCATTGTTAATGATCGTGCAAGCAAAGGCTTCGCATGACCACTAACAAGGTTTTTGGATTCATTGAAAGTTTTTAGAAAAATTAGGCGTTCATGATGATCAATTGAGCAAAGGCTCCAAGTGATCATCACTAGGTCCTCATTGTTAATGATCATGCAAGCAAAGGCTTCGCATGACCACTAACAAAGTTTTTGATTTAATGAAAAAAATTATTTGGGTTAAAAGAATTAAAAACGAGAAAAAGGTGAAAAATTGCAAAGTGGGGGGTTATTAGTTACAAGGGGTTGTATAACAGAGCAGGAGGTGTAAAAAGTAGAGGCCCAATTTCGTTTTTGGTATCAGGGGGCGCTACAACAAAAAAAGAATGGGCTCTTGAGGGGAGGGGTCATGCAGAAATTGTGGGGTGTGAAAAATAAGAATAGAATGTAAAATGCTGAAGCATTTAAGGGGATTTAGGGTTTGAAGTCTCATTTACTTCATCCCCACTTTTAGCGCCGCAGGGAGAGGAGGGAAGAGAGAGAGAGAGGTGAGAGAAAGTGAAGGGAGGGAACGGCGACGGGTCTGAGAGGGAGATGAGAGAGAGACGCCGTAAACGGAGAGGGAGAAGGCGACGGTGAGATGGAACGGAGGGAGGGGTCGCGATGGTGAGATGGAACGGCCGGGCTCATCGGAGAAGACGAGGTCTACGGCGGAGCCTTCGCCGACGGCGCATGGACTTCCAGGTTCGTTTTTTTTTGTGTTTTCTTTTCTTTTCCTTGCTTGTTCGGATGCATCTCTTCTCAGTTTCCTATTCTATTCTACAGGCGATCACGGTGGGACTGAGATTTCTTAGTTTCGTTTTTTTCCTTTTTTCGTTTGTGCTTCTCTGTTTTTCAACTTCCCCTCTCTACTCATATCACTTCTTTTTCGTTCTTGATTTAACTTCAGAGAAAAAAAAAATCTGATCTACTACCACGTCTGCTTGTAGTTGGTTAATGGTTGTGGGTTTGAGTTTTTTGATTTGGTCGTTTCTCTCCTATTTTGAAAATATAACGAGCTAGCCTTTTACTAAAAAAACGAAAGCTATTCTATTTTCGGATCCGAACGATGTTGCTTTTATCATGTCACAGAGACTCAATTCAACATATTTGGAGTACTAAATAAAAACGAAGCATACATATTTACAGTTTAATTACAGATCTGAGGAAAGGGAGGATTACCAACCTTAGTTTCAACCGATTCGGAAAAAATAAAAGAAGAAACTAGTCTCGATCCATGTTCTTTGGATGTTTGATTTCTTGTTGTTGTCGTTCTAGATTTGTAGTTCTTTGCTCTACGGATCCTTTGAAATTTTTTTCGAACTTCAAAGAAAGAAAACCACTGTCTTTGGGATTAGGGTCTCAGTGTAAAACCCTAATCGTTTTTTTGGTGCTGTTTACCTCGAAAAACCGTGTCCTTTGGCTGACCCTTGAAACTATTTTTATATTAAAGGCTAAATTACTGTTTTGGTCCTTTATCTTTGGCCTTGATTTCATTTTGGTCCTTTATCTTTTTTTTTTCTCGTTTTGGTCCTTTATGTTTTGATTTTGTGTCAATTTGGTCCTTTTTGTAGTTTTCCATCCAAAATGACACAAAAAGGGACAAATTGACACAAAAAAAGGACCAAATTGACACAAAAAGGACCAAATTGACACAAAATCAAACATAAAGGACCAAAACGAGAAAAAAAAAAGATAAAGGACCAAAATGAAATCAAGGCCAAAGATAAAGGACCAAAACAGTAATTTAGCCTATATTAAAATTCTAGGTCAGAGCATTTAATTTAGTTTGACCGGGCTTTGATTTTTTCAGATTTGGAGTGGAACGGACCGGCCCAGCCACTTAGAGAGCAGCTGCTGGAACCCCAGATTTGTTGTTGCTGCCTTTTATTATTCTTTTTGTATTTTCGGATTTATTTATTTTTGTATATTTTTGTTATTATTTTTTGTATATATTTTTTTTTGGACATTTGAACACTTCTAATTTGTAATAAAAATTAAATAGATTTTTTTTTGACATTTTTGGATTATATAACACTTTTAAATTGTAAATAACACTAAATAGAATTTTTGGCATTTTTGGATTATACTTATATACTCAAAATAGATTAGCTGCACAAGATAAGATTAATAAGAAAAAGAGTCTGGCCAAACACAAAGACGAGAACGGGCCAGACAAGACGAATACGCTAGAACGAGACTCAAATAGAAGAAATGAGCTCATTAACTAAAAACACTAAAATTAACTCAGAATTGCTTTCTTAAGCCTGAATTGAAAAGACAAGCCAAATTTTTAGAAAAAATGACTTTTTGTAGACCTACTTATGTACGCCTAAACCCAAATACGAAGATTAAATTGAAGAACGCACGAAAAGATCGATCATTCGCGTGTCTGCTTAATTTAAACAACGATATTCCGATTTAGTTGAGCTCGATGATTGAAATTGGCTTAAGTTAAAGGACAGACAAAATTGGGGTATTACAGCTGCCCCTCTTTATTTCACATTTCGCCAAAATATATGAATTGGCCTTTTCATATTTGTTAATGAAATGGAAATAAAGATATAGAAATAATACTAATTTTGTCCGCTTTAGAAAAGCTCAAATCTTTTTGTTATTTTCCTTTTGAGAGAGGGAGTTAACACTTGTCGCATTAACGAGAAAGCAATAAATTGGAAAAAGCAGTAAATTGGGAATTCGGAGGTTGCCTAAAACCTTCTAACGGACTCTTGTCGAGTCCGAGCTCTGGGGGTGGCCTTTTTCGAGCGGCCGATCAATATCAGGTCCGGAACTGATTTGATCAATGGATTTACGCTGTGCCTTAGGCTGACACAACTAATCCGAAGGACTTAACGGTCGATGGATCCATCGCGTGCTCGTACACGATGTTGTGATCTGTGGAAGGAGTTCACTAACTCTGTGGGAGATCACTAACTCTGGGTTGATGGAGTTTACGAACTCTGGGTTGATGGAGTTTACGAACTCTAGGTTGATGGAGTTTATGAACTCTGGGTTGATGGAGTTTACGAACTCCGTGTCATGGTGACTTTCTAAAAATGAGATTTTGGGACTCCCTGGTCCGAAGTAACTTTTCTCTTGGATGGTGCATGAAATGCATGCACTTGGGTATTTGGATGCACATGAATGCAATGATTGATTTTGGTGAGATGCTTTTTCTGTTTTGTCTATATCTGACGAATGCAATGCATGGGTTTCTTTTTCTGTTTTGTCTATATCTGACGAATGCAATGCATGGGTCTCTTTTTCTGTTTTGCTCTTTTTCTCTTTCTTCTAGCTTCTCTTCTTTCTCTTCTTTTGCTAGTTGTTGCTTTTTTTTTGCTCTTTTGGCTTTTCTTCTATGATATGCAAGTATTGATGTGATGCAACTGTATTGCTTTGATGTTTGATGGGATGATGGATTTTTGGTTCTTTTGGAAAGAAAATAGTAAATGAGCACTTGGCGTGCTGATGGGGAAACGGTAAATGAACACTTGGCGTGCTGATGCAAAAATAGTGAATGAGCACTTGGTGTGCTGATGTGCTTTTAATGAATCACTTGGGACCCGAGGGCATTTGAACTCCGAACTGAAGGAGCGACTGGGAATGAGATTTTGAGACTGACAAGTCCCGGATGACTGACTTGAGAATTAGATTGAAGACTGACACTTGAAGTGCTGATTCTTGGAACTAGGCATGAGGATTAACATCTTGTGTTCGTCCGCATTTTGCTTAGCAATGCAATGAATGACACATGTAGTGCATACATATGCCATGATTGATGTCTTGGATATTATGGAATGCTTTTGTTCTTTTGTATTTGCTTCTTCTTTGTAGTTTATGAAATGCAAATATCAACATAATGCTTTGATGTTTGAATGCAAGTGTATGCGGTGATTGATGTTTTGATGAATGGAATGCTCCTATTCTAACTTCTGTTTGTTTCTTTTTTGCTTCTTCTATGAAATGCAAACATTAATATGATGCAATGCTCTGATGTTTGATGCAATGATTTTTGTTCTTTTTCTTTTATGGAAATGCTAGCATTAATATGATGCCAATGCAATGTAAAGATTTCTGCTTTTTCTTCTTTACTATTTTCTGTTGGACTATATGATAACCTTAGAGGGGGGGTGAATAAGGTTATATTTTAAAAATGAAATCTTTTTTATTTTCGAAATATTAACGATGCAAGTTAAAATCACATGCGGAAAATAAGATTTAAACTATATGCAACACCTAAGCAAGCTATAACAATGGCGAAAACAATTCCATGATATTGAAGTTTAAAGCGTGATAATATCAACTACAATGACATTAACAATTATAAAGAAAATGCAAAGTAAAGATAAGGGAAAGAAGTACACGTGATTTTAGCGAGGTTCGGGATAAAAGCCTACTCCTCGGCCTCCGGCTTTGCAACCTTTGGACTTTGGTAATCACCACTATATGAGAAGATACTTCTTCAATGTCTTACAAGCAAGCAACTTCCTATAGCTACCACACCAATCTCAATTTTCCCCAAATTGAGAACCCAAGCTCCCCGCTAAGGATTTCGCTACAATTCAATCTCCCGATTGAACTACCCAAGAAAGCTTCCCGAGATTTCACAACAACCAATAAGTATAAGAGATTACAAGTATAAACTAGGATCCAATCACTCAAGCAATATAACAATATGTAGTTGAGAGAGATGAGAGATTTGAAACCCTAGATGAAGAACGTAAAAGATGAATGTTACTGTGAGAGTTCTCGTTCTTTTCTTTTCTTTTTGATATGTGGGTTGTGTCTTTTTATCGTGAAAACCCTATGTCCTATTTATAGGGATTGAAAAAATATGACCGTTGAAACAAATCTTAACACTGTTGTTATAAGTGAGAAATCGATTGATTGCGTATAAAACATAAGTAACAAATCGATTGTTTTCTTAAAAGAAGCAGGCAAGAAATCGATTTTCCTCTTTAAGGGAGGAAGCCCCAAATCGATTTCTAGCTCTAGAAAAGGAGTCAATAATCGATTTGCTTCTTTAATAACACAAGGTCATCAATCGATTGTTTTCTTTCCAAAACAAGTTCTTTTAAAAACAAGCAAGCTATGAATCGATTGTTGGATTTAGACTTACAAGGGGAAATCGATTTCTAGCCTTTAAACAAGGGGGAAATCGATTTCTAGCTTGAAAAGCAAGAGGGAAATCGATTTGGCTCTTCAAATACACAAAGTCATCAATCGATTACTTTCTTTCCAAAACAAACTCTTTCAAAACCAATTAAGAAGTGGCAAATCGATTTCTTGCTTCCAAGGAAGAGGGAAATCGATTCTTGACTTTAAAAAGCAAGAGGAAATCGATTTTTGGCTTTAGAAATAAGTGGAAATCGATTTCTAGCTTAATTTACCAAATCAAGAATCATTCTTTACTTCAAAAACAAATTCTTTTAAAACATTAAGCTATGAATCAAGTTTCTTTATAAAAAAACAACAAATCATGATTCAAAACTTTTCTTTAACAACAACTTGTGTCTAATCTAATAAATCATGATTTTATAGAAAACATTTTTCTAAAACAATTTTATTTTTAATCATCATCTCTCAACTACGAATGTTATAAGACTTGGGTATCTGATCTTACATGAGTCCTACGCAAAGCGATATAAGTCTTCAATGCTTGAGCGACTTTTAAATCCGAGCTTCTACACTTTGAGTTAGCTTCCGAAGCTCTCTTGTTCATCGCCTGCGCTCTTATATTTTTCTGCGCTTTACCTCAAGTAAATTATTAGTAACTTGTAATTTGTTATCATTCAAAACAGGGAATGTTTGCCCTTGGCACAACAAACTCCCCTTTTGATGATAACAAATTACCTTATGCATAGGAGGCGATAAACAAGAAACATTAGCATACGCTCCCCTAAGCATAAGCATAAAGAAGAATCATACAAAAAAATAGGCCTACATAGCGCGATACCAATTATAAACATATGTAGCAATTATTTCTCCCCTTTGTTGTCATCAAAAGGAGGGGACCACATAGCACATAATCACAAACTAGAAAAATCAAGCATACCTAGCTCTCTTGGATTTTACAAAATTGAGCTTCAAATAAAGGTTTTGTGAAGATGTCCGCTAGTTGGTCATCGAGTGCCTACAAATTTTAATTCTATGCTCCCCTAGAAACATGATCTCTAATAAAATGATGTCTAATTTCTATATGCTTAGTTCTAGAGTGTTGGATGGGGTTCTTAGCAATATTAATGGCACTAGTATTATCACAAAGAACAGGTACATTCTCATATGACAAACAAAAATCCTCCAAAGTCTGTTTCATCCACAAAACTTGTGCAACGCAATTTCCAACCGCCACATATTCGGCTTCAGCGGTGGACAAAGCAACACTGTTCTGCTTTTTACTAGACCAGGAAGTCAAACAAGGTCCTAAGAAATGACAGGTTCCACTAGTACTTTTTCTATCTAAGGTACAACCAGCAAAATCAGCATCAGAAAATCCGACCAAATCAAAGTGACTCGATTTCGGGAACCACAATCCAAACTCCGTGGTTCCCTTCACATATCTAAGAATCCGTTTTACAGCTTTTAAATGTGATTCTTTTGGACATGCTTGAAATCGAGCACACAGGCACACAACAAACATAATATCAGGTCGGGAAGCAGTTAAGTATAAAAGACTACCGATCATACCTCGATACATTGTTTCATTTACCGGTTTACCTTGTTCATCCTTGTCCAATTTGGTCGCAGTCGCCATTGGAGTGCCAATTTCCTTTGCATCACTCATGCCAAATTTCTTTAGTAACTCCTTTGAGAACTTATTTTGACTGATGAATATTCCATCTTTCATTTGTTTCACTTGAAGTCCCAAAAAGAAGTTTAACTCCCCCATCATGCTCATTTCAAACTCACTAGTCATCATGTCAGAAAACTCCTTGCACAATTCATCATTAGTAGATCCAAATATAATATCATCAACATAAATTTGAACTACAATGAGATGTTTGCCTTTGGTTTTAAGGAATAAGGTAGAATCAATCTTACCCTTCTTGAAACCATTTGCAATTAAATGTTTGCTTAATCTATCATACCAAGCTCTAGGGGCTTGTTTCAATCCATAAAGGGCTTTGTCAAGTTTAAAAACATGATTTGGATTTTCAAAATCTTCAAAACCTGGGGGTTGTTTTACATATACTTCCTCTTCTAAAAATCCGTTGAGGAAGGCACTTTTGACATCCATTTGGTGTAGTTTGAAATCCATGTGACTAGCAAAGGCTAGTATAATACGAATGGATTCCAACCTAGCCACTGGAGCAAAAGTTTCTTCAAAGTCCACCCCTTCAATTTGATTATAACCTTGAACAACTAAACGACTTTTGTTTAATAAAATAACACCATTTTCATCAAGTTTGTTGCGAAAAACCCATTTAGTTCCAATAATAGTTCTATCAACAGGTTTTTCGACTAAATTCCAAACTTTGTTTCGTTCAAATTGTTCGAGTTCTTTTGCATTGACACAACCCATTCGGATCACCTAGAGCTTCTTTTATGTTCTTGAACTGTTTGAGAGACAAAGGCACTATGAAAGCATAAAAGATTTAGAGAAGAACGAGTTGTTACCCCCTTTGATGGACTACCAATAATTTGCTCCATGGGATGATCTCGAACTGATTTCCAAGCTTTAGGCAAGTCATCGTGCGTTCTCCCATAGAGATGATCGTCAGTGTCTTGGGGCTCTCGTTCCAATTCAACTGTTTCTTGAGGTTCTGCTTGCATCTCCTTTTCTTTGATACTTTCACCATTTAGGTTCGGGCATTCTTCTTTTGACCACTTCAACTACCTCATCCTCATCATCAACTTTCTTTGCAAAGGGGTTAGTCTCATCAAAAGAAACATGAATAGATTCTTGCAAACATTTATCAACTTTATTGTAAACGATGTAAGCTTTACTATGACTAGAATAACCCATAAAAATACCTTCCGTTGATTTTGCATCAAACTTACCCAACTTATCCTTTGTATTTAAAATGTAGCACTTACTTCCAAAAACTTTGAAGTATGAAATATTTGGAGTTCTACCATTCCACAATTCATAAGGAGTCTTGTTGAGAGATGGCCTTAGATAGACTCGATTTAGCACATGACATCTTTGTATCAATCAAGCTGCGTGACCCCAAAAATATTTAGGAAGATTGTGCTCATTTAGCATTGTTCTACACATCTCTTGTATGGTCCTGTTTTTCTTTCCACCACGCCATTTTGTTGAGGAGTCCTTGGAGCTGAGAAGTTGTGATCAACACCATGCTTTTCACACCAAGTTTTGAATGATGAGTTTTCGAATTCTCCTCCATGATCGCTTCTAATTTCCTTGATAGCTAAGTTTTTCTCATTCTGTAACTTTCTCGCACAACTTAGCAAACTTGTTGAAAGCATCACTTTTATTAGCAAGTAAAATAGTCCAAGTGTATCTAGAATAATCATCAACAATTACAAACACATACTTGGCTCCTCCTAGACTTACAACATCAATTTCACCAAATAAATCAAGATGCAACAATTCAAGCACATTTTTGGTAGAAATAACGAGTTTTGATTTGAAAGAAGTTTTATGCATTTTACCCAATTGACATGCATCACATAATTGACCTTTTTCATACTTAAGTTTGGGTAAACCTCTAACATGTTCATTTGCACATAATTTAGATAGAAGTTCCATACTAGCATGTCCTAAGCGTCTATGCCACACATCCACATCATCAAGTAAAGAAGGCATGCATACAATATCATCACCAACATGTCAAAATCAACATAATAAACATTGTTTTCACGAAAACCGACAATGTGAAAGTTAGAAGCTTCATGCACAATAAGACATTTATCTTTTGAGAAATAAACATCAAAGTCATTATCACATAGTTGACTTACACTTAGTAAATTAAATTTAACACCATCAACTAGTAAAGCATTTCTAATTTTGATTGTGTTTTCCTTACCCACACAACCTTTACCTATTACACGAAAGCGGTTTCATTATTGGCAAACTTCACGGATCCACTAGCCTTGTTGCTTAACTTCAAGAATAGTGAAGCATCACCAGTCATATGCCTTGAGCACCCACTGTCAACCATCCATACATTTCCCTTTTGGATAGTCTACGCACCTACAAAGGAAAAATTAAACACTAGTGCGAGGTACCCAAATTTGGTTGGGTCCATGGAGGTTAGTTCTCGAAGGGTTTGTTTTCACAATCCACCTTGGTTTCTTGCAAGCGGTATAAGATTGCCAAGCTCACATAGTTTGCGAATAGGACATCTAAGAGAATAATGATTTCCTTTTTGACAATAAGTGCAAGAGAATGAACTACGTGTCTTACTTGAAGAAGCAACTACAAAATACCATATCCCTTTTTAAATTTGGGGAGCTGGACTCACCTTTATAACCAATACCTCTCCTATCAACATATTCATGTTGAGAGTGAAATAACTTGGTCAAGGTATTTTCACCAACCTCAAACCTTTTTAAAGAATCTTTTAAATTTTCATTTTCGATCTTGATTTTTTCAAAAATTTGTTTAAGCTCTAGAAATTCAAGGTTGAAAGGTTTGGCATTTTGTAGCTCCTTTTTCAATCTAGCTATCTCATTCTCAAGCGTCTCGATTTGAGTAGACATGCTTTTGTTGCTCTTTTTCAAATTCATAGTTTTTATCAAAAGTTTTTCATGTTCAATATAAAGAGCCTCAAAAGCCTCACTCACATTTTGACAACTACTATCATCATCACAAGAATCATCGAATCGAAAAAAAGGATTAGAATTTGTTACCTTAGTTGAGTCACTCGCCATGAGACACGCATGAGCTTTGAAGCAATCACTTCATCATCGGTTTCACACATCACTTCTTTGAGATTGTCCCATGTATCATCGGAGAGTAATCTGCAAGACCAAAAACGTTAGCAACTTCCTCTTCTTCTTCTTCTGTTTCACCCTCGCCGTGTGTCATCCCATGTAGCCTTCATTGCTTTCTTCTTTGGGTATTTGTTCTTAAGTTTTGGACAATTAACCTTGAGATGACCCGGTTTGTTGCATTCAAAACATCTTGGTTGGTCGTCTCCTTTCTCATGACTATCTCCTTTTGTGTATCCGGATTTCTTTGAATAGTCACCCTTCCTAAGCTTGTTGAGTTTCATGAATTTTTTGAATTTCTTGGCGAACATAGCCATGTCTTCATCATCATATTCTTCATCAGACTCAACCTCTTTCTTTGCCATCTTAGGAGTCTTGGCAAAGAAGAAGAGCAAGAGACTTCCTTTCTTTGACCGCTTCTTTTTCTTGAGTCTTCTTAGCGGCCAACACCACCTCAAATGCAAGAAGTGACCCAATCAAGTCTTCTTGAGGTAAAGTGCCAATATCTTTGGCTTCAGTGATAGCACAAGTCTTGGGAAAGAACTCACTAGTCAATGATGCAAGAATCTTCCCATTCAAATCCTTCGTTGAATACTTCTTCCCAAGTGCTCTCAAGTTATTCACTATCAGGTTCAATCTCTGGTGCATAGCTGCAATAGATTCACCTTCCTTCATCTTGAAAGCTTCATACTCAGAAGTGAGAACTCTAATCTTTGTATCCTTCACTTGACTCGTACCAACATGTGTTGCTTCCAGACAGTCCCAAATTTCCTTTCTTTGTTTGACATCCTTTCACCCTTCCATATTCTTCTTCACATAGAGATAGGTGAAGAATATTCATTGCTTTGGCATTGAGAGATATTTTTTCTAGTTCAGACTTTCTCAGCTCACTCAAATCAATGGAATAAATGTCTTCTATAGGTACTTCCTCAATTTGTACGGTGGCTTGAGATTTGGTAGTATCTCCTCAAAGAAGAACACCAGTGTTTAGTAATCTTGATTCTCATAGGCGTGAGTGGTCCATCAACAATGATCCTCCATAAAGTGAAATCTATAGCTCGCACACAGACATTTCATTCGACTACTCCAATAGTCATAGTTAGTCCCATCGAGCAGGGTGGCCTATTGAAGGACATCCCTCTTTCATAAAAGAACCCATAATCAAAAATTGCGAGATGTTAAGCTCTATATGCAATTTCTAGCTTTGATACCAATTGTTGGACTATATGATAACCTTAGAGGGGGTGAATAAGGTTATATTTTAAAAATGAAATCTTTTTTATTTTCGAAATATTAACGATGCAAGTTAAAATCACATGCGGAAAATAAGATTTAAACTATATGCAACACCTAAGCAAGCTATAACAATGGCAGAAACAATTCCAGTGATATTGAAGTTTAAGCGTGATAATATCAACTACAATGACAGTTAACAATTATAAAGAAAATGCAAAGTAAAGATAAGGGAAAGAAGTACACCGTGATTTTAGCGAGGTTCGGGATAAAAGCCCTACTCCTCGGCCTCCGGCTTTGCAACCTTTGGACTTTGGTAATCACCACTATATGAGAAGATACTTCTTCAATGTCTTACAAGCAAGCAACTTCCTATATAGCTACCACACCAATCTCAATTTTCCCCAAATTGAGAACCCAAGCTCCCCGCTAAGGATTTCGCTACAATTCAATCTCCCCGATTGAACTACCCAAGAAAGCTTCCCAGGATTTCACAACAACCAATAAGTATAAGAGATTACAAGTATAAACTAGGATCCAATCACTCAAGCAATATAACAATATGTAGTTGAGAGAGATGAGAGATTTGAAACCCTAGATGAAGAACGTAAAAAAGATGAATGTTCTTGTGAGAGTTCTCGTTCTTTTCTTTTCTTTTTGATATGTGGGTTGTGTCTTTTTATCGTGAAAACCCTATGTCCTATTTATAGGGATTGAAAAAATATGACCGTTGAAACAAATCTTAACACTGTTGTTATAAGTGAGAAATCGATTGATTGCGTATAAAACATAAGTAACAAATCGATTGTTTTCTTAAAAGAAGCAGTGCAAGAAATCGATTTTCCTCTTTAAGGAGGAAGCCCCAAATCGATTTCTAGCTCTAGAAAAGGAGTCAATAATCGATTTGCTTCTTTAATAACACAAGGTCATCAATCGATTGTTTTCTTTCCAAAACAAGTTCTTTTAAAAACAAGCAAGCTATGAATCGATTGTTGGATTTAGACTTACAAGGGGAAATCGATTTCTAGCCTTTAAACAAGGGGGAAATCGATTTCTAGCTTGAAAAGCAAGAGGAAATCGATTTGGCTCTTCAAATACACAAAGTCATCAATCGATTACTTTCTTTCCAAAACAAACTCTTTCAAAACCAATTAAGAAGTGGCAAATCGATTTCTTGCTTCCAAGGAAGAGGGAAATCGATTCTTGACTTTAAAAAGCAAGAGGAAATCGATTTTTGGCTTTAGAAATAAGTGGAAATCGATTTCTAGCTTAATTTACCAAATCAAGAATCATTCTTTACTTCAAAAACAAATTCTTTTAAAACATTAAGCTATGAATCAAGTTTCTTTATAAAAAAACAACAAATCATGATTCAAAACTTTTCTTTAACAACAACTTGTGTCTAATCTAATAAATCATGATTTTATAGAAAACATTTTTCTAAAACAATTTTATTTTTAATCATCATCTCTCAACTACGAATGTTATAAGACTTGGGTAATACGATCTTACATGAGTCCTACGCAGCGATATAAGTCTTCAATGCTTGAGCGACTTTTAAATCCGAGCTTCTACAACTTTGTTAGCTTCCAAGCTCTCTTGTTCATCGCCCTGCGCTCTTATATTTTTCCTGCGCTTTACCTCAAGTAAATTATTAGTAACTTGTAATTTGTTATCATTCAAAACAGGGAATGTTTGCCCTTGGCACAACATTTTCCTCTATGAAATGCAAGTATTAATATGGTGCAACTAACGTGGACCGTTTTTTTCTTTTTGCTATGTGATGAATGCACAAGATGTGAAGATGCAAAAGTAATGCTTTGATGCATATGCCATAATGAATAGATTGAAATGCCTAGATGCATGAGGTAAATATTTTTATGATGATGAGATGTGAGACTTTGGATGCAAGGAATTGAGATGATTATTGACCATTCTGTTGAAAAATTGAATTTGATTCAAACTCCGGTGGTCTCAAGGTTTTTATTTACAAACAACCTCACTTGTTTTCTCTTTCCTTCCATGATGACTGAATTTTAGATATCACGTAAACAACTTGTGCTCTCTCTTTTTGAAGCATTGTCTAGTAAGCATGCATAGGAGTGCAAATGTGAATGAATGAGTCAGTTAACTTGGAATTGGTTTAGGGCATGGATATGGCAAGTGAATGAATGACAGACATGGTTATTGCCGAAGCTCATGAGGGATCAAGAGATACAAGATTGCCCCAATTCAGGTCTTTGATGAGTGAATAGCTTGCCCCTGTCTAGTGGTGACACCAACTAGGGGTGTAGATGATGAATTGGGAATGCTTCGGCTTTTGAAATGACGGGTGGAGCAAAAGAGATTTTGTCTCAACCCATAAAGTTTGATGTTGCCCCAGTCACAACAAGGACAAAGTTGCCCCAATTAGAATGACAAGGCCTTGTTTCGGATAGTGAGTTGAGAGATTGCCCCGGTGAGGTATTATAGGAATGAATGAGGTGAAGGAATGGGAACGCAATTGCCCCACTTTCGAATGACATTTCAAATGGTTTCTTTGAGTGAGGTTGTGAAAGGCGACAGAGTTATGGTGATTGTTATGGACTGAGGGTGATATATGAATGAGGTGGGCAATGAACAAACCTCCCCAAAGTTGAGTGGAGTGAGAGGTGAAGGGAATGCCCCCTAGTACACACTTTTGGTTCTCTTTAACAACTCAAATGCAATTAAAGTTTTGA
Organism: Oxytropis ochrocephala; assembly: GCA_020916435.1. NCBI lineage: Eukaryota > Viridiplantae > Streptophyta > Magnoliopsida > Fabales > Fabaceae > Oxytropis > Oxytropis ochrocephala. The sequence goes on along the minus strand of CM037092.1, from coordinate 92,881,248 downwards.
CTTTTTAGTATGAGGAGAGGCTCCCCTTGGTGACCACTAAACCTTGTTTTAATGCAACATGAATGCATCTTGGAGTGCAAGTACTTCTTTCTTTTTTGATTGTTTTTTTTTTTTTGAGCAGCTTTCTTTTTTCTGCTTGTTTGTTTTTTCTTTTTGAGCAAACACGTAGTAAATAGATAAACTTATTTGTCCTAAGATTAAAATTTGAGAAAACGAAAGCAATTAGTCATTGATCGGAATGGACTTTTTAGGGTTGTGATGTGGAGAAGGGGATGATTGAGCTTAATGAAATGTTTGAGGTTGATGGGGAGGATGGGTCTTATTCGGTGTTGGCCGATGGTCGATGGTTTATGAAGGAAATGGTTATTAGGTTTGATGAGGTGTTTGAAGGTTTTATGAAAGAAGAGATGGTTAAACCCACTGAATTGAGGGCTTTTTTGAAAGGGGAAATGATTGAACCCATTGAATTTGAGGGCCTTTCTGAAGGGGAGCTCTTATGCTTTATGGCAAAATGTATTGACTCTTAATTTATACTCCCTTTGTCTTCCTTTCTTTGTTTTGGGATTCTCCTTTTTGAAACTTTGTTATTCCCCTTCTTTTGTGAATTTCCTTTCCTTTTGACTTGGGTGAAAATGATATATCATCTTTGATGTGGAATTAACCCTCGTCTAGGGTGATGAGGATATCTTGGGCTTTTCTCGGCTTAAGATGGGTAACAAAGGATATTTTTGTAATTTTGAATCTTTGGCTTAAGAGGGATATGAAATGGACTTTTTGGGATTTCAGGTTTTTGAGGGTATGGAGAGATGACCAAATTTCCTTTCAAATCCCGATTGCTTATTTCTGTAAGACTTAACTTTAGGACAATAATTTATCTATCTTCATGTGCTTGCTCTTTTTTTCATTTTTGTGCCCTAACTTTTGCTTGGATTGCTCTTTGCGAGTTTTCAATCCACCGGGCGCTCTTTTTTGCCTAGACCGCCCTTTGCGGGTTTTCAACCTAGCGAGCTTATTTTATCTTTTTTTTTTTATATATTTTTTAGAAAGACTTGCACTAAAGGAATATGATACTGACAAGGAAATTAGTGATCACAGAATTGCCCCAGCATGGAGGACTTAAAGTGTTAGCGAGAATGAACCAAAAAGTCAAGTATGTACTGATGGGAGAAAATATGCGCTTTAGGGGTGGACGGGGCGGGATTAGACTTGGATGGGGAATGATGACAAATGAAGGAAATTGACTGACTCAAACAAGAGAAACTGCACGTGGCATGCATGCTTACTAGAAGAACGCTTCACAGAGAGTTAACATGATATAAAAACTTTTTTGATGAACTGTTTCAGTCTTTTATCATGGAATGGATGAGATGCAATGTTTTTTTGCAGGAAATACAAATGAGCTATTGATGTGAAAAACTGAGGGCCTTGAAACACCTTGAGTTTGCAAATGAGTGAGGGTAAACTTTTCCAAAAAAGAAAGATTACTTTGCAAGAACATCTCGTCTCTCATCACAACGTTTTTGTTGTATGCAATGCATGGATGAAAACATTATGATGCATACATGATGAAAATGAAATGCATGAATGCATGTTCACTTGAAAAGTGTGATTATTCTAAAAGTTTTTTTTTTGATGCAAGACGAAATATGAAATGCCAATGCATTTTTGGATGATGATGCAAGAATGATGCTTCTTTTCAAAATGATTTTTATAGAGGCAAGACATGATATGAAATGCCGATGCCTCCTTTTCTTTTGAAAGATGCAGGAATGATGCTTTTTCCTAAATGATGATTTTTAGAGGCAAGGCAAAGTATGAAATGCCAATGCCCCTTCCCCTTTCTTTTGAATGATGAAAGATGCAAGAATGGTGATATGAGGCAACTGATTGTCGTTACCCTGAGTAACCTGCATGAAACATTGAGTGGATCCTGACTCAATACTTCACACAATATACTAAAACGTTTCGACAATTAGTTGACTCAACTTAATTTCCTACTTGAAAATAAAACACGTGTGACTGGGTCAAAGTGCCCTGATATCGTAGAGTAACATCTCAAATTTGTAGTCGACAAACAAATTTGAGATATTACCCTTCGTCGTTCAAAGGTGCACTTCTACCCCTTAAGCCATCACATGAGGAAATTTTTCTTTGTTTCGAAAGGATGCATGCAGGGAGAAATGATGTATTCGAACAAAGTGATGAGGTTAATGAAATGATGCATGAGTGCCACATTGACGCGATGTCTGCATTATTTGATGATGATTTTTTGTACCTGCACCCGGATAAATGTGATGCTTATGCAATGCGGATGATAATTCCTTCTTGCTTTATTTTGTTTTTATGCCATGTGCATGATACTCACAATTATTTTTAACGCATGGAAATGCATGCAAAATGAGAGGTTAATGTATTATTTTTTCATGATGTGTGAAAAAGGAAAACAATAATGCATGAGACGCGCCCCTAATAAGACACGAATTTTTGGATCTTTCGAAAAAAATTAGGGGACAAAGCCTTAGTGAATGGAAACGCACACGTGCGGAGAATGCACTCTTGACAAACCTTAATGCATGTATGAATTTTATCAAGTTTTTGTTTTATGCAATGCAAATGATGTCTTTATATGAAAATGACGTCGATAATGCGACTTGACATGCATGTGAAAAATAAGATGAAAACAATTTTTTCGAGTTTGGTGACTGAAATTTTGGGAACATCACCTCATATACCCCGGTAAAAGAAAAGACTACGATGATCTTTTTTTGAAAGTTTTGCTTTTTGTAATGCAAGGATGTATGCAAATGATGATGATGCTCTATGTGCATGCAAGATAAATGAAAGAGTTTTTATTGGCAGTGATTCAAGTTTTTTTTTTGGAAAATGCGGGCCGTACGTGGCTTCATATGGACCTAGTAAGGGAAAGGCTACAACTGCAGCTTTTTCTCTCTTTTTTTTTTGAAAAGAGTGAACCACATGCTGCCCCGTACGGACCGGCAAAAGAAAGGCTACGACGGCAGCTCTCTCTCTATTTTCTTTATTTGAAAAATCTCCTTCTCCTTTTTGAAAACATGCCTAGATTACAATGCAACACCCAATTTGGTATGCCCCTTGTGTCCTACGAAGGGTGGGAATCTTAGGGTCTAAAGTCGACGAAAAGGGTAATCCTCCCATGTAGGTTCTGATCACTTCCTCACAATGGCAACCAAGAGCTAAAGTCTCTCTCATGATGACACCCACAATCGTAGAAAGCTACCAAGCGTGAGGCATCATGACAAAGCGCACTCTTGGGCGGAACTTTCATGAGAGCCATACAGACAAAGGTCTACGAATGGCAGTCACTAATCATTCCCACTCTCCTAGGTTTTCGTTCAGACCTTGGGTTTTAGGCCCCACTCAAAACATAGTAAGCATAAGGTGTGAGTGTGTGTAGCGAGGACATACCGCCTAAAACTACCCACATATACCCTCACCTGCGAAGGAAAAACCAGAACAGTCCAGACAATAGCAAGCAATAACATGTCGTCTACCCTAGGGTTTAATATCAAATAAGCTAGCCTAGGGTTTCAACAACAACCAAGTGCATTACTTACCTCAAGAAAGGGAGCCAAGAAGAGGGGATCATGATAGAATTGGGGAGAAATGCATGAGCTTACCTTGAAGAAAGGGAGCAAAGAAGAAGGGAAAATGATTGGGATTGGGGGAAATGCATGAGGGTACTAAGCACATAAGCAAAAAGGAGGAAGGAAAAACAAATATAGAATGAGAGAAAACAAATGCACCTGTATATAGCATGATAAAAAAGAAGAGGAAACCGAGAAGGGATAGAGGCAAACAAAGTATCCAAATCAAATTGATAGCACATTAAACCACACATTTAATTAGTTAGGCTTGACCCACTTAAAGAAAAGTCCCCAGTGAAGTCGCCAGTTGTTGCGCCCGAAAAAGTCCCCGAGGGGTTTTTCTTCGTTTACAACTTTTTAGAACAATGAAGTCGCCACCAATATTTTTTATAAGGAAAATATTGAAGAAAAACCTTTTTGGAGGGCAAATGGTCTTTTGGAAAACCGGAAGATTTGGGTTCGGGGGTCGGTTAGGAATGGGGAAGGTATTAGCACCCCACACCTCCTTTCTATTGAAAGGGAACCTTTAATTAATCGTGTGGTTCTAAGTGTTGATTTGGAAAATACTTAAATTTGGCTCTTGATTGAAAAAGACTTAATAAAAATTTTATTTACGGCGCTTGACGAGGGTTAACCGCTTTGGTTTTCTTTGAAAGGAAAAATGTCTTTAGTTTATTGTGCTTGACGGAGGGGATCCGCTCCTACGTATCTCTCGGTGCGATGGAGAATTCAAAGCTACGTAGTTCTGGGTTTTATTTTTATTTTGTATCTTGTTTAATTGGGAAAACTGAGCTTTCACGATGATCAATTGAGCAAAGGCTCCAAGTGACTACCATTAGCACTCCATTGTTAACAATCATGCAAGCACAGGCTTCGCAGGACCGCTAACAAGGTTTTTTTTGATTTATCGAAAGCTTTTAGAAAAATTAGGCATTCATGATGATCAATTGAGCAAAGGCTCCAAGTGATCATCACTAGGTCCTCATTGTTAATGATCGTGCAAGCAAAGGCTTCGCATGACCACTAACAAGGTTTTTGGATTCATTGAAAGTTTTTAGAAAAATTAGGCGTTCATGATGATCATATGAGCAAAGGCTTCTAGTGATCATCACTAGGTCCTCATTGTTAATGATCATGCAAGCAAAGGCTTCGCATGACCACTAACAAAGTTTTTGATTTAATGAAAAAAATTATTTGGGTTAAAAGAATTAAAAACGAGAAAAAGGTGAAAAATTGCAAAGTGGGGGGTTATTAGTTACAAGGGGTTGTATAACAGAGCAGGAGGTGTAAAAAGTAGAGGCCCAATTTCGTTTTTGGTATCAGGGGGTGCTACAACAAAAAAAGAATGGGCTCTTGAGGGGAGGGGTCATGCAGAAATTGTGGGGTGTGAAAAATAAGAATAGAACAGAAAATCTGGAAGCATTTAAGGGGATTTAGGGTTTGAAGTCTCATTTACTTCATCCCCACTTTTAGCGCCGCAGGGAGAGGAGGGAAGAGAGAGAGAGAGGTGAGAGAAAGTGAAGGGAGGGAACGGCGACGGGTCTGAGAGGGATATGAGAGAGAGACGCCGTAAACGGAGAGGGAGAAGGCGACAGTGAGATGGAACGGAGGGAGGGGTCGCGACGGTGAGATGGAACGGTCGGGCTCATCGGAGAAGACGAGGTCCACGGCGGAGCCTTCGCCGGCGGCGCATGGACTTCCAGGTTCGTTTTTTTTTGCGTTTTCTTTTCTTTTCCTTGCTTGTTCGGATGCATCTCTTCTCAGTTTCCTATTCTATTCTACAGGCGATCACGGTGGGACTGAGATTTCTCAGTTTCGTTTTTTTCCTTTTTTCGTTTGTTCTTCTCTGTTTTTCAACTTCCCCTCTCTACTCATATCACTTCTTTTTCGTTCTTGATTTAACTTCAGAGAAAAAAAAATCTGATCTACTACCACGTCTGTTTGTAGTTGGTTAATGATTCTGGGTTTGAGTTTTTTGATTTGGTCGTTTCTCTCCTATTTTGAAAATATAACGAGCTAGCCTTTTACTAAAAAAACGAAAGCTGGTCTATTTTCGGATCCGAACGATGTTGCTTTTATCACGTCGCAGAGACTCAGTTCAACATATTTGGAGTACTAAATAAAAACGAAGCATACATATTTACAGTTTAATTACAGATCTGAGGAAAGGGAGGATTACCAACCTTAGTTTCGACCGATTCGGAAAAAATAAAAGAAGAAACTAGTCTCGATCTGTTGCTGGATGTTTGATTTACTGTTGTCGTTCTAGATTTGTAGTTGCTGCTACGGATCCTTTGAAATTTTTTTCAGAACTTCAAAGAAAGAAAACCACTGTCTTTGGGATTAGGGTCTCAGTGTAAAACCCTAATCGTTTTTTTGGTGCTGTTTACCTCGAAAAACCGTGTCCTTTGACTGACCCTTGAAACTGTTTTTATATTAAAATTCTAGGTCAGAGCATTTAATTTAGTTTGACCGGGCTTTGATTTTTTCAAATTTGGAGTGGAACGGACTGGCCCAGCCACTTAGAGAGCAGCTGCTGGAACCCCAGATTTGCTGCTGCTGCCTTTTATTATTATTTTTGTATTTTCGGATTTATTTATTTTTGTATATTTTTGTTATTATTTTTTGTATATATTTTTTTTTGGCATTTGGACATTTGAACACTTCTAATTTGTAATAAAAATTAAATAGATTTTTTTGACATTTTTGGATTATATAACACTTTTAAATTGTAAATAACACTAAATAGAATTTTTGGCATTTTTGGATTATACTTATATACTCAAAATAGATTAGCTGCACAAGATAAGATTAATAAGAAAAAGAGTCTGGCCAAACACAAAGACGAGAACGGGCCAGACAAGATGAATACGCTAGAACGAGACTCAAATAGAAGAAATGAGCTCATTAATTAAAAACACTAAAATTAACTCAGAAAAAATGACTTTTTGTAGACCTACTTATGTACGCCTAAACCCAAATACGAAGATTAAATTGAAGAACGCACGAAAAGATCGATCATTCGCGTGCCTGCTTAATTTAAACAACGGTATTCCGATTTAGTTGAGCTCGATGATTGAAATTGGCTTAAGTTAAAGGACGGACAAAATTGGGGTATTACATACGTGACTACAAAAATGAAGCCCAGTCATGACCTTATTAACTTACCGACCGATGAAATTGTGGGAGTGGAACAGATTGTGATTCTCAATGTTGAGGATCTGAAAGCTGTATATGACATGGAATGGGCCACTGTAAGTGTTATTAGAGTATATATGAGCTATGTATTAAATTATTTGTACACAATAGTTGTATATATTAGAGTATATATTAGAGTATTTATGAGGATCTGAAGGTTGTATATATATTATTTATAGGTTTTTGTACAATGAGATGTTGGTCCCTTCGCAAGTTTTTGTTCTTGTGCCCAGAGTGTATGGTTGTGTGGGATCAAGCTAAACCAGAGGATATTATGGCTAGGAAGAGTCAAATTGAAAGTTATGTCCTTTCACGCTTCAGGGCTGCCCAGCATTTTGATCATGAATCTTTATTTTTTGTACCACTCAATATAGGGTGAGAAATTTAGTCTTCAATCACTTGGTTATTTATTTTGAGGATTGTATTATAGTGTAAATGTGTACTCATTCGTGATTCATTTACTTGCAGGCAACATTGGGCATTGTTTGCAATAAACCCTAAGAGAAATACTGTGTACTATCTGGATTCACTTCAAGGTCATTACAAAGTCTCACGTGAGACTTCGTGCATGGATAGTTGACAGGTGTGTATGTGTGACCCTCTCATTTTTTATAATTTAATATATGTATTTTGTTTAACTTAGTTATATATATGTATGACGTTTCAATGTTTTGAGAAAATATTGGGGATACTCTGTGAATAAAACAAAATGGATACCGATAACTGTAAGTTTTTTATCAATATTCTTATAAATTTAATTGAATGTGTGGGTCATAAAAATGTGACAATTAATTAACTAATCTTTTACTTTGTAGTGTCCTAATCAACCAAATAACAATGATTGTTGATACTATACTATGAGATATATGAGAGAGATTATCACTCACGATAAAGTAGTAATTCCAATCAAGGTAACTACTTAGATTTCTTTTTTATATTGATATTATAATACTTACTCACATTTAATAATCATTTTAATTGTAATTTTATTTCATTTTATTTTTCAGTATTTTCCTCACTGTAATCACATCCAGCATTACTCTGATGAACAACTTACAACAGTAAGGGGGGAGTGGTGTCGTTATGTTTCTAGCTTTTTGTAGCAACTTTTGAGTTAATTTCATAATGTTAGTTAGTTATTATGTTGTATGATTTGGATATATATTATGTTGTAAGTACTTGTTAGTTTAATATGGTCTTTTGGTGATATGTACATATGTGTGTATCTATATTGGATTGTAATGATATTGGCTGTATTTTGTTGGAATGATATTGGATGAATTTTGTTGGCAGGGAATGAATTTATAACTTGTAATTAAAAGGGAGAATAAATAAAAATAAAAAAATATTTTAAAAAAATCAGTCAATAGGTAGCGTTTTAAAGAAAAATGCTACAAATAAAATTAAAAAAAACCAGTCAATACGTAGCGTTTTATAGAGAAAATGCTAGAAATGAAATTAAAAAAATCATTCAATACCTAGCGTTTTATAGATAAAACGCTAGGTATGGACAAAATGCACTAGAGGATCCCTAGCGTTTTATAGAAAACGCTAGGTATGGACAAAATGCGCTAGAGGATCCCTAGCGTTTTACAGAAAACACTAGGTATGGACAACATTACATTACAAAATGGCTAGCGTTTTTAAAAAAAACGCCACGTATGAGCGAAACACGTTGGGTCAATGGCTAGCGTTTTTTAAAAAAAGCTACGTATGTCCAAAACACGCTAAGGAAGATCTGCAACGTTTTTTTTCAAAACGCTACACATTTCTGACAATCCCTAGCGTTTTTAAAACGCTACTAATGGGGGGTACGCATCCGTAGCGCCAGCTTTTCTAGCGTTTTAAAAAAACGCTGCAAATCCTTAAATCTGTTGTAGTCATACTTCACACAAGTTGAAGGCTCTTGGTAGTTTTCTTCTCACAGCTCTACCTACTGTATACTCCACTAATAGACTTCTTCAAAGCTATTAGTCTGCTTTTAACACAAAATCACTCACTTCTCAAGTCCTACAGCAACACATGCTACTTGAGAAGGTTCCCTATTCAAGGTTATTTTGATTACAAGGGTTTTTGGATTACTTAGAGTTTGGTTGACATAAATGGAATATACATGAATGTATTACAACACAAGACTTAATACATACTCAGAGATTAGGTGAATCCCTTCTGATTTATGTGTAGCTGAGTATGGAAGAGAGAAATTTTGAATGGGTGAGAAGGTTGATAGCTCAGAATTTAACTCACTCTCTTGAAGATCAATGGAGACCAGAGTTGTTGTTATATAGACTTGATATTGTGTATTAACTGCTGGTTTAAATATTATAGTCGTTGCATCAACAACTAGCCGTTTGAAGCCCTTAAAATACGCTCCTGTTGTCGTTTTCTGCACTCTGCAGAAACAGGCTGTTCCCAGCTGTCATCACCCTTCTCACAGTGACTTTTCTCACTGTGATTCTTCTCACATGACTTTGTAGTTGAAGATGATGCTTCTCAAGATAAATCTTCTCATGCAGATGAAATTTAGGATGATGACTCTTCATGTCATGACCCATCTCAGGCTCATGACTCTTCTTAGCATAATTCTTTTGATCATGACCCTTCTTGGGATCATGACTCTTCTTTGCTTGACTTTTCTTGAAGGAATGCATATCTTCTTCAATTTTCTTTGTCATGACTCTTCTTGCTTTTGATCTTCTTTAGTTATCCTTCTCATATTGCCACACACATGATGATTCTTCTCAAGTTGAATTCTTCCAAGATTACCAAGGGTTATTGATCTTAATTCTTAAGCTTTGGGAAGCTTCCTTTCTTAGAATTGAGTGGATTCTTTTATGTTTTCTCTTAGAATGATGCTTCTCATAAGCAAGTAACTTGTTGAGATTAATTGTGTAATCCTGTTCTTATGAAACACTCAACAAGATGCATTATTAATACATATGATTAGAAACCTTAAGCTTCTCATCATTGAGGTTTGTTGAACATCAAAACATTATTAGGGATTTTGCCTCAACAGAACTGAGTCTATCCACCTGTACTTAGATCAGTTGTTGAAGTTTTCACTAACGACATCTTGGGGTGCACTAAGAACAGTGTAGATCATGATCAGCATCTTCGCACTATTCTGAATGTACTCCGAGAGAAGGAGTGATAGGCTAAATGTAACACCCCCTTAATAATAATAATACTTAGCAATTTAAAATCAGAGTTTTCAAAAACCACTCAAGGAGTGCTACATTTTTCTACAAGAGTTTCAACTAGACAAACAATATAAGTAATTTGCGCAGCTAAACAAGGTAGTGTGACATACATACAGTACCTCGGCCAAGAAGGAACCGAGCTCAGCAAGTCATATGTTATTAGATACAACATAAACAAAATAATACAAGTCCCAAAAAGGCATAGGTTCATAACACAAATGACCTATATACAGACCACTACACTACTCGGCCCCCAGTGTTAAACTACCAGAGCAAAATGACGACGCCAACGATACTGAGTGAGAACTGACCTCTACTCAGGAGTACCTGCAAGTTGCCACGAGAGCAGGCAACATAAAAACAGCTAGGGTGAGTCTCTAAACACATATAATAAGGTTTATGACGAGTATCATGCTAAGCAAACACATATAAACACCTCGGCACAGCACACAAATAGCCCAATCATTTAGTGCATGAGTTATATGAATGATGCAGACCCATACTTTCAGGGTATATGCATGATGGATCCATTAAGACCGAAGTCTTCTGCTATCACCTTCGGACCGAAGTCCTTAGGACCGAAGTCCTCTGCTATCACCTTAGGACCGAAGTCCAAGACCGAAGTCTTCTGCTATCACCTTATGCTTATGATTTATGCGACGCAATGAACAATGCATAACACACAACATATACATTATTCAATTAAATCATAACTCAACTTTCATGAACTCACCAATTAGACCGCAGCCTTTAATTCATGAATAGGACCTAAGTCCTCTGCTCACCTCTAGGACCGAAGTCCTCTGCATCACCATTTTCATTTATTTTAATGCCCATCAGGGACTTCACCATTATCACACCTCTACAAGTAGCCATAAGGCCAGCAAACACACGTACGTCATTTTCTGTGCTAAGGCCGACGTCTTTACACCGGCCAGCAACGCTAAGGCTATCGCCCTCAGTTCACCAATCACCTCGGCGCCTAGTAGTGGACCAAACGGTCACTACGAGAACTACCATATCACTTAGGACTAAAACGTCCATTAGGGACTAAAATGACTACACCTTTAACCCCTCGCGCACTTGGTACTCCAAAACGACACTCACAGTCGCGCCCAGCAACAACCCTCGCGATGCGAGCGTTAAAACCACACCTCGGCACCTATAGCACCTCAGCACACTCGGCACCTCGGCACACTTGGCACCTCGGCATGCCTACGCTCTGCTCCACACGTAGTCACTCTACTTCACACTAAACGTACATCTCACCTCGTCAAGTGCACCTAGGTAGGATACACTCTACGCCTCGGCCATAACACCTCGGTTACTTCACGCTACACGTTGTCAACAGCACTTCAGCAGCTAAGTCTAAGTACTCTACTTCGGCCTAAACATCTCGGCCCACTTACTCTACACCTCGGCAAGTACAAACCGATACTTATACTTAGTCTCAGGTACTCTTATACTTAGTTACTGGGGCTATATCACTCACCTCAGTTACTATGACCTCGTTATTACGTTCTTGACACTTACGATTATTCACTTAAGTTCTAACTTACGTATGGAAAGTAACTTCACCTCGGCAATCTTAAACCGACTACTCCATTGACTCAAACGCACGCTCGTCACTTCAAGATATACGTTTTCAGCTACTCCTCTGTTAACTTAAGCCTACTCTTGAAGAACCTCCTCAGATTATGTTGCTCACTCTAGCTCACTCTAGCTCACTGGGACTGAGAGTTTCTCAGCTCCCATTTCACTCGTAGTCTCTCATGATCATCACCTCAACCTCTCAACACAATCTCACTGAAAACGAGCTAAAACACCACATCAAAACACAACAAGCATGCAAAACAACTCAGCAAACATATTTACAGTCTACTCACACATAACAACTCATCATACTACAAAATCATACGTGAAAGAGAGCTCCCCTAACCTTGTTCAGTTGAGCACAAGATCCTCTCTTCACCGATTCTTCCAGTTAACACTCGCAGCAACACTTCTCCGTTGAATTGAGCTTCTTCTTCGCCAAAATGCTCTCCCTTCTCTCTAGAATTTTGATCTCACCTACCAACTTCTCTCTCTTACTTCTCTTTGACTTTTCTAAGATTCCTTCTTGTGAGACATGTTTCTTCTCCTTCGACACTCTCCTTAAAGACACACACTTGGGCTTCTAATTGGCTCATGGGCCTCCAACGGCTCATGGGCCTCTACGCCCATCTCCTCCATTTAATTAGCATCCCCTAATGAAATGAACTCCTAATTAGTACATATCTTAATTAAAAAGTTGTAAACCTTAAATAACTCAACTAAATAATTAATTGAACTATTTGGGGTGTTACAACCCTCCCCCACTTGGAATATTTCGTCCTCGAAATCATACCTGAAGCAAACAACTCGGGATAGGCTTCATGCATCTTGCTCTCCAGCTCCCAAGTAGCATTCTCACCGGCAGCTCCAAACCAAATCACCTTTACTAGCTTGATCTCTTTTCCTCTTAAAGTCTTCACTTCTCGGTCTTCAATTCTAATCGGCACTGTCTCCACAGTCAAATTCTCCCTTACTTGCACGTCGTCCACTTGAATTACATGACTTGTTATGTGCTTCTTTGGGTAGAAATTGTGTTTTGTATAGAGAATTAAGAGTAAAGGTAAAATCGTCATTTCACCTCAAATTGAAGATTTATTATTTGATGAAATAATAGATTGAGTCATAAACATGATAGAATCTAGGGAATGATAGTTAATTTGATAAGTTATATGAATTGTGTGATTGCTTAGATAGGATTGGAGTTTAAATGAGAATTAGAGCACAAGGTGTAAATTGGTCTTTTCCCAATCACTTAAAATACCTTTAGCTAGGAACCAAAAACACAACACTTCCTGACTTAATTTCCTCAAAAATTGAAAAGAAGAAGAGAGATCATAGAGAGAGAGAGTGGAACATGAGAGAGGGAAGAAGAGAAAGGGAAGGAAATCATTAACACTACCCATTGCATGTAAATTCTAAGATCACATTCTTAGTCGATTTTTTCTCCTCTTTTCAATGATGTAACTTTCATCACCTCATTCCTTTCCATTTTCATTTCACCATCGATGAAGCTATGAAGCTCAAGGTAGATTGAAGTGTGGTTGGGACTACATTGTGGATTGGAGTAGTCTTTGGTAGTTTCAGCAGTTGTCCTTTCGATTTGGGGAGGAGGGGTTTCGGTTCGTTTGGCACAAGTTCGTGAGGTTTCAGAGTCCTGGGAACTTCAAAGTCTCTATTGGTTGCGTGGTTTTCATCACGATAGGTGAGTTTTACTCACGGTTAGGATTTCAATATATAGTTTTTGAATGATTGGAAATTCTAGTTCTATGAAGTTATTTCGTTTCGAACGATTTTATCGAGTCGAAAATTGTTTTTCGCAAAAACTATGTTTTTACGGTTTTCATCAAATTATATGTTGATATGTGGATTGTATTATATATTAGATTGGCTGGAATATTGTGTGTTATTCTCTGTTGAATGTTGAAATTTTGATTGGATTTCAGATTGGACGCGATCGGAGAAGCGAAACGAAACAAACGAAATTCAGCACGGGTCGTGCTGGTTTTAGCACTGGTTGTGCCTAAAATGTTGTTTTGTCGCTAATGGTTGATTCCAAACATTTCTCTAATCTTGTTTCCAACTAATGGTTATGATTTGTGATTGATAGAAACATGATTTTAAACATGTTCAAGACTAGTTTAAGAAATTGTTTTCAAACTTATAAATGTTTCGAAAAACCATAAGATCTAGTATACGTGTGGGAACCAGAATTTGGATTATAAAATGATGTTTGGACTGTGATATAGGTTCTTGCTGGTGCTATCATGATATTATAACATATCATAGATTTAATTATGTTTTTATATAAATTATATCATTATAGGAGACGGACCAATGCGGGTACGATATATAACTTATGTCGAGTATGGGTGACGACCCAAAGAGTTTACCATACTAGGCAGGGAAGTCTTGGACCCCTAAACCTAGGCCCCATAAATTTTACCATTAGGGAAAGTACTAATGGGAAGGGGGTACACCGGGAGTTTAGCCGTATGGCAGTCAGTGTTATCCTAAATAGTTATGATTGCACTGTTTACTGGGAGTTTATTCCGGGGGATTATTCCGCCAGAAACGTTCCGACGGATATTTTGAATTTCCGACGGAATTTTAGGTAGTTTGCGGCGGAATTAAAGTAAACAAAAATGTTTTATAAAAAAAAAATCCGCCGAAAGTTTCTATTTTCCGCCGAAAATGAATAAAACCGGGAAATTCAAATTCAAATTCAAAACAATTCCGCCGAAACTTAACCCAATTCCGCCGCAAATGTTGCCTCGTACATAGCGACATCAATTCCGCCGAAACTGCACAATTCCGCCGCAATGACGCCTCGTTCAGAGCGTCTCGATTCTACCGCTATGGTCATAATTCCGCCGAAACTGTTCACGCTCCAACAGCTCTTTCAACAGCTCTTCCAACAGCTCTTTCGTTTTCTCTATTATAATCCGATTTCACTCTTCACTTTCCCAACACTTCTCTCAAATTTTAACACTTCCCACATTCAATCTTCACTCTTTCTCAACACTTCTCTCAAATTTTTTCCTTCAAAGTTCTTACAAATTCAATTTGTTTCTTCTCCTCTATCAAAGTTTTGAAGGTATGTTTTAGTTTAAACTTTATTTAAACTTATACTTTGTTTTAACTTATAGTTTGTTACTAATTGTGGTGTTGTTTGTTTAGATTTGTTTGAGTTTGGTGATCTCTATTTCTTTCTTCAAAGGATTACGGTTTAGCATCAAGTCAGAGTCTTCTCGGCACCACCGGTTAGTTATTGAAGTTATTAGCTGTCATTAAACGTTATTTGATATTATTAGTAAATAAAGTAGTACAAAGTAAAATTAATGTATTTATTACAAAACAGGAAATTATATGTTAATATTTTTTTAATATTTTAAACTTTTTAAATATTTTTTATGTTAAAAAATGGCGAAATTATATGTTAATAAAATTGTATGTTAATAATTTTTTAATAAATAACACATAAATACGAAATAAAATAAAATAAAATAATGATTATATTTATTAAATTTTAATTTGTGTTAATATTATTTAGAAAATATGAAATATAATAATATAGTAGTTAAAAAAATAAATTTAACGTATTTATTAATTTTTAATTTATGTTGATATTACTTTTTAGATAAATTTGTAATATATTAAATTTTCAAAACTTCATTATATAATCATTATTTTGATTAATTTGTTAAAGTTTATTATATTTTTGAAAATCATCATATTATCATTTTTTTCTTTAAATTGTTAAAATTTATTATATATTTGAAAATCATTATATTATCAATTAAATATATGAAAGATTTATAATATGTAATTTATTTTCATTTAATTTAAATAGTTACATTTAAATAGTTTTGATATGTAATTTATTGTTATATTTTCATTTAGTTTAAATAAGTATGATATGTAATTTATTGTTAATAAAATATTTAATAAAAAAAATTGATAGAGTTGTTAGTTAAAATGTTATTTGTTGTTAGTTAAAATGACTAATATTAATAGAATGTATGTGTTAAATGTTGTAATTTATGTGTTAAAATGTTATTTATGTTGTTAGTTAATAGAGTGTTAGTTAAAATGAGTAATATTTATGTTTACCATAACATAATATATAAAATGTCTTACATTGTTAGTGTGTGTAAATATGTGTATGTGTATATGTGTATTTGTATGTCTGTAGAATAAAAAATTTGATTTATTATTTATGGGTACGTAGTACTAGGATTTTGAAGACATGGATCGTAGTTGGATGTATGATCGATTATTTCCTGGAAGATGTGGTTTAAAGAGACGTTTTGCAGAAGGAGTAGAAGAGTTTATTTTTTGTGCTAAGCGTGACGAAGGATTTGCGCGAGAAGGGGGAATTAGATGTCCGTGCGCGAAATGTTCAATTCGATTTATAAAAAATGAAGATGAAGTCAGAATTCATTTGTACAATAATGGGTTTATGCCAGATTATTGGATATGGAGTCGCCACGCGCAAGTAGCACTGGGGTTACTGCGGTGTCTGTTCCTGCAGTTAATGTTCCGGTTGAAGTATATCCTTCAAGTACGAATGTTCCGGTTGAAGTAGTAGCCTCCACATCTGGATCTGGCTAAATCATCCAACCCGCGTTAGATGTTTATCAGGGAATGATATCTCGATCTTTGTTGGAGTAAAGTTGGATTTTGAAGAACGAATATGATCTTTGAAGAAGTTCCAAATGAGGAAGCGCAATTGTTTTACACGTATTTGAGTGAGACAAATAAACCATTATTTGAAGGATCTAAAGACTCAAAATTATCAATGTGTGTTCGGTTGTTGGGTCTTAAGTCTCAATTTAATGTTGCTTAGAGTTGTGCATGGAATATATGACCAAAATGATGTTGGATGCAACCCCTATTAAAGGACTTTTGCCGCAGAGAGTTATTATGATGCTAAAAGACTGGTATCGAAGCTTGGCTTAAAATCTAAAAGAATTGATTGTTGTGTGTCTGGTTGCATGCTCTATTATAATAATGAGTTTGGCATAAATGATGGAAATTTGACGGAATGCAAGTTATGTGGAGAGCCACGCTATCGTGTCAGCAGGAGAGGGATGAGCAGAGGCAAACCGGTTCCACGAAAAGCAATGTTCTATCTGCCGCTTATACCAAGGCTACAGAGGATGTTTACATCAATGGAGACCGCGGGTAAAATGACGTGGCACCATGAAAATAGAAACAATTCTGGTGAATTATGTCACCCATCTGATGGGGAAGCTTGGAAGCATTTTGATCGTGTTCATCCAGATTTTGTCAGTGATCCACGCAATGTTCGACTTGGTTTATGCTTTGATGATTTCACACCCTATATTCAAGCATCGGCATCACCGTATTCTTATTGGCCAGTTATTGTTACCCCATACAACCTTCCACCAGAAATGTGTATGTCTAAACCATACATGTTTTTAAATGCTATTATTTCGGGGCCAAGCAATCCAACAGCTGGTATTGACATATATTTGAAACCTTTGATTGATGACCTAAAAAGGTTGTGGCATGGTGTTTTAACTTATGATGCAGCACGCAAACAAAATTTCAGATTGAGGGCAGCTTTGATGTGGACAATTAATGACTTCCCTGCCTATGGAATGTTGTCTGGATGGGGAACACATGGTAAGATGGCGTGTCCGATTTGCATGGTTGACACAAGGGCTTTCACTCTTAAATACGGAGGGAATTCTTCGTGGTTTGACTCGCATCGTAGGTTCTTACCTATGGATCACCCATTTAGAAAGCAGAAATATGCATTCATCAAGGGACATGTTGAAACAAGTGGACCTCCTCATAGTTTGACACCAGAGGAAGTTTGGGACAGTGTAAAAGACATCCCTCTAGTGGAAGTCGTAGCGGGTGTTGTTTGTAACGCCCCAAAATTAATTAGGTGAATTATTTAACTAATTTAATTAGGTGATTATTTAACTAATTTAATTAAGTGATTATTTGACTAATTTAATTAAGTAATATTTTAGTTGTCTATATTAAAATAAATATAGGGTGACTAATTAAATTTAGGAGTGAGGTGTAGTAAATAAATGGTGAGTATTTTAGTTATGTGGGGAGTATTTTAATTAGATTGGGAGGATGTGAGAAAGTACCTAGAGGGTGTAAATAAGGGGCCCAAGCCCACTAAATAGGCCCAAAGTCATGACTTAAGTTAGGGATAGGGTTTCCATCTACTTAGAAAGAAAGAAAACAAAAAAAATAGAAGAGAGGGAGGTAGAGAGAGGCCGACGGCAGCTTTCAACAAGGGGGGAGGAGAGAAATTCAATTGCTTGCTTTGGGTGAGTGTTTTTGGCCCCAATCTTTCACATTTTTCTTCCTCTATCCTTTAGTATAAGATTCATACCCTAATCTTGTGTATTTTTCCTCTTTTCCATGGATGGGTTAGAAGCTCAAGTATAGGAGAAAAGCTATTAATTGGTGGTTCTTTGATTATTGGTGGAGGGGTTTTCTTTGGTTTGCAATTTGGAGCTATGGGGGCTCTCTTTCATAGCTAATAATTTATAAGCCATGAAATCATGGACATTAGGTGTTAGGAGTAGCTATTTAATTTGATTCATGAATTATTTGAGTGTTTGGGTGTTTGTTTGATTTTATATGTGATCATTAATTGTTGTATGGAGATTGAAATGTTATTGTATTAATTGTTGATAATATGGTGTTATGACATGATGTTTAAATGAAGAATAATAAATAGAATTAAAGTGATGGCTAGGTGTTTGATGATATGTTTGAATGAACATGAATATGTCTTACAAGATTGTATGGTGTGGTGTTTACATGTATATGTTGTTCTTGGTTGGGTGCTAAGGTGAGTTACATGAATTAATGCAATATAATGTGTAATAGGTGTTAAATAATAATGAGGTGATTGGTGTTAATTGATATAATTGATTAGGAGGAATATTGGTGTTTATTAGGTGTTTAATAGATTGTTTGAATTAGAGTTGGGTGGGAGTGTGTGTGTGGTTGTTGCGAAATTAAATTTAGTGTGCTGTGAATAGTGTTAGGGGCGCCTAATTGCAAAGGAAATGGCGCCTGGGGTGTGGTTTGTTGCTGTCT
The DNA here is from genome assembly GCA_020916435.1 of Oxytropis ochrocephala. NCBI lineage: Eukaryota > Viridiplantae > Streptophyta > Magnoliopsida > Fabales > Fabaceae > Oxytropis > Oxytropis ochrocephala. Next base: position 92,862,536 of record CM037092.1, on the reverse strand, counting down.
GGGTGATGTGCAGGGAGGGGGCGCCAATTGGCTAGAAAGTTGGCGCCTGGTTGCTGTTGTTGCTGCGTGGGAGGGTGCAGCGCAAGGGAGAGGCGCCAATTCCCTGGGAATTTGGCGCCGTGTGTGTGTCTTGTGCGATGGTGGTGAGCGTGTGCGAGGGCCCCATTTGGCTGCCCAGGCGCCGGTTGTGCGCCAGATGCGTGTGTCAGGCTTTGGCGCCGTTTGCGCGACCACGTGCGCTGAGTTGGCGCCTGTGGTGCTGTGGGTTGCGTGTGTGTGTGTGTGGTGTAGGGGCGCCATTTGGCTGCCTTGTGCGCCTAGTTTGGCGCCTGTGTGTGCCAAGGTGTCTAAGTGTGGGTTCAAATTAGTCCCTAAGTGTGAAATTGATCCTTATGGTGCCAAACTAGTCCCTAGGTGTCAAAATAGTCCCTAAGTGCTAAAATAATCCTTATGGTGTCAAAATGGTCCCTAGATGTCAAAATGGTCCTTATGGTGTCAGATTGGTCCTTAGGTGCTGAAATGGTCCTTAGGTGTCACATTAGTCCTTAGGAGGTGATTTGGTCCTTAGGTGTGGGTTTAGTCCTTGGTGTGACATTTGGTCCAATAATGAGGTGTGTTGTGTTGTGGTGATGATAAAGCGGTGTGTAGGCTTCGGCCAAATATTGTGATTGGAGTTGGGTTGCGAAATGAAAAGAGGTGAGTTAATGATTGTTGTGGTAAATGTATTGTGTTGTGGTGCATTGTCATGGTGTCACATAAATCATGTGCATTCAGCGGTGATGTAGGCTTCGGCCATTGCGGTGTGTAGGCTTCGGCCAAAGCGGTGTGTAGGCTTCGGCCAAAGCGGTGTGTGCCCTCGAGGCTCATTGCGGTGATGATGGATCCACATGCATATTGCATTGCATACATTACATGCATGCTCTAGTGATTAATTGGGTGTTCATAAACTAATGGTGTATTTGGTGTAACTGTATATCTGATGTAACTGTATTCCTGGTGTAACTGTATTAATGGTGTATTTGTATTGACTGTATCTCTGGTGTACCTATTCTACTGTGTTTCTTGTTTTATTTATTATTATCTATGTATTGAGACTCACCCTACTGCGTCGTGTTGCCTCGTATGCCGGCAACCTGCAGGTAACAGTGACTAAAGGTGTTTAGAGATCCTTCTCCTAGTGTGATCGAGTCGGCTCTGATACGTGGCACCGGGGGGGAATATTTAGTGGTTGTTATTTCATTATGTTCTGAACTATTATGTTAAGTCATTATCTTCCACTGTTGTACTATTTATCCTCAGACTTGTTGGTGCTATGTATCATTTACTGAAGTTTATTTTTAACTAATATTCTGGAGTTTACTTTAATTAATATTTTGGAGTTCGGGTGATGGCGTTTTAAATGTGACACCCTTGAGTGGTCGCACTAAAAGTTTTTACGCACTCTGATATTCAAAATAAATTAAATAGTAGTTATGTAGAAAGGGGGTGTTACATTGTTTCTCGTCCAGAAGGCTATGGGCAATGGCACAACTGGACAAACAGAAGTATATTTTGGGAACTTCCCTATTGGAAAGATAATCTACTGAGACACAATCTGGATGTAATTCATATACAGAAGAATTTTTTTTTATAACATATTTAACACTGTCATGGACGTGAAAGGTAAAACGAAAGACAATGAGAAAGCTAGGAAGGACATAGATCATTATTGTAGACGAAAGGATTTGTTGTTGGTTGAGCAAGGTACTAGGACATTGAAACCCAAAGCCAATTATACTTTATCTAAGGAAGAAGCGAAAGCAGTTTATCGGTGGTTAAAAGAGTTGAAAATGCCAGACGGTTATTCTTCCAATTTATCAAGATGTGCGGATGTGGATAATGGGAGGTTGCATGGGATGAAGTGTCATGATTGTCATTTATTCATGGAGTGCTTACTTCCCATTGCTTTTAGTTCGTTGCCAAAACACGTTTTGAACCCACTAATTGAAACATACTTTAAGAATTTGTGTTCAGCAACCCTAAAAGTTGATGATCTTACAAAAATGGAACAAGACATCCCACTTATCTTATGCAAGTTGGAGAGAGTATTTCCACTTGGTTTCTTTGATTCTATGGAGCATCTACCGGTGCATCTCGCATCTGAAGCTAAACTTGGCGGACCTGCCTGTTATACCCCAATTTTGTCCGAGTTCTTGTTAATAGCATTTTAATTTACTAGCTCGCATTTTTGCAAGTCTCGAGTCCTATTAACGCGTGTCGGTGTCATACGAGTGTCGTTTAGCCCAGCAATTGAGTTGTCGGGCCTGTATCTTCTATTTGGCCCTCGTTCTAGCGTGTTCACTTAGTCGGGCCCGATTTTGCTTTTGTATTTGGCCCAACTTTTTTAATTTTTTTTAATTTGTTTGTTTAATTTATTTTGAGCAATGTATAGTCCAAAAATGTCAAAAAAAAGCTAAATTAATTTTTATTACAATTTAGGAGTGTCCAAAATGTCCCAAAGTCCAAAAAATGCAAAAAAAGTGATGCTAAAAATACACAAAAAGCAAAATCCGAAAATAAAAAAAATACAAAATAAAACACTTTTAGCCCAAGTAGCAGCTGGGCTTGGATCTTCAAGCTCTCCTAAAACCCTAATCTTCCTCTCCAAGCATCTGAAAACAAATCAAATCAGGGTAAATCAATCCATTAATGGCCAAGACCTAATTTTCTAATATAAATATGTGATCAACCCTCAGTCAAAGGGGAGAACACTGTAAAATCACCTAAAAAGGATTAGGATTCAACATCAGAATCCTAATCTACTGAAACACACATATTCGAATTTCTGAGTAAAAAAGGGAGAAGCAGTCATCAACAATAACAAAAGCAGTAGATCTCAAAAAGTAGTAGCAGTCATAATCATTCACAACTAGGAATCCTAATCAGAAGCTGGAGTTGTAGGTTGGTACTCAAAATTCAAATCCTCTTAGATGCTCATATAACTATTAGATCTAGAATTGGTTGAATTGTTTTTTTTTTCACTTTCAGAACCGAAAATAAATCAAACATATTTTGTACGTGTTGCCATTGATAGTGCTTAGTGCTAAAAAATTAACACTAAGTTCATCTAAGACTACCAACAGATCTGGGTTCAAAATGAATTTTCAAACCGTTTCCAAAACCGAAATTCAGATTAGATTTCTTAAAAAACAAACGATGGGTTAGACCAGTGTTAAAAAAAATGATGAATAAAACCAACACATGATAGAAAAACTCTTATTGAAATCAACTTAAATCTGTCTCATATTTTGTTTAAAAAAAACTAATAACCGAAGCATAAAAAAGTAATGAAGGAATGGGTGGATTATGAATGCGAAAGTTTAAGAGAGCTTTGTTTCCTTTTTTTAGTTTTTTTTTTTTAATTTTAAAATTCATTTTAGACAAAACACATTGCTGGTCATACCCCTCCTGATGCTTGCGCACACCTTCCTGTCCAAGCCCAATTCGCAGATTCCTAGCCCAACACCATGAATTGGACTACTCTGCTTTTTGCACCCCAGTTTTAATTATATGACCCCCTTCAATTATTTACACCATTTTTTACTGGTTAAACTCCCCTTTCTCGTTTTTTTATTTATCAATTCTCTTCAAGCTAAATAATTTCCTATAAACCAAAAATAATTAAATATTTTTTCTATCAACTAAAAGACTAAGTCGGTTGTACAACTGGGTTAGCCATCATTCCAGGACCAATGAGCTGTACAATTCAGTAATCCTAAAAACTTATAAAAATATAACTAAATCATTTTTCCCAAAAATAGGGGACTAAGTCGGTTGTACAACCGGGTTAGTCCGCATTCTAGGACGAATGGGTTGTACAGTTCAGGAGTCCTAGAATACTTATTCTAAAACCAACCCACCTCACATCAAACCAATTTCTCAAAAAAATCATTTTCAAAAATAGGGGACTAAGTCGGTTGTACAATCGGATTAGTCAGCGTCCTAGGATTCAGTGAGCTGTACAGTTCAAGGAATCCTAGGACCCCTACACTAAAAAACACAAACCTACAAACCTTTTTCAGGAAGAACTACGTAGCTTTGATTCCTCCATTGCATCCGGAGGTACGTAGGAGCAAGAGTCCACTCTTGTCAAGCACTAAAAATTAAAAATTTAATTAAGTCTCTTTCTTTATAAATAAAAGGGTAAATATTAATAAACCATAATTAATTAGACAAAGGATGTCGTGGGGTGCTAATACCTTCCCCACGCATAACGACCCCCGAACCCTAAACTTGCCTTGTTCTAAACCAAAAGGGGGTTTCCGAATTTGCCCTTAAACTAAAATTTGGTGGCGACTTTCTTTGAACCTTTCGAAGAATCATTTCCTCGGATTTTTTGGTCGCTACACTGTCCAATACAGATGGATGTATCCGTTTGAAAGGTCATTTATTTATTATAATATAAAAGGAAGTTTAAAAAATAACATTATTACATTAATTAACATATCGTTTTATCTAGGTTCATTGGTGATTCAAAAAGATCGGTGAAAAATAAAGCTAGAGTTGAAGGATCGATATGTTCTTCATACTTACACCGTTGTTATACCCCAATTTTGTCCGTCTTCTTTTTCTTGTTTTAGTCGTTTATTTTTATTATAGTCGTGTTTCGGAGTCGCGTGATTACGAGAATTATTAGTATAGCGTCTCGGCTACTAACCCGAACCAATTTCAATCACCTTGTTCAACTAAATCGAAATGTCGTTGTTTAAATTAGGCACGCGCGCGAATGATCGATCTTTGCGTGCGTTCTTCAATTTAATATTTGTATTTGAGTTTAGTCGTATATGAGCAGGTCTACCTAAAGTCATTTTACTCAAAAATTTGGTTTAAATTCAGACTTAAGAATGCGATTCCGAGTTAATTTTAGTGTTTTTAGTTAACGCGCCCATTTTGGTCTCGTTTTAGCGTATTTGTCAAGTCCGGCCCGTTCTCGTCTTTGTATTTGGCCTGACTCTTTTTTCTTATTATTATTATTATTATTATTTTATTCTTATTTTGTTTATTTAATTTATTTAAGCATATATACAGTCCAAAAATGTCAACAAATTCTATTTAGTTTAATTTACAATTTAAGAGCACTTAATAGTCCAAAAATACAAAAAATGATAATACAAAAATACAAATCCGAAAAAAAAAGCAAAAATAGAAAATAGGAGCAGCATCAGCAATCTTTTGGGGTCCGTTCTTGCTCTCCAAGACAGCTCAACAAGCCCACATTATCAGAACCTGCAAAAGCCCAGTCAAATCAGTCAAAACCAATTAAATGCTAACCCTAAGTTTTTAATATAAATAAGCAGTCAGTCCACAGTGAAATAGGGACAGAAACAGAGACAACAACACTCAAAAAAAATCACCTAAAACAAGGATTAGGGTTCAAAGTCAGAATCCTAATCCACGGAAACACAATTCCAAAATTTTTGAGTTGAAAGAGAAAATCAAACACGATGTGCGAAAGCAAGCGATGAGCGATGACAATCATCGATGAGCGAGCACATACAAACAATCTTGGAGACCAAACAGAAGCTGGAGATTAGGTTGGTTACTATTGTTGTTTATTTTTTAAGAAAAGAATCTGTAACCAGTGTAAATGTATATATACGTGTGTTTGTTGTTGGTGTGTAGACCCATATGCTTAGTTTTTTAAGAAAAAACGATGATGAGATGTAATAGATGTCACAGACTCAAGGGAACGAATTACGCATGAACAAATCTAATAATACACCATGACTTGCACAAGTTCATTGCAGAATAAAAATTACAAATCTGCAGCCATTTAACTTAGGGAAAAAGATAGAAACAGGCTTGAAAAGTAAGAAGGAACAAAAAAAACTCACCTTCAAAGGCTGACCACCACCTACGGTGGTTGTTCACCTGAACGTGGCCGTCCTCTGCAACCACCAAACCGAAGCCTCCCATTTTTTCTCCCCCAAAACGAATCCGGAACAAAAAAAACCCATATCAGATTTGTTTGATCAGTGAACAAAAAAGGGAAAGAAACCAAAAAACAAATAAAGGAGAACATAGAAAAAATTGAACCTGAACGCGTCACCGCCGGCCACCCACCTCCGATGGAATCACCACCCTCGCCGTCGCCAACACCAAAGTCGTTCCTTCCTTCTCCCCTTAGAAACCGATCGTCCTCCCTCCTTCCCAGAAACCGGCGACATTTCAGTCTCCCACGCCATCTCGCCGTTAAAACCGGCGGAAGGGATGAATGAGCTTTTAGGTTTTAGCAATTTCGGGTTTGGGCTTATAATGGGCCTCCGGAATTATTTATTTTTTTCATTATCAGATTACTTCGTGCACCACTCTGATTAATGCGCGCACGCCCATCTCACTTAAGCCCAGTTTTGCATACTGGGCTCCCATATGCGAACTGGGCTTGCTGTTTACACCCCCTGTTCAGTTATACAACCCCCGCGACTAATAAAACCCCAATCTACAATTTTCACCCCCTGTTTCTCTGTTTAAATCTTTTCTAACCCAAACGTAAATAATTTTTCTCGCGAAATTAAATAAACGGCTAAGTCGGTTGTACAACCGGGTTAGTCATTATTTTAGGGCCAATGAGTACATGCAGATTCAAGAACCACAAAACTTAATAAATACAAACCATTTTTCCTAAAAATAGGGGATTAATCGGTTGTACAACCGGGTTAGTCAGCGTTCTAGAACAAATGAGCTGTACAGTTCAGGAGTTCTAGAATACCTATTCTAAAATTAACCCACCTCACATCAAACCAATTTCTTTCGAAAACTCGAAAATCATTTTCAAAAAGTAGGGGACTGAGTCGGTTGTACAATCGGGTTAGTCAGTGTCCTAGGAATCAGTGAGCTGTACAGTTCAAGGAATCCTAGGACCCCTACACTAAAAAACACCAACCCACAAACCATTTTCAGGAAGAACTACGTAGCTTTGACTCCTCCATTGCATCCGGAGGTACGTAGAAGCAAGATTCAACTCTTGTCAAGCACTAAAAACCAAAATTTAAAATAAGTCTTTTTCTCTATAAATAAAAGGGTAATTATTAAATAAATCTTAATTAATTAGACAATGGATGTCGTGGGGTGCTAATACCTTCCCCACACATAACGACTCCCGAACCCTAACAATGTCTTGTCCTAAAACATAAAGGGATTTTCCGAATTTGCCCTTAAACTAAAATTTGGTGGCGGCTTCCTAAGAACCTTTCGAAGATACCTTTCCCTGATTTTTCGGTCGCTACAGCTGGCGACTTCACTGGGGACTTAATTCTTTTTAGAGAGTCAAAACCTAGTCTAATTATTTAGGATTAATTTAATTTTTACCCTTCCCTTATTTATTTATTTCTGCATGTTATACTTTTATGTGATATATAAACCCTAGGGTAGAAGACGAGATTTGTATGAATATTTGTTTTGATTGCAGCTTCAAGGTTTATTTTAAACTGCTCCTACACACACTTCACATCTACACATCACACACATGTGAGAAAAGTCCTCTACCCGGACTCGAGTGCAAACCTAAGTTAGAACGAGATTGCGTAGTGATGGCCTGCGGGACGTACGTCTCGTTGGGTGGTCATGAAAATCTCACCTAGAGTTTGATTCCTTTTAAGGATGCTATCCCTTCTAATAGCTTGCCTATTGTTGGGGTCAGTATTCTGACTGGGGTCCTTGGCTCTAGGCACCTTGTGTAGGATTCTTTAAAACTACCCTTGTGAGGCTCACTATAAAAGAAACCTTAGACCCACTCCATAGGGTACCCTTCTAGGGTCACAAAGGAGCTTTATACCCTTGCATTCAAACGAACATTAATGCATACCGTCTTTTATCCAAAAAAAAAATTAAAAAATCAAAAAGTCTAAAATCAAAATCATTATTTACCGCAAGTTTCTTAGAAACCAAAGCTCGTGCATTTTTTCTTTGCATTACAAAAAACAAAAATAAACATCTTATGTTACGACTGCCAGAGAATTAAAAGCTTTATTTTGGAGAGAAACCATGCATGCTAAAGTCAAAGTCAAACTTTGTACTTTACTCTCCAAACGTAAAACTTATAATTCCCCGACGCGATAAATAAAATCATATATTATCATTACATTCGCATTTCACATACATTCATTCGCATTTCATGCACACTCATTCATTTGCATACTTACATCATGCATTATAGAAATAAAAAACATAATTTTAGAAAAAAAATTTGATGAGAGGTGAGACATTCTTGTGAAATAAATCATTCTTTTTAAAAAAATATTTAGTCATACTTAGCAGCTCGTTCACATTTATTTTAACAAAGCGTTGCATCCCATGATGAATGACCGAAGTAGTCCGCCAAAATTTTCTTTCATGTGTTAACTAATGTTAACTCTCTACGAAGCATTCATGTAGTAACTTGTGTGTGACATGTGACTTCATTCTTGTTTGAGTCAGTTAATATCCCTACCTTGTCATTACCCCCGTCCAAGTCTAATCCCACCCCGACCACCCTAAAGTACATGCTCCCCTACCTAGTCGACTTTTTGGTTTGTTCTCACTAATGAAATAACGCTTTAAGCCCCCCATACTGGGGCAAATTTGTGATCTCTAAAATACCTTGTCAACGTTGTATTCCCTTGGTGCAAGTCCTTTACAAAAAGAATAAATTCAAAAAGGCCCGTTAGGTTGAAAACTCGTAAGAGCGGCCTAAGCAAAAATTAGGGCACACAAAAAAAGAAAAAAGCAAATATTTTGTAAATAAGTAAATTATTGTCCTTGAGTTAATTTTTGAGAAACCGAGCAATCACGATTTGAAATGAAGTTTGGACCATCATTCCATATCCTCAAAAAATCCTCCGCTACCCACCTTAAGCCAAAAAAACTTCCAATCACCTTAGACAAAGATCTATCTCACATCGAAAATTGTGTATCACCTTTATAAGCTCACCCAGCTCAAAAGAAAGAGAAACAAAAATCACAAAAGAGTGAAGTCAAAAAAAAAGGATTGAAAAATCCCAAAAAAAAACAAAAAATAAAAGTAGTGAGCTGATATTTCGTACAATTAAACGCATAAGAGATCTTTGTCTGAAATAAACCCTCAAACACTTCCCAATGTCCTATCCTTCATTAATCCATCTAAACAGATCCATTCTACCATGAGACATAGACCCTCAAACACTCCTTTGAGCGTAATAAACCCTTCTTTCATAAGCCATTAACCATTAGCCAAGCTACACTACTGAATAAAAATCATTTGTCTCATCAATCCTCAAACCCTTCCTTTGGCCTCAATATCCTACCCTCCACAAACCCTTGGCCAAGTGACAATCCTAAACAGGTCCATTCTACCATGAGGCACATCAACTACCGTCTCAATAAAACCTCAAACACTCATTTGAGCCTAATAACCATTTCCTTCATAAACCATTAACCATCAGCCACATTACAACTCCAAAAATCCATTCTGATCAATGACTGATTGCTTTTGTTTTCTCAAAGTTTTAATCTTAGGACAAATAAGTTTATTTATTTACAATATGTTTGCTCAAAAAAAAAAACTCAAATAAAGGAAAAATCAGAGGACTTGCATCCAAGTTACAATTATACCAAGACAAAATCCATTGATCACCAAGTGTAGCTTTCATCATAGCAAGCTCAATACCATCATAGTCTGAGAGTCATTCTCAAAATAACCAAAAGTTCATGCTAGGATCGTTACCTAGATCCTAAAGTGGGGCACCCCTTTTACCATCTATTCCATTTGAACTTGGGGAAATTTGTTCAGTATCCATCCCATGCCACTCCCAGTCTATACAGACGCATTTGACCATCTCCAAAAACCCATAACCCTAACTTCGTCACCTTTCCCAATCTCACTAAAGCCAACCATTCGAAATACCATTCCAAGTGGGGCAATCCTGTCGCTCTTCACTCCACCTTCAAATGGGAAAATTCACCCTACACCCATCTCATACCCTTGCCATATTCACAGCCAAAAAACCATATCGGGGCAATTTCTCAACTCACTATCCTAAATGTTTCTACTCTAGTGGGGGGCAATCTTGTCCTTACCATAATTAGGGAAACATCAAACTCTATGGGTTGAGACAACATCTCCTACTTGCTACCTTTCATTCCAAAGCCAATGCCTTCCCAATTCATCATCTTCTACACCCCTAGCTTGTCACCACTAGATAGGGGCAAGTTATTCACTCACCGTCATCAAATCTAAATTGGGGCAGTCATGCATTTCTTGGCTTGGGAAAACCTACCTTTCATGACCTTGACAAAGACCAGTCAGTCATTCACACATTCATGTGCCACAAATGTCCACACCCTAGGTCTTTAGAACCCCAAGTTAACTGACTCATTCATCTATATTCGCACTACTATACATCTTCACAAAACAATGCTTCAGAGAGAGAAAACACAAGTTGATCATATGATGCTAAAAATCCACTTAGGTAACTTTGTGGACATAAACTTCGGTCATCATGGGGAATCATAATGGAAGAGAAAAATGAGCGAGCTTGCAAATACTTTTTCACATCAGTGTCTGTAAATAACAACATTGAGATTGCTGAAGTATTGAATCAAAACTATGTTTTTTTTTCAAAGAATGATCAATATGCACCTCTGCTTCTCGCATCTAAAGTCTCACATCTCATCATTACCAAAAATGTTTCTATACCCCAATCACTCATATCATATCATATCATATCATATCATATCATATCATATCATATCATATCATATCATATCATATCATATCATATCATATCATATCATATCATATCATATCATATCATATCATATCACATCATATCATCGCATCATGCATGCACTATGGCATTAGCATTCAATCATTTCATTTGCATCATATTCACATTCGCATTTCATGCATTTATTACGTAACAAGCAAAAAAGCATAAAAAACAGAAGAGAAAAAAAAATCATTCCACCAGATACCAATCATTGCACATACGCGTGCACCATTAATTGCATTGCCAAAAGAAGAAAGCTTTTCCCCCCTCGGGAAGATGCATTTGTTAGGTGTGCTCGGATAAACACGATAAGTGTCGTTCCCTATATTTTGTTCCTCTAATAGCAGCGCTTTAAGCGTTGATCTCATATCATATCACGAGATCACCGGGTTGATCTCTATAGACCCCAAGTGGTCCTTCGTGAGCGAAAGGCCCTAAGTGGCCCAGTCGCAACGCGTCGAGTCGAGCCCGGACCTTCGCACTCCCGAGTGGTCCTTCGCACTAGTTGTGTCGGCCTAAGACACGCGGGGCGCCCTTCATGGTCAACATATCGATTCTAGACCGATCTTGACCCATCATGGCCGCCGAATATAAAGGCCCCTCGCATCGCTTTAACTAGTACCGTAGCTAGTTGCGCTCCTTCAGACCACGATGGTCCTTCAAATAAGACCTAGGCAGCCTTCCAGACCCTGAGTGGTCCTTCAGAGCCTTAGTGCTCCTTCAGGTCCTTGTTGACCCTTCATTCAACTCTCGGTTAATGCGCCAAGTATTAACCACTCCCTCTTATCTCTCAAACCTTCCACTTCCCCCTTAAACGGACAAAATTAGCGTCTATCTTATCTTTATTCCTATTTCTACTACGAAAGTTCGAAAACTCATCACTTTCTAGTAAAATATTAATAAAGAGGGGCAACTGTTATACCCCAATTTTGTCCAGCTTCTTTTTCTTGTTTTAGTCGTTTATTTTTATTATAGTCGTGTTTCGGAGTCGCGTGATTACGAGAATTATTAGTATAGCGTCTCGGCTACTAACCCGAACCAATTTCAATCACCTTGTTCAACTAAATCGAAATGCCGTTGTTTAAATTAGGCACGCGCGCGAATGATCGATCTATGCGTGCGTTCTTCAATTTAATATTTGTATTTGAGTTTAGTCGTATATGAGCAGGTCTACCTAAAGTCATTTTACTCAAAAATTTGGTTTAAATTTAGACTTAAGAATGCGATTCCGAGTTAATTTTAGTGTTTTTAGTTAACGCGCCCATTTTGGTCTCGTTTTAGCGTATTTGTCAAGTCCGGCCCGTTCTCGTCTTTGTATTTGGCCTGACTCTTTTTTCTTATTATTATTATTATTATTTTATTCTTATTTTGTTTATTTAATTTATTTAAGCATATATACAGTCCAAAAATGTCAAAAAATTCTATTTAGTTTAATTTACAATTTAAGAGCACTTAGAAGTCCAAAAATACAAAAAATGATAATACAAAAATACAAATCCGAAAAAAAAAGCAAAAATAGAAAATAGGAGCAGCATCAGCAATCTTTAGGGGTCCGTTCTTGCTCTCCAAGACAAACTCAAAGAAGCCCACATTATCGTAACTCGCAAAAAGCCCAGTCCAAATCGGTCAAAACCAATTAAATGCTAACCCTAAGTTTTTAATATAAATAAGCAGTCGACCCACGATGAAATAGGAATGTAAACAGACAACAACACTCAAAAAAAATCACCTAAAACAAGGATTAGGGTTCAAAGTCAGAATCCTAATCCACGGAAACACAATTCCAAAATTTTTGAGTTGAAAGAGAAAATCAAACACAGTAGCAGAAAGCAATCAGTAGCAGTGACAATCATCAGTAGCAGGCACATACAAACAATCTTGGAGACCAAACAGAAGTTGGAGATTAGGTTGGTTACTATTGTTGTTTATTTTTTAAGAAAAGAATCTGTAACCAGTGTAAATGTATATATACGTGTGTTTGTTGTTGGTGTGTAGACCCATGCTTAGTTTTTTAAGAAAAAATGATGATGAGATGTAATAGATGTCACAGACTCAAGGGAATGAATTACGCATGAACAAATCTAATAATACACCATGACTTGCACAAGTTCATTGCAGAATAAAAATTACAAATCTGCAGCCATTTAACTTAGGGAAAAAGATAGAAACAGGCCTGAAAAGTAAGAAGGAACAAAAAAAACTCACCTTCAAAGGCTGACCACCACCTACGGTGGTTGTTCACCTGAACGTGGCCGTCCTCTGCAACCACCAAACCGAAGCCTCCCATTTTTTCTCCCCCAAAACGAATCCGGAACAAAAAAACCCATATCAGATTTGTTTGATCAGTGAACAAAAAAGGGAAAGAAACCAAAAAACAAATAAAGGAGAACAGAGAAAAAAACGAACCTGAACGCGTCACCGCCGACCACCCACCTCCGATGGAATCACCACCCTCGCCGTCGCCAACACCAAAGCCGTTCCTTCCTTCTCCCCTTAGAAACCGATCGTCCTTCCTCCTTCCCAGAAACCGGCGACATTTAAGTCTCCCACGCCATCTCGCCGTTAAAACCGGCGAAAGTCTCGCCGGAACCCTACTCTCTCTGCGGCGCCGTAGAAAGGGGGAAGGGATGAATGAGCTTTTAGGTTTTAGCAATTTCGGGTTTGGGCTTATAATGGGCCTCCGGAATTATTTATTTTTTTCATTATCAGATTACTTCGTGCACCACTCTGATTAATGCGCGCACCCCATCTCACTTAAGCCCGGGCCGCATCTTTGGGCTCCCATATGCGAACTGGGCTTGCTGTTTACACCCCCTGTTCAGTTATACAACCCCCGCGACTAATAAAACCCCAATCTACAATTTTCACCCCCTGTTTCTCTGTTTAATTCTTTTCTAACCCAAACGTAAATAATTTTTCTCGCGAAATTAAATAAACGGCTAAGTCGGTTGTACAACCGGGTTAGTCATTATTTTAGGGCCAATGAGCTGTACAGTTCAGTAACCCTGAAAACTTAATAAATACAAACCATTTTTCCTAAAAATAGGGGATTAATCGGTTGTACAATCGGGTTAGTCAGCGTTCTAGAACTAATGAGCTGTACAGTTCAGGAGTTCTAGAATACCTATTCTAAAATTAACCCACCTCACATCAAACCAATTTCTTTCGAAAACTCGAAAATCATTTTCAAAAAGTAGGGGACTGAGTCGGTTGTACAATCGGGTTAGTCAGTGTCCTAGGAATCAGTGAGCTGTACAGTTCAAGGAATCCTAGGACCCCTACACTAAAAAACACCTACCCACAAACCATTTTCAGGAAGAACTACGTAGCTTTGACTCCTCCATTGCATCCGGAGGTACGTAGGAGCAAGATTCAACTCTTGTCAAGCACTAAAAACCAAAATTTAAAATAAGTCTTTTTCTCTATAAATAAAAGGGTAATTATTAAATAAATCTTAATTAATTAGACAATGGATGTCGTGGGGTGCTAATACCTTCCCCACACATAACGACTCCCGAACCCTAACAATGTCTTGTCCTAAAACATAAAGGGATTTTCCGAATTTGCCCTTAAACTAAAATTTGGTGGCGGCTTCCTAAGAACCTTTCGAAGAATCCTTTTCTGGATTTTTCGGTCGCTACAACCGTGAAACAACCAACTTTTGTTCTTATTATTTCAAGAATGAATTTGCTCCAAGAAGCAGTCGAAATGAAATGGATGTTGAATGTCCTAGACATGAATTAGCTTTGTCTGTCTTTTGTCTACCCGGTCGTCCATCTGGGAGTGAGTCAATTCACTGGCTGACAGAGGAAGAGTTCAATGCAGCACATATTCATGTGTTGATAAACTGTACTGAGGTGCAACCATTCATTGAGTATGTATTCCTCAACATTAACTATATATATCGATCTTAATTAAGTTAATGAATGGACACAGGGCAGAGAAACAATCAATAGTGGAGTTTGCATGAAGGGTGTCACTGGAGGTTGTGAAGGTGATTTTTATGGTGTGATTCAACACATATACGAAGTTGCGTACCCCCAAGGGTGAATCCAAAGTCAAATACAGTCTACAATAAAATGAGTAGTAGATATCGACTTTATGATCCGTTCGTCATTGCTCAAAATGTGAGACAAGTCTATTGTCCCTTATCCATCAATGCGGACTGATAGGCGTGGTTGGTGTGTCACAATCTAATATCTCCAGTAGTGGAGTGGCTTGCGACTTTCAATCAGAAAAGTAAAATGGAGCAAGCTATTTATACAAACAAACCTCCTATGAAACTACCAATTTAGATCTCTTATTAACATGACACATGAAATTTAAGGGTAAAAGTGTCATTACTCACTCTTTCTCTCTTTTTCTTCTTACACTCTCTTTCTTACTTTTTCACTTTTTCTTACACTCTCTTTCTTCCTTTTCACTTTTCTCTTACACTATCTTTCTTCCTTTTTTCTCTTTCTTCTTACACTCTCTTTCCTCCTTTTCACTTTTCTCCTACACTATTTTTCTTCCTTTTTTCATTTTACTTTTCCCATAAACAATTATTTTCTTTCTCTTATCACTTCACACTAAAAAAATTATCACCTTAAAAGTTTATTTTTTCTCTCCAAAATCGGTTTACACAGTCTATCTTTTACTATCTGTTATAATCTACTAATCAACAAAAATAATCAATTGAAACTACGAGATAGCTGCAATAATATATAAAAAAACACGGGATAACTGCACTAATATATAAAAAAATACGAGATTAATATTTGTCATTGATAATTACATTTTTTGAAGACTACTACTACAAACCTACTATCTAAAAAATAAGAAGACTTAATGACTATTTAAATTACTTATTAATATTTTAAATAAATATTTCTTATTAATAATCTACTATCTAACTTTTACTATCTACTATAATCTACTAATCAACGAAAATAATCAAATGAAACTACGAGATAACTGCACTGATATATATAAAAAACACGGGATAACTGCACAAATATATAAAAAAATACGAGATTCATATTTGCCATTGATAATTATAATTTTTTAAGACTACTATAAACCCACTATCTAAAAATAAGAAGACTTATTGACTATTTAAACTGATTAATATTTAAAACACACAGGACAAATATTTTTCACTAACACTTAAAAAATGACAATTGTCACTGATATATAAAAAAATACGGGATAAATATTTCTTATTGATAATCTACTATTCATCGTTTACTATCTACTATAATCTACCAATCTATCTAATATAATCTAATCTAATCTAATCTATCTAATACTATTTATACAAACAAACCTCCTATGAAATTACCAATTTAGATTTCTTATTAACATGACACATATATAATGTAAGGGTAAAAGTGTCATTACTCACTCTTTCTCTCTTTTTCTTCTTACACTCTCTTTCTTACTTTTTTCACTTTTTCTTACACTCTCTTTCTTCCTTTTTTCTCTTTCTTCTTACACTCTCTTTTCTCCTTTTAACTTTTCTCTTACACTCATTTTCTTCCTTTTTTCATCTTACTTTTCCCATAAACATTATTTTCTTTCTCTTATCACTTCACACTAAAAAAATTATCACCTTAAAATTTTATTTTTTCTCTCCAAAATCGGTTTACACAGTCTATCTTTTACTATCTGTTATAATCTACTAATCAACTAAAATAATCAATTGAAACTACGAGATAGCTACAATAATATATAAAAAAACATGGGATAACTGCACTAATATATAAAAAATATGAAGACTCAATGAGAAGACTTAATGACTAATTAAATTTTTTGAAGACTACTACTACAAACCTACTATCTAAAAAATAAGAAGACTTAATGACTATTTAAACTACTTATTAATATTTTAAATAAATATTTCTTATTAATAATCTACTATTTAACTTTTACTATCTACTATAATCTACCAATCCACTAAAATAATCAATTGAAACTACAAGATAACTACAATGATATATAAAAAAACACGGGATAACTGCACTAATATATAAAAACGCAGGATTAATATTGTCATTAATAATTAAAATTTGTGAAGACCACTATAAACCTAGCTACTATCTAAAAAACAAGAAGATTTAATGACTATTCAAACTACTGATTAATATTTAAAACAGATATTTCTTATTGATAATCTATTATCTCTCTTTTACTACGGAATAACTGCAGTGATATATAACAATTGAACTACGGGATAATTGCACTGATATATAAAAAATACGAGATTAATATTTGTCATTGATAATTAAAAATGACAAATAATTGTCACTAATACCTAAGAAATGATTGCACTGATAATTTAAACACGGGATAACTGAACTGATAATTTAAAACACATGTGGCAAATATTTGTCACTAACACCTAAAAAATGACAAATAATTGCCACTGATATATAAAAAAACACGGGATAAATATTTTTATTGATAATCTAATATCTATCTTTTACTATCTACTAATAAACTCAAATAATCAATTGAGACTATGAGATAATTGCACTAATATATAAAAAACACGGGATAACTTTACTGATATATAAAAAAAATATGGGAATATATAACTGCGATTATATATATATATATATCAGGATAATTGCACTGATATATAAAAAATACGGGAAAAATGCATATATTGTTTTTAAATGATACTTTTACATTTTTATATTTATCTATTTTTATATTTGAAACTTCTTTATTATCTACTTTAATTTTGTCTTTATTTTCACGGAGTAACATTCATTCATAAAAAAAAACACGACGACACCCCGTGCGTATGCACGTGTATCCTACTAGTTAAGACAAAACCAAGAGGCCGGATTGAGACAAATGACACACTGGAAGATGTCCCATTTCAAATGGATGAGATGTCTAATGTAAATGAAGTGATTCAAGTTGAACCCATTACGCGGATACGACAGGTGGGAGGAAGAAGATTATTACTCGCCTAACGTGCCGTCACAGGGCACGTCGTTGTGTTGTTCCTCTTGGCAGATATTTGCCAAAGCCAAACACAGCAGGTGCGAGTAGTAGTAGTGCACCAGCTCTTCCGGTGGATCACATGGGAGGACTTACGCCCGACACATGTTGAAGATGGTCGTGTCATCGTGGTGCCTCAAGGAGATTCGTAAGTATATTATTTATTAATTTATTTTTGTTGCCTTTTATACAACTTTCGTGGTCCAAATTCAGCTTTTTTAAAAATTTCCAGGTTTCTTCCTTCAAAGCCTCATGCGACCACCATAGATCATAAACTCAATTCAGCAGAATTTCAAAAAAGGTTGGAAAAATTGGACTATAGTTAAAAAAGATAAAGAAGATAACAAAGACTATTTTAGGGCCATGCTTGATTCTTTCTTGGTAAGTTCTACAAAATAATTAATTTTTAATTATTTTATTGAATTGTTTAATTTGTCTTTATTAACAATATTCTTCTAAATTTTTTAAATAGGAACAATGTACATGGTTACCAGAGCAACAGAAAGATGTTGAGCATGCGTTCAACAAGAGATGTAGTGATAGATATTCGGCAAGTCTGCAGGTGTACTAAGATGAAGGCAAAACCTGATTTTATGGGACCAGAGGCTTATAAAGATCTGGAAGAGTATTGGAAGACAGATGAATTTAAAAATAAACAAGAGAAAGCTAAGAAGAACCGTGCTTCTGAAAATGGCTACTGCAATCACACAGGTGGATGTGTTAGTGCTGGAACTCATCACCAGCGCATGGTACGTAATTTTATAACTATTACTTCATCAATTAATTAAATTTATTAACTATGTGTTAAGTAGTTGTTAGTAAATAATAAAATTATGTATCTAGGTGGACGAACTTGGACGGAGGTCAGTTTTGCCTGAGTTGCATTGCAACTTGTATCTGCGAGAGGAGGATGATACATTTATCCACGATAGGGCGAGGAGGATTCAGGTAAAACTACATGCATTATGTTATTAGTTATTTATCTTTATATATACAATATATATATATATATTGTTTTTATTGTTTTTTTATTAATATTTATTTATTTATCTGTTGTTTTTTTAGGATGCTTATGATGCTGGGATGGCCGAGTGGCGTGAGTCTCAGCAGTGGGAGCACATCAGTCGATCCTGTGGAGGAGGCTAGAGTGGCTCGCTCTATTTGGGATAGAGCAGTTGGCCCACAAAAGAGTGATCGTTTGACAGGATCGGCTAGCATGGGACCCAAGTTCTTCAACGAAAGCATTCTGCCGAGTCGATCACATTCAGCAACAGAGAGTACTGGTCGTTCTTATGCTCCCAACGCAGTGATAGAATTGACCAAGCAATTTAACCAGAGATTGAACGAGCATGCGGAGCAACATGCACGACAAATGGAAGAGGTTAGCGAGCGGCAGAGGATAAGTGAGGAGCGCATTCAACAGTTGATGGCTTAGATGAACCAGCCTTCGAGGCCATCATCATCATCATCATCATCATCATCACATATGGCTTCCTACCAGCCGCAGCAGGTTATCGGCGATGCATTTTGTAACGCCCCAAAATAATTCAAGTATTTATTTAATTAATTTATTTAGGTGTTAGATTAGTTGATTTTATAAAAATAATAATAGGGTATTTGATTTAAATAAGGAGTGGTGTTTAGTAAACAAGTGAGTGGTAATTTAATTATGTGAGGGTGTAGTGTTAGAAATTAATTAAGTGGTAAGGAGGGCCCAAGACACTAGAGTTCATAATACTTAAGCTCAAGGGTTTGTGTCTTAGACACTTGGGAAGAAAAGAAAAGAAAGAAAGGGTGCGCCGTGAGAGAAAGGAAAGAAACGAAGGAGAAGAGAAAAAGAAAGAAGGGTGCGACGTGAGAGCGAAGGAGGAGAAGAGAAAGAGGAAGTTCGCGAAATTTCGAGGCGGAGAAGGAAGTTGTTGTTGAGGCTTTCTTCGTGGTTTCTTCATCGTGTTCCAAAGCTTACGTATTCGAGGTAAGGGCGGGTTTTAACATTTATAATGGGTTGCGATGGGGATATGTGGGTAGTTAGGATTTGGGTGATTTTCGCATGACGTTGTGGTTTCGTTATTGTTGTTATTTGCGTGATGATGTTGATTTCGTGATTGAGCCATGATTTTGTTAAATTGATGTGTTAAATTGATGTGTTTGCGTTGAGGCGTGGGAGAGTGGCACGGGTTGGGCGCAAGGCGCCTGTGCCCTGTGTGAGTGGGTGTCGAGGTGTGTGAGTGTGTGTGCCGAGGTGTGTGAGGCGTGGGAGAGTGGCACAGGCTGGGCGCAAGGCGCCTGTGCCCTGTGTGTGAGTGTGTGCCGAGGTGTGTGAGGGTGTGCCAAGGTGTGTGAGTGGGTGCCGAGGTGTGTGAGTGTTGTGTGTGCCGAGGTGTGTGAGTGTGCGTGCCGAGGTGTGTGAGGCGTGGGAGAGTGGCACGGGCTGGGCGCAAGGCGCCTGTGTCCTGTGTATGAGTGTGTGCCTAGGTGTGTGAGGGTGTGCCGAGGTGTGTGAGTGGGTGCCGAGGTGTGTGAGTGTGTGTGCCGAGGTGTGTGAGTGTGCGTGCCGAGGTGTGTGAGTGTGTGCCGAGATGTGTGTCTTTGTTGGGCGCCAATGTGGCTACCCCAGGGCGCCCAGTGGTGTGCCCGTGTGCGTGTGTTTTGTGTGTGTGGCGCGCTCTTGCGCCGCTGCACTGTGTGTGTGTCGTCTTTGCGCCTGCGCGCGTGCGCATGTTTCAGGAGTGGCGCGCCATTTTGGAACAGCCGTGTCTCAGTGTGTGCGTGTGTGTTACGGGACAGGGCGCCATGCGCCTGTGCCCGTGAATGCTTGGTGTTGTGTGTCTGTGTTTGAGTGTGGTGCGCCAATTGTGGCTGTGCCCGTGAGCTGTATTGTGTGCCAGGTTGCCTTGTGCGCCTGTGCGTGTTCGGTGAGTGGAAAGCGTGCGGTTCCGCATGTTCCCAGTGTTGTGTGTTGAGTACAGTGTAGACTTGCTACGCGGTGTTGCCGTGTTGTGCACTATTCATGGTGCTACGTGTGTCTGGGTGTCCTGTTTGAGGTCAGTACTTGTGCAGGTGTAAGCGATGTGGCAACTGTGATGCTGTAAACTGGTGAGAATTACGAGGTAGCTGTGTGCTACAACACGTGGTATTTTTGTGAGATAATTTATAACGAGACATGTTGGTATAGTATTTATTAATTAAAATATTTTGGTATGTGTAACTGGTGCATGAGTCATGAGTCGCATTGTGTTTGCTGGTGTTTTTAGCAAACAATCACTAGTTTTCAATGTTGAGATTGTGAGATCAAACTAGGAAATCTCTTTGACAATTGCCATTAAGTTTGGTGTTTTTTACGTGCGTAAGAACGGTAAGAAGTAGAAAGAAACAGATTGAAAACAAAATAAAAGCAGGAAATGCAACAAAGGTAAAAAGGAAGTAAATATTGCATTAAATGAAAGGAAGATGGTTCGCCAACACGTACAATGTGTCTGTTTCACTCGTATTTCGCTTTGGCTTGGAAGTTGAGTTTCTCAGAGTTCTTGTAAAATGTGGTGACCACGATTTTCTATTACAAAAGAGTATTTATACTCTTAGAAGCAATCGTGGGAAAAAGAATAATCGCTTCCTAGAAATAAGGAGAAGTAACCGCCCACTAACTGCTGCTTTTTGCATTTCGACGAACTCATTGTCAACCGCTTGACGAAGTGTTGAACCTATCTTTGTCGAAGAATTGGGCCTTCTTTTGTCGAATGTTTCTTGCCTTGCTTACTTCATAGCTTCGAGAGCTAGGCTTGTCGAAGCTCGCTTGCATTGCCAGCACTTATATAACTTTCCTGTCGAATTGATGGTACATTGACTTGAATATTGACCTGTGGTCCCCAAAACATCATTAAATGTGAAGTCAACCCTATCTAAAGCTTCATTTAATGTGCTGTCGAAATTTTGAGGTAACAGATTGCCCCCCAAAAAATGCTTTTTCGACGGAATAGGAGATGAAGGTAAGAAAGGGCATTTTTTGAATATTGTGCAAGGGTCACTTTTACCGCCTTTTGCACTTCACCAGTGGTCGAAAAGATAGTCATCATGACTTGCACAGATAAAGTGAACCGTTTCATTGGCACACGTCTTATGGTAGGTGGGCCATCACGTCTCTCAAACGTCGCAAACGTGTAAGTAATGGTGAACGTGCCAATAACTGTTGCTTCCAAACATATATAAACGGCTAAAACCCTTTCAAATCCCTTTTTACTCAGTTGAAACCTTGCGAATAGTCTCTTTGCATTCCTCATCTCTGTTCTTTGCACAAATCTCAAATTCACAAAAGTTTCAAACTTTCGCTCTCTTTCTTCCAACGAAACCCAAATTCTAACCTGCATTCACTTTTCCTCACTTATGGCTTCATCATCTGCCGCTGTGATGCAACCTGAGAGTTCAAAGAAGAATGACGAGCCCACGAAAATCCAAACCCTTGATGGCTTCGTTGATGAACCTGACATCAACGACAAACGATCTACCCAGTGGCAAACTCAGGTACTGATTCCTTCTACTGAGATTTACACCCATGCTTATTTGGGTCCTCTGCCTGATATTTTGTTGGAAAATAATGAAGTGTCTGAAATCTTCCCCAGTCACGTTCGCCTTCAACCCAGAATCTTTGCTAAAACCCCTTTTCATTTAGAGTTTCTGAATAATTCTTCTAGGGTTTTTAGGTCTGCTCCTAGGCTTGACCAACAAATCTATATAGATTGGCTTGACAAAGTAGAAGCTAAGAAAGCCAAAATCTGGAAAAGACAAGGTATCTTCGACCTTATCCAACTGTCTAGGTATGGGCCTAAATATGATAGCACCCTAATTTTGGCTGCTATGCAAATCTGGGACTGTGCTACTCATAGCCTCCACTTGAAATGTGGCATGCTACTTCAACAATGCTACCTTTGCCCCTTACATTGGTGAACACCATAGACTTGACACTGAGGAAGTGTCCGCTATAGAACATGTAGCCTTCTTGACCCTCTGGTTATCTCTCTTTGTTTTCTGCACACGTTCTCTCCAGGTTTCCAAATCTTATATCCCCTTGGCAATCCAACTCCATGAACAAGAGGACATCAACCTTGCCAAGTTGATTCTAGGCTCTCTCCACCAACAACTTGACAATGCTGTCATAGAGTTGAGAGAGGATGAACCTACCACCAAGTTTTTAGCTTCTGGTCCCTTATGGTTGTTGCAACTGTGGTTGCTAGCTACTTTTGAATTTCGACTTAGCTTGTATATTCCAAAATCAGTTCGACCATCTCTGGAAACGAGGAGAACTGAAGGAATTCGACTAGCACAGTTGAAGCCCAAGCAAATAGGCCTTACTGCTGAAGAATCTTTCTTAGAGTACTTCGAAGTCTTTCTGAAGTGCACTACCTTCACAGACTCTATGGCCTCATTCGTCCAAAGGCCTTATGGTCCCACATGGTTTAAACAACCATTTCCTTCCCCTTCTGTCGAACAAACTGAGGAAATCCACCAAATCTGGCAAGCTTACCTCTCTCCTTCTATCCTCTCCACCAGACTCACCACTGGCAAAACTAAAAATAGCTTGGGACTCACTAGGTATTTCCCAAGTTATTTTGCTAGGCAGTTTGGGCTTTGTCAAATTCGACCTGCGCCAGTGTGCTTTCACAGGCGAGAATTTGCAAGTCCGGAAACAGAGGTAGCTTACAAGCAGGCTTTCAAGAAATTTCATTACAAAGCCTTGAATTTTGAACCTCTCAGTTTCAACCCAAAGTTTTCATGCACTGAGAAGTTTCATGAATGGTGGACTGGTTATTACACTACTGCTGCTGGAGAAGCTAGTGACCTTTTCTCTGAAAACCTTGTGAAGAAGTTAGTGGCTGCTTTCCCTTCGAACAACAAAGGTACATACTTCTCGACATTGAAAGTTTTCTAAGTCTTAAACACTTCATTTTAATTTCTTTTCTGTTTATTTATCAATGCTTTCGACATTAGAAAAACCTGCGCCGAAGCTGAAGATCAAAGTAAGCAAACCCACTTCAACAAAGCCTTCTCCACAAGTCACGAAGAAAGTGGCAGCAAGCCCTACCCCGGACATCACCCCAAAGAAGGTATGGCACTTTCCACTTATCTTAAGTTGTTTTTCGACTAAGGCTTTTATTCATGTCGAAATTTTTTCCAGAAAACAACCAAGGCGACAAAACCCTCTCAACAGCTCAAGGCTAAAGAGAAAGTGGTTATTCCCTCCAGTTCTGAGGTACTGTATACACCCTGTTACATGTCGAAATTTCTCTTCGATTTATCATTCACTTTCTCGTGGTATTATTTGTACTATAACTTGACTTCTTTTTTGCAGGACACTGAAAGTGATGACAACATTCCTCTCAATCAAAGGTCAAGGAAAAGGACCTTACCTGAATCTCAAAGGGCAACTCAAGGCATCACTATCAACGAGCCTTCTGAATCACCTTCTTCTCCTCCAATCAAGAGGCTTAAGGTACATGAGGTAAATTCCCTTTCGACGTCAATCTGTCCCTCTTTGGTTTCACCTTTCCAGTTTTAACTTAAGTAGTATTACTCACTGTAAACAGGTAGGTGGACTACTTGTCGAGAATCCCGCCGTCGAGTCTTTAACTGAGGTGGCAGACAGAGAGTTGTCGGCCATAACGCCTTCTTTTCCTTCGTCACCTCTTGGTGTAGTTGCTGAAGAAGTCTTCCAAGCACTTGCCGACCCTGGAATTCCTATTTTTGAGGAGCTTGTTCCAAATGCTGATAATGTCGAACCAGAGGCTGTTGTCGAAGAGAATGCTCAAGTTCCAGAACCCAACGTTCCAGAAATTGAAAGGCACGAAGTAGTGGCTACCTCTGTTGAAATCCCTGAAGAGAATATGGTCAATCAAGAGCAAGAGGAGCCTAGAAGGGAGGAGCCTGGAAATCAAGGCACTTCTGCCAAAGAGTCATCTAACAGTGCTGTTAGTGGCCAAGAATTGGCTGAGCTGAAAAAGACAGATCCTTTGGCAGCTTTGAAGATCATGCTGAGTCTTAAAAGCTCGTCGAGTCGTTTGATTTGCAGCTCTTCGAACACCTCTCTTAGTTCTATTAATCAGGAATCGGTCGAAAGCCTACTTCGCCAACTGAAGACGAAGGTTCTAGAAGGGGATTTGGTGGCAAACATTGAGAATGATCCGTCTGTGTACCTTGAGGTAAAATCCCTCATTCACAAAATCACTAAGTTGGATCCTCCCCAAGACCTCCTTACCTTTTTCATGGAATTCGGCCCTCTCTTCGAGCAACTCTCTCTCTTGATCAACCAACGGTCGAATATCCTTAAGCAAAAGGCTCAAGAAGATCAACTCCGCGAAGCAGCACTTGCCTCCCTCAAAGCTGATCAAGATGACATAGAAGCTCTCGAAGCCCAAGCAGCCAATGACGAAAAAGCAATTGCTGAATGGGATGCAGAGATCACGCGTATTGACGAAGAGATAAAACACTCCAAACTAAATTGTCAAACTCCAAGTATCAAAAGGGCTTGGTTGTCGAAAGAGTGAATGCTGCCTCTTCGTCAATCAAAACAACGAAGGCATTGACAGCCATAGAACATTTGGAGAGAGCTGACCAGCATCAAGCCACTCTCGCTGAACTCGACAAAAATCTGCACCTTCTTGATACTTCTATCTCTTTGAGTGCCAGCATTCTTGACAGGCATAAGGCAACCTTGTCGAACTTCTGAGACTTTGTACTAGTTTAGAACTTTAAAAATGGCTATGTAATTTTAACATTTCCTTATACATTGCCATTTATGAACAATTTTCGTTTATACACACTTGTTCAATTTTTATCTCAGTTAACGTTGGCTTGTATTGCTTTAAATACTTGCCATTTATTCTAAAGATTCTATTTTCGTCACTTAGCTCTTCGACTTCATAAGCGCCATTCGAAAAGCATTGCAATACGCGAAATGGGCCTTCCCACCCTGGTGACCATTTGCCTAAAACTCTATCTTTTTTATCCATAGGTAATAGGACTTTCCACACTAACTCTCCTTCTTCGAAGGTTTTTAACTTAACCTTTTTGTTGTAAGCTTTACTACTCTCTTTTCATCGAATAAGCATTTCTAAAGCTAACAGCCTTTCTTCGTCTAAATCAACTAATTCATCAATCATCATATTCCAATAATGATCAGAAGGAATTTCCCATTGTTTCTGAATCCTTGTTGATTGTAAACAAATCTCAACAGGTAACACTGCATCATGTCCAAATGTTAACCTGTAAGGAGTAGTGTTTATAGACTCTTTAGGTGAAGTTCGACAAGCCCATAATACTTGGTCAAGAGAACTATGCCAACTTTTGGGCTTACGTCCAACGTGCTTTTTAATCAAGTTAATAATGATTTTATTGGCAGCCTCTACTTGACCATTGGCTTGTGCGTAGTATGGTGTCGAAGTCAATAACTTGAAACCAATTTCAGCAGCAAAATCTACCATTTTTCGACCAGTAAAAACTGTACCTTGGTCTGTAGTAATGGTTTCTGGGATTCCATATCTATAAATGATATGGTTTTGAATAAACCTTATCACTGCTTCTTGATCCACATTGGCAAAAGGTATTGCCTCTACCCATTTGGTAAAGTAATCAATCCCTACCAAAATGTATCTATGACCCTTTGACGAAGTTGGTTTTTTTTCTCCAATCACATCTAGAGCCCAACCTCTAAATGGCCAAGGTTTCACTATAGAATGTAATTCATTTGCAGGTACATGCTGTATTCCAGCATGTTTTTGGCATTCTTGACAACCCTTAGCAAACTCTATACAATCTTTTAAAATGGTTGGCCAGTACATTCCTTGTCGAAATAACAACCATTTCATTTTATGGCCTACTTGATGTGAGCCACATGCTCCACTATGCGTATTAGAAACTGCTAAGTATGCCTCATTTTCACTAAGGCATTTTAATAGTACCCCTTCAGGAGTTTGCTTGAACAACTCATTTCCAATTAACACATAGCTTAGAGCTCTGTACTTCACTTTTTTATTAGTGTTTCCTATAGGATTTTGCAAATACTCTACAATAGGTTTACGCCAGTCATCATCAGCCATATTGTCAATAGCAAAAATTTCTGCTAAGTCAATATCATCAAAATTGTGGCGTCTTTCGACGTATACTCCATTTGTATTTGTATTTATTGCCCCCCCAATTTTTGGTGTTGACAATAACGTCGAAGAAGTATTGTCGTAAAGAGAGTCCTTTGAGATTAATTTATCTTTTATCTCAATTAACTCTTCTAGGCTTTGCTTTGACACTTTGTAGCCTGAGGCAATTTGTGCCAACTCATTTGCCACGTGATTTTTTATTCGTGGTAAATGTTCTAGGTGAACAAATGTAAACCTTTTTAACAAAGTGTTGGCAACGACGAAATATTTAATAAGGTGTTCATTGATGCATTTGTATTCTTTTGTCAATTCTTTGACAACTAGTTGAGAATCACCTTTTACTTCGACATGACTTTCCCCCAGTTCAAGCAAAATTTTAAGGCCTACTATTAAAGCCTCATACTCAGCTTCATTATTGGAGCAAGAGTCTCGAATTTTGAACTTATACTTCGTTGGAATGTTTTCTGGAGAAAAAATCAAGATCCCAATACCCACTCCATTTTTATGGCTTGAGCCGTCGAAGTATAATTTCCAAGGACGTATGTCTAACGAATGTATTTCATGTTCGACAACAGAATGGTCCACTATGAAATCAGCAACCACTTGTCCTTTGATTGATTTAAGGGGCTGATAAGTTAAGTTATATTCTAACAAAGCTAAAGCCCATTTACCAATTCTACTATGTAACATAGGTTTTGATAACATATGCTTAATAACATCAAAATGGGAATAAACATAAACATCTGCTGATTTTATATATTGCTTTAATTTCGTACAAGAGAAATACAAGCAAAGGCATAATTTTTGTATTGGACTATACCTTGTTTCAGCATCAATCAAAACCCTACTAAGGTAATAAATGGCTCTTTCGACACCATTATCATCCTCTTGTGCTAACATGCTACCTATTGTGTTATCAGAAGCTGCTATATACAATTTTAGCATTTTGTTTCTAATAACAGGCAATAAAATTGGCGGTCTCATTAAATAAGACTTAATTGCATCAAAAGCTTCTTGATGAACTTGCTCCCACTTGAATTCATCTTCTTTCTTCAGTCTCAACAATGGCGAAAAAACTTGTGTTTTGCCACTTAGATTTGAGATAAATCTTCGAAGGAAATTGATTTTTCCTAGCAATGACTGAAGTTCTTTCTTGTTCGAAGGAGCCTTCGTTTCCATAATTGCTTTAGTCTTATTTTGGTTGATCTCTATGCCTTTCTTGTGTACCACAAAACCCAAGAATTCACCTGCACGTACACAGAAAGCACATTTGGTTGGATTCATTTTCAATCCATATTTCCTCATTCGTTCGAAGGAACGTCGAAGATGGTCTAAATGACCAATTTCTGAGGATGACTTAACCACCACATCATCTATGTATATTTGCATAAAATCATCAATAAAATCATGAAACATAGAATTCATTGCTCTTTGATAAGTGGCACCAGCATTTTTTAAACCAAAGGGCATTACTACCCATTCATAAACACCTAATGCCCCCGACATCGAAAAGTTGTTTTCGACACGCCCTCTCAAAGAATAAAGATTTGATTATACCCTGAATAGCCATCTAGCATACCGAGATAATCAAATCCTGCGCTCACTGAATCTATTAGCATTTCTCTACTATGAGCATAGCGTATTCATCCTTAGGTGTTGCATTATTTAGATCCCTAAAGTCTACGCAAACTTTAAGTTTTCCATTTTTCTTCATTACTGGAACAATATTAGCTAACCAATCGACATACCTGGCAGTTCGGATGAATTTGCTCTTGAACAGCCTTTCTATTTCTTCTTTGATCTTAGCCAATATCTGAGGAGCAAATCTTCTTGGTGTTTGCTTCACCGGTTTCTTCCCTGGTCGAATAGGTATTTGTAATTCCACCACTTCTCGACTCAACCCAGGCATTTCGTTGTACTCCCAAGCAAAGCAATCTTTGAACTCCTGCAGAAGTGAAATAACTTGGGTTTTGAAGGCAGCATCAAGGTGTGCACTAATATATGTTGGCCTTTTGACTGAGCCATCTCCCAAATCCACTTCTTCCACTGGATCCTGAGCTTGCATGCGCTTTGTCGAATCTCTAGGGTCCTTTTCAAAACCCAATGGTTCGTCGTCATAAATGCAATCAAGCTTGTCATCTATGACTTCACCACTTTCTTCAGATAAAGGTATGGCTTCGACAGCCATTGTTTGTTGAATTATTTCGGCCTCTAAAGCCGTTTTTACTTTATTCTCGGCCATATAGGCCGTAATTCTATCCCAAGCATTGGGCACTGACATCTAAAACTTTCTAAGATTCAGTGTCCCATCCTGTTGGAGGTAAAACACCCTCAGGATAAACACTTGCATCTTCTATCACTTCCCTCTCCCAAACAAAACCATGTGTTGGGTATAGACGAACAGAAGAAAGCACGTTGTCAGATGAGATGTATGTCTGACTAGAAGATGTACATGGCGCAATATTCGCCATTTGTTTTTCAAAATTCTCCTTGGTGACATTGTTGACATCAGCAAGGAAGTAACTTTGGTCTGCTTCGACATATTCTACCAGACCATCATCCTTCCACATCACCAATTTCTGGTGTAGGTGTAACACCCCCTTATATCTAATGCTAATTCAATTAATTAAAAATCAGAGTTTTTCAAAAACTTTCCACGCACCTCGAAGAGGGTGGTACTTTTCAAATAAAACATCATCAAAACATAATTAAAATCCAAACGCATCAACGCGTATCATGCATACATAGTCAAGTGGGTTACAATCCTCAAAATAACCTTTGCTTAACGCTTACATTAGTCCATTAATAGTTTTTGCGGACAATGAAATAAAATTGAGTTCACATACTCAATACATAGGTTCACAATAAGTTTAATACATAACCATAAATAATACTAAGACCCAACCCCGGTGTTACTATCAGAGCTGACTCAATAAAACCCCAGAGGCACAAAGACCATCACTTGAATCACCTGCTTGTCGCCACGAGAGCGAGCAACAAGAAATGCTAGGGTGAGTCTCTTTACATAAATAATAACAGTAAAATAAGCCATATAGTAAGAACTAGCTAACAACAGAGATTCACGTAACAAGGCATTTATCATTCACATGAGATATCACGCAAGCAACCATAATAGATTAATTGGACATTAACAAACAGCTAGGGAATGTATGATTATATGCGTGTATGCAACATGCATGTGGATCCATATTCACCTCACCACCCCGTCGGTATTTCATCACCACCCGGCGGTATTCCATCACCTCCCGGCGGTATTCCATCACCGTTGGCGAAGCCATGCATATGATTCATGCGACTTTATGACAATGCATCACTCCACACCAAGCACACCACCTCAATTATTAATTAGCACATCATTAATTATCAATACCACCTCACCGATTAATTAGCATCACCTCACCAAATATTTATTAATTCTCACCTAAGAACCAACACCACCCCATAGGGGTTTTCTCCTCACTATAGGACCATTCTGACACACCAATAATTAATTTAGAGAACTTAGGAATTCAACAAAGACAAGGTTTTGGAAAATCCCCCCTGAGGCGCGCACACCGGCGCGCGCAGAAGAGAGGCGCGCAAGATGGCGCGCGGATAGGTCGCCCTAACTCTCAAAGTTTCTGTCCTTCTGTGAGAGGTGTGCGCGCGAGGTTACGCGCAGGGACGCGCGCGCAAGATGGCGCGCAGTCTTGATCAATCCTTGGCCTTCTTGCGCGTAAGTTGGCGCGCGCGCGCAAGATGGCGCGCAAAGACACACCATTTCAGACACAGCGCCAAGTTGCCCAAAGAATCGGCGCCCCTCCCCGCACACACACACACACACGCTTTTAATCCCCAGCGCCAAGTTGCCCAAAGAATCGCGCCCCGCACAACCCCCACACGCCCACTTTCACAGACCAGCGCCAAAATGCTAGGCATTTGGCGCCCCTTCCAACCTATACCCAACACACTTCAAAAGCCTAATTTCTTCCAAACAAATTAATTCTCACATAACCACACCAACATAGCCAATGAATTATTAATGCTAATTATCATATTTACTTGTTCATGCTCATATGACCAAATCATCAAACATACACTATGCATATATCACAACTCATGCTTCCAAAACAACAATCAACATGCTATAACCAAATTCAAGCATTTAAACATCAATCATACAATCAACATACAATCAACATACAATCAACACAATCATCCCTAGAGCTATTCTCACTATATTACACATCCTACAAGTTATCAAAAATGTAATGGAGATTCCCCTAACCTTGGGTGAGCTAAAGCTTCAATCAACCACCAAGAAAACAACCAAATGAGGCCTCCAAAATCGATTTCCAAATTTCAACGAAAATAACCTTGCTTGGTGACAAATGGAAATTCAAAATAATGAGAATGGGTCTATGGGACTCATGGAAATGGGACATGCAAAGGTAATGAGGGTGATTAGAACCAAGGTTTTCACTTACCAACACAAAACTTGAGGAAAGTCTCCTCCTTTTTCCCCTTAAATGCTGAAAACGTGACCCTCTTGCTTTGGGTAGCCATGGAAATTCAAAATGGGAAGGAATAAGCTCAAGGAATTAAGGAAATGGAATAAGGAAAGAAAAGGATGAAGATTAAGACCAAAAATCACTCACCCACCAAGAATCAAAGAGAAAGTTCTCACCTTTTCCTTCCTCCTTTCCCACGCCAAGTCACGACCTCTCTTCCCCTCTCTATTTCCTTCGAAAGTTCCTTTCAATTTGGGGGTTATGTGACCTTGTGTAGGGTTTTGGGGTTTTAAGGTAATTGGGCTTGGGTCATTTAAGTGACTTGGGCCCTTTTATTTGCATCACCTATTTTACTTATTCACATACTCCCTGAAATTAAAATAAAATAACTCTAACTCAATTATTCCACTTAATAAACTAAGCCCCTTTTTGATAAAATAACTTTGACTATTTAATTTAACTTAATTAAATGTTGCAAGTTCCAAATAACTTAATCAATTAAATAATTAAATTATTTTGGGCGTTACAACGACTATTTAATTTAACTTAATTAAATGTTGCAAGTTCCAAATAACTTAATCAATTAAATAATTAAATTATTTTGGGCGTTACAACTCTCCCCCACTTAGAATATTTTCGTCCTCGAAAATACTCACAAAGCAATACCCAACTTCTTCTCACCTCTACCCATACTCATCATAATCTATCGTACACTAAGGTAACAAACCACTCACTTTCTCTACACTCTTACCCTTAGCAGATAATCTAACCTGTAGGGTATCCAGATCCTACTCGACTACTCAAATACCATCTATTCCGATGCAGAGACACTATACTCTCAACTACGATTTGCGATTAGCTTACCCTATTTAAGTTTCCAATCTCTGGTGCTCATCTCCGAACTCAACCTACTAACCTAACCCATCGCTTTCATCTAATTGACCTACTCGTCTTCATTACTAATAATTCCACACTGAGTTCCCTAACAACCGCACTCCCGGTGCTTAGCAACAATCTGAATCATGTTAACAACAAACGGCATCTCAGATTTAGGTGTATGCACACTACAAAGAATTACCCTTCCTTGCTCCTCGCTTACTCACCTTGGTTACACTACGCTTGAGCACAACACTCTTAAACGCAACATTTCATCCCTGTGATATACAAAGATACTTAAACACCCACTCCTTTACACTTAGTTTATATACATCTCACTATACTTCGACAACTTCGATATTTCGACACTTCCACTCTAACTTAGAGAAATATACTTAGACATTACTCATGTCGACAACTCAATACTTCAACTTACCTACGTTTCGACAAACACTAACTTCGACTTACACTTTACCTCAATATCTCCATAATCTGTACCATACTAGATTTCGATATACTTAATTGCACATACCTAATACTAGATTTTCGGCAATATATATACTTCGACGCATATACTCCTCACTTAGATATTTACACCTATTTCAATAACTCGCTCTTCGACCATGCTTACATTTCGACTCATCCATACTTAGTTAACACCACACTTCGATACCTATACACTTCGACACTCACTCATCAATCACCTTTGTATTTATAAAGACAAAGAATGAACCGCACCCTTTTTATCTATAAGGACGGCTAAAATTCAACTCAAAAACAAAGAACGCTTAAGTTGCAAACCAAAGACTTTTTTAGATAACAAAACAACAGACAATTTAAATCACTACACATAACATTTTCTCAATTTCATTTACCTTCTAATCACACAATTCAATTACCACTTTGAACATATATCAAAATTCCTAACGAAAATTCGCAGAGTTTCCCTGAAATATGGACATTCCAAAAATATTTTTACTGTATAACCACCCGGACATCAATTCTTGTTCAAAACTCATTAATGCTCGCATATATAAAATTTACGGTTTTCCAAAAGATTTGTAAATTCAACTAACACAGACTCATAATCGAAATCCATATTCAAGCATAACAATTAAACAATCAAATCTTTATGGTTTCGTCCTTAAGTTTCAAACAAACATAATTTCTCAAAATAGCGTTTTGATTCGAAAATTCACGAAACTCCAATTTTCAAAACCGCTCAAACATAACATAAACAACATTTTAAAATTTCCTAAACGTGAGTAAAACTCACCTCTTTGTTTTCAAAAGATTTTACCTCGTCAAACCATGAAATTATTGTAAGACCTTGTCACTTTCAAACAACATCAATCCATGACATAATCGGTCCTAAAGCTAAAATCACGCCACATCTCGTAATAAAATTTTAAACAACTTGGAACAATTTAACACAATTCTTGACATTACGCTCATTCCCAAAAACACAGAATTTTCCAAGTACCGCTTTCTTTTCAAAATTATAGAATTCACAATTTTGTCCAAAAAGGAAAACTATACGTAACCCCAAATCTCTTTATAAGACGAACACGTTGCCACACAAAACAACCACTTATTATTTTCAAAATTTAGTTTTCCGCCATAAACTCGTGGTTAGAAAAGTCAATCATTTCATCTTTGCCAAAAAGGAGACTATACGCGAATCCTAACCTTAATTGTTATAACCGAGCACCGCATTTCATTTCAAGACATACTTCAAACAATTTAGCACTAATCAAAATTAAACTCACGTGCATTACGAAAAACATCAATCTATAGCAAAACGTCAATCAAAGGTAACAATATTCACAAGCAATCCTTCAAATATTGTCTATCCACTACTCTTACGCTTATTCACAACTCACTTCATCAACTACACTTAGTCACTTCACCTTTGACTATTACACTTAGGCACACTACACCTAAGAACTCCCTAACCTCGGCCATTACACTTCACAACACCTCGGTACACTCTTTTGGTACCTCGGTCCTCTACACTACGTCACGCTAAGCTTCACTACACTTACTATTCAAACGTACCTAAACCTCGGTACTACATACTTTGACTCCCACATACTACGTCGCATGCCTATTACATTTCCACACACCTATGGTTAAGCAACTACACCTTAGCTCATATGTAGTCCTATGTACCTAACCTTCCCTTCCTTCTTTCCTTTGATCCTCATACTATGATCATACTTGAGCCAACTACTAAACACTTTCCTTCACAACTAGTCCAATGCTCATTAAGAACTTCACGAAGGTTACAACACCCTTAGGCATACTTAATCTACACCTTTACTTTGTGCCAAAACTCTATTTTCAGGTTACCAAAGTCTCACTCGATTTATTCCAACCATCATTAATTTATCGCTAGGGAACTACGCCATATCAATCATTTAAATACCAATGCTTCTATCTTACGTCAATCCTTATTTTGACATCTCCCGACTATCAAACCCCAATTCAAACTCAAACTTCCATAAGGCACCTATTTTTCTAAAAATTAATGGTCAATCAGCTTGCACACACCACTCGATCAATCAAGTTGAAATTAGTATATATTCAAAATTTATAATAATTACGAGTTATTGTCGCTTCTTTCATCGGGGATGAGTGATTGGGGTGATCACCCCTCTACTCATGCAACCAACTAATTAAGGTCACAAAAACTACTTTCTTTCAATTCTATATCTACCGCATTAAAAGACTTTTAACGCATCCGAGTCACGAAGGCATCGTCACGACTTTCACTCCTTTGACGTCGTTAGAACTCTTTTAATCACACATATCTTAATGATACAAACAACGATCCACGAGCAGAGACAAAATCAAGGCTACAACCACCAGTTACGCAGTTCACTCACATATACCTCAATAATACAATATCATTTCCAATCGTAATCTAACAATTAAGTCACAAGGCACGTCAATGAATGAACAACCAACAAAGTTAACAATGAATACACAAAGAACATGATTTATGCTTTAGAACGAGTACCAAGACTCGAGGGTTAACAGACTCGACAACTTGGCCGGACGGACCGAACTGCTCTGATACCACTAATGTAACACCCCCTTATATCTAATGCTAATTCAATTAATTAAAAATCAGAGTTTTTCAAAAACTTTCCACGCACCTCGAAGAGGGTGGTACTTTTCAAATAAAACATCATCAAAACATAATTAAAATCCAAACGCATCAACGCGTATCATGCATACATAGTCAAGTGGGTTACAATCCTCAAAATAACCTCGCTTAACGCTTACATTAGTCCATTAATAGTTTGCAAAGACAAATGAAATAAAATTGAGTTCACATACTCAATACATAGGTTCACAATAAGTTTAATACATAACCATAAATAATACTAAGACCCAACCCCTGTTACTATCGTCGAGTGACTCAATAAAACCCTGCAGAACAAAGACCATCACTTGAATCACCTGCTTGTCGCCACGAGAGCAGCAAACAAGAAATGCTAGGGTGAGTCTCTTTACATAAATAATAACAGTAAAATAAGCCATATAGTAAGAACTAGCTAACAACAGAGATTCACGAACAAGGCATTTATCATTCACATGAGATATCACGCAAGCAACCATAATAGATTAATTGGACATTAACAAACAAATTAGGGAATGTATGATTATATGCGTGTATGCAACATGCATGTGGATCCATATTCACCTCACCACCCCGTCGGGTATTTCATCACCACCCCGGCGGTATTCCATCACCTCCCGGCGGTATTCCATCACCGTTGGCGAAGCCATGCATATGATTCATGCGACTTTATGACAATGCATCACTCCACACCAAGCACACCACCTCAATTATTAATTAGCACATCATTAATTATCAATACCACCTCACCGATTAATTAGCATCACCTCACCAAATATTTATTAATTCTCACCTAAGAACCAACACCACCCCATGTGGGTTTTCTCCTCACTATAGGACCATTCGACACACCAATAATTAATTTAGAGAACTTAGGAATTCAACAAAGACAAGGTTTTGGAAAAATCCCCCTTTGAGGAGCGCGCACACCGGGCGCGCGAAGAAGAGAGCGCGCAAGATGGCGCGCGGATAGTCGCCCTAACTCTCAAAGTTTCGTCCTTCAGTGAGAGGTGTGCGCGCGAGGTTACGCGCAGGGAGGCCGCAAGCAAGATGGCGCGCAGCCTTGATCAATCCTTGGCCTTCTTTAAGTAAGTTGAAGTTGGCGCTACAAGAAGATGGCGCGCAAAGACACCATTTCGAGACACAGCGCCAAGTTGCCCAAAGAATCGGCGCCCCTCCCACACACACACACACACACACAGTTTTAATCCCCAGGCGCCAAGTTGCCCAAAGAATCGGCCCCCCACAACCCCCACACGCCCACTTTGGCAACCAGCGCCAAAATGCTAGGCATTTGGCGCCCCTCCAACCTATACCCAACACACTTCAAAAGCCTAATTTCTTCCAAACAAATTAATTCTCACATAACCACACCAACATAGCCAATGAATTATTAATGCTAATTATCATATTTACTTGTTCATGCTCATATGACCAAATCATCAAACATACACTATGCATATATCACAACTCATGCTTCCAAAACAACAATCAACATGCTATAACCAAATTCAAGCATTTAAACATCAATCATACAATCAACATACAATCAACATACAATCAACACAATCATCCCTAGAGCTATTCTCACTATATTACACATCCTACAAGTTATCAAAAATGTAATGGAGATTCCCCTAACCTTGGGTGAGCTAAAGCTTCAATCAACCACCAAGAAAACAACCAAATGAGGCCTCCAAAATCGATTTCCAAATTTCAACGAAAATAACCTTGCTTGGTGACAAATGGAAATTCAAAATAATGAGAATGGGTCTATGGGACTCATGGAAATGGGACATGCAAAGGTAATGAGGGTGATTAGAACCAAGGTTTTCACTTACCAACACAAAACTTGAGGAAAGTCTCCTCCTTTTTCCCCTTAAATGCTGAAAACGTGACCCTCTTGCTTTGGGTAGCCATGGAAATTCAAAATGGGAAGGAATAAGCTCAAGGAATTAAGGAAATGGAATAAGGAAAGAAAAGGATGAAGATTAAGACCAAAAATCACTCACCCACCAAGAATCAAAGAGAAAGTTCTCACCTTTTCCTTCCTCCTTTCCCACGCCAAGTCACGACCTCCTTCCCTCTCTATTTCCTTCGAAAGTTCCTTTCAATTTGGGGTTATGTGACCTTGTGTAGGGTTTTGGGGTTTTAAGGTAATTGGGCTTGGGTCATTTAAGTGACTTGGGCCCTTTTATTTGCATCACCTATTTTACTTATTCACATACTCCCTGAAATTAAAATAAAATAACTCTAACTCAATTATTCCACTTAATAAACTAAGCCCCTTTTTGATAAAATAACTTTGACTATTTAATTTAACTTAATTAAATGTTGCAAGTTCCAAATAACTTAATCAATTAAATAATTAAATTATTTTGGGCGTTACAACGACTATTTAATTTAACTTAATTAAATGTTGCAAGTTCCAAATAACTTAATCAATTAAATAATTAAATTATTTTGGGCGTTACAGTAGGCTTGAAGGCACAGCACCTACTCCATGAATCCACTCTCTGCCAAGAAGCAGGTTATAGCTTGCCTTGGAGGCTATGACAAAGAACATGGTAGTTCTCTTGACAGTGCCTACTACTACCTCCACTTCGACGGCCCCCAAAGACTGGCCAGATTTTCCCTCATAATTAGTTAACACAATGTTATGAGGTTTTAGGTCTGTGTCGTACATCCCTATGGTTTTCAGCAATGCTTGAGGCATCAAGTTTACAGCAGCGCCTCCATCTACCAATATTTTGTTGATACCCACGCCATTTACTTTGGCTTGGACATACAGAGGCTTCAAATGATGCTGCATGCCTTCGTCTGGCCTCTCGAAAGTGGCCATTTGTTCTTCGACACAGCTGTTGTTCATTACGTAGTAACAAACTGGCTTGTGATTAGCCATATCCTCGGTGAAGTTTTCTTCGACATCATTTGGGACTGTAATGGTATCATATTCACTGGGTAGAATAGACACCACATTGCAAATGACGTCAAAACTAGCTTCAGAGTCTTCAAAATCTGAAGTGACGTCTTCATCCATGTCGAAGTCAGAACTTTTCTTCCTCAACGATGACAGTGGAGGAAAGATTCTCTCCATCGCAGGCCTCCTTGGTTCTTCTATTACAATAGATTTACCCTTGGCCTTATTTCCAACCTTCACTTGGTTGGCAGCACCTATGTTCACTTTTGTATTCCCCACGGCTTTAGAAGTCATATTCTTAGCCGCTTTTTCAGTTCTGCTGCTTGCTCGTTAGAAACAAGTGTTGCTTTCTTCTTCGAAAGTTGAAAGCGACGCCATTGGGTCTTGGTCATAGGATTTTTCCTTTGTAATTATTTTTGTAGTTATATTTCGCACCTCACTTGCATTTGGCTTCACAACTTCAACTTGTGGCACAAAGATTCCTATAGTGGTTTCAACCAAAGATGTATCCACTTTTCGTTTGGAAGGTTAGCCCTTGGAACAAACGATTTGGCAGAAGCTGATAACACAAATTCCTTCTTGGTTGTGTTCTTACCAACAAACTGTGGCTTGCTTGTTGAAGGTCTGTACAAACTCTTGACCTTATAAGGAAGGTCCCCCCTTTTGAAGCTAAAGTTTGGCTTTTTGTCCAGCCATTTTCTTTTTAGAGGCTGTCGAACTCCGTATCCTTCGACACTTTTGGCTGCTTCCTTGTCGAAAACAGCACTACATCTGGGGCATAACATTACCTCAGAGTTCTTCAGCTTGCACCTATTAAGGAAGTCTATTAATTCTTCTTCAGCTTTGGGGTACACAAACTGTACATTTTCTTCATACTCCTCCTGAGTAAGCTTTTGCACAGCATCACCCCTTTGCACTACACTTTTAAGCTTGTCAGTAGAAGGTTTGACAGGTTTGGGAGAACCTACCACCTTTGCATCAACCATGCTTATATTCATTTCAGCCGGTTCAACATACATGGCTTCTTCCTGATGAAGTGGATCAGCGTCAATCTGCATTGGGGCTTTGTTCTTTTTATCACCAAACTTAAGTCTCCCTTCTTCGATAGCCTTTTGAACTATGTCCCTGAAAAGTACACAACGGTCAGTTGTATGTCCCAAAAAATTATGAAACTTACAGTAACCCTTTTTCTTCCTCTGTTCGAGAGGAGGTACTTTCAGGCCATTTGGCACTATTATTTGGCCATCAGTTACTAACAAATCAAAGATTTCATCAAATTTAGTAATGTCAAAAGTGTATGTTTTAGGCACAAATCTATCATTTTTAGGCTCTACAGGGTTATTCCCATTTGCAGGCCTTAATAATTTACAGGAATAAGGAGGACCAGGCTTAAGTTCAGCCACATCAATTTCCTTGGATTCGACATTATCAAACGCGAAGTCGAATTCCTCATCGACATAGGCTATTTTCTCTTTTTTATGAAACCCCACTGAGTTTTCTTTTTTATTAAATTTATTCACTCTGGCCTTTTCCTCTTTGAGCCTTTCAACTTGTCGAACTCTGTCGGCTAATTGGGCCATATCTCTCAAATGAGAAGTATCCAATTTCTTTCTAATTGAATAATCAAGGCCACCTGCAGCCATTTCGACAAGCTCATGCTCAGGCACTTGTGTAAAACACCTGGCCTTTAATAGCCTAAATCTATTCAAGTAGTCGTCAATAGCTTCAGGCACTTTACGTCGAACACTGGCCAATTCTTTAAGACTAATCTTCGACTGGCCCATATAAAACTGCTCATGAAAAGCCTTTTCTAATTGCCCCCATGTGTACATGGAACCAGGGGGTAAAGTGGTAAACCACGTAAAGGCATTCTTAGTTAGAAAATTTGGAAAATATTTCATTTTCAAACTCTCATTTTGGGCTATATCCCCTGCCTCAGTCATGTAACGGGCAATGTGTTCGACAGTAGACTCATTGGTATCACCCCCAAACTTAGTAAATTTAGGAATTTTCCAACCTCTTGGCAATTCTGCCTGCAATACATATTCACACAGTGGTGATATGAAATTAGGCCTATGTAAACCTACGTTAAGGCCATTCTGTGCCATTATGGTTTCTACCAAAGTGGCTATGTTATCTTGAGCGCAAACGTTATTTCGTTGCACTTGTCGAACAACTTCATCAGCGTTCTGGTTTCGATTTACCATAATTACTTCAGGGACATGGTTCGCCCATAACCGCCTGGGCTTCGACAGTAACCGATCTCTGTGGGGTATTAGGCGTATTATTCCCACAATTGGGTACTTGCCTATTATTTCCCGTAGGAGCCCCAAAGAAATCTGCAATCCTACCCATTTGGTTTGCTAACATCTGGTAACTTGTATTGGTATTCTGAATCAACGGATTGAAAACAGTACCAATCTGTTGGGTTAGCATATTAACCATATCATGATTGCTCTCGTCTACTTGCTGTCTCAATGCCAACAAGGACGCATTGGTTAATGCAGTAGGATTTCGACCAAGTGCGCCTTCAGAAGAAACGTGCGAAGGAGAGAAGGTCGAAACATGTGGCATTCCAGTAGGCATGCCATATACCCCAAACGGGTATGGTGGTAGACTCATGTTCTGGAAACGTGTCTCCAAACTATTCCCTGTTGCCACATAAGGACTTGAAGGAAGTCCTATACTTTGTGGCAAAGACATAGACTGTGTCGAACCAACGTTGGTCACTGACATCGTGGGAACGGTTATTGATGTTACTGGGGCCATTGTCCCTGTAACATTTCCAACACTGACACTTGTAGAATCTACGGTTGTTCCTTGCCCTTGTGATATCACAGGGTTAGAACTAGAGGCGTTGTTAGAATTGGTGCGTACCATTCTACCACTCCTCAAGTGCATATAAATACATACACTGACAGAAACGACACACAATTAATGGCAAAGGTCCCACTGGGCGTGCCAATTTGTTTGCTGGTGTTTTTAGCAAACAATCACTAGTTTTCAATGTTGAGATTGTGAGATGAAACTAGGAAATCTCTTTGACAATTGCCATTAAGTTTGGTGTTTTTTACGTGCGTAAGAACGGTAAGAAGTAGAAAGAAACAGATTGAAAACAAAATAAAAGCAGGAAATGCAACAAAGGTAAAAAGGAAGTAAATATTGCATTAAATGAAAGGAAGATGGTTCACCAACACGTACAATGTGTCTGTTTCACTCGTATTTCGCTTTGGCTTGGAAGTTGAGTTTCTCAGAGTTCTTGTAAAATGTGGTGACCACGATTTTCTATTACAAAAGAGTATTTATACTCTTAGAAGCAATCGTGGGAAAAAAGAATAACTGCCCCCTAGAAATAAGGAGAAGTAACCGCCCACTAACTGCTGCTTTTTGCATTTCGACGAACTCATTGTCAACCGCTTGACGAAGTGTTGAACCTATCTTTGTCGAAGAATTGGGCCTTCTTTTGTCGAATGTTTCTTGCCTTGCTTACTTCATAGCTTCGAGAG
Organism: Oxytropis ochrocephala; assembly: GCA_020916435.1. NCBI lineage: Eukaryota > Viridiplantae > Streptophyta > Magnoliopsida > Fabales > Fabaceae > Oxytropis > Oxytropis ochrocephala. The sequence goes on along the minus strand of CM037092.1, from coordinate 92,820,679 downwards.
CTAGGCTTGTCGAAGCTCGCTTGCATTGCCAGCACTTATATAACTTTCCTGTCGAATTGATGGTACATTGACTTGAATATTGACCTGTGGTCCCCAAAACATCATTAAATGTGAAGTCAACCCTATCTAAAGCTTCATTTAATGTGCTGTCGAAATTTTGAGGTAACACATTGTCATATGCATTTTTTGGTGGTATAGGCTTCGGCCTCTTTGAGATTAATTTTTGAGGTATAGGCTTCGGCCTCTTGCCCGTCGTGGCTTATTTTTACGAGATCGGTACCGCATGCATATGCCCAGAGGGGTTGCATTGTTTCATGGTCTATATATACATATATATAACGTGTTTTGGTGTTTCCATTCTGATGGAGTTTGCGCCTTGTGCTATGATATGACGTGTTGATTTTCTGTGTTGCTATCACTACTTATTATTTCTGTTAAGCTCACCCCTTCTGCTTGAAATGTTGCTCTTATGTGGCAACGCTGCAGGTGATCGTTAGCACTCGTGGAGGATTGCTAGGTGTAGTCTCCTTTACGTTGGGTCTGTGTCAACTCTGATGTGTAGCACCGGGGAGGGACTATAGTATTTGTTTTTGAACTGTTATGTCTTTATTTTGAGGAGTTTGATGTTTTATGTATTTCGGGAGATGTTCAAATAAGTTTATGATTTCCGCTGCTTAGAGATTAATTATTTATATTTTTGAGGAATTATTCTAAATCAATTGGTGTTTCCAGGTGGTGAAAAATGTAGCGCTCTTCGAGGTGACTCTGATATGTGTGGTAATATATAATTAGTAAAGGGGGGTGTTACATTAGTGGTATCAGAGCAGTTCGGTCTGTCCGGCCAAGTTGTCGAGTCGTCAAGTCTATTAACCCTCGAGTCTTGGTACTCGTTTATGTTGCTGTTTATTACTGTTACCTTTGTTGGTTTTATTTTTTTTCGTTACCTTGCCTTGTGTGTCTAGTGTGTCTTCTCTGTGTGCATTCTTTATCAATGTGAATTGTTTCTAACTTTCATGTTAACTTGGTGGTGGCGTTGAACTCTAAATGTGCAGAATCTTCAAGTTTTTATGATTTAATTTTGATACTAATACTTCTAAGAATGATGTTGTGTTGTTTTGTGATTTAAAAATGAATATGTACCTAGGTTGCTTATGAACATATAGCTAACTTTAATGTTGCATGCTCAAATAAGTATCAAGTTAATTTTGATATTTGAGACGTAAAGTTTATTTTGATTGATTAATACTAAGTCTCGTATAAAGTTTGTTTGGGATGCTTGTTTATTATATTGTAGACTAAGTGCCTTGTGGATAGGTCTTGTTAATTATTTTAAGGTGCTTCTTGTCTTGATGACTATAACTGTTAATTTTCTTGTTTAAATGTTACAACCATTACCTTCTCCTATTTTATAATTACAACCACATGTGATAACTTTAATTGTGGGTTGTATTTTTATGTTAATATTACCTCACTTATTTTATTTTGGTTGTTCTATCTATTTAATTATTTTCGATACGTATGGTGGTGAACTCTCATTTTAAATTTTATTTTTATCATTCTAAAACGGATTATAGTAGCTACATGCTAATGAAGCTTTTTTTTTGATTGACTGGGAATATTTTTAGCAGATAATAAAGTAAGATTAGTTCATATGAAGAGTATGCATGCTCTCTATGTATCATAGTTATTACATTTTTTTTTAAAAAAAAGGTGTATGTTGTTTGTTTCTTTTTAGTGGAAGCTTAGAATAGTGTGGAAGTTTTGCCAAAGATCCTACTCATGTATAGAATTTCTAGAGTAAGTTACACTTAAAGAAAAAAAAATTAGTGCATGTGTTTGGTTGTGTTTCTTTTGGGATAATCCTAAAAAAATGTTAGCGAGGCTGTTTTGAGTTTTCTTAACTTGTTTCTATTTTTTGTTTGTACGACTTAGGTACATCATAATAGTTGTGCTCACATGGCTTCTGTAACGCCCCAAAATAGTTCAATTATTTATTTAATTGGGTTATTTAAAGCTTACAACATTTTAATTAAGTCAAGTAATTAATTTAGAAGTTTTATTTCATTTAGGATGTGTTTAAGTAATGGAGAAGGTGAGAGTAGAGGCCCATGATCCATTAGAGGCCCATGATCCATTGAAAAGTCCATATGCATGCCTTAAATGATGTTGTCGAAGGGGAGACATTCATTTGCAACAAATATCAAAGACAAGTCAAAGAGTAAAGTGAGAGAGAGAGAGAGAGAGTGCAAAGCTTTTAGAGAGAAGAAGAGGAATCTTGGCGTGGAAGAGCTCAAATTCAAGGAGGAGGAGCTGATTGTTGATAGATCGGGAAGTCTTGGTGGAGAGAGTACTACTTCTTCAATCTTTTGAGGTAAGGGGGCTCTCTTTCACCTATAATAGTTTATATATGATGAGTGTTGTGTATGAGTTAGAGTCTAAAATGATTTTGAGCTGTGTGTGTTACTTGATGTGTGTTTGAGGTTGTGTTTGCTTCACTTTAGTGAAGTTGTGTGGTGGTGTTGATGAGTCGGTCATGTGATAGACCTAGGAGAGAAATGGGAGTTGAGGAACTCCCAGTGCAAGGGTGTTTGTTGTTGGTGTTGTCACTTTCGTTGAGTGTGTTGATGTGTGCTGAACAAATTTCAAGTGAATAGATGTAGTAGTTGTAGCTTAAGTTGATCATAGTATGAAAATCAAAGAAAACGAAGGTAAGGGTGTGTGACAGAGGTGTAGGTGTCGACTTGTAGTTACTGAAATGTAGAGTATGTATACCGAGGGGAAGTGGCCAAGTGTAGTGTATATATATATATATATATATATATATATATATATATATATATATATATATATATATATATATATATATATACCTAAGTGTAGTTGCCTTGTGTAGATGTGTTGAAGTCTATGGAAGTCAACGTAAAGTGTTGAGCGTAAAGTGTTGAGCGTAAGTGTTGAGCGTAGGTGACGAAGCGTAGATGTGCTGAGGTGTGTGATGAAGTACAAGGGACGAGGTGTAAGTGTGTATGAGTCTAAGAGTATGTGTCGACTTGTAGTTGCCGAGGTGTAGCATAGGTAAACGAAGTGTGGTTGCCGAAGTGTAGCGCATATATATATACATAAGTGTAGCTGCTGAAGTGCAGTTGTTGATGGTCTAGTGCATAAGTTCTGTTGCGCCCCGAAAAACCCGGTTTGGACTTCTCGTTTGACAAAGTGAAAAAATAGTAGAGCCGCCACCAATATTTATTTAGGAAAACATTGAAAAAAAACCTTTTTTTTGGAAAAGCGGATGGTCTTTTGAAAACTCAGAGATGTAGGTTCGGGGGTCGGTTACGCATGGGAAAGGTGTTAGCACCCCCACACGTCCTTTCTACCGAAAGGGAACCATTAACTTGATGTGTGGTTTAGGAAAAGTTGATTTGAAAGCAATTTGTTCTACTTCTTTTCTTTTCTTTTCTTTTATTTAAGAGTTTGTTTTATTGAAAACAGGAGGGGAAAAGGAATATTTTTGGTTATCTTTGAAAATCAAGACAAAACAAAGATTTTTTAAAAGGTGTGCTTGACGGGACATGAACCCGGTCCTACGAACCCTCACTGGGATGAGGGATCGAAGCTACGTAGTTCTTGGTTTTTTGCGTCTGAAAACGGCTTAAGAGTTTTTCGTAATTGGGTGAGCGTTTGTGACGACCGAACAACAACGGTTAGAATGGCCTCACTACTAACTCGCTAGGGATAAGAAAATCACCATTAATAATCTAAACGGCAACAGCGCGATTGATCATTAATGACAATTGATTTATTTTTGAGGAATAAATAAGTTTTCGAAAATAGGACTGAGCTTTTGCGAAGACCGAACAACAACGGTTAGAATGGCCTCACTACTAACTCCTTTTGAAAACAAAATCATCATTAACAACCTAAACGGAAACGGTGCGATTGGTCATCAATGACAATTTATTTTATTCTTGTTTTGAAAATAAAAGAGTTTTTTTAAAAATGAATCTAGGAAATGAGTTTTAGAAAAGAAGTAGAACATTTCAAATCAATTCTAAATCCATAACCAAATGCAAATGAATGAACATGACTCATACTTCAACGATTAAGCAATCATGAACATGTTATTCATCAACCAAGATTAAGCATGCCAATACAATCAAGGGATTCAATTATCAAAGATGCAAGACAAAGTTCTCAAAACAATTGTGTGTGTGTGTGTGTGTGAGAGGTGCATTTATCTTAATGACTCTATGCTACACAAGTAGTAGACTTACGTCTTCATATAAGAGTACATGCATGGGGGAGGAATTGCACACAATTAAGTCAATACATTTAAATGGCATCATGAACAAGAGAGATACAATTAATTATAGGCATAGAACAATCTAGGTTGGATGAGTGAACATGCAAGCAATGATGTGCATGATTAGGCAAGTATGCAAATGCATGAGCATACAAGAATGTGAGTGAATGATCATATAAGGATGCATGAATGAATAAGCATACAAGGCTATGCATGGATGAGCATTATTGAGTACACGACATGGTATTAATGAATGCATGAATATTTCAGAATGAATGCAAAACATGGAATTAATGAATGCATGAGCATATGAGAGGGTAAGAGAATGAAAGAGGCCTAAGCATGTATGAATGTATGGACATGTGAGCATATGAAAGTATGCAAGTGTTAATGTGAAAACATAAGAATGTGTCATACAAGTGATGCAAATAAATGAAATGCAAAGTGTGAAAAGTTTAATGAGATGAGGTAAAACCAATGATGCAATGTAGTAAAGTAAAAGGGTGTGCAAAGTGGTAAAAATTAAATGAGATGGGGTAAGATGTTTGATGAGGTGGTAAAAGTAAAAATGCTTAATGAGATGATAAGAGTAAATGCTTAATGAGATAGTAAGAATGAAATGAAGTGAAATGAAAATGTTTTGGTGAAGGTTTATGAATGCAAAGGGGTAAAAACATATTTTGTGAGGTGAATTGGTAAAAATGTTAAATGGACTGAAGTAAAAGATTAAGGAAATGGTGAAAGTAAATAATTAATGAAATGGTAAAAATGTTGTGGTAAAAATTAAGTGAAATGGAAAAAAATGAAAGTGGTAAAATGTTTATATTTTAGGTAAAAAGGTTAGTGAGTGGTAAAGTAAAAAGTAAGTGAGTGGTTAAAAGTTAAAAACACATTGACACAATTACACTCATCTACACAAGATCAAACAACACATTTTAAGCACAAAAATAAGCACAACAAGGGCCTACAAGGCCGAAACCACTATATGCCTAGATTACTAAATTATTTCATACTAAGATGCACAATCAACACATAGAACAAGACACAAGATTAAACCCTAAATTATCATGCCATGTTACAAGACACTAATCAAGCAAATCATGCTTTTTATTCATACAAACCAAAGGAATGAAAAAAAAAGCAACAAAACCCTAGGTTTCTAGTACTTAAAACCGAGGCCTCTATGTCTCAAAATCAAACCAAAATTCAATTTACACACCATGATATGAACAAGAAGATGCAAGATTAACATGAAACATATGATATGTGAAAGCTCTTTATTTATAAAATGATGGTTTATTTAATGAAAAAAATGAGAAAATGAGTGTGAAAATGCAAACCACATGGTTAAAACACAAGAATACTCCCATCAAGGCCAAAGACTCATCTCAAACACCCAAGGCTCCCAATGTCCTTGTCATAATGTTTGAAATGAGCCCTTTAAGCCTTTTTGAGAAAGGAAAGAGGTGTAGAAGAAAGATCTACATGCTAAAAACTAAAGAAAATGCAAAAGATATTAGGCTTACCTCTAGATCCTACTAGAAAAAGAAGAAGAATGCAAAATAGGAGCAAGAACACTTGAAGAACGCCTCCAACAAGCTAGACCCTCACGCAAATCTTCTTCTCTTGGTGGATTTTGATGAAACTTGGATGATTATGGTAGCTTAGAAGGGGATTTATGGAATAGATGAAGGATTATCAAGCTTTGGTGTTTGATTTTTGAGGAAATTGTGTGGAGAAGGGGAGGAGAGGTCACGGCTGAACAAGGGGAGGAAAGGAGAGTATTGTGTGCTAGGGTAAAAAATGAGAAGTCTCCTATTTCCATGGTCTCTTATTTTGGGTTTTATATGAGGTGCAAAATTAAGGGTATATAGGACATTGTGCTTTTGCAAACCATTGAGATTTGAGATAGAATTTGAATCAAAGGCCAAGATTGCAATGCACATGGATTAGGGACAAGGAGAAAACACAAATGAGTGAGGAATAGCTGGTTATACAAGAAAATTAGGAGTTTTTGTTGCACAAAAATTGTCAAGGGCAATTAGGGTTTTGTACACAAAGTTGTAACCTAGGATTTGATCTAGAATTTTAATCAATGGCTAGGAATACAACTCACATGGATCAAGGGAATGAATAAACACAAAATGAGGTGAAAAATAGCTGGAAAATTCGGAGCAAATGAGGCATTGGTGCCCAAGTTTTGCAAGCTTGCCAAAAGATAGTACGTTTTGTCTTATTGAGGACACTTCCTTATTTTTACCATTTTTGATTATTCTTTTCATGATAATTCCATAAATTCCAACCATTTTGGGCCATATCCTAGGATTCAATGATTGGGCCCAAACTTCTATGAGATCACCACTCCCAAAATTGATTTGATACCTCACCTTGAAGGAAATTCCCATTTTACCCTTTTTGTTCAAAATTTGAATTTTATGCCAAAATCATGCATGCATGCTCACAAAATATATAACTCAATTCATTTTGATCCCAATGCATTATTTTGAAATTGAACAATGATTTTTGGTGAGGAATTGCCTAATTTTGGAAATGACCAAAATACCCTTTTTGCTCCAAAAACCCTAATTTTGCTCGAAAATGCGTTTCGACCCTAAAAATGATTTTAAAAGCTGTGGAATGACTTTTAGGACCCAAAATGCAATGCATAATGCTCTTCACTCTTCAGTTTATTTATTTTTTGTGGAAAATTAGGGTTTTGACCTAAGCCGGACAAAATTGGGGTATGACAAGTTCCAAGGTGCGAAGGTAATGCAGTGTAGTGTACCGAGGTGAGGTGAGTGTGCCGAGGTGCATAGTGAGTGTGCCGAGGTTCATAGTGAGTGTGCCGAGGTGCTGTTTTGACGTCAGTATAGCACAAGTCGCTGTTAGGCGCAGTAGGGTGCTGTTTAGTGCTGAGTACGTCTAAGTTGATGAATGGTGAAGCCAGTTTGGTCCATAGGTGACGTTTTAGTCCTTATGTGACGTCGGGGTCCTCGTAGTGACTGTTTACTCCACTGTTCGTGGTGTCGAGGAGTCCGGTGAGTTGGACGTTAGCCATAGAGCTATTGAGGTCGTCATGGTGAATTAAATGACGGGTAATGACGGTGTAGTGACGATGGATTTAATGATGATGATAAATCCAGTGTCGGTGTGAGTTCATACATGGTATGATGGTTGTGGTTGATGCATTGTTCATGGAGTCTCATACCACATATGCATCTAAGGGACAGACATAGGCTTCGGCCTCGATATTGTTGGCTTCGGCCTCATATCATCAGTGACGGACATGCCCTCAAGGCTTATTTTTGGTGATGGATCCACATGCATTATACCCTTGGTGTTGGGTTGCATTTCATGCATATACTCATGCGATTGGTGATGTTTTTGGTGTTTATGGGTTGAGGTGTTCCAACTTGATGTGATGTGCTTGTTATTGAGCCGAGGTGTTTTAGTGTTTTCTCTAACATGACGTTTGTCACATTCTCTATTATATGTGTTTAGAGACTCACCCTTCTCGCTTTATGTTGCTTCTTATGTCTGACGTGCGTGCGTGTGTGCCCGAGTAGAGGTTCTTCCTTGCTCGGTATAGCTATGGCGTCTTGCTCGATATGTAGCAATCAAAGTAGAGTAGTATAGTGGTCGTTTGATTTAGTTATTGTCTTCAGAACTTGAATGTTGTTCTGAAACATGTTTTATTCCGCTGTGATGTAAACTAAAACATGTGATTTTGTAGGCTCGCCCCTTTGGCCGAGGTGCTATATATCTTGCTGTGCATTGTTAATTTGCGCCATTTATGTTTATTTTGGTTTCCATGAAGCAAATGTAGCACTCTCTTGTGAGTGGTTTTTGAAAACTCTGATTTTAAAAATTTAATAATAGTTAATTAGGAGGGGGTGTTACATTAGTGGTATCAGAGCAAAATGTTCGGTCTGTCCGACCAAGTTGTTGAGTCTTGAGTTTCCCAATCCTCGAGTCTTGTGCTCGTTCTGAATCGATCTTATTTAAATGTTCAGTGAAGTGAATATCGCTGGAAGAGCTGGGAGAAATGACGCTGCTATTGCTGCTGCGTTGGAGGCGATGGCAAATGCTATGGGAAATCACCTCGGCAAGTGCGAGAGGATCTTTGGCTCGTAGGCTAGCTACTTTCCTGAGGGAGAACCCTCCTACTTTTAAGGGGAGGTATGACCCCGATGGGGCTCTTGCATGGTTGAAGGAGATTGAGAGGATCTTTCAAGTTATGGACTGTACGACTGCGCAGAAGGTGAGGTATGGTACTCACATGTTAGCCGAGGAGGCCGACGATTGGTGGCTTGAGGTTCTTCAGAGATTGGAGATTGCTGACGAAGAGATCACGTGGGATATCTTCAAGAGGGAATTTATGAGGAAGTACTACCCTGAAGATGTTAGGGGTAAGAAAGAGATGGAATTTCTAGAGTTGAAGCAAGGGAGCAAGTCGGTATCCGAGTATGCGGCAAAGTTTGTAGAGTTGGTGAAGTTCTACCCTCACTACACTGGGGCTACTGCTGAGTTCTCTAAGTGTATTAAGTTTGAAAATGGTTTGAGGCCTGATATCAAGAAGGCAATTGGGTACCAAAAGATCAGAGTGTTTGCCGAGCTGGTTGACAGTTGCAGAATCTTCGACGAGGATAGCAATGTTTCCTATAAGGTTGTGAGCGAGAAGCGGAGTTCTCAGTATCGTGCGAAGCCCTACGAGGTTTCTGGTGGCAAAGGTAAGGGCAAGTGGAAAGCTGGTTCAGGAAAGAAGCCTAGTGGGGGAGACGCTCCTGCTAGCGTGGTGTGCTACAAGTGTGGGTTGCCTGGTCACAGGAGGAATGAGTGCAAGGCCGGTGAGAGGAGGTGTTACCGGTGTGGCAAGGAGGGCCACATGGCTGCTGACTGTGAGCTCAAGGGCGTGATTTGCTTCAACTGTGGTGAGGCAGGTCACATTAGCACCAAGTGTACTAAGCCGAAGAAGGAGAAAAGTGGTGGGAAAGTGTTTGCTCTTGCGGGATCTGAGGTGGTTAATGAGATCAGAGGTACGTGTTTTATTAATGGTATTCCTTTGGTTGCAATTGTTGATACCGGTGCCACGCATTCATTCATTTCTGCTATGTGTGTTAAGAATTTGGGTTTAGTCTTGTCTTCTTTGATGAGGGAGATGGGTATCGATACTCCAGCTAAGGGTTCGGTGACTACCTCTCTTGTGTGTGTGAAGTGCCCTCTGTCGGTCTTCGGCAGAGACTTCATTGTTGATTTGATTTGTCTGCCTTTGGATGGGATGGATGTCATCCTTGGTATGGTCTGGTTAGTGGATAACCATGTTCATATCAATTGCTCTAGTAGGTCTGTAAGTTTTCTTTCTTCCGAGGTGGAAGAGTCTGTTTTGTTGCCTGCTGGTCAGTTGCGCAAAGTGATGAAGGAAAGAGCTATGCTGTTTGCTTTGAGGGTGTCATTGTCTGTAGAGAGCCAAGCTAAGATTAATGAAGTGCCAGTGGTGCGAGAGTTTCCTGAGGTATTTCCTGATGAGATTCTGGATGTGCCACCTGAGAGAGAGGTCGAGTTTGCTATTGATTTAGTACCTGGTACTAGGCCGGTGTCTTTGGCACCTTATAGGATGTCTGCATCCGAGTTGTCCGAGTTGAAGAAGCAGCTTGAGGATTTGCTGGAGAAGAAGTTTGTAAGGCCAAGTGTGTCGCCTTGGGGAGCTCTGGTGTTGCTAGTGAAGAAGAAGCATGGGAGCATGAGACTCTGTGTGGATTATCGGCAATTGAATAAGGTGACAATTAAGAACAAGTATCCGCTCCCAAGGATTGATGATTTGATGGACCAATTGGTGGGTGCGCAAGTATTTTCTAAGATTGATCTGAGGTCGGGTTACCATCAAATCAAGGTAAAGGATGAAGATATTCCTAAGACGGCGTTTAGAACTCGGTATGGACACTACGAGTATTCAGTGATTCCATTTGGTGTTACGAATGCTCCAGGGGTATTCTTGGAGTATATGAATCGTATTTTTCATGAGTATCTAGATCGGTTTGTTGTAGTGTTCATTGATGATATTCTGGTTTACTCCAAGTCGGAAGAAGAGCATGCCGAGCACTTGAGATTAGTGTTGGAGGTCTTAAGGGAGAGGAAGCTGTATGCGAAGCTATCTAAGTGTGAATTCTGGTCGAGAGAGGTGAATTTCCTAGGTCATGTAATTACCGGTAAGGGTATTGCAGTGGATCCTTCTAAGATTGAGGCTGTGTTGCAGTGGGAGGCGCCCAAGTCGGTCACTGAGATAAGGAGTTTTCTGGGGTTGGTCGGTTACTATAGAAGATTCATTGAAGGCTTTTCCAAGTTAGATTTACCATTGACTCAGTTAACTTGCAAGGGTAAAGCGTTTGTTTGGGATGCTCGCTGTGAGGAGAGTTTCAATGAGCTGAAGAAGAGATTGACGACGTCTCCTATCTTGACGTTGCCTAATCCGAGTGAACCTTTTGTGGTATATTGTGATGTGTCGAAGAAGGGTTTAGGCTGTGTACTTATGCAAAATGGTAAGGTAGTTGCTTACGCTTCAAGACAATTGAGAATTCATGAGAAGAACTACCCTACATATGATTTGGAGCTTGTTGCCGTGGTGTTTGCGCTGAAGATTTGGAGGCATTATCTTTATGGCTCTAGGTTTGAAGTGTTTAGTGACCATAAAGGTTTGCAGTATTTGTTTGATCAGAAGGAGCTGAACATGAGGCAGGTGAGGTGGTTGGAGCTGTTGAAGGACTATGACTTCGGTCTGAATTATCATCCAGAAAAGGCTAATGTTGTAGCCGATGCTTTGAGTCGGAAGTCTTTGCACGTGTCGGCCATGATGGTTAAGGAGCTCGAATTGATAGAGCAATTCAGAGATTTGAGTTTGGTTTGTGAAGTAACACCTCGGAGTGTTAAGTTGGGGATGCTGAAAATCACTAGTGAGTTTTTAGTTAGCATTAGGGAGGTGCAGAAGTTAGATGTCAAGCTTGTTGATTTGGTAGTGGGAATTGGCCGAGCTGAAAATAAGGATTTTGAGTTGGATGCACAAGGTTTATTGAGGTATCGTAATCGGATTTGTATTCCTGATGAAGAGGAGATTAAGAAGGCAATTCTGGAAGAATGTCATAGGAGTAGTCTGAGTATCCACCCAGGAGCTACAAAGATGTATCAAGATTTGAAGAGGTTATTTTGGTGGCAGGGGATGAAGAGAGATGTAGCTCAGTTCGTGTATGCCTGTTTGATTTGTCAGAAGTCAAAGGTGGAACATCGGCCAAGCGGGGTTGATCACGACCATTGCGGTTCCGAGAGTGGAAGTGGGATAGCATTTCTATGGACTTTGTAACTGGGTTGCCGAGTACAGCGAAGGGGTATGATGCCATTTGGGTGGTTGTTGATAGGCTGACGAAGTCGTCTCACTTTGTTCCTATTAACATCACCTATCCGATGCCGAGGTTGGCAGAGATTTACATTCGAGAGATTGTGAAGCTTCATGGAGTTCCTTCGAGCATTATTTCAGATAGGGATCCTAGGTTTACATCTGAATTTTGGAAGAGTTTGCAAGAGGCGTTGGGTTCTAAGCAGCGTTTGAGCTCGGCGTATCATCTACAGACTGATGGTCAGTCCAAGAGGACCATACAGTCGTTAGAAGATCTGTTGAGGGCTTGTGTTCTTGAGCATGGTGGTGCGTGGGATTCTTATCTTCCTTTAATTGAATTTACCTATAATAATAGCTATCATTCTAGTATTGGGATGGCACCCTTTGAGGCGTTGTATGGTCGGAGGTGTAGGACTCCGTTGTGTTGATATGAGTCGGGAGAGAGTGTGGTGCTCGGACCCGAGATCGTTCGAGAGACTACTGAGAAGGTAAAGCAGATTCGCGAGAAGATGAAAGCTTCACAGAGTAGGCAAAAGAGTTATCATGACAAGAGGAGGAAAGATTTGGAATTTCAAGCCGGTGATCATGTGTTCCTGAGGGTCACCTCGGTGGCTGGCGTTGGTAGAGCATTGAAGTCTAAGAAGTTGTCTCCTCGTTTTATTGGGCCATACCAGATTTTGGAGAAAGTTGCGAAGGTTGCTTACCGGGTGGCCTTGCCATCTAAGAGTTATTTTGATTGATTAATACTAAGTCTCGTATAAAGTTTGTTTGGGATGCATGTTTATTATATTGTAGACTAAGTGCCTTGTGGATAGGTCTTGTTAATTATTTTAAGGTGCTTCTTGTCTTGATGACTATAACTGTTAATTTTCTTGTTTAAATGTTACAACCATTACCTTCTCCTATTTTATAATTACAACCACATGTGATAACTTTAATTGTGGGTTGTATTTTTATGTTAATATTACCTCACTTATTTTATTTTGGTTGTTCTATCTATTTAATTATTTTCGATACGTATGGTGGTGAACTCTCATTTTAAATTTTATTTTTATCATTCTAAAACGGATTATAGTAGCTACATGCTAATGAAGTTTTTTTTTTATTGACTGGGAATATTTTTAGCAGATAATAAAGTAAGATTAGTTCATATGACGAGTATGCTCTCTATGTATCATAGTTATTACATTTAAAAAAAAAAAGGTGTATGTTGTTTGTTTCTTTTTAGTGGAAGCTTAGAATAGTGTGGAAGTTTTGCCAAAGATCCTACTCATGTATAGAATTTCTAGAGTAAGTTACACTTAAAGAAAAAAAATTTAGTGCATGTGTTTGGTTGTGTTTCTTTTGGGATAATCCTAAGAAAAATGTTAGTGAGGTTGTTTTGAGTTTTCTTAACTTGTTTCTATTATTTTTGTTGACGTATATATGTACTTAGGATAACCAGTTTACTCCTAATCAGTCTTTTGTTTGTACGACTTAGGTACATCATAATAGTTGTGCTCACATGGCTTCTGTAACGCCCCAAAATAGTTCAATTATTTATTTAATTAGGTTATTTAAGGCTTACAACATTTTAATTAAGTCAAGTAATTAATTTAGAAGTTTTATTTCATTTAGGAGGTGTTTAAGTAATGGAGAAGGTGAGAGTAGAGGCCCATGTTCCATTGAAAAGTCCATATGCATGCCTTAAATGATGTTGTCGAAGGGGAGACATTCATTTGCAACAAATATCAAAGACAAGTCAAAGAGTAAAGTAAGAGAGAGAGAGAGAGAAGTGCAAAGCTTTTAGAGAGAAGAAGAGGAATCTTGGCGTGGAAGAGCTCAAATTCAAGGAGGAGGAGCTGATTGTTGATAGATCGGGAAGTCTTGGTGGAGAGAGTACTACTTCTTCAATCTTTTGAGGTAAGGGGGCTCTCTTTCACCTATAATAGTGTATATATGATGAGTGTTGTGTATGAGTTAGAGTCTAAAATGATTTTGAGCTGTGTGTGTTACTTGATGTGTGTTTGAGGTTGTGTTTGCTTCACTTTAGTGAAGTTGTGTGGTGGTGTTGATGAGTCGGTCATGTGATAGACCTAGGAGAGAAATGGGAGTTGAGGAACTCCCAGTGCAAGGGTGTTTGTTGTTGGTGTTGTCACTTTCGTTGAGTGTGTTGATGTGTGCTGAACAAATTTCAAGTGAATAGATGTAGTAGTTGTAGCTTAAGTTGATCATAGTAGGAAAATCAAAGAAAATGAAGGTAAGGGTGTGTGAACAGAGGTGTAGGTGTCGACTTGTAGTTACTGAAATGTAGAGTATGTATACCGAGGGGAAGTGGCCGAAGTGTAGTGTCTATATATATACCTAAGTGTAGTTGCCTAGTGTAGATGTGTTGAAGTCTATGGAAGTCAACGTAAAGTGTTGAGCGTAACGTGTTGAGCGTAAGTTTTGAGCGTAGGTGACGAAGCGTAGATGTGCCGAGGTGTGTGATGAAGTACAAGGGACGAGGTGTAAGTGTGTATGAGTCTAAGAGTATGTGTCGACTTTTAGTTGCCGAGGTGTAGCATAGGTAAACCGAAGTGTGGTTGCCAAAGTGTAGCGCATATATATATACATAAGTGTAGCTGCTGAAGTGCAGTTGCTGATGGTCTAGTGCATAAGTTCCAAGGTGCGAAGGTAATGTAGTGTAGTGTACCGAGGTGAGGTGAGTGTGCCGAGGTGCATAGTGAGTGTGCCGAGGTTCATAGTGAGTGTGCCGAGGTGCTGTTTTTGACTTCAGTATGGCACAAGTCGCTGTTAGGCGCAGTAGGGTGTTGTTTAGTGCTGAGTACGTCTAAGTGGCTGAATGGTGAAGCCAGTTTGGTCCTTAGGTGACGTTTTAGTCCTTATGTGACGTCGGGGTCCTCGTAGTGACTGTTTAGTCCACTGTTCGTGGTGTCGAGGAGTCCGGTGAGTTGGACGTTAGCCATAGAGCTATTGAGGTCGTCATGGTGAATTAAATGACGGGTAATGACTGTGTAGTGACGATGGATTTAATGATGATGATAAATCCAGTGCCGGTGTGAGTTCATACATGGTATGATGGTTGTGGTTGATGCATTGTTCATGGTGTCTCATACCACATATGCATCTAAGGAACGGACATAGGCTTCGGCCTCGATATTGTTGGCTTCGGCCTCATATCATCAGTGACGGACATGCCCTCAAGGCTTATTTTTGGTGATGGATCCACATGCATTATACCCTTGGTGTTGGGTTGCATTTCATGCATATACTCATGCGATTGGTGATGTTTTTGGTGTTTATGAGTTGAGGTGTTCCAACTTGATGTGATGTGCTTGTTATTGAGCCGAGGTGTTTTAGTGTTTTCTCTAACATGACGTTTGTCACAATCTCTATTATATATGTTTAGAGACTCACCCTTCTGCTTTTATGTTGCTTCTTATGTCGGCAACGTGCAGGTGTGCCCGAGTAGAGGTTCTTCCTTGCTCAATATAGCTATGGCGACTTGCTCTGATATGTAGCACTGGGGGGCCGAGTAGTATAGTGGTTGTTTTGATTTAGTTATTGTACTGTAACTTGAATGTTGTTCTGAAACATGTTTTATTCCGCTGTGATGTAAACTAAAACATGTGATTTTGTGGGCTCGCCCCTTTGGCCGAGGTGCTATATATCTTGTTGTGCATTGTTAATTTGCGCCATTTATGTTTATTTTGGTTTCCATGAAGCAAATGTAGCACTCTCTTGTGAGTGGTTTTTGAAAACTCTGATTTTAAAAATTTAATAATAGTTAATTAGGAGGGGGTGTTACAGCTTCTAGTTTCATGTTATTTTTAGTTTTTATTTTTGTGTTATCAATTGGTTAATGAGTTGTAAGATATCCATGTTAATGAATTCTTATGTTTGCAGAATATGTCAAATGTGTGATTGTTTTAGCTTAAATTTTGACTATATAGCGTTGTAGGTGTTGTTGTGAAACCACAACTATAACTTGTTTGTGCTATTTTATTTTAGTGAGCTTTATCTAGTATCATTGAAAATAATTTTTATGCTTAGTAGTAAAGTGCTTAGTTTTAGAATTGATTTTTATTCTTATTGGTGAAAGGTTTAGTTTAGATTCGATGATTTTTTTTGTTTACGACTGAATGTTGAGAGAGTTTTGGTCTTGTATCGTCTGCTATGAATGGAGAAATGGTTGTCGACACTCCAGCCCAAGGGTCGGTAACCATTTCTCTGGTGTGTTCTCAGTGTCCCTTGTCGGTTTCCGACAGAGACTTTGTTGTGAATTTTGTTTGTTTGCCGCTGAGCGGATTAGATGTAACCTTGGGTATGAATTGGTTAGAGCATAACAATGCCCATATTAATGGTCGTAGTAAGTCAGTGAGCTGCGGGAGTGTTGGGTCGGGTCTGATATCCGCTAGTCAGTTGTGGAAGTTGATGGAGGCAAATTTTCGAGGACGAAAATATTCTAAGTGGGGGAGAGTTGTAACACCCCAAAGTAATTCAAGTATTTAATTATTTAATTTATTTAGGTGTTATATTGGTTGATTTTATAAAAATAATAATAGGGTATTTGATTTAAATAAGGAGTGGTGTTTAGTAAACAAGTGAGTGGTAATTTAATTATGTGAGGGTGTAGTGTTAGAAATTAATTAAGTGGTAAGGAGGGCCCAAGACACTAGAGTCCATAATACTTAGGCTCTAGGGTTTGTGTCTTAGACACTTGGGAAGAAAAGAAAAGAAAGAAAGGGTGCGCCGTGAGAGAAAGGAAAGAAACGAAGGAGAAAAGGAAAAGAAAGAAGGGTGCGACGTGAGAGCGAAGGAGGAGAAGAGAAAGAGGGAGTTCACGAAATTTCGAGGCGGAGAAGGAAGTTGTTGCTGAGGCTTTGTTCGTGGTTTCCTCATCGTGTTCCAGAGCTTACGTATTCGAGGTAAGGGTGGGTTTTAACATTTATAATGGGTTGCGATGGGGGTATGTGGGTAGTTAGGATTTGGGTGATTTTCGCATGACGTTGTGGTTTCGTTATTGTTGTTATTTGCGTGATGATGTTGATTTCGTGATTGAGCCATGATTTTGTTAAATTGATGTGTTTGTGTTGAGGCGTGGGAGAGTGGCACAGGCTGGGCGCAAGGCGCATGTGCCCTGTGTGTGAGTGGGTGCCGAGGTGTGTGAGTGTGTGTGCCGAGGTGTGTGAGTGTGCGTGCCGAGGTGTGTGAAGCGTGGGAGAGTGGCACAGGCTGGGCGCAAGGCGCCTGTGCCCTGTGTGTGAGTGTGTGCCGAGGTGTGTGAGGGTGTCCCGAGGTGTGTGAGTGGGTGCCGAGGTGTGTGAGTGTGTGTGCCGAGGTGTGTGAGTGTGTGTGTCGAGGTGTGTGAGGCGTGGGAGAGTGGCACGGGCTGGGCGCAAGGCGCCTGTGCCCTGTGTGTGAGTGTGTGCTGAGGTGTGTGAGGGTGTCCCGAGGTGTGTGAGTGGGTGCCGAGGTGTGTGAGTGTGTGTGCCGAGGTGTGTGAGTGTGCGTGTCGAGGTGTGTGAGGCGTGGGAGAGTGGCACGGGCTGGGCGCAAGGCGCCTGTGCCCTGTGTGTGAGTGTGTGCCGAGGTGTGTGAGGGTGTGCCGAAGTGTGTGAGTGGGTGCCGAGGTGTGTGAGTGTGTGTGCCGAGGTGTGTGAGTGTGTGTTCCGAGGTGTGTGAGGGTGTGCCGAGGTGTGTGAGTGTGTGCCGAGATGTGTGTCTGTGTGGGGCGCCAATGTGGCTGCCCCAGGGCGCCCCGTGGTGTCCCCGTGTGCGTGTGTTTTGTGTGTGTGGCTCGCTTCTTGGCGCTGCCTGTGTGCGTGTGGCACTGCCTAGGCGCCCTGTGCGCATGTTTCAAGAGTGGCGCGCCATTTTGGCGCAGCTGTGTCTCAGTGTGTGCGTGTGTGTTACGGGACAGGGCGCCATGCGCCTGTGCCCGTGAATGCTTGGTGATGTGTGTCTGTGTTTGAGTGTGGTACGCCAATTGTGGTTGTGCCCGTGAGCTGTATTGTGTGCCAGGTTGCCTTGTGCGCCTGTGCGTGTTACTAGTGAGCTGAGCGTTTGTGTCTGCACAGTGTGACCAGTGTTGTGTGTTGAGTACAGTGTAGCCTTGCAACGCGGTGTTGTCGTGTTGTGCACTATTCATGGTGCTACGTGTGTCTGGGTGTCCTGTTTGAGGTCAGTACTTGTGCAGGTGTAACCGATGTGACAGCTGTGATGCTGTAAATTGGTGAGAATTACGAGGTAGCTGTGGTGCTACAACACGTGGTATTTTTGTGAGATCATTTATAACGAGACATGGTGGTATAGTATTTATTAATTAAAATATTTTGGTATGTGTAACTGGTGCATGAGTCATGAGTCGCATTGTCATATGCATTTCTTGGTGGTATAGGCTTCGGCCTCTTTGAGATTAATTTTTGAGGTATAGGCTTCGGCCTCTTGCCCGTCGTGGCTTATTTTTACGAGATCGGTACCGCATGCATATGCCTACAGGGGTTGCATTGTTTCATGGTCCATATATACATATATATAACGTGTTTTGGTGTTTCCATTCTGATGGAGTTTGCGCCTTGTGCTATGATCTGACGTGTTGATTTTCTGTGTTGCTATGAGTTACCTGCTACTTACATATTGCTATCACTACTTATTATTTCTGTTAAGCTCACCCCAATGTTGCTCTTATGTGGCAACGCTGCAGGTGATCGTTAGCACTCGTGGATGATTGCAAGGTGTAGTCTCCTTTACGTTGGGTCTGTGTCAGCTCTGATGTGTAGCACCAGGGAGGGACTATAGTATTTGTTTTTGAATTGTTATGTCTTTATTTTGAGGAGTTTGATGTTTTATGTATTTCGGGAGATGTTCAAATAAGTTTATGATTTCCGCTGCTTAGAGATTAATTATTTATATTTTGGAGGAATTATTCTAAATCAATTGGTGTTTCCATGTGGTGAAAAATGTAGTGCCCTTCGAGGTGACTCTGATATGTGTGGTAATATATAATTAGTAAAGGGGGGTGTTACACATTTCAGCCTTGGCCTCAGTCGTACCCTCAAGCGATCCATCCACGGCCGTTATTCTCAACAAGATCCACCCCAAAGCGATATCCACACCACTACTGATATCCACCCCAAAGAAGCGATATCCTCCCAAAGACTGATCACCCAAAGAGATGTATCCACCCCAAAGCAGATATCCTCCACAAAGAAGCGATCACCACTCCAAAGCAGCGGCCGTGATCAACCCCAAAGAAGCAGATATCCTCCCAACAACGATATCCTCTCCAAAGAAGAATCACCCGGCTCTTCAATAATATTGATCTGAATTATAATGCGTTTGAGGCTGCTTTGTTCGGTGATGACATCCAACCACCACGAGGTGATAACTATTATCACAGAGATGACTCGGATGAGCACGCACCTTAGTAGCCTTATATTTGATTATGGATGTTTATTATTATGGATATTTGAGTGATTTGTTGGATTTTATTATCGATATTTGTGTATTTTGGATTTAGTTATTGATATTAAAGTATTTTATATTTGGTTGGTTATCACTATTTGAGTTTTTTTATCCATTTATTTTTTTAATTTAAATATGCTATTTATATTTTTTTATAATTCGATATTATATTTTTAATTTAAATTTATTTATTTTTAAAAAACATTTTTATAAAATTATACTGTTTCTAATTTTTTTTAAAAAAAAAAAAATTATATTTTTGGCGGAATATTTGGTGTTTCCGACGGATTTAGGTGAAAAAAAAAATTTATTTTCGGCGGAAAATATGGTATTTCCGGCGGATTTAGTTGGAAAAAAAAATAATTTTATTTTCGGCGGAAAATCCCCCAAAAACACCAAAAATCCGCCGGAAAGTATCGGGGGAAATCCGCCGCAAATACTCGTATTTGCGGCGGAATTGGGTGTTTTTTGGCGGAAAAATCCGCCAAAAAACCCATTTTTCTTTTAGTGCTCCGAGAGAATGAGTGATAGGCTAAACCTTCTAAGTGTGAATTCTGGATGTCTGTAGTGAAGTTTTTGGGACTTGAGATATCCCATTCAGGAGTGGCAATAGATCCCAGTAAAGTCGAAGTTGAGTTGAATTGGGAGTTGGTTATTATCGTAATATTTATCCAAGAATTCTCGCAGTTAGTGATAACTCTATTTTATATAGAGTTATTCATCTATTTTTACTTAGGTTATTGTTTATTTTCAAGTACATTAATATATAAATATAGCTTATTTATTAAGAAACAACATTTTAGAGATCCAAATGATTAGGACAATTAACTAGGCATAAATACACATATCTTGTTAGGTTTGATGTTTTTGTTCAATGCAGCAACTGCAAGAGTGGAAACACTGCCAACACCAGGAGTGGAAACACTGCCAACACTAGGAGTGGAAACACTGCCTACACCTGCAAAATCCAACAGTTTGCACCAAAACATCCAAGGACAATTTTGATGCTTCCACACTTGAATTGTGACGAGATGCCTAGTCACCTAGAGCAGAGCCACTTGCAGAAGTCGGCGATAAACATAAAAATCAAGTTTCAAGGATCACATATCTAAAAGACATGTGGCACTTCTCCAATGGACCACCCCTTATGTTATACATGCAAGCGACCATAACTGAGCTATTTGCTTCATTGGTTGTCTGATTTTATCCAAGGTTGGTCCCCTCAGTTGATCTTACGCGCCAAAGGAAACCCCTCAAGGGAGGAAAGCTTTCGAGCCTATAAATAGAGGCCATATCTTCACTTACAAATCATCATTCATCCTTCATTTGTATTTCTTCATTTGTTTCTGAAAGGATCACTTAGTTTTAGTTTAGTTTAGTTTAGTTTTAGTTTTTCTTTACGTTTCTGAAGAGAAGGAAGGTAAGGAGGTGCTTGACAACCACTCCCTTCACTTCTACTTGAAGGAAACTTGTGTAAGGAACTCATATTGTACTTCAACTTGGGAAACTCATGCAAAAGATCTTCTATTCGAGTAATCTCACTCCTTTTAAGTTCTTTTGCTATATTACTCATTTGATTATGTTCTTTGCATATTTTCTCTATTATATTATGAGTAACATGAGCTAAATTCCCTTAAGTTGAGATGTTATAACCTTGTAATGAACTTCTAAATATGTTATTATGGTTTATATAGTGTATGCATTTTAATTCTTGTGTGATACTTCTTTCAAAACTTATTCTGGAATTGATCACTTTGGAATAGGTAAACTTGTGGCAGCAGACATGGGTCACATTTATGAACTCAAGAATTAATAGGAATGAGAGTTTATAATAACTTCTTTGTTGAACTAGTTTTAATAAAGATTTGATTGTTAAAACCATGTTAAGCCCTAGACATAGGATAACATAGTTCCTAGGGTGATACAGTGGGAGGTTAAAAAGACAAGAGTGAACCTATTTAGCATGCCTAGACATAGGAAGCTTGTAATGAAACTCTGAAGAAAGTGCTGACAGGCACACATTCATGCAGCTGCATCCAGTGTGGAAACACTACATACTCCACTATAACACTTAGAAGTAAATTACTTGGTGAAAACATCTCAACTACTTTATCTAACTGATTCCTTACACTCTTTACTGTTTATATTGTTTTTACTTACCTTGAAAACTCCAAACCAAAAAATTAGTGCATAGTGTAGACAAACTAAGTGTACATTCTGAATATACAAAGCTTTACAATACATAATCCCTGTGGGTTCGACCTTTCTTATGACTTTATTACTTGTGTGACTATGTATACTTGCATATATTTCACCACACCAGTTAGTTCGTCCACTCAATTGGTTAACCCATATAGGTCAGCCGTTTGATTGGAATTCTGGAATTGTGAAGAATGCTTCCTCTAGAGTTGAAAGAGAGGTTGACTTCTTCTCTCATCCTAATTCTTCCGGATTTGTCACTGGGATTTCAAATTTACAGCGACGCCCGGGGAGGGTTTAAGATGCGTTTTTATGCAGAATCAGCAAGTGGTAGTTATGCATCCAAGCAATTGGAATCTCATGTAGACAATTATCCGACTCATGATTTGGAGTTGGTAGCTATTGTATATGCAGTAAGAATTGTAGATAGTTAAAAGTCAGCAAATGAGTTATGTTGACAAAAGGAGAAGATCACTTGAATTCGAACCTGGTGGTCATGTATTTTGAGAGTTTCACCGACCATTGGTACCGGTAGAACATTGCGGGTGAAGATACCGAGTCTTCGATATATTGGATCTTTCCATATTATCAAGCGTATTGGGTAGTGGCTTACCGTATTCTTGATTCCAATCGACATTATGTATTTCATGTATTCCAATCGAGGAAGTACATTTCCGATCCAAGTCAACCCTTGAATTTTGAAACGATTGATCTTCGATCAGATTTGTCTTTTCAACCTCCTCCAAGTTATATCATAGAAAACATGGAGAGGAGTCGCTTCGGACGAGAATAATTCCAGTGGCTTGGGATGGTTTTTCGGCCGAGGAAGCTATGTGGGAATTGGAGGACGATATGCGGACTAGATATTCATATTTATTCTCTTGAGGTATGTTTTGCTCAATTTTGAGGATAAAATTTCAGAGTTGGGGTGATTGTAACATCCCTAGTTTCGTTAATTTCGATTTACGAAATTAACTTGTGATTTATTACTCGAGTAGGTAATAAATCAAGTCACGGATACGAGGTTGTCGCGAAAGCAATTAATAATTGCTAGAGTATATGATATAAATGCATAATTGATGGAATTGTATGACTTGTTATGTGCTTCTTTGGGTAGAAATTGGGTTTTGTATAGAGAATTAAGAGTAAAGGTAAAATCGTCATTTCACCTCATATTGAAGATTTATTATTTGATGAAATAATAGATTGAGTCATAAACATGATAGAATCTAGGGAATGGTAGTTAATTTGATAAGTTATATGAATTGTGTGATTGCTTAGATAGAATTGGAGTTTAAATGAGAATTAGAGCACAAGGGGTAAAGGTCTTTTCCCGATCATAGAGAGAGAGAGAGTGGAACATGAGAGAGGGAAGAAGAGAAAGGGAAGGAAATCATTAACACTACCCATTGCATGTAAATTCTAAGATCACATTCTTACTCGATTTTTTCTCCTCTTTTCAATGATGTAACTTTCATCACCTCATTCCTTTCCATTTTCATTTCACCATCGATGAAGCTATGAAGCTCAAGGTGAGAGGAAAATTAAGTTTGGTGTGTAGAAGTACATTGCATGCTCAAGTTGAAGGTAGATTGAAGTGTGGTTGGGACTACATTGTGGATTGGAGTAGTCTTTGGTAGTTTCAGCAGCTGTCCTTTCGATTTGGGGAGGAGGGGTTTCGTTTTGTTTGGCACAAGTTCGTGAGGTTTCAGAGTCGTGGGAACTTCAAAGTCTCGATTGGTTGCGTGGTTTTCATCACGATAGGTGAGTTTTACTCACGGTTAGGATTTCAATATATAGTTTTTGAATGATTGGAAATTCTAGTTCTATGAAGTTATTTCGTTTCGAACGATTTTATCGAGTCGAAAATTGTTTTTCGCAAAAACTATGTTTTACGGTTTTCATCAAATTATATGTTGATATGTGGATTGTATTATATATTAGATTGGCTGGAATATTGTGTGTTATTCTCTGTTGAATGTTGAAATTTTGATTGGATTACAGATTGGACGCGATCGGAGAAGCGAAACGAAACAAACGAAATTCAGCACAGGTCGTGCCAACTTTCGGGTAGGCTGGAAAATGAATTTCCAGCAAGCACGAGTCGTGTTGGTTTTAGCACTGGTTGTGCCTAAAATGTTGTTTTGTCGCTCTTTTCGATTCCAAACATTCTCTTAATCTTGTTTCCAACTAATGGTAATGATTTGTGATTGATAGAAACATGATTTTAAACATGTTCAAGACTAGTTTAAGAAATTGTTTTCAAACTTATAAATGTTTCGAAAAACCGTAAGATCTAGTATACATGTGGGAACCAAAATTTGGATTATAAAATGATGTTTGGACTGTGATATAGGTTCTTGCTGGTGCTATCATGATATTATAACATATCATAGATTTAATTATGTTTTTATATATAAATTATATCAAGTATAGGAGACGGCCCAATGCGGGTACGATATATAACTTATGTCGAGTATGGGTGACGACCCAAAGAGTTTATCATACTAGGCAGGGAAGTCTTGGACCCCTAAACCTAGGCCCCATAAATTTTATCATTAGGGAAAGTACTAATGGGAAGGGGGTACACTGGGAGTTTAGCCGTATGGCAGTTAGTGTTATGCTAAGTAATTATGATTGCGCTGTTTACTGGGAGTTTAGCCGTATGTCAGTCGGTATTGTTCTACAAGCAATGCACGTGGTTTATAAATTAAATCACGAAGTTAATAAGGTTTCATAATTGAACCGAGTGATAGGTAAGGGGTCACTGGTGCGCTTGATATACACACAAATGTGCAAGTATCACTGCAAGAAATTTGGGATTTACCGGCGGCCGGAATCCGCAGGTAATGATAAAAAGCCGCCGATAATTTCCAGCGGATTTTCCGGCGGAAAATTCCACAGGTAATTACCGTCGGAAAAGCCGCCGGTAAACACATGAAATTCCGCCGAATTTTTTTTTTTTTAAAAAAACCACCGGTAACGTACAAAAGCCGCCGGTAATTTTAAAAAAGCCGCTGGTAATTTAAATAAAACCGCCGGTAACGTAAAAAAACCGCCGGTAATTTAAAAAAACCCCGGTAATTTTTAAAAAGCCGCCGGTAATTTAATATTTTTAAAAAAATAAAAATAAAAATCCGCCGGTAATTTTTATTTTTAAAAAATCGTTTTTAAATTATTTTTTTTAAACATTTAAAAATTTGATTATTTTTAAAATTGAAAATAAAATTGAAAGTTTAATATCAAATTAAAAGAAATAAATTATCCATAAAAATAAAATGATAAATAATCAACCCATCAAAGCAGTAATTAAATTATCCATACAAATTAAACGATTACCATCAAAGTAGTAATTAAATTATCCATACAAATTAAACGATAACTAATCAATAGTAAGGCCTATTTGGGTTTGGGTTGCTGTTGGGATCTGACAGAATAAACTGTGTCCAATCTTCTTCATCTTGTCTTTCATCAAGTTGCTGGTACGGTTGCTGGGACTACTGCGGGGAGAGATGTTGTTGCTGACGGGGCTAAGTTTGGAATTGCTAACGGGGCAGAGTTTGGAATTGCTGTTGGGAATGTTGACGGGGCTGAGTCTGGATTTGTTGTTGGGACCCATGTGGCTGACGGGATGGAAGTGGGAGTTGTGGTTGTTGCTGAGGCGGAGAGTTTAAATCAAGGCAGGGCTGACCATATGGGTATGGCTGACAGTTCAAGGCAGGCTGCTCAGAGTTAAAGCCAGGCTGGAAGGCACCAGGGTACTACTGGAAAGGAATTCCGTAGGGTTGCATCGCTGGCGGTGGATAATGTACTGATGATGATGATGATGGCATAGATGGCCTCGTATGAGACATATTATCCATTAATTGCTTCCAACGCTCCTCATTCATTCTGCAATCTTCTGCCGCCAACCTGTGCTCCTCAGCCTGCTGTCAACCATGCAAATCGGACACGCCATCTTACCATGTGTCTCCCATCCTGACAACATTCCATAGGTAGGGAAGTCATTGATGGTTAACATCAAAGCCGCCCTCATCACAAAATTTTGTTTGCGTGCTGCATCATAAGTTAAAACACCATGCCACAACCTTTTTAGGTCATCGATCAAAGGTTGCAAATATATGTCAATACCAACTGTTGAATTACTTGATCCTGGAATAATGGAATTTAAGAACATGTATGGTTTAGACATACACATTTTTGGAGGAAGGTTGTACGGGGTAATAATAACTAGCCAACAAGAATACGGTGATGCCAATGATTGAATATAGGGTGTGAAACCATCAAAGCATAAACCAAGCCGAACATTGCGTGGATCACTAGCAAAATCTGGATGAACAGATCAAAATGCTTCCAAGCGTCACCATCAGATGGGTGGCGTAATTCACCAGAATTGTTTCTATTTTCATGGTGCCATGACATTTTACCGGCAGTCTCCTTTGAAGTAAACATCCTCTATAGCCTTGGTAGTGGCACTGGTGTTGCATCAGAGCTACAGCATCAGTTGTTGTCGCATCAGTCTCCTTTGAAGACATTGCTGCAAATAGCTACCAATGGCCCACTCAAATCTTTCCCACTCCTCAGAGATATAGCCTTACATTGCTCCTTCCCCTTAGAAGATGAAGCTTCAGTAGTAGAGGGAAATGCCCCACTAGGTCTTTGGGTTAGAGCAGTAGTTATTTGACCAAGTTGGTTCTCTAGATTCTTGATTGCAGCTCCTTGTGTCTGATATTGAGTCTTTGCTTCATTCATGAAAGCCTTAAACATAGCCTCCATAGAGTTATCAGTTGCAGGAGCAGCTTGCCTTGATTGAGCAGGGAATCCTAGTGGCACAATGAGTTCTTTGGAGTAGTTCTTTGCAGCGGTGTTCTTCAGATATTACACTCAAATGAAAATTAGGATGGTTCTTCCACCCAAGATTGTAAGTATTTGAGTATGGATTATTACCCTTGTTGTACCCAACATAGTTGACAGAGATAGGATTCGCAGGACACTCCTCATAAAGATGACCTCCCCACAGTAAACACAACTTGGAGAGGAACCACTTGGAGTGCTCAATTGTTCGCTCTCTGATTGCTTGATTCTTTGCGCAGCAGCTTGTTGCTTTGCAGATACTAGGTGCTATCATATTTCTTATTTGGTTGGAGAGGGAAGCCACTTGAGCAGATAAGGAAGTGACCTCACTCACTTCATGTATACCAGCCACCTTCTTTTGAACACTTGACCTAGCAGTAGGCCATTGGTAGCTATTTGCAGCAATGTCTTCAATCAAGTTGTAAGCATCATTGTAAGAACCATTCAGGAGAACTCCTCAAGATGAGGCATCAAGCATGAGCCTAGTTTGAGGTTCCAATCCATTGTAGAATGTCTCCATTTGGATAATGATAGGAATACCATGGTGAGGACATTTTCTCAAAAGTTCCTTGTATCTTTCCCATGCTTCAAACAAGGTTTCAAATTCAGTTTGCTTGAAAGAGTTAATTTCATTTTTCATCCTGGCATTCTTGATTAGTGGAAAATATTTTGTCATAAATTTTTCAGCCATCTCATTCCAAGTAAAAGAGTTAGGCTCTAGTGAGTTAAGTCAGGCCTTAGCTTTATCCTTCAAGGAATAAGGGAACTATTTCAGTTTGAAAGCATCATCTGTAACACCAGGGAGAATGAAATTACTGCAAACCTCAACAAATTGTTTCAAATGCAGTGTGGGTCTTCAAGAGGACCACCACCAAACTGCCCAATTGTTTGAAGCATTTGGAACATCATAGGCTTAAACTCAAAGTGAGTTGTAGCAATCTGGCCTCACTATGCCTGTTTGCATAGTTTGAGGGTTAAAAACTGCATAGTCCCTCATAGGTCTATCCCTATCATTAGCCATGCCTATAACTCCCATTTCCAGAACTTGTCTTCTATACCCTCCATCATCTTCAATTGTAGGAGGTGGTGTAGGTGGTGGAGAATAGTGCTCAGAATTGTGAGGATTAGCCATAGCAGCGGCTCTTCCTAATTCAATAAGTCCTGAAGTACTGTGAACTCTTCTCAATCTTCTAAAATGTCTTTCAATCTCTGGGTGCAACTGGAATTCTGGTGTGGTACGTCTATGCCTGTGCAGCAATCTAATGCTGTAGCAACAGAAACAACACAAACATAAGTAGTAACAAAAGGAACTAAGTTGCTAACTAATTAAACACTCTATTAAACTATAATTCTCCGACAACGGCGCCAAAAACTTGTTGTGGTAAAAGTGTGATAGTGCAAGTGTACACTGTCAACAAGTAATAGAGAGTAAGTGAGATCGTTCCCTCGAGGAATTATGCTTAAATTGGAAAGTTTAATTTGATTAACAAATTAGTGAGGAAAGTAAATGACACACAAGTTTTGGGTAACATAAACAGTATTGAAAAGTAAAGGGTAATGGAAATCGATGATGAGAACAAGTTGAGATGCATTCACTTTAGTAGCTTCATTAATATGCAATTAAGGGTATGTTCAATGCTACAACATTAGGTGCTGCAGCAATAAGACGTTATTTTCTCGAATACTTCACACTAGGTTTCCTTGCAAGAGTTTATCTCTAAACCCCAAAGAAGTACCTCCTAGCCTGCTTCAGCACCGACAGTATTCACCTTATGGGTTATGCTCTCCTATCTCTAGCGTTAAACAAGGAACATCAAGATCTGTCGTTAATGTCCACTACCCATATTACCTTGTCAGATTAATTTACAAACCATCTCTGAATTTATAAATGCTATTTAGAATAGACGGCAATCCTACTCTAAAATGGAAATATTGTCACACACAAGGTAAAATGCACAACATTAAACATACTTCATTAATCACATAGAAAATCTAGCTACATCAGATCCATCATCTCAACTATGAGTATTTAGCTCATATTGAGCTTACAAAACATGGAAAATAACTTAAACAAAAGAGTAGAAGTCATATTACAAATTTCAAGGTAAGAAATGATACTATAAAGAGAGGACAGTAAAGGAGCTCCAATGGTGACAATGGAGATCTGATCCAGCTCGTCTAAGTAGAAATCCACCAAGAGAAATGTAATTCCAGTGATGCTGCAACAATCGTCTCAGCAATGAAATGGTTGATGAACTTGCACGCTAAGAAGGAGCTATCTCTAAACTTCCCTCTGACGGCAGAACATCCTTAATGAGGAATAGAAACTTGCTTATATAGTGCCTCCTTGCACGCAACCCTAAAATGATCTCTTTTTGGGAAATGCGTCCTAGGTTAAAGGGCAATTGTGAGAAATCCACATTAGGTCATATCTTTCCGTGCCATTAAGCTCTGACACCTATCCTTTCCTTGTTTTCCGCAATTCCCTGAGCTTTCTCTCTCATCTAGCACATTTTCACTATTGCGCACGCACTTGTTGCTGCAGCACTTAAACAAAACACAATTAAAAGCACAAAGGGCATAAATATGCCCAATTCAAACCAATTCAATCTTGCACCTTTATTCTTACTCTAAACACTTAATTACACAATAATTCACACAACATGCTAGCTAATTCATCTAAAATCAAGCTTAGAAAGCAAGTAATAACCATCATAAATGATAGTTATCAGAGGCCACCAAGAAAGCTGCCGAGATCGAGGTCCTGAAGAAAGAGCCGGACGATCTGAAAAGTGATGGTGCTTCTATGGCCAAGCTAGGCTTCCAGCACTGCTTGGATATGGCAGTTCTTCTTGAGCCCAAAATCCAATGAGTACTGCGCTTGGCAACAACAAGCGGTGGATGGTCGGATCATGAGAGGCAACGGCGTTGTCTTTTGCCGAGCTCCCTCTCCTCTCTTGAAGATGCAAGAAATGAGGAGGCCCTTGAGACCAAGGATGGGACTTCTGGTGCCGTGGTTGATGCCAATGTGGATGATGCAGAGAAGGCTTCTCTTAAGGGCGAGCAAGTATGGACCGGAGCTGATGGGGAAACACAGAGCTAGATTCTCCTGCATTTTCCTTTTATTTTTTGAACAACGTTAATTTTGCAGTTGGCCTCGGGAATGTCCAGGGCTAACCTTGGTTTGTCAGAATTAAGGCGTCGTCCTTTTTCAAGTTGACAATTTAAATTTCTTTTAGTCTTCGCTTACTCAGTACCTCGATCACACTTTTAACTTTGATAAAATTTGTGATGATTGAATGCCAAGATAGAGTGTTAAATAACCTGATAGAATTCCGAGACAATAACGAGAACGCCAACCTGTCAGAATTCCAAAATAACAAGTGAGAACGCTGAGGTCCTTAGATGGCCAAAGTTGATGGCACTTGATAAGTAATAATTGACTTTTAATAATCTGAACATGTGTTGAGAGATGTAAGTCGTTGTCAGAGTAGACAATAGATAATTGCAAAGATGGTTGATTCCTTGAGTCGAATTCAAAGATGAGAAAGCCACTGTGGGCCCGCTGGCTCATTTAATAGGAAGGCCGATGTGGGCCCCCTTCTCCTTAAAGATGGGAAGACCGTTGTGGGTCCCCCACTCCTCCAATCTTCTTACCGAGGCCGCTCTGGGCGCTCGACCTTCGGGCGGAGGCCGCGCAATGGACCTCCTTCCTTCGGCCTCTGATGGAGCATTAAGCTCGGCGATCAGAGGGAAGACTAGGCTCGCGTAAAGTGAAATTTGGAAACCTTCAACCTCTGATGGATCTCGTCAGCTCGGGGATCAGAGGGAAGGGCAGACTCCACGTAGCAAAATTGGGATGACATCGCTGCGGACTTCCTTCCTCGGACTCTCTGATGGAGCGTTTGAGCTCGGAGATCTGAGAGCCGTTGGAGCCACTGTGGGCTATTCCGCAATGAGCTCGGATTTGAGAGTTATTGGAGCCAGATTAGGCTATTCAACGGTGAGCTAGGATAGAAGAGCTACTGGAGCCAAATTAGGCTATTCAGCGACGAGCTTGAATAGAAGAGCAATTGGAGCCAGATTAGGCTATTTAGCAACGAGCTCGGATAGAAGAGCTATTGGAGCCAGATCAGGCGATTCAGCGACGAGCTCGAATTGAAGAGCTATTTGAGCCAGATTAGGCTATTCAGCGACGAGCTTGGATAGAAGAGCTATTGGAACCAGATTAGGCTATTCAGCGACGAGCTCGAATATAAGGAGATGAGATATAAGTCGAACTAGAGCCGAAGATCCAAGACGTAAGGACAAGATATACCGATCCATAAGTTATTTATGATAATTCCACCGAGAAGATCCGATTAAACAACAGTCCAAGATTAGAGGACGACGTGAGGAGATTCCCTCATAAGCAGTGGAGTGGGAGACTGTGGTAGCCATTTCAAGAATGGGCTTGTCCTGTTGAAAAACGAAAGATAACAACAAGTGTCATGAAATTGGAAAGTGTGACTTACCTCGGCCTTGGAAGACATGGTTGGGTCGAAATCCGAAATCATTTCTGATGATGACGCTGACTAATCATACAAAGAAGAAGCCCGGGGAATAAAGATGAAGTCCAGATAAAATAGAAGTGGTCCGGAAAGCATAGATGAAGTTCGGAAAGGAGAGTCTTGATGAATCTTGAAGGTAGTGATTATACTCCCACTGTGGTCGCCATTGTTCGGTACCTCAACCACGGATATGGACCGGATCTGGGGTACATGTTGAGATGTTCCAAGATGTCAGAGAAGAGCTTTAAGCGGATGAAGATTGAGTCCGGATGATTGAAGATGGATCTCGGGCAGTCCGAGGTTAGTGCTGGAGCATGTCGGTGGGGGGTACCTGCAAACACTCTGATGCTTAAGTCAGTAGTAGGAAGTAAAGAGGAAAAGAACGAGTTAAGGGAATGAGAAAGTGTGTACCGTAAATGGAGGGTTGCACCTCTATTTATAGACAAACAGGTCGTACATGGAGCATCAGATACGGGCGTTAGATCCTAACCGTTGAAGGCGGACGCGCGTTGTAAAAGATTAAAGGAATTAACGCCCGTATTCGGGCGTTAGAATTACCTAACAAAGGATTAGGAGAGAGGATTTAATTCCTAACCATTTTAACTCTCGAATTTTATTCACATATACTCTAATTTTGGTTACTATCAATTACTAAATATTTAATCACATTCTAACCAAGAATTACTTGACTTGTTCAGTTGATAATAACTCACAAGCCCTGTGGATACGACGATTAGTGGTTCTTTCCATCTTAATATTAATTGCAACGACTCAGAACAGTTGCCGCAAAGTTAACAACCTACAAGTTATAAGGAAATGATGTGGCAAAATTAAAATCAGACCAAGGATGTAGAAACCATACACTAATCAGTTGTCTTAATTTTATGTAGCAGAAAATCATTTTCTCCTTGATCATTTTGAAGTTCCTTAACTTTCTTCACCATTACACAAGCTTATGCAGCAACAAGCACTAAAATATGTGTTTTGAAATTGTCGGAAAAAACAACATAACAAACTAAAATTAGCACTATTGGAATACAATAATTTAACATGAAAAATTCAAAAATCGAAGGAAAATCACAAATTGTTATCTAATGACAACCAGATAATAATGCTATGTGAAATATTTTACAATACACAAACTTCTCTTAAACACCCAATGACCTCAGTACTCACATACCCTCTACATAAAGTATTTAACAACACCTCACAACAATCTAAAACAAGATTATATGAAGAAACGAAAAAGTCAAATGCAAACTTAAGGTGTTTTTGAGTGTGGTGCATCTTTTAAAGGACAACTTGAGTCTATATATATATATAATTTTGGTCTCCCTCTTCCTTCACAAAAATAAGCAATGTGGGTCTTCTTCAATATGTTCAATTCCAATCAACTCCAACAGTCTCCACATTGATTGTAATTGATAACGGAGACATATTTCACTTTCATTGTCTACACTTACAATCACAGCTCAAAAGAACTATCATACTCCACCATAGAGAGAATTCTTCACTAGAAGCTAAACCATTTCAAGAATTTCTCCATGTCGAAATCCATCGTCACAACTTCTTCAAGATTCTCAATTCCAATCAACTCCAACAATCTCCACCTTGATTGTAATTGATACAAAAGACATATCCTGCTTACATGGTCTATATTGGCAATCATAGTTTAAAAGAACTATCATACTCCACCATAAATAGTATATTTCACTTGAAGCTAAACTACTTGTGAGAAATTCTCCATGTCGAAAGTCATCGACATAATCTCACAACACATGACCTTGTGCAACCCCAATTGTATCAACTCATCTTTGACTTGTATTTTTCGATCCACAAGCCAACATTGATTCTTCCATCAAATTTCTCTAAGTCAAACTTTACAGCATTCGGAAAATTTGATATTGCAGCTGTATACATATAGTAAACCATGCACCATGTAGGTTCCTAGGAAAGAGAGATTGGTCAAATGGACACACTTAAATATCAAGTCTCTCCTAGCCAGAACATCTCATAAACAACATTTTCACAGTATCAAATATTTCATCTTAACGTAGAAGCTAGACAAGGTAACTTTTAGATTTACACGACAACAGAAAACTGCAACGCACATCTACATGTGAAAACGTTGAACCAAGCGTATAAGTTATTAGTAAATCGAGGCCTAAAAATCAACTATAAAACCATGAATACCTAAACCACACAATCTGTGGGGAGCACGGGGAAGCCTTCTAGTAGATACTCCCTCTCGTCTCTATTATAAGAAGATTTTTGGAGTAAATTTTAGTCTTCAATATAAGAATATTTTTTTTTAGTTTTTAGAGTATATTCATTACTTAAATATCAACTCTACAACCCAAGAGCACTTGGATGAGATGGTAAGGGTCTCTTCCAGAACTAAGGGTCCCGGGATCGAATCCACTTTGGGCATGCAGCGATGTTAAATCTCTTGAGGAGAGAGCTTTGCCACCAATTGTGGTCCCTACCCATTCGAGGATTAGTCTCTGCGTTTTTTGCACGAGAGATATCACGGTTTATATACCAAAAATAAATATCAACTCTACAATCTTTATCTTTTCGATTTTCAATGTGCACATAAAAAGTGACTTTAGAAGTATTTCACATGTGAATTTGAGTAGAAGGTATTTTGAAGACTTTATTTAAAAAAGACAAGAACTAAATATACCTTTTTTTTTTGACAAAATAACTAAATGAACTTATTAGTGATGATTATTATATTTTCTTCTGTGCTAGGCCGACATATTAATTACCACGTAAAAGTCTACTACTACTTGCGAATGCTACGGTCCTCACAAGTCATCACTGCAGTCGCTATAACAACAACTACAGCAACGAGATGCCTTTCATTGAACGTAATTAAAATTTGACTTTACAACTCATTCATAAATAAAGCTTCAACGAGATGCCTTTCATTGAACGTAATTAAAATTTGACTTGATGCATTCACTATTTTGTATTTATTTCTGTTCTATAAGAGTTCTTTAATTAGAATAAATTTATGATTTTTAATTTGCAAAAGAAAAAAAAACATTTATGAGATTTGGGTTTGTGTTAAGAAAATATATTCTCAAACTTATACACTCTCTCTTACTTAAACTATATAAATATAAATATAATAAATAATTCTTTTAAACTGAATCCATGTAGTTAATCTTTAAATTTTTGTAAAGTACAATATGTTATGAAACTAATAAAACGAGTTTCACAAATTTTAGGTATGTTTGGAAGGGAGTTTAGGATCACATAATAAGTAGGGAAGGACAGAGACACGACTAATAATTAAAATTCAATTCTCAATTGAAGGCAATTAAATACTACGGTTGAAGGAAGACTGAAGACGAATTGAAGGCAATTGAAGCCATCCTTACGGAGAAGACGGAGGAAGTTTTAGATCTGGAGACTGAAGAATTAGCGAAAAAACGTAGTATAGACAACCATTTAGAGAAGAAAGAATAATATTAAGAAGAAGAGAATCGATGATGGCGGCAGTGAGAAGAAGAAAATTAAAGAATCTACCTCCAATAAAAGAAAAGCCGAGAAGGTCAATATGCGTTTTCCAGTTAATCAATTTTATACTCTGTGATCTTAGGTTACTAATTTCTAGATTCTTTGATTTAACAGGAAAGACGAGAAACTCTCAAACAGCTTCAAGCTGAGTCTCAGAAACTTCTTCGAGGTATGATCATTTATTGGGTTGAGTTCCAACATGAATATCTTTGATTGTTTTATTTTGTTTTGCTTTAGGTTTATAATAACTCAAATTGTTCACCTTGCTTTGGCTAGAAACTAGAGATGCTGCATTTAAACCCGTTCCTCTAGTTCAGAAGCCAATTTCGTCCATACTGGGTAAATTTCGTCAAACAAAATTAGAGATCTTAAAAAAGTAGGTGATTTGCATCAATTTCTTATTTTCTTAATTTTTGTCTTAGCGCACATTTTATTTGCAGTTTTCACCTCATTTAACACGCTCATGCATACTTGGTGTTTCAGATCTAATGCTTCTTTTGATGATAACGATAGCTACATGGTGGATGATGGTTGAACATGAAGAAACACCGGTCACTTGCCCTGCTGTCATTGAGAACAATTTAAGCACACTACATATGGGTGAATCTAATGATGCTGCAGATAATTCAAGTCGTGACAACATTCCTTCTCCCATGGTTAGTCAAACAATTCATTTTGCCATGTGGTATTTCTTCATGCCAAAACAGTATTAGATTTGATTCCGATGCGTTAACAACCACTTATTTTCTCCAGCTCTTCTGATGATGAGGACTACGACAAGGAAAATGTGCGTCCACATTTACATGGATCGGTTGAATCAATTATACCTCCAAGTAGTGACCCTGTTGAGGCTTTTGTTGATGAAGAAGAAGAGGAAGATGACAGCGAAAATGACCTACAACATTTCCAAGATAATGAAGAAGAATGTGAAGATGATAATGCTGAGGAGCTTCATGATATGATTACAACTGAATATGAAGAGAATCCAGTTGATAGGGAAAAGCGTGATGAACTCCACCAGAGATGGCTTGAGCAACAGGATACAGCTGGAATGGATAATTTGCTCCAGAAATTTAATTGTGGTTCAAAATTGAAAGAATCAATATCAATTGACGAGGAAGATGAAGAAAGCAAAGAAACTGACAATGAATCTGATGATGAAGTTGAAGACTACATCGTACCATCTGAAGTTGTGAATGTTAATCTGAAAAAGGTGAAGCAGATGATCCCACTAATGTTTACTGATAAAGATGATGTATATGTATCATCCGAAGAGGAAACAGAGGAGAGGCTAGCCAAACAGCGCCTCTCTTATAAAGTTGTGAGTTCTTATTTGTTAGCTACTGCACTTTAGTAAATGTATTACTGTCACTTTGATTTCAACAGAAGTGTATTGCATGTGCAATACTGTAAGTATGTAATAATAGGAAAATTAATTTTGACAGTTTTTCAATATTGTAATATGCAACAGGAAGAGAAAGTTCCCCGGCTGAAGATGAAAGTAGCAGGGGAGTTTTTAGTCTCATAAAGAAGTTAAATATTGTGCCTGATACCAAGAAAAAAGGAAGAACTATATATATATATATATATATATATATATATATATATCAGTATTTCATGAAATTGACAAAACTATACAATGTACATCATGAATGCTTGGGAGAATTTTTACTTTTGAAAGCATTCCAATACTTTATTTTAGTATTTCATGAAATTGACAAAACTATACAATGTATTTCATGAAATTGACAAAACTATACAATTTTCGTTTTAGTACTTTGTTTGAATACTTTTATATTAATTTTCCTTCATTTAATTATTACAAAACATTATAAGACAAAAACAAAATACTTTCCTGGACAAAACCCCACATCCCATTTGAAATTATAATATATATATATATATATATATATATCTAAATTTAATTTCCTACTATTATATAAATATTTAAAATAGTTGAGTAATACTTACGATTATAAACAAATGAATTTAAATACCGTCTTAAGTAAAAGAATTTATACTAGTGTATATATATATATATATATATATATATATATATATATATATATATATATATATATATATATATATATATATATATATATATATATATATATATATATATGGGTTTGCTAATTTACACCACTTGAAAAATAGAAGGTGTAAGTTAGCAAACATGCACCTTTTTATTTGGACATAAAACCCAACCCTTACTTTTGGAAAACTACTTAAATGATTGGGCATAATTGTAATTTGAACTTTACTACTTTACATTTTCTTATTTTCTTTCTCTTCTAGCATTTAATGTTTTTTCATCTCTCTTTACACCCATACCCACTCATTTAAGTCACTTTCTAAAAGAAAGAGTTGGTTTATTGGTCCAAAATAAAAGGTGTAGGGATGCTATCATACACCTTCTAAAAAGTAGGTGGGTGTAAATTAGCAAACCCAATATATATATATATATATATATATATATATATATATATATATATATATATATATATATATATATATATATATTGAAAATTGCAATTGACATTATATATATTTTTTGATAAGCCAAAGTTTTATTAATTTGGGGTATAAGGGGTACCTCACCCATTACAGATTAAATCACCATTGACATACAATTAGATGGATTATTACACCAATCCTCAAAAGTAATGGGCAAATTAACTCCTACTCTATGAGCAAACCACCCCCAAGATAAATGTTTTACGCGCTCGAGTAATTGAATAACATTTCAATTACAGTTTATTTAGTTTTAAAAACATTTTATAGCTTCCTTATTTATTTTTGATAAGCCAAATAATTATTATTAAGGGGGCACAAGGGGTGCCACAACCCATTTACATATTAACGTAACAGGTTCATACAATCAGCAGGTTTGTTATTCCAATCTTCAAAAGCTATAGAAACTTGGATACCCAATCTATACGCTATCCACCCCCAAGAAAGCCCTTTGACGTGACTTAGCATTTGTGAGACATTTGGAACACCCTCACGAAAGACAACTCTATTCCGATTATGCCAAATCAACCAAACAGCCGCTACCCACACCAAGTACCTCGTTCTCTTGTTCTTCTTCCCACCGTGAGTGATTCCATGCTTCGCTAAATGATCCCAAGTGTCATTGAAGTCTATAAAGCCTTCACACCCAACCAATTAAAAACTTCTTTCCACAGTTGATCCGAGATACTACACCGAAAGAATAAATGCAATGAGTCTTCTTCGTGTCCGAAACAGAACACACAACACAGGCTTGGCTGAAAGCGCATCACTCCTCGCTGCTGCAGTAATTTTCTGGTTGGTAATCAATCAAGCAATACTCTCAAACCGTGTACCACGAACTTAGAAGGAGCTGTCATCCAGAATTTTTTTAGCACCTTCTTCTTGTTGGAGGGAAATGCTTATTTTGAATGTTGGTTAGAAACGGTTTTAGAGAGAGGGAGGGAGATTAACTGCATAACAGAAATTCATTTTGCAAGAGTGTAACTCATCACACTTCATTCGTTGTATTTATAGAGTTACACATGATAGTGTTGACTAGTAATCAACAACTTACTCATTGACTTACACTTAACAATTCACACACTTACAACATGACTTAGGTGCTATAACAACATGACTTAGGTGCTATAGCACCTTGCATAGCACTTTATTATCACAAGTGCTATGTCACCTACGGCACCTCTCACAACACCTAATTGACTAAGTTGAATTACACAACACAATACACCCCCTTAATTCAAGTCAATCAATTTGCACATTCCAATCTTCATCTTCATTTCTTCAAGCTTGCTAGGCTTCAAAGCCTTAGTAAGCAGGTCAGCAAGTTGATCTTCAGATCTGCAGTGCTCGACTTGCAGGTTCCCTTTGTTGACTTGATCACGAAGAAAGTGATACTTTATCTCTATGTGTTTGCTTCGGCCATGAGAAATAGGGTGATTTGCTAAGTCTATAGCAGACTTATTATCAATTCTCAGCTTCATAACATTGCAGCAATTCATGCCAAGTTCATCTAGTAGCATCTTCAACCATTGTGCTTGACTAGCACCAAAGGCTGCAGAGACATACTCTACTTTACAGCTTGACAGTGGTACCACGTTTTGTTTCTTCGAGCACCACGATATAGGAGCATTCCCATACATGAACAGGTACTCTGAGGTACTCTTCCTGTCCGCCTCATCACCACTCTAGTCAGCATCCGTGTAGCCTATCACTTCACTTTCAACACTATTGTGTGCAGCAGGGAACAAAATGCCACCGTCTAAAGTCCCCTTCAGATATCTAAGTACTCTTTTTGTTGCTATTAGATGACTCTTCTTTGGTTCCTCCATATATCTACTTACAAATCCTACACTATAAGCAATATCTGGCCTTGAGTTGCATAGGTATCTCAATGATCCAATCAATTGACTATACAAAGTTTTATCAACTGATTGATCTGCAGTGTTGACTTGAAGTCTGCAACTCGATTCAACAGGTGTGGAAGCTTGATTGCAGTCAAACATCTTGAACCTCTTCAGTACATCAGTGGCATATTTCTTCTGGTGCATGAAAATTCCTCTCTTGGATGTCACAAACTCCATTCCAAGAAAGTATGCTAGCTTTCCCAAGTCTGTCATCTCAAATTCCAGCTTCATTTTCTTCTTGAATTCCATGATTTCTTGTTCACTATCATCTGTGACAATCAAATCATCTACATACAGACATATTAGCAGAACACCAGATGAATTGCATTTCTTCAGATACACTCCATGCTCTGTGGTGCACTTCACAAAGTTCAATTTCAAGAGAAACCCATCAATTCTCTTGTTCCAAGCCCTAGGGGCTTGTTTCAAACCATACAAAGCCTTGTGCAACTTCATCACTTTCTCTTCCATTCCTTGTCTTTCAAATCCTGGTGGTTGCTTCACATACACTTCTTCCTCAAGAGGTCCATTGAGAAATGCAGATTTAACATCTAATGGTCTCAAAGTCCAATTCCTTTTGCTAGCAATAGCAACAATCAATTTTACAGTTTCTATTCTAGCATAAGGGGCATATATTTCATTAAAATCAAGACCTGGTTTTTGCAAAAAACCTTTTGCAACCAACCTTGCTTTGTATCTAGCAATCTCACCATTTGGTTTCAATTTTGTCTTGAAGACCCATTTAACATCAATTGCTCTCTTGTTTCTTGGTAGTTTCACCATCTCCCATGTGTCATTCTTCTTAATTGATCTAAGCTCTTCCTCCATTGCCTCTTTCTAATGTGTACTAGAAATAGCTTGCTCAAGAGAGAGTGGTTCTGATTCTGCCATCAGAATTATCTGCATCAATTCTTCATTCAATGTAGCTGGGAACACTTCATAGTCAAGCAACCTTGGAGGTGGATTCCTTTCCCTTTGAGATCTTCTCAATGGAGCTTCATTCTCAGCATCAACATCATCAACTGGTTCCTCTTCTTCTAACACTTCTGTGGCAGGCACTTGATCACTATCAAGTGGTATCACAATTGTCTCTTCAGTCATTTTCACATTAGAATTAGACCAACACCACTCCTTAGTCTCATCCACCACTACATCATTGCTAATGTAGACTCTTTTCTGCACAGGATCAAATAGTTTGTAAGCCCCAGTGTTGTGATATTCAATTAATATCATAGCATGAGACCTAGCATTAAGTTTCACACTAGGCTTGGAGCCATTCCATGCTTCTTCATGTGTAATGCCAACAAGTCTCTTTGTTGGGCATCTATTCAAGACATATGTGGCAGTAAACACAACTTCTGCCCAAAATTCATGTGGCAAGTTCTTCCCTCTTAGCATACATCTCACCATATTTAGCAGAGTTCTATTCCTTCTCTCTACAGTGTCATTGTGTTGAGGGGTATATGGTGCTATGACAACATGATCTATTCCCTAATCTTTGCAAAATCTATCAAACTCAAGTTATGTATACTCTCCACCACCATCAGTAATCAATTTCTTAATAGAACAACCACTATGCTTCTCTACTAGCAATTTAAACTCCTTAAACACACCAAACACTTCACTTTTCTTTTTCAACAAGTAAACCCACATTTTATTTGTGAAATCATCAATGAAAGACACAAAGTAAAGGTTACCTCCATGTGATTTGACTTCAAATGGACCACACACATCTGAGTGGATGATTTGAAGCTTCTCAGTAGCTCTTGGAGGAATGGAGGACTTGTATGACTTCCTTGGTTGCTTCCCTTCACAACACTTGCCACAAATTTCCTTAGGTTCCTTGATAGCAGGTAGACCAGTCACCATGTTCTTCCTTTGGAGCATCTCTAGGCTAGCAAAGTTCAAGTGGCCAAGTCTTTTGTGCCACTTCCACACACCATCATCAACTTGTGAAGTAAGACATTGTTGTT
Source organism: Oxytropis ochrocephala (assembly GCA_020916435.1). NCBI lineage: Eukaryota > Viridiplantae > Streptophyta > Magnoliopsida > Fabales > Fabaceae > Oxytropis > Oxytropis ochrocephala. Next base: position 92,780,024 of record CM037092.1, on the reverse strand, counting down.
CAAGTGAATTTACTCCAACCTTGAATGTCCTATTCTTGGAGACACGAACCTTCAAGACAGAGTTGTCATTCACATCATTCACCTCCATGTGTTCACCCTTCATGTTCATTGAGAATCCCTTTTCCAACAATTGTCTCAAACTCAACAAGTTACTCTTCATTTCTGGTACATATAGCACATCATTTACCACCACCTTGCTACCATCAATTCTTCTGATCTCCACCTTTCCAATACCTTCTTCCATCACAGTCCTGCATCACCAAACCTAATTCTCCTTCTCACAGTCTCATCAAGCTCACAAAACCAATCCTTATGCCATGTCATGTGATTAGTGCATCATGTATCCAAGTACCACCACTCTTCTTAACCTGTTTCACTGTTTTTGATTGCCATCAACAACATTTCATCACCTGTATCAATATCTGTGACAACCATCAGCATCACAGCTTCATTATCAGAGTCGTGCGCAAACTGTGCTTCCTCATTCTTCTTCCTAGGCACCTTAGGATTCACACATTCATCTACAAAATGCCCCATAGCACTGGATATGATCTTTGGATTTCTTTTGACTCTTGCCACTATTTTCACTATCTTTCTTATTGCTATTCTGTTTAGGTCCTCCACCCTCATTCTTATTGACTTTCCATTTCCCCTTCCCTTTCTTATTCTTCCAAGACTTCTTCTGTGACTGAGCAAACAAAGCTTTCTCACTTTCTTTCTCTTCTTTCTTTACACTTTCTCTGTTTTTCAACTTAATTTCGTGTGTCTCTAAAGAACCTAACAATTGCTCCAATTTTAACTTTTCTAGGTCTTTAGATTGCTCAATAGCAGAAACTACATTATCAAAACTAGGTGTGACTCCGGTGAGTATCTTTTGTACCTTCATAGCCTCACTAACTACCTCACCACAACTTCTCATTTGATTCGTTAGAGAAACTAACCTGTTCACAAATTGAGCCACGGTTTCATTCGGTTCCATCTTCATCAGTCCCAATTGGCACCTCAAGGACATGAGCTTCATCTTCTTCGCTTGTTTGTCACCAGCGTACGTGGTTACAAGAACATCCCAAGATTTATTCGCGGTTTCAAATTCAATGATCTTCTCAAGAACATTTGAAGGAAGATTGCCTTACTATCTTTCTTCAATTGATCACGATTTGCAGCTCGTAGCGCCTCCGTTGATGCTCCTTCAATTGGTGTGACGCCATTCTTCACAAAAAAAAATATTTAAAATAATAATTAGTATGAAAATGACAAAAATACCCCTAAATTAACACTAAATGCAGGTGGCTGCACTCATATTGATTGCAATGAATTACAATCCCTTTTTAACACATCTACTATTTGTAGCCCCCACACCCTTTATTTAATTTTTTTTTTCCAAAAATATTTTTAATCTACTATATAATATAATATAATATAATATGATCTACGATTTACTCCTATTTACTATAAAACCACACTTAAAGTAAATCTTTTTCTCACATATCCACACTCACATGTTGATCCCACTTTCTTTCATATCCAATAACAAAAAGTTATACAAATTATTCCTACTACAATTTTGGGGTAATAGTGTAACTGAAATAAAATAAAACAAATATTTCTTATTGATAATCTACTATCTATCTTTTACTATCTATAATCTATTAATCAACTAGAATAATCAATTAAAACTACGAGAAAATAATCTACTAATCAACTAAAATAATCAATAAAAAACTACGAGATAAGTTCACTGATATATAAAAAAGCACGAGATAACTGCACTGATATATAAAAAAACGAGATTAAATTTGTCATTGATAATTAATTTTTTTAAGACTACTACAAACCTACTATCTAAAAAACAAGAAGACTAATGCCAAAAACAACAAGAAGACTTAATGACTTTTTAAACTACTTATTAATATTTAAAACAAATATTTCTTATTGATAATCTACTATCTATCTTTTACTATCTACTATAATCTACTAATCAACTAAAATAGCCAATTGAAACTACCAGATAACTGCATTGATATATACAAAAACACAGGATAACTGCAGTACTGATATTTACAAAAATACGGGATTAATATTTGTCATTAATAATTATATTATTTGGAGACTACTATAAACCTACTATCAAAAAAAGCAAGAAGACTAAATGCAATTAAAATAGGAAAGGGAAACACATCAAGAACAGTCATCGTCATAGCAGTACCGGTTGTTGTTGTTGTTGCTTTAGTGCTCTGCTGCTTTATGTGCATCTATTTGCGAGTGAAGAAGCCAAGAAAAATTATTACAAGTAAGTTCAAGGCTTCCAAAATTTGATTTTATCATCATCATCATCAATAATAGTGAGGCGTACAAAAAATGTAATAAAAGATAGAGTAATACTATTTGCACAAATATTTGTATACAAAAATAGATAAATACACAAATTAGATGGTGGGACCCACTTAATCATGCATGTGAGAATGTGTTCGACATAAATGATTAAGTGGGTTCCACTGTCTATTTTGTGTATTTGTCCATTTTTATATACTTTAAAAATGTTTAAAAAAAAACTTTTTTATATACTTTAAAAAAAAATATACACTTTAAAACACTTGCATGAGATTGAAGGGTCTTGTTCAGATTAATCATGGTTTTAGGCAGAGGCGGATCTTCATTAGGACTAGCCCGTCGTAAAATATCATATGAAATTACCAAAGTACCCCTTTTTTAAAAAACTAAACTACTGAATATATAGACGTTCCGGCACTACAATTATTGGCAAAAAGCTCACCTGAATGTTTAAGTTGCTAGACAGTGGCTAAAAGGTCCCAGGTTCGATCCCTCTTGTAGCTGTTTTCTAAATTTTTGCTATTTTTTATTCTACCATTGAACGTCAATATCACGTTATAAATTTAGGGAATCGGACCCATTATCATGGAATTACTAGCTGCACACTTTACCACTAAACAACAAGATGTTATGAGTACTAAATTTACAAATTTACTATATATATTATAAAAGTAATCAAAACTATCACAAACAAAGAGTGAGTGAAGGAGATAATTTGAGAGTGTTTGTATTTTTCTTTTCAAGTATCTCTTTACATATGAGAGTGAGCCCAGTGACGGATCCAGGACCCCGGGGTTAGGGGTGTCAAATTTTATAAATACACAATTTACTAAAAATATAATTAAAAAAAAACAACTATAATATATCTAAATAAATAAATTATACATTTCATAATTGTTCTCTAGGTGATTTCATATTCTGAAATCGTTGAATAATAAGCTCAAAGACAATTTTATTGAATACATCACTCTTAATGTATGTCACCTAACAATTGTTCATCCATGTATCCTACATCCAGTCACACAACCTATTATTCACAATATTAATAACAGATAAAGCTATTTCTATAGTTACTGTTGCAACAGGCAAAATTAGTGCCACCTTCAAAAGAATACTTTATCAAGTTCAACTTGTGTTGCACTAGACCAACACAAATTAAATAGCACAAATTAGTTCCTAAATACAAATTAAATAGCACTAAAAAAATTACTATTGGTGCGCCCCTTCCGAATGAGTTTTTACCACACCCAAAATCCAAACCTGAGACATTGCGATGGGATCCAAGTTACCACTCAAATTGCTGGTAAAAAAAATTCAAATTAAATAGCACTAACACAAAATACAAACTAAATAGTACTAACAAATTCAAAATTAGGATATTAAGAACAAGAACGGATCCAAGAAGATAGAGACAGGAGCTCTTTTAAAAGAAAAAGTAAATTTTCAGGGTAAGCTCTCTAATGGACAATTGGTTGCTGTTAAGAGATTGTCCATGAATTCAGGCCAAGGAGATGTGGAGTTTAAGAATGAAGTGCTTTTAGTGGCCAAACTTCAACATCGAAGTTTGGTTAGACTACTTGGTTTTAGCATTGAAGGAAGAGAAAGACTACTTGTCTATGAATTTGTTCCTAATAAAAGTCTTGACTACCTCATATTTGGTATGAATATAATATATATATATATATATATATATATATATATATATATATATATATATATATATATATGATCTATTCCTTGATTATGTTTCAAGATAATGACAAAATTCTAACATAGATTTATAATTTAACGACTTCATTGTATATGTAGATTCCACCAAGAAAGCGCTATTAGATTGGGAAAAGCGCTACAAAATTATTGGAGGTATTGCTCGAGGACTTCAGTATCTTCATGAGGATTCACGGCTACGCATTATCCACCGTGATCTCAAAGCAAGCAATATTCTCTTAGATGACGAGATGAATGTTAAGATATCCGATTTTGGGATGGCAAGACTGCTTGGTGTTGATGAAACACAAGCAAATACAAGTAAAATTGTCGGAACCTAGTAAGTATTAGAGTATGTTACATTTGTAATTGCATAAGAACTTATAACTTTTTTATGGACAGTAGAACTAGAAGCCTACCAAACATGTCGTGGGAAGTTAACTCAAAATCAACAAGAGGATCAATAAATGATGTTTCAATTACTGAGCCATATCCCCGTTAGATTATGGCAATTGGGGCTGATATACAATTATGTATCTTTCATAAGCATAAGAGTGATATATTCATTCACCATCATGTTTGTAATTTCTATCAAAATACAATGTCTTGGACTCATAATTTGTTTGTACCAAGTTTGCTTATTAGACTATTGGCACGAAAAGAGAAATAGATTATTCCGTAAAGACATATAGTTTGTTCGTACCAAGTCTATCAAATCAATAGGTGGCCCTCTCTAAAATAACATAGTTTGCCCTCTCTAAATTTTGTCTCCATTAAAAATTTAATCTCAAGTTAATAGAATGATCTATTAAAATAACTAGCATTATACCCGTACATACCACTACAAAAAATTTGGCTTTTCCCCACAAACAAAAACCGTCCACTACAACAAATCTAGTAGATGGGCAGCGCTTTTGAGCGCAGTTGAACGTGGCGCTGGCTATTCCACTCCAACAATGGGCAGCGCTCTCTAAAAGCGCTACCCATTGCCAAACACGTCCTCCCAGATACGCAGCGCTTTTTAAAAAGCGCTGAATATTTCCCAAGCGTCCTCCCAGATAAGAAGCGCTTTTTAAAAAGCGCTGAATATTTCCCCATATACGCAGTGCTTCATTAAAAGCGCTGAATATTGCCTATTTGTGTTACTAAATACCCAGCGTTCATTAAAAGCGCTGAATATTGCCTATTTTTGTTACTAAATACCCAGCGCTTCATTAAAAGCGCTGAATATTGTCTGAATTTTTTTTTTTTAATTTTTTTCTGTTTTGTGTGTTTTCCTTTTTATATTTACAAGTTACTGTGCATGTACCAATCCAATCCAATACATAATGTAATCAAATTGCTAAGAGGAACCAAATTACATATAATGAAAAACAAATTACATAAGAGGAACCAAAACAAAATAGCTAAGAAGTTTCATTATCTAATTCATATGTATCCAAAACAAGCTATCAAGTTACAATATTATGAACCAAAAACTAGCTAGCTAACTTATATGTATCCAAATGAAACTTTAAAAAAAAACGGGAGACATAACTGCACCATTCTCCCCTAAGCTCAAGTAATCACTTTCGAGAGAGTATGTCCAGTACTTACAATCGCGAAAATACTGAAATTATATAAATAAATAAAATTAGAATTGAAATGGTTAAATATTGGAAAGAACCACTATTAAATCGAAATCATATAAAAATATATTATAAGTAGATACCTGACGGGGGATAGTGGTTTTCTTTTGGGTAATAATGTCCTTCATATATTTCATGACATAATACCCACAATCAATGTTATTGAATTGTCTAGGACACTACAAAACATAATATTAGTTAATTGTTAAATTGAGTTGAATACAGTTTTTTGACAAAATAATGTAATGTATAAGTTAGAAACTTACAATTATTGGTAACCATTTGACCATTAATTTATCCACTCCCCAATATGTTCTTAAAGCGCTGAATAGAATGTCATATAACTATATTAATAACAATATATATATATATATATATATATATATATATATATATATATATATATATAAGTAAAAGTAATAAATATGCAGTAATGAACTAATAAACACACTGTTAAAAAGCTCCACAAACTCGATGTGGTTTTTGTAATGATTTTGAAGGGAGTCAAGGTAATACACGGTTTGTTTGCTAGGATTAATTGCAAACAAAACCCAATGTCTCCTACAAAATAAATTTACGAATAAGTAATTGACTACTATTTAAAAAATGCATGTTATATAAGAATGAGTAAAATTTCTCACCCTAGATTAACCGGTGCTAGAAGTAAGGCATCATCACTTCTATTTTGAGCTTCATTGAAGCGCTCATTGACATAAGTTTGAATAGCAGCCCGTTGTGTTCCACAAGTGATTCATAATTTGGCAGGCTGCGATCCACTTGATGAAAGGTTGTACTTTCCGGACACAAGATGAAAAATCTATTTGTCTGTTCGGAAGGGACCACAATGTCCTCGTATAAGTACCTACATTTAGATATATAAATATATATATATATATAAAAATTAAATTAACGCTATAATAAAATAAAATCGACAATGTCAAATAATAAATTACATAGTACCTGACATATATATTCATAACAATACCGGTTGCCTCATCCGAATCACATACAGCACGGATATCCTCACGTGCGACTATTTGAGGACCGCTAGCTCCAAAAACTTCTTCATCAAAATTTATGATAAGGTCTGTCTCCTTCATCATGTATTTCTCGTACGCGTCGGCCTGACCAATATTCATATAAGCTTCATTAACGGAAGAGGAAGAGGCGGGCTGAGACACAATTGGAGAAGGGGAGGGATGAGTCACTTGGCGAGAAGAGGAGGGCTGATCAATCACTTTTGGAGGAGAGGCAGGCTGAGAAACTTCTACATAAGGGGTGGACTGAGACACTTTTGTAGAAGGGGTGGATCAAGACACTTTCTTGCCAATAGATTTTTCCTTGCCAACACTTTTCAAAGGAGACCTTTTCTTGCTTGCAGAGACACTTTATTAGATTTTGCATTTTGGCGCATCTATGTATAAACAAAAATAATTACTTAGTTAGCACAAATTATATGACAAAAACTATAATTAGTTAGTTACAAATATATTGTCACTTACAACGACAAGGTCTGGTGGCCATGCCACAAAGGTACCAATCACTTGTGACACCGTCAAGATATCAATCTCACAAATCGGAATGTGCAATGGTGCATCCTCCCTAATTGGTACCGCAACTCGACTCTAACATGATTTGGAGGTAGGGGTAAATTGTGCATCAAGGGACCCAATTGCTTACATGTGTAGCCAATTGCAACCATTTGATGTGGGTTTGAGATATACAATTCACACTCACACTCATTGTTGTCCTAAATCAATTATAAACCACAAAATAATAAAGACATTATTTGATGTTATATATATATATATATATATATATATATATATATATATATATATATATATATACAATAAATCAATTATAAACCACAAAATAATAAAAACAATTAATACCTTAGTTGAAGGCATGGTGCAGCTATCTCGTGCACTGCTACGTGTAGCAGGGGATGGTGCATAACATGGCCATAAAGCGATCGCATATCATTAAGTTGAGCTTGCAAACTTTCATACAATACCATCATCTTTCTCAGTGGTGGACAGTCATGATTCTCATCATAGACTTTCTGTTTTGGTCCAAAGTACTCGGTTGGTGCTACTCCAAATCCAAAGACCCTCAGGCGACCCGAGTATTCTTCTTTACCTAAGGCACGTGTAAGGATTTCCTTTTCAGAGCAATCAGTGAGCTCTCCCTGTGACACTGACTGTGATATGGCTTCCTGATTCACAAAACAAAAGTTACAATTAAAATCAGTGAGCTTGAATTTAGGAAATACTTACAATTCTTTCAGACACCTCCTTAGTTTTAGGATCAACAATCTCCTTTTCTTTGTTTAGTCGAGCCTCTATCCACAAAACATGTGGCTCAACACCTTCTTTAGTAGGATCTTTCCCACTCTCCACCAACTATATTTAAATTTACCAAATATTAAGAAACTATTTATAAAAAGTTTCATGAAACTAAAAAAATCAAGCTTATTGTGCCTTACCAATCTCTCTTCAATATGTTGATATGGAGTAGCACCGCCTCTATAAGGATACTCACAGCCAGAAGCACACTTTCGATTCTGTTCACTTGCTTTCTATTAAGAGAGATAAGTATACATTAATGTATAATAGATAATTGTCAAATATATTTTATGTTATAACTTAATAGATAGTAGCACTAACCAAGAAGTTTGGATCTTCATCGCCTCCTAACAAATGTGTGCCAATCCTCCTCTGAAATAAACCCACTATATATTGGTGGAGGATTCCAATTGATGTTTCCATTATCATCTTTCAAAAAGTTTTTGTTAATGGCGTTACAAATTTTTATGTAACTTTCCTAGCTTCCTTCATTATCCAAATTTTTAGAATCATCCACATCAAAATATTTCTCGCTTATGCACATTCAATGAAAATGATATAAATAAATTTATATATATATATATATATATATATATATATATATATATATATGAGACTACAAAATTACAAAATAAGATAACCAAAAAGATCTAAAATTATATACTTGTATTGTTACCTGAACTCATGTTTTTGTTTCTTCAAAACGGGATTTTTGTGTGAACCCAAGTAGTGATTGTTATTGGTATCATTTGTTTTACCTTACTACCAAGGAAAGTAATCAAATGAGTGTTTGTTTTCTCCAATTAGCGCACCACTTAAAATTCCATTGGACCTCGCATTATGTAAATAGTAAATTAGATCACAAACAATTAAAACTTAGTATTGAATGAAGTTAATTAGCAATTAATTAGTAACTTACACTTAATTTTTCTTTTCCTTTACTTATCCGGTTGATGATATCTTTTTTATCACATTCCACGAGAGCACGCTTCTGATATAGTTTGCAACATCATGATCATCGCCTCACCTGTCATGCCCACTATCACTATGATCCGCCATCTTACCCGCAATAAAACATAATCATTGTTTGTTATATTTATCCAATTAAAAAAACATCCAACAAAAAAACAAATAATCAGTCAAAGAAGATGAAAATAAGATCCATGTCTATAAAATAACATCTATGTCGGCTACCTTTTCCTTTTCTTCGATACAATTTTTTTGCAATTCGCTCCTTGGTACTTTGTTTTTGACGAATCGTAATTCCATCAAGATGATCCTTTCTAACATACACAACATCCTCTCTATAAGTACTTTCCTCTTCTAGTGATGTCCCCAAGAAAGGGTCGCCCTCGATACCATCATCATTGGTTTCTTGATCATAAATGTAATTCACTAATTTTTTTTTTGTGTCGAGAAACAATAGATCAATTGATATCAATTGGATCAGTGACATAAAACACTTGTTGAGCTTGGGATGCCAAAATAAAAGGCTCATATTTATATCCCAACTTCTTGAAATTCACCCGCATGAACCCCGACTCATCAATCTGTAAACCATTATTATTGTCAACCCACTTACATTAGAACACAGACTCCTGAAACATAGTGTAATCCAACTCCCATATTTGTTCAATGACCCCAAGTATGACATATTCGCGTATACGGGATTTACGTCTTTGGCACTTGATGTATGCATAGCTTGAGCAACAAGAGTCACCCCACTATTTTGCATTTTACTCGATCATCATGAGTTTTTGTATAGAACGTGTAACCGCAATTAGATAGCCGGTGTAAGAGAAAACATGCATATTTGGACCTTTTGCTAACCATCTCAATCTTTTTGAAATCGAAGTAGATTCATAGCAAACTCAAAATCAATGTGGTCTTTTAACCACACTATGAAACTCCGATTGTGTTCCTTTGTTAACCAAACTTCACTCTTATATGGGTAATCACTCTTAAGTATGTCCATGTGCTTGGCAACATATGAATCAACCTCACTATCATTGTGCAAAACATATAAGTGTGCTTGATGTAGTTCTTCCCTTGACACCATAACTATTTTATATCCTGACATCCCTTTAGTAATGCTTCCTAAGTGACGAGACCTTGGAAGTCCCGCAGAATATTCAAGACTAGATAGATAGGCGGTGCAGAACTCAACAGCTTCTTCAACTATGTAGCGCTCAACAATACAACCCTCGGTCGTGATCGGTTTTTCACATATTCTTTTAATATCTTCATGTAACGCTCAAACGGATACATCCATCTCATGTAACATGGGCCACACAATTGTGTCTCTCTAATCAAATGAATCATTAGATGAATCATTATGTCAAAAAATGAAGGTGGGAAATACATCTCAAGCTCACACAAAGTGACAGTAATTTCTCTTTGCAATGATGGCAACTTTCTAGGGTCAATCACTCTACTACAAATCGCCTTAAAAGTAGTAACAAAGTTTTGTTAGCGTCGCGCACTTTCTTAGGCAAAAAATGGATCGTATACCAATGGGGAGCAAATTCTCCATTAGAACATGACAATCATGGGACTTTAAAGACTTTAACTTGAGGTCTTTCATGGATACAAGGTTTGTAACATTTGAAGAATACCCTCTGGAACTTTTACTCCATGAAGAAACTTACAAAACACGGTCTTCTCCTTTTTAGATAGAGTATGAGTGCACGGGAGGTAGATATGTACGTCACGTGTACCCTTCTTTATCGGACCCACCTCTGGTCTCAACCCCATACTAAGCAAGTCCAACCTCGAGTTGATGGTATCTTTAGTCTTTCCCGCATATTGAGTAAGGTACCAATGACACTTTCAAAGACATTTTTTCAACATGCATCACATCAATGAAGTGTCTTACATATAATGACTTCCAAAGATGGCAAGTCAAAGAAAATCGACTTTTTCTTCCACCCCGTTTGGCAACCTCTCCCAAAAAAAGGCTTCCCAAATTTAATGTTCAAATCTTTCACCTTTTCAAACAGTTGTTCACCCGTCAAAGCCGTGGGAGCTTTACGGGTTTCGGTATTCCCATTGAATGCATTTTTCAACAGTCGATACTGATGAGTAGATGGCAAAAATATATGATGACCAGGGTAGATATTCTTCCTACCATGTTCCAACCACATCCAATCGGTGTTATCTTCACATATAGGGCATGCACACTGACCTTTCGTACTGTACCCAGATAGATTGCCGTATGCTGGAAAGTCATTAATTGTGCCAAAATTCATAGCCCTCAAGTTGAAACTTTCTTCTCTGAACCCATCATACACCTCTACTCCATTCTCCCACATTAGCTTCAAGTCTTCAATTAAAGGAGCCAAGTATACATCAATATCATTTCCCGGTTGCTTGGGCCCAGAAATTAACAAAGACAACATCATATATTTGCGTTTCATGCAAAGCCATGGAGGTAAGTTATAAATCGCCAATATCACGGGCCATGTACTGTGGGAGCTACTCTAAATACCGTGCGGGTTAAAACCATCGGCAGACAATGCAAGTCGTAGGTTTCTTGGATCCAACCCGAAATCAGGATAATCAATATCAAATTTTTTCCATTGCGGAGAATCTGCCGGGTGTCGTAACATGCCATCTTTAATCCTTTCATCCTCATGCCATGTCAAGTGTTTTGCATCTTCTGAACTACGGTACATACGCCTAAATCGAGGAATTATGGGAAAATACCACAACACCTTTTCTGGAGCAGAATCTTTCTTTTTATACCGCGATGCATTACATTTAGGATACGACTTTAAAAATGCATGTTCATTCCGAAATAGAATGCAATCATTGGGACAAGCGTGCATCTTCTCATAGTTCAAGCCAATGGACCCTAACATTTGTTTTGCATCATACGTCCGAGAAGGGAGCACATTATCCTTCGGCAACATTTCTTTCAATAGTGTGAGTAATTCAAGAAAGCTCTTATCCGTCCATCCGTGGCAAGTTTTCAAGTTATACAACTTTATCACAGCCAATAATTTTGTGAATTCAGTACAACCCTCATACAACGACGTCTCTGCATCGTTATCAACTTCTCAAACATTTGAGGACGGTCATTAAGATCGTCTTCAAAAGCCTTTGCCATCTCTTCAAATTCGTCCCCATCAAACGTAGGTATTTCGTGTCAACCGGTGCACATCTCGATCATTATTACCCATATTCAAGATTCAACTCTTTCCTCACCATGCATTGTCCAACAAGTGTAAGTTTGATCAATTCCATTACCCTTTAAATGTCTTGTCAACTCGTCTGGCATTAATGGATTTTACATAGCAACAACGTAAACAGGGACATATCATATTCTAGATCTCCCTAAACGTTGAACAAATATGATTCACAAAATAATCCACTCCATCTCTATATTCCTTGGATGAGACGATTGGCGGACATCCACTTTCTATCCATAATGTCCCAATATCTATAATAAATTCGGATAAGAGAATTTACAATTTTATTGAAGCTAAGACATTCGATCAACTAGCTAGTAGTTTCAACTAAACAAATCAAAGACTTTGATGTCTTCTATATAGTCATTAATTCTTCATATAAAATAAACAAAAGAACAAAAAAAATACCTGAACAAGTGGAAGCAACACTGACAAATATCCAACCAGCTGCGAACTCGAACTAGAACGAACTCTCGAACCAAGACAAACTCGAACAACGATCGCGAAGCTCCGACAAAAAAAATTCCCAAAACCTAACATACAATTCGCATATTCGATTTAGGCATATTTGATTTTACTAATATAGATGACACACACTTGCTTAAAAAAATCTATCCTTTGAGAATCAAAATCTCAACAAAACCAAGCAATAAATTAAACACTTCAAATTTTTAGTCAACAACACAACAATCTTTGTTATTTGTAAAAAAAAAAAAACAACGAACAATCTTTCATAGAAATTGATAGATATTCATCACATGAATAAGTACTCCTATTCAAAGCAATTCAATTTAAATTGTATACACTTCACAAATGTAGATGAAAATGAACATATTAAAAGAGACACCTAATTTCTCTCCTATCAAACACATTCAACTAATTTTACACATATCAAACACATACAACTACATTCAACATATTCCTCTCCTATCAAATATTTTTTTTTCACACATTCAACATATTCCTATCAAACTACATTCATCTCCAACCTAACAAAAAACCTAAAAAACAAAAAACAAAATAGAGAACTAACCTTTGAGAGAAGATGAGGACAACCAATGAGGACTATGGGTGCTGGAGAGGATTGAGAAGCAATGTGGGTTTGGGGGTTATTGTGGGTTTGGGGGTTTGTGGGTTTGGGGGTTTGTGGGTTTGGGGTGGTGCTAGAGAGAACGAGAGTGAGGGAGAGCTGAGAGAGGAAGAGCTAATGAGAGTGAGGGGAGAGAGAGAACCGAGAGAGAGAGACGTGAGCGAGAGAGAGAGACGTAGGGTGAGAACTGCGCGCAGAGCTTGCTGAGAGTGAGAGTGAGAGCGAGGGAAGAGAGAACCGAGTGAGAGGGAGGGTTTAATTTGGTACAGTTAGTTGGTAGAAATATTTAAGGCAATGGGTGGCGTTTTCAAAAACGCTGGATATGGTGAGAACGCATTGCGTGATGCGTAGCGTTTTTAAAGAAACGCTGGTTATATGGTGAGAACGCATGTGTGATGCGTAGCGTTTTTAAAGAAACGCTGGTTATATGGTGAGAACGCATGTGTGATGCGCAGCGTTTTTAAAGAAACGCTGGTTATATGGTGAGAACGCATGTGTGATGCGTAGCGTTTTTAAAGAAACGCTGGTTATATGGTGAGAACGCATGTGTGATGCGTAGCGTTTTTAAAGAAACGTTGGGTAAGGCTACGCGATGGGCAGCGTTTTTTTAAAAACGCTGGTTATAGGGGGGCCTTTTTTAAACAAATCTGGCATAGTTGTCACTAAATCTCAAATGTCTGTGGGTAAAAGTCACTTTAACCTCTCCCCACACCCACGTTTTGTGTAGAGGATGTTATTAAGAGGTGTCTAACCACGTTTTTTCGTCCGTGGGTAAAGGTTTTCCCTACACCCAAGTACCTTTACCTAGGGTTTCCCACTGTCACTATATCCTTTATAGGTAGATCTAATTTTAACTTCTACCTACGGTTCCGCTCGTCACTAAAAGTGATTATTTTGATTTTTTTCTGAATTAATAGTGATTTATTTTGGCTGAATTAAAAGTAATTTCTTTAATTAAATTGTTTTATAGCAATTATAAATTATATATTTTAATATATATATATATATATATATATATATATATATATATATATATATATATATATATATATATATATCATAAAAGAATTCACACACAGAAATGATCAACTACGTCAGTTCAATACGGATTGGAGTTGGCAGGAAGTAGCTCTGCTTGATCCTGAACGCAACTCTGATATGGAAATCTGTGGTTTCTATTCATACACACACATACGAGGTTACTAGTTCATTGTTATAAACCAGCTGAGACTATTAGAATGAGTGGCGGATATAGAACTGCGAAAGGATCTTCAAGAGAGTGGATTAAATTTCTGAGATACAACCCTTCTCACCTATTCAAGTTTTCTCTCTTCCGTACTCAGCTGCACTTAAACCAGAAGGGATTCACCTAATCTCTGAGTATGTGTTAAGTCTTGTGTTGTAATACATTCATGTGTATTCTATTTAAGTCAAACAATCTTTAAGTAATCCCAAAACCCTTGTAATCAAAAGAATCTAAGTAGGGAACCTTCTCAAGTGGCATGTGTTGTTGTAGGACTTGAGAAGTGAGTGCTTTTGAGTTAAAAGCAGTCTAATAGCTTTGAAGAAGTCTATTAGTGAAGTAACTACAGATGAGTAGAAATTGTGAGAAGAAAACTACCAAGAGCTTTCAACTTGTGTGAAGTGTGAAAGGGTGTAAACTATTTGGAAAATAGTTGAAAATCTCACTGGGTGTGAGGAGTGGAGTAGCCCATGTTCTTTTTGGGTGAACCACTATAAATCCATGTGTTATTTACTGCTTTACGTCTTTAAGTTTACTGTTTGAGAAAAACTCCTCTTGTGGAGAGATTTTTGAAAACCTGAGAAGAGTCGCTTTTGACTCTTCTTAGCAATAACTAGAACAAGAGTTTTTCAACCCTTCTCAGAACCTTCCTAAGGCTATAAAATGTTTTTGAATATCTTAACAAGTGGTTTATAAACTTAATACATCATTCACAGCAAAACTCTACTTGAAGACTACTCTCTAATCAATTCAAACTCCGAGATAATTGCTGTGATATATAAAAAAACACCGGATAACTACAACGATATGTAGAAAAACACGGGATTAATATTTGCCGTTGAAAATTATAATTTTTGAGACTACTATAAACCAACTATCTATAAAAAATGAAGGATTAATGAATATTTAAACTTATTAATATTTAAAACACACGTGACAAATATTTGTCACTAATACCTAAAAAAGGACAAATAATTGTCACTGATATATAAAAAACACAAGATAAATATTTCTTATTGATAATCTACTATCTATCTTTTACTATATACTATAATCTACTAATCAACTTAAATAATCAAATGAAATTATGAGATAACTACACTGATATACAAAAAGTAAAGGGATCTACACTATATTTATACATCAAAACCACCTATAATGTTACCAATACCCTCATTCTATCTAAAAGACACCTCAAATCTTTGAGGGCACAAATGTAAATTTTTTTACTCTTCCCACACTTTATTATACTCTCTTTCTTCCTTTTTTTTCTTTCTTCTTACACTCTCTTTTCTCCTTTTCACTTTTCTATTACACTCTCTTTCTTACTTACTTTCTCTTTCTTCTTACACTCTCTTTCATCCTTTTCATTTTTCCCTTACACTCTCTTTCTTCATTTATTTTATTTTACTTTAATTTTATTTTTCACATAAACAATTCTTCTATTTCTCTTATCACTTCACTTTATTTTTTTACCTAAATTTCTAAATTTATACAAACACTACTCTACTAAAATTATCTTCTCTTTTCTCTTCGAAATCTGTTTACACTCTTATTGATATCACCTCTTATTGATAATCTACTATCTATATTTTACTATCTAATATAATATACTAATCAACTAAAATAATCAATTGAAACTACGAGATAACTGCACTGATATATAAAAAACAAGGGATAACAGTAGTCGTATATTAATAAACACAAGATGAATATTTCCCATTGATAATTATGATATATTTTTACGGAAGATAATTGTAATTTTTGAAGACTACGGTAAACCTATTATCTAAAAAAATAAGAAGACTTAATGACTATTTAAACTTATTAACATTTAAAACACACGTGACAAATATCAGTCACTAATACTTAAAAAAGGACAAATAATTGCCACTGATATATAAAAAAACACAGGATAACTGCATTGATATATGGAAAAACACAGCATTAATATTTTCATTGATAGTTAATTTTTTTGAAGATTACTATAAACTACTGATTAAAATTTAATACAAATATTTCTTATTGATAATCTACTATCGCTCTTTTACTATCTACTATAATATACTAATCAATTAAAATAATCAATTCAAACTCCGAGATAATTGCACTGATATATAAAAAAAACACGGGATAACTACAGCGATATGTAGAAAAACACGGAATTAATATTTGTCATTGATAATTATAATTTGTGAAGACTACTATAAACCTACTATCTATAAAAAAATGAAGGCTTATATATATATATATATATATATATGTGTGTGTGTGTGTGTGTGTAAACAGGGGATAAATGCACAATTGTTTTTAAATTATACTTTTACAATTTTAGATTTTACTATTTATCTTTTTTTTTAAACTCCTTTTTTATCTACTTTAAATTTGTCTTTATTTTCACAGGTAATGCTTAGATTATTTAAATACTGTCTAATTAAGTTCATTCATAAAAAATATGATAGCACCCGTGCGTATGCACGGGTATCCTACTAGTATCTTTTATCAAAACACCCACTACCAAAAATACCAAACTACCATTCTCTTAAACTAACTTTTTTTTTCTATCTCACTTTTTATCAACTGTATCTTTTATCAAAACACCCACTACCAAATTACCATTCTCTTAAACTAATATCTTTTTTCCTCTAACTCTATCTCATTTTTCTATTTTTCACAATATATATATATATATATATATATATATATATATATATATATATATATATATATATATATATATATATATATATATATATATATATATATATATATATATATATATATTTTCCAAAAAAATTGTTCATTTTAGTGTCAGATTTTTTTGACAAAAATACCCTTAGTGTAAGTAAAAAAAATTAATAGACATAACCACCTACTAACACACCCACTACCACACCAATACACCACCAACACATGAAAGACGGGCCCGTCCCCGCTAGTATATATAAATATATATATACACTTTAACTTCATTTTAATATATCATTTTTATCTATCAATAAGTTTTATTTAATCTCACGGGAAAAATTACAATTTGGAAACTTTGAAAAATTTAATAAAATTTGGTTTTCTAAAATCTACGAAAAATATTACATATTGTTGGTAAATGTTCACGGGGTAATGTTCGGACTAACTCAATTACAATTTGAAACATTTTGTTTATCTACTTTAAATTAGTTTTGATTTTCACGGGACAATATTCAAACTAATTAAATTAAGTCTAAATCATTAATAAAAATAACGCAAAAACAACCGTGCGTATCCACGAGTATTTTGCTATTACTACGTAAATGTCAACTTGCGTATGCTACGGTTTCCCTACTTTAAATTTTTCCACAATGAATGATAAACCTAAAACTGACCAGCCGCCCCATTTGACAATTCCTTTACCACACGTTCATGATACTCTTATCCCAATGGCAAACAAATTGGATAAACATGACACCAATGGCTCAAAATTTATTGTTTAAGTTCTTCACCGGTCACCTTTCTGCTTAATAGCAGAAGCAGAAGCAGAAGGAGAAGCAATAGCAGAAGCATCATGGTTAAAAATGGAAACTTTAAGGTGATTTGAAGATAGTTTGAGATCGTTAATGATGGTTTGTTGTTGAACGAGGTTGATTGAATCGTCGTTTTTGGGTTTGGTGTTGTCGTTTTGGGGTGGGTTGTTGAATTTTGAGGAGGAATTGGGATCATTGACACAACGAAGTAAACGTTGTGTTCCCCATTTTAAATGTGGGAATGAGAAGTTGTGAAGTGGGTTTGATCTTTCAGGTCCCATACTCTCTCTCTCTCTCATCAATCAATCAATCAATCAATCAATGTTGTTGAAAATGAAATGAACACTGTGTTTGTGTTTTTGATTGATGAAAGGAAAAAAAAAGAAGAGTGAATTTGATTTGTTTATGGATGTGGAAGAAGAATTGGAGATTGGTTGAATTTGAAGAAGAAGAAGAAGAGAGAGGATGGAGTTTTGTTTTGGTTTTGTAGAGAAGAAAGGTGAGAGAGGCTTGGCTTATGTAATGTTAACAATGATAAACCTAAAACTGACCACACGCTTTTGCATTGACTGACTTCGCTAAGCTCTTCACCGGTCGTCACTCTATCCAGTCACAATCATTTGAAGTGTTCGTTAATTTACACATACTCATTGAATGGTAATTACAATTTTACTCTAGAACTCATTCTTAAATAATGTTTCGATGTTCCATTCGATACACCCATTTGTTATTCATAGAGAATTAAAATATGACAACTATTTCTTCTAAGCTAATTTCCTTTTCCAATGTTCTCCTCTTCATAACCATGTTCATATCTCTATCCAAAGCCCAACCAACCTTCTCTCGATTTTGTGATAACGATAAAGGAAACTACACACTAAACAACACCTACAAAAACAACCTCAACACCCTTTTATCCAATCTCATTTCCAACACAGAGATCACCTACGGTTTCTACAATTTCTCGTACGGTCAAGACACTAACAAAGTATATGCCATTGGATTATGTCGTGGAGATGTCAACCCACACGATTGTCGTAACTGCCTCAACAGTTCAAAACTCCTTCTCACACAAAATTGCCCAAATCAAAAAGAAGCAATTGGATGGATTGATCAATGCATGTTACGATACTCAAACCGTTCGATATTTAATCTCATGGAAACTCTACCGGTTTTAATATTGTCGAACGTGAACAATGCCACGAATGTGGAGGCGTATAATAATATTTTGGAGAAGTTGTTGCGTGAAATAAGAGATAAAGCTGCAAAAGGTGATTCGAGGGTTAAGTATGCTACAGGAAATGCAACGGGTCCGGATTTTCAAGATATATTTTGTTTGATGCAGTGTACGCCAGATTTGAGTAGTTTGAAATGTGATGAATGTTTGGCTGGGGCTATTGGTTTGTCATCATCTAATTGTGTTGATAAGGTTGGTTGTACAGTTATCCGTCCTAGTTGTAATATTAGATATGAAAACTATCTCTTCTATGAATTTTCTACCGCTGAAGCGCCAGCTCCTCTACCTACTTTATCACCCCACACTAATACTTCCCTTCCAGCTCCTGCCCCAGGTATTCAATCGCATGCACGTTTTTACTTTAATGGTTTCCTTACAACTACTCCAATGTTGCTTATTATTTGTCGGTTTCTAATAAGAAACTTATTTATTTTTAGTTGTCCTTTAATTTGATTTTCACTTTGATATTTATTGTCCCAACAATTTTGATTTGTGTAGGAAAGGGAAACACATCAAGAACAGTCATCGTCATAGCAGTACCAGTTGTTGTTGTTGTTGCTTTAGTGCTCTGCTGCTTTATGTGCATCTATATGCGAGTGAAGAAGCCAAGAAAAATTATTACAAGTAAGTTCAAGGCTTCCAAAATTTGATTTCATCATCATCATCAATAATAGTCATGAGGCGTACAAAAAATGTAATAAAAGATAGAGTAATACTATTTGTACAAATATTTGTATACAAAAATGGATAAATACACAAATTATATGGTGGGACCCACTTAATCATGCATGTGAGAATGTGTTCGACATAAATGATTAAGTGGGTTCCATTGTCTATTTTGTGTATTTGTCCATTTGTTTTACACAAATATTTGTCTAAATAGTATTATTCAAATAGATATGAAAGGTAAATAAACATTTTTATATACTTTAAAAATGTTTAAAAAAAACCTTTTTTATATACTTTAAAAAAATATACACTTAAAAACACTTGCATCAGATTGAAGGGTCTTGTTCAGATTAATCAAGGTTTTAGGCAGAGGTGGATCTTCATTAGGACTAGCCCGTCCTAAAATATCATATGAAATTACCAAATTAAGTACCCCTTTTTTAAAAAACTAAACTACTGATTATATAGACGTTCCGGCAGATAGACGTTCCGGCATAACAATTATTGGCAAAAAGCTCGCCTAAATGTTTAAGTTGCTAGACAGTGGCTAAAAGGTCCCAGGTCGTTCCCTCTTGTAGCTGTTTTCTAATTTTTCCTATTTTTTATTCTAGCTTTGAACGTCAACATCACGTTATAAATTTAGGGAATCAGACCCATTATCATGGAATTACTAGCTGCACACTTTACCACTAAACAACAAGATGTGTTATGAGTACTAAATTTACAAATATACTATATATATTATAAAAGTAATCAAAACTATCACAAACAAAGAGTGAGAGAAGGAGATAATTTGTATTTCTCTTTTCAAGTACTATCTCTTTACATATAAGAGTGAGCCCATTGGCGGATCTAGGACCTCGGGGTTAGGGGTGTCAAATTTTTTAAATACACAATTTACTAAAAATATAATTAAAAACAACTATAATATATTTAAATAAATAAATTATACATTTCATAATTATTCTCCAGGTGACTTCATATTCTGAAATCGTTAAATAATAAGCTCAAAGACAGTTTTATTGAATACATCACTCTCAATGTATGTCACCTAACAGTTGTTCATCCATGTATCCCACATCCGGTCACACAACCTATTATTCACAATATTAATAACAGATAAAGCTATTTCTATAGTTACTGTTGCAACAGACAAAACTAGTGTCACCTTCAAAAGAAGACTTTATCAAGTTCAACTTGTGTTGCACTAGACCACCTTGTTATATATATATATATATATATATATATATATATATATATATATATATATAAAATATATATAAGTAAAAATGTTTTTTATGCATTAATAATATTTTTTTAACTCAATGTATATGTAATATGTAACAATATAAAAATAAATCTATTGTATTTTTGGAGTATAAATTTTATACATATTTTTAATGTTATCTTCTACATTTTAAAATTTGAATCAAATAAATTTAAAATTATATTTTTACAAATAACTTCAATTGAGTCTCAATGTGAAATCAAAATTATACTTTTAGCAATTTAATCTTGTCTATAAATAATTTTAATTTATAATTATCTATTTTAATTGCATTTGTGTCTCTACGTTTCTGTTCATGTATTTCTAAGTTTCCTCGTCTGCTTCATGAGCGGCCCACCTAGTTTTTTGTTCAAGATCCGCCATTGGTCTTGGGTTCGAATCCTACACAACTCAGTAGTCTCTGCAGTTGCGAGCAGAGTATACCTGATTTATAATAAAAAAAAAGAGAATTTACTTTGCAAAAAATCTTGTGGCTATATCTCAGGTCCTTCCGAAGAAGCTGAAGAAATTGTAACCAACGAGTCACTACAATTCAACTTTGACATTATACGACTTGCTACAAATGATTTCTCTGACTCTAATAAATTGGGACAAGGCGGATTTGGAGCTGTTTTTTGGGTAAGATCATTAACATTGAGACATTTAAATAAATATTACTTCTTTAAATTTATTTCACTCTTTTCTAAAAAAACATGATAAAACACACGTGAAAATAAGCATTCACTACTATACCTAAAAGAAAAAGTAAATTTTCAGGGTAAGCTCTCTAATGGACAATTGGTTGCTGTTAAAAGATTGTCCATGAATTCAGGCCAAGGAGATGTGGAGTTTAAGAATGAAGTGCTTTTAGTGGCCAAACTTCAACATCGAAGTTTGGTTAGACTACTTGGTTTTAGCATTGAAGGAAGAGAAAGACTTCTTGTTTATGAATTTGTTCCTAATAAAAGTCTTGACTACCTCATATTTGGTATGAATATATATATATATATATAATGATCTATTCCTTGATTATGTTTCAAGATAATGACAAAATTCTAACATAGATTTATAATTCAACGACTTCATTGTATATGTAGATTCCACCAAGAAAGCGCTATTAGATTGGGAAAAGCGCTACAAAATTATTGGAGGTATTGCTCGAGGACTTCAGTATCTTCATGAGGATTCACGGCTACGCATTATCCACCGTGATCTCAAAGCAAGCAATATTCTCTTAGATGACGAGATGAATGCTAAGATATCCGATTTTGGGATGGCAAGACTGATTGGTGTTGATGAAACACAAGCAAATACAAGTAAAATTGTCGGAACCTAGTAAGTATTAGAGTATGTTACATTAGTAATTGCATAAGAACTTATAACTTTTATTTAATTATCAACAATTTGTTGCTTCAACATAAATAAGTTTTTTTTTTCAAAAATAAAACTAATAAAATCTTATCGAATACTAAGATCAATAACTTTTTTGTAAAAAAAATACTAAGATCAATAATGTCTAAGGACTTAAAGTTAAATGATATTAACTACAATAATTTAATTAATATTTTTATATATTATGAAGCCTGATGATAAACATCTTGGAAAATTTTATAAAATGTAACAAATTATTTTAGCTAGATTAAAAAAATATCAAGTTGGAAATCACTTTAGTCCTAAAATTAATACTTGAATATTAAAAAATACATGAGTGTTAAAACAATACAATTGTGTGATAACATAAATTTCTCTTACATAAATATAAACGAAATTTCAAACATTTTGTTTATTAGTATTACTTGACTTACCTGAAATGATATAAATTGTACGTATTACCATGAAAATAGTCATATTGTTTTTCAGTAAAAAAAATGTCACGATTGTTTTTGGCTAACAAATTGTTTTTGACATGTAGTGGATATATGGCTCCTGAGTATGTAATGCATGGACAATTTTCGATAAAATCAGATGTATTTAGTTTTGGTGTATTGGTTCTCGAGATAGTAAGTGGCCAAAAGAATAGGTGTATTCGTCACGGGGAAAATTCCGAGGATCTAATAAGTTTTGTAAGTTTTCTCTTCTCCATCATTTTTTCATCTTGGCCCTTAAAAGTAGTTGTGGCCCTAAAACAAAAGGCACTCGCTGCAATGATTTGGTTACATACTTGCAGGCATGGAAAAGTTGGATGGATGGAACAGCTACAAATATTATAGATCCATCATTGTACAACAGTTCAAGAAATGAAATCATGAGATGCATTCATATTGGTTTACTTTGTGTTCAAGAAAATGCAGCTAATAGACCAACCATGACTACCATTGTACTCATGCTAAATAGCTATTCTCTCACTCTTCCTATACCTTCAGAACCTGCATTTTTTCTGGACAGTAGAACTAGAAGCCTACCAAACATGTCGTGGGAAGTTAACTCAAGGTCAACAAGATCAAGTGAATCCACTACAAAATCAACAAGAGAATCAATAAATGATGTTACAATTACTGAGCCATATCCCCGTTAGATTATGGCAATTGGGGCTGATATACAATTATGTATATTTCATAAGCATAAGAGTGATATATTCATTCACCATCATGTTTGTAATTTCTATCAAAATACAATGTCTTGGACTCATAATTTGTTTGTACCAAGTTTGCTTATTAGACTACTGGCACGAAAAGAGAAACAGATTATTCCGTAAAGACATATAGTTTGTTCGTACCAAGTCTATCAAATCAATAGGTGGCCCTCTCTAAAATAACATAGTTTGCCCTCTCTAAATTTTGTCTCCATTAAAAATTTAATCTCAAATTAATAGAATGATCTATTAAAATAACTAGCATTAACCCGTACATACCACTACAAAAAACTTGGCTTTTCCCCACAAACAAAAACCATCACTAAATCTCAAATGTCTGTGGGTAAAAGTCACTTTAACCTCTCCCCACACCCACTTTTTGTGTAGAGGATGTAATTAAGAGGCGTCTAACCACGTTTTTTCGTCCGTGGATAAAGGTTTTCCCTACACCCAAGTACCTTTACCTAGGGTTTCCCACTGTCACTATATCCTTTATAGGTAGATCTAATTTTAACTTCTACCTATGGTTCCGCTCGTCACTAAAAGTGATTATTTTGATTTTTTCCTAAATTAATAGTGATTTATTTTGGCTGAATTAAAAGTAATTTCTTTAATTAAATTGTTTTATAGCAATTATAAATTATATATATATATATATATATATATATATATATATATATATATCATAAAAGAATTTACACAGAGAAATGATCAACTACGTCAGTTCAATATGGATTGGAGTTGGCAGAAAGTAGCTCTGCTTGATCCTGAATGCAACTCTGATATGGAAATCTGTGGTTTCTATTCATACACACACATACGAGGTTACTAGTTCATTGTTATAAACCAGAGACTATTAAAATGAGTGGCGGATATAGAGTCAGGGGAGCCACGACACCCGTCAAAAAAATAGAAAATTTTGAAGTTTAATATTGAGGATAGCTATCTCTATTAAGAATATATAATCTAAGAATATACATCCTATTGAGTCTTCCTCTTGTGGGACCTACATAAATTCCCTCGAAAATTCCCCCCTTCCCTCCCTTTCCCTCCAAACCCCCTTCTCTCCCCCCCCCCCTACCCCCCCCCCCCCCCCCCCCCCCCCCCCCATTTATTTTTTGTTCTCCAAACTTTCTCTCCCCCTTTTTTTTCTTCCTTTTTTCCCCTTCATATTTTTATTTCCCTTTTCTCCTCTCTCACTCTCTTCTTTCATGTTTTATATTTTAGTGGTACTTTACGATTAAATAGAAAATGTACCTCCATAATCAAATTTTTGGAATCGAACATTAATTTCGTAACAAATTATAAAAAGTGTAACGCTATACAGTGTACCTTTTCGGTACTGTCTGAAAAAATTTAATTGTTTAAATATGAAGTTTATTTCTTAGTAACGGAATCGAACATTAGTTCGTAACAAATTATATAAAGTGTAACACTATGCAGTATACTTTTTGGGTACTTTAGTGTGTGAAAAATTTTAATTGTTTAAATATGCGAAGTTTATTCCTTAATAACAAATTTTATTTAAAAAAATTTAATTTTGTAACAAAAATTCAAATTAATTTTGAGCCAAAATATGTAAAGTGTGACGCTAAACCATTGCCCCCTTTCTCTATAGAACCTGAAGCATTGGCCCCGTCCATCGGACGGGTCACCGCACTAGTATATACCGTGCTTGCGAATAATTGCCAAAGGATTAAATTGTCCCAGCGGTAAAGACAGTTATTATTGAACAAAGGTGTTGCGTGTTCGAACCTCACTTTCTTTTATTTTGAAATCATTGCATCTGACTTATTGCATTATAAAATTTTTTTGGTGATGGTTGTGTGTCTTTTTAATCAACTAAATGTTCTTGGATTTTTTTTCGTACCCTCCCTTATCTCTCCCACCCATAAATGCCAAAAACCCAGAAATGCCCCTCTCATTTTCTAAAAAAAATGCATCAGACGCCACCACTTTTCCAGATTTCCAAATTTACCTCCAAAAAAGGTAAATCCAGAAATATTGTTGAGTTTCTACCGGATTTACCTCAAAACCCACCATAAATCCGGTTCAATTTTTGTGGCCCGAATTTATCTCGTTCTAAGGTAATTCTGGAAATCTTTTTAATTTTTTTCCCGGAAATACCTTTTTTAAGTGTAAATCCGGTTCAAAAAATGTGAACCGAATTTACCTTTCAAAAAGGTATTTCCGGAAATCTTTTTTTATCTAACATTTATCTTTGTTTTTAACAGATGGTTATTATGGATTTAAATGCTGCGTTTACGACATCTCAGATATTTCCCACTCGAGATGCAATGACACGTTGGGCTAGAGATACCGGGAAAGCCAATAGAATCATTGTGGTTATCATTCGATCCAAGACCACGAAGAATGGGAAATGGAAAAAGAACAAGGTGGTTTATGGCTGTGAGAGACGGGGCACATACAGTCGAGTAGATGTTGGGTGTTCTGCTAGACACAAGACATCAAAAAAATGTGGCTGTAAGTTTGCATTGAAAGCTAAACCACTCTTACCTCCTAGTTCTGATTGGAAGGTGAGAGTGGTGTGTGAGATTCACAATCATGAGCCTCATAAGACTATTTTTGGAGCAACAATTTTTGGTAAGTTTAGCAGAGAGGAGCGGTCAGTTGTTGAGAAGCATCTGTCTTTGGGAGTGAAAGCATCCAAAAGTCTTGATGCATTGAAGGTCAGATTTAAGAACAACTTGAGCAACATTAGTCAGTTGTATAGAACCCGCAACAGTATCTGGAAGGGAAAGAGAGGCAGTATGACTGAGATGCAGCAGCTTATGACATTGATTCAGGCGAATCATTACTTGTGTTGGACGAGACGACTTAAAGGTACTGATAATGTTGAGGAGATCATATGGTCACATCCTGATAGTATCAAGTTATTGAGGATGTTTCTGAGTGTCTTGATTATGGACTGTACCTTTAAGACCAACAAGTACGCATTGCCTCTGCTGAAGATTGTTGGTGTCAATTCACTGAGTTGACATTTTCTGTTACATTTGCATATTTGTCTCATGAGCGATATGATGACTACACGTGGGTGCTGCAAAGCATAAGAGATTTGATGGTGTGTGATATTGCACTTCCTCAGGTTAGTTTCACGGACTTTAAAGTAGTTTTTGGCATTACATTACTGTTTTTTCTTTTTTGCATTTCTAATTGAAGGTCTGGATATTTCTCAGGCTATCCTCACTTATTGTGAGGAGGCATTGATGAATGCTATCAATGTTGTGTTTTCGGAGGCAATAAATTTTCGTTGTCGGTATCACATTAAGAAAAATGTGAATGCTCACATTAAGAAGCTGGCGAAGGGAGATAGAGTGGAGTCACTGATGAGACTTTGGCATAATGTAGTTGACTCTACATTTGATGATGAGTTTACTGAGGCTTTGCATCATTTGGAACAATCATCTACTGATATACCCCAGCTTATGGCATATGTGAACAAGCAAGTTGTTCGGACTGATTTGATTGATGAGATGGAGTCAAACTGGTTTATATACACACAGCTGATGGGTAACAACGTTCAGACGGTTAGGGATTTATTGGTTCCTATCCCAAACCAACAGGAACAACCTTTTGAGAAGTGGATGACCATGCCTGACATGGGACATGTTATAGCTACTAGATATCAGAGACCATTGGTTATGTTGTCACCTCATGAAAACTGGACATTCTTCCCTTTGAGGGGAGATTGTGTTTCTAGTCAAAGCCAGTTGGTTTGTGTTGGGTTCATCCATAAGAATCATTGGATCCAAGTCAAGTTGAACGCACTAGCCCAATATACCTCCTGCTCATCCTTCTTGGGGTCAATACGCTTCAGATGAAGCTAGATCGTGGCAACATCCATTCATTGGACGCATGCAGTTATATATGGGCTCTTTTGCTCCAGATTATGTTCCACAGACACCACTTGATTATGTAGACATTACATGATTGTGTATTGTTGGATTATATATAATTTTACATTATTATGTGATGCTTTTTTTGTACACGTTAATAGTCTTAGAATATTTTGTAACTCGTATTTTTAACCTAAACAATGTAGTATTATACTTTGTCTACAAGGTCATAATTTTTAAAAAAAATTTAAAAAAAATTTAATGCATGGTAAAAAATGACCAAAACGTAGTTAAAAAGTCATTTTTTACACTAAAAAATGTTTTTTGTGCCACTTTGTTGTACAATTACGCGTCGTAAATATTTTTGTAACTCGTATTTTTAACCTCAACAACGTAGTATTATTCTTTGTCTACAAGGTCATAATTTTTAAAAATAAAAAATTTACGCATGGTAAAAACTAACCAAAATGTAGTTAAAAAGTCATTTTTTTAAACTAATAAAAACATGTTTAATTGGATTACTAATTGACGGTCTAGATTTTGCCGACACATTAAACGGTCCAGATTTTGCCGACCACTTTTCATCAACGGTGGAAATCCTCTTTAGGGTTTCATTTTTCCCTATAAATAGACCCTTTCCATTTCACTTATTTCACACACAACAAGCCTCTCATGGACACTCTGAATACACAATACTCTCTCGTGATTCCGCACTCACTACCCTTCACCATCAGGGCACAATCACCAACAAAGAAAATGGTGTCCATTTCGAGAGTCCACAACCCATTTTATCGAGGCTTAAAGACAACATCACCTTTGAATCTCTAGAAGAAAGCTGGAGGGTGACGAGCAAGAAGTCACTCGGATCATTTATCGTTACCCCACTATGGGCGATAATAATTGTGTTCAGTGGTCCACCATGGATGTGACGAACAACGTTGACCTTTGAGCAATGATGGACAGGCATGACATCTTTCAGATGCGGAGTCATTTGAAGCTGTATGTCGAAACCAGAAGGACCGTTGCTGAGGTCCTTCGTCGTTTCAAACCACCATCTCAGTAGTTTCTACCCGTGTTTTAATTTCGTTTGTTGTTGCGTTATGTTATTTTTTTTCATCAATTTCATGTATTCTTTCGTTTCGTTATCAAAATCGTTGTAAAACGCTGGTTTAATTAATTTTAAGTTGTTTTTTAATAATTTTATTTTTTTTTCGGAAATACCAGCAATATAAGGTAAATCCGGATGGGGTTTAGAAGATTTCCGGATTTACCAAAAATTGCAGTAAATTCGGTTCACATTTTATGAACCGGATTTACCACTAATTAGAATGCTTCTAAATTGAAGCCATTGGATACTATTTGAAAGCTGAGAAGGCATGTTATGATCATGGATCTGTTATACTTTAATGAGAAGGTATTTATTTGAGACTTCCTGTTTATCACAGTGTAATGTACTTATATATATGTACAGTTTTTTTGGAAGCATATCACCTTGTTGGAATTTAAGGTTCCTAATACTCCCTCCGGTCCCTATTATAAGAAGAAAATACAAAAATCATCACTAAATGTCATTTTTTCAAGACATTTAGCATCGAGTGTTTAAACAACCGACACTAAATGCCATTTTTCAGGACAGCAAAAAGAGTCATGAAACACCATTTAGCATCGACTATTTAAACACCCGAGGCTAAATGTGACATTTAGCATCAGTTGATGCTAAATGTGTTACTTTTAGCATCGCGACATTTAACATCGTCAAATAACCGATACTAATTGTCCAAAATAACTGATGCTAAATGTCTTTTATGTACTAGTGCTGCTGACAATATCTTTACTCAAAATACATCCTAATTCTAGGAGAGTATACCCTAACCAAATAAAATTTTGTTCCTTGCTTTTCAAATCACACCAGCTAAAAACCATAAACATTAATCTAAGACTAATGAAGCCACACATTTTTATTATAAAACAATGGGGTAAGAAGAATCATTATTGATTAAAGTTAGACTATGGTCATTTTACAACCGTCTCTAAGTGAAATTTAAGCTATACACCTATTTCAAATGAGAAATTACATCTTTTTGGAATAACACCCACCCCATCATGAAGATTTAGGGGTTGTATGTGTGAAAACTAGAGGTACGACTGAATCTCACTCATTGTATGTAATTCACTTTACAATTCGTTATTTATACAACAAATATCTATTAATCACTATAATTAACTGATAACATCTCTACTCTATTAACAAGCTCTCTAAATGGACTTGACCCGAACATAGCTAGTAAACTAGAGGCCCAAAGGGATTACAATTAGATAGGGACCAAATGGCATATTGCATTTCCCCCAATCTGACTTTTATTCAGAAGTTAGTTTGCTTATAGTAGACATCCCCAGCATTCCCCTAAGCTTCTGAAAACAATCAAATCTTCAACGGCTTTGTCATAATATCATTTAGTTGGTCTTGTGTGCAACAATGTACTAACTTAATCACCCCCCCCTCTTGGTTAAGTGACGCAAGAAATAAAACCTAATATCTATGTGCTTGCTTCTTCTGTGTAAAACAAGATTTTTTTGGCAACTTTAA
Organism: Oxytropis ochrocephala; assembly: GCA_020916435.1. Classification (NCBI taxonomy): domain Eukaryota; kingdom Viridiplantae; phylum Streptophyta; class Magnoliopsida; order Fabales; family Fabaceae; genus Oxytropis; species Oxytropis ochrocephala. The sequence continues at coordinate 92,749,798 of CM037092.1, read as the reverse complement.
GGTTGAATTGTTGTCACACATGATCACAGTCTTCTCCTCTTGAATGTGTCCCAGTTTCTCCATGATTCTTCTTAGCCATATGGTTTGGCAAGCACATAATGCTGCTACAAGGAATACTGCCTCTGTAGTTGACAGTGTCATGATGGGATGCGTCTTTGATGTCCAACCTATAGCTCCATTTCCAAACATGAAAGCATATTCAGATGTGCTCTTTCTATCATCAATGTCTCCAACATAATCAGAATCAGTGTATCCGAGTAGTTTGGTCATTCATACCTTGTAGTACAATATTCTCAGATCAGTAGTGCCCTTCAAAATTCTCGCAGTTGCCTGCATATGCAATTCAGTGGGACTCTCCATATATCTACTGATTAAGGACACTACATACACTAGGTCTGATCTAGTTACTGTGAGATACATCAAAATGCCCACAATTTGTTTATAATTTGTAGCATCCACCTTGGCTCTTCCTCCTTCCTTTGAGAGTCTGAAGCCAAGGACAATTGGAATTCCTACTGGCTTGCTATAACTCATATCAAATCTGTTGAAGATTTCATTAGCATATTTGCACTGGCTAATGAAAATTCCTTGAGATTTCTGAACCACTTCCACAATTCATGGCAAACTCCTTCTTCATAGACTCCTTAAATTCCTCTAACATTTCATGAGAATTCCTCGTGAATATGAGATCATCGACATATAAACTAACCACGAGAAGTTTGTCAGGAGCTCCTCACTTAAGGAACAAAGTATGCTCGTAAGCACATTTCTCAAAGCCCTCCTTCATGCAACAACTTTCAATTCTGCCATACCCGCCCTTGGAGCCTGTTTAAATCCATACAGAGCCTTCTTGAGCTTGTAGACCTTGTCTCTTGCATCTTTCTCTTGATATCTTGGGTTTTGTTCAACATACACATTCTCTTTTATCTCCCCATGCAAGAAAGAACTATTCACATCTAATTTAAATACACTCCACTTTTTCATTGCAGCAATATATAACAAGAATGGTTCTAATTGTGTCTCATCTTGCCACTAATGCAAAGTCTTCAGTGTAGTCTACTACATACTCTTGAGATTACCCCTTTTCAACCAACCTTGCTTTGTGTTTCTCAACCTCCCCTTTTGCATCGAGTTTAGTTTTATAAACCCATTTAACTCCAATCAATTTAGCATCTGCAGACTTGCAAACTAGTTCCCAAGTATCATTATCAGGTAGGATTCCATCTCCAAATTCATTCCCCCAATCCATTTTCTATCCTTCACAGCTTCCTCAAACGTATTAGGGTCATCATGATTTGTTAAAACAGCAACACTATGCTCTTCATCATCTGATGATCCTATTTCAGTTACATAATAACTTGTAACATAGTATTCTAGATAGGGAGGCTTACTTCTTATCTCCCCTTGATTCTGACTAGTGCTTTGAGTTTCCAACCCATTGTCATTCTCAGAGTTACTCACTACAGCTTCTTCTGTCGCAGTTGGCTCAATTGTTTCTGTTGCTTCAGTATTTGTATCTTTCTCAATTTTTGGCAGCTCACTCTTCTCTTTCTCTTCTTTACCGCTTCTAGTTCCATTTCTCTTCCTCATTGAAGATTACATTCCTACTGATGGTAATATTTTGTGAGCTAGGATCAAATAACATATATGCCTTTGATTCTTCACTTATCCCAAGTAGAACACATCTGGTGCTCCTATTCTTTCTCTATTTTTATGGCACATGTGCATATGATACTGATACCTCTTATTTATAAGAGTTATTTATGCTTTTTTAGCTTAAATTATTGAGAGTTCTAAAGTAATATTGTGTTTAATTAATTAAAATAGGTTGTTTAGTGTAAAAGAAGTTTTAATTATGGTTTGAAGTCATTTTGGCACTTTAGTGCCCCATTTTGTGCTTTTATGTGTGTATTTTATTGTTGCAAAGATCGTGTGCATGCAAAGAATTGCGTTCTACGAAAGATGAGAGAGAAATTGCTGAGGCAAGCTGTCAAAAAAGGACAACACGCCCTATTGCTGGTACCAGGCTGTTATATGCTCAGAATATTCCCTTTTGTGGGTACATTGGCACATGGAATGACAAAAGTAACCTCCAAAGGATATTTCTTGGATCACTAAACCCTAGTACTATTTAAGGAGGCTTATCTTCCTCATTTGGAAGGCTGGTTCAGAAAGGAGACTAGGTTTAGAGATAGCCTTTCTCTCCATTTTCGTTCCAAGCTCCATTTTCACAATAAAAGTAGAAATTTTGCACAACAGTGCTGAGAGTGGTACTGCAGCAATACAGGAGCTGACTTACTTGAAGATTTTCATGGATTTGGGAGCTGTTTGTACCTCGATTATCACTGTTCTTGGAGCCAAACTTCAGTCTACCTCTTCTTAATATATTTCTTCCTTGTAATTTCGGTTTTATGGCTTTAGATTTTGCATCTATGCTATATTCCTCGTGTTTGTTGTTCATTATGAGCTAAATACTCTGAGTTGGGATGCTAGTAACTATGTAATGAAGTCTTAGTGTGTTTAATGCATGTATTTGATGTTTTAGCATTTTATCCTTTTTGTGATACTATTTCCAAATTTATTTTAGAATTGATCACCTAATATAAGTACTATTTATAGATTCAGAGATGGTTTATAAATTGATCTCAAAGGATAATATGGGTAGTGATCATTATCGAGATATCTTGATGTTCCTTGCTTAAACCCTAGAGATAGGAAGGCATAACCCACAAGGTGAACACTGCTGGTGCTCAAGCAGCCTAGGAGGTACTTCTTTAGGGTTTAGAGATAAACTCTTGCAAATAAACCTAGTGTGAAGTATTCGATAGAATAACGTCTTATTGCTGCAGCACCTAATGCTAGAGCATTAGATACAACATTAATACATTATGATGACATTGCATAGTGAAAGACATTCCAGCTTACTCTCTTTCTGAATTCCTACTAATCCTTTATTTTACTTAATGTTTGTTGATAAAACTTGGTTCTACAACTTGTTATTTTACTTTGCTTTTACTCACTAACTTATATGCTAATTAAATATAGAAAAGAACTCAACAATCCTCATGGGAACGATCTCTACTTACTCTTTATTACTTGTTACGATTGTGTATACTTGCACATATTGTTTTCACACAACGGATACACAACCAAATACTCTAAAGAAGTGCATTGATGGTTTGAAACAAGATCATGCCTCCCAAGAAGTTATGTATTTCACAAAAACTGTGGGGCATCTATTTTGTACATACACACTCCAATTCACAGCTTTAGGCCAAACCTTCTTAGGAACATCTTTGTCAGCAAGCATGCTCCTAACGGTGTTTAGAATAGTTCTATTCTTTCTTCCTGACACACCATTCTGTTGAGGTGTGTAGAAGGATGTCAGTTGTCTCTATATACCATGCAGGCTACAACTTCTCAAATTCACTTGAGAGGTATTCTCCACCTCTATCTGTTCTAAGGCATCCAATTTCCTCTCCACTTTCATTTTCAACTTCTGGCTTAAACTTCTGAAAAATTCGAAGAGCACCAGACTTTGCTTCCAAAAAGTAAACCCAAGTTTTCCTTGAGAAATCACTTGTGAAGGTAATGAAATACCTCTTCTTACTATTTGATTCAGGCCTTAGAGGTTCACATATATTTGAGTGAACCAACTCAAACCTACGAGTTTTTCTCAATGAACTTTTCTACGGAAATGAGTCCCTGTGCTGCTTCCCCATCAAACAACTATCACACACCATAATTTCTTCACTTCGTGGAGGTAACCCTTTCACCATTTCCTTCTGAGCCAACAACCTTGAACCAAACACACCAAGATTCCCAAATCTACAATGGCAAAACTGAGCCTGGTTTTCATTTTCTGCATTAAAAAAATTAGCATGAACCATTGATGCAAAGACATTAAACACTGTATTTCCTGACATTTTTAACTGCATTATCAAACCTTTTTTTTTCATGTATTTTTAAACAAAAGAAGGGATTATGGAACCTCGTTAAAACCTTCTGATGGAAAACCGTCCTTAGGGAAAAACCATCAAGAAGGAAAGATTATTCCCCCTACAATTTATTAATAAAAAGTAGAAAAAAATACAAAAGACGTGGGGGCTAGGCCAATACCCATGAGTAAAGTGAAATTATAACCAGAAATAAAAAGAAGCAACCCTATGAAAGGAATCTAAGCCAACCAGGTTGGCACCAGAGTCACTAACAATCATTTGTTGCATACCAAAACAAAATGCCAGAAGGAGACTGAAACCATCGGACAAATAATCAGCAGAACCTATAGAAAGGCAAACTTAACCTATTTTTGAAGAAATCCTCAGCAATGAAGCTAGGAGGAAGGTCCCACCAAACAAAACCAGTTGTATTAATACCATGCCCGACAAGCTTATCAGTACAAGTGTTCCCTTCTCTATAAATGTGAGTACAAACAAAAGTCATATGTCTCGTCAAATATAAGCAATTATTCCAACTATTTCTAAGCATCCAAGGGACAATTTTTCAATTCTTGAAGGCAGAAACCACTAATTGAGAATCAAACTCCAACCACAAGTACTTCCAGCCTTTGTCAAAAGCAATCTCGATGGCCATTATAGCCCCAACAATTTCAACATGGAGAACAAAACTGTTGCCAATGGAGGCAGAAAAGCAACCAAGAATAGCAGGGCTTCAGTCTCTAAAAATACCACCACAAGCGGCAGGGCCCAGACAACCCTTAGCACTGCCATCAGTGTTGCACTTAATCATGTAGGGTGAAAGGGGGTTCCAATTAGCCTCTTTGATGTTTGTAGAGCTTCTATAATTACCAATGATATTGAAGGTCTTGAAAATCGTGAACTTAGCAACAGAGGAAAACATAGATGATTTAGAAGCATTCTCAGCTAAAGCAACATGAGAAAGGATTGAATTGATAGTTGAGTGTAAGGGGATAACATGATTATGAAATCTAACCTGGTTCCTACAATACCAAATGACCTATAAAATGATAACAATAGCAGCAGAGACAATATCTTGCAATTGAGGGCTCCAGCCATGAGAAGTCAAGGCTAATAGGTTCTGAAAAGAAGCAGTATCAATATGGAAACTCAAGATACCACCAATCCATCTCCAAATATGTTGGACGAAAGGGCGATGGAGGAAGACATGTTGAGAAGTCTCAGAAGTATGTCCACAAAGGCTACAAATAGAGACAACAGTACATCCTCTACGCAAGAGTTGATCATCGGTTGGCATCTTATTATGAAGAATCCTCCAAAGAATAAGGATTTAGAACGATTGTCTTTGACCAAGAAACCACTTGTCCTGGAGGGTTACGGAAAATAAAAGACTCCTTAAACGTCAAGTCGCTAGAAACAGAGTGATTCCACATCAACTGATCCTCTGTCCAAACCAAAGGAATAACTATCTCTTGAATAACAGATTTGATTTGCTCCCTCACCCTTGAAGTGGTATTTAAAATTAAAAATTTAGTTAAATAAAATAGCTGATTAACATTAAATCATTTTAATCTAAAATTACATCGGAATTATTTTGTTGTATATTATATCTAATATTCAATCATTTAATTTGATGATATGTCAATTTTTATATTTCTTTATCTTAATTTACATCACTTTAAATTTTGGTTTAATTTTACTTACAAGAATGGCAATAAACTAACACTTATTACGGTTCCCACTTATTACCACGAAAAATGTCTACTTTGCATTGACTGACTCTGCTTCTCTCACCGGTCATTACTCCACTCCAGTCACAAATTCAACACTTGATACTCATTCAATGGTTTTTTTTTTTGTGGACCAAAAGATACATTGAATGGTAATTAGTGTTGGACTTCACATCTCATAATTCATTTATAAATAAATAAAGCTTCAATGTCCCATTCTCCCATTTGCTTTTTTTTTTGACAAAACATTCTCCCATTTGTTATTCTTCAGAGAATCACAACAACATGACAACTTTTTCTTATAAGCTAATTTCCATTTTTCTCCTCTTCATGATATCCATATTCATATCTCAAACCAAAGCCCAACCAACCTTCTCTCCATTTTGTGATAACGATAAAGGAAACTACACACTAAACAACACCTACCAAAACAACCTCAAAACCCTTTTATCCAAAATCATTACCAACACAGAAATCACCTATGGTTTTTACAATTTCTCGTACGGTCAGAACACTAACAAAGTATACGCCATTGGATTATGTAGCGGGGATGTCAACCCACACGATTGTCGTAACTGCCTCAACAATTTAAAACTCCTTCTCACACAAAATTGCACAAATCAAAAAGAAGCAATTGGGTGGGTTGATAAATGCATGTTACGTTACTCAAACCGTTTGATATTTAATCTCTTGAAATTCAACCAGGGTTTCGATTTTGGAACCCGAACAATGCCACAAATGTGAAGGAGTATAATAAAATTTTGGGGGCCTTGTTGCGTGAAATAAGAGATAAAACCGCAAACGGTGATTCCATGCTTAAATATGCTACGAGAAATGCAACAACTTCGGATTTTCAAGATATATATGGTCTAATGCAGTGTACGCCTGATTTGAGTAGTTTCAAATGTAATGAATGTTTGGATGAGGCTATAAATAATTTGAAATCTTGTTGTCTTGATACGATTGGTGCTAGTTCCTAGTTGTAATATTAGATATGACAACTATCGTTTTTATGAACTTACTACCCCCGAAGCGCCACCACCTCCAGCTCTAACTCTAGGTAACTTTCTTACATTAATTGCTTACAACTACTCTAAAACAATAAAATTTATTATTTTTCTTGGTCGATGCAAAACAACCTCAAAGTTGAAGCTACGCCTTTGTAGCTCTTGCTTTCAACTGAAACTAGTAGGATACCCGTGCATACGCACGGGTGCTGTTATATTCTTTTTATGAATGAACTTAAAAAGTATTAAATTGACTGAATATTATCCCATGAAAATAAAGACAAATTTAAAGTAGATAAAAAATGAGTTTCAAATAAAAAAAAAATAGATAAGTATTAAAATCTAGAAATGCAAAAGTATCATTTTAAAAGAATTTTGCATTTATCCCGTGTTTTTAATATGTTAGTATAGTGTTTTTTATATATCAGTGTTGTTATCCCTTTTTTTATACCAAAGTCAAATTTATCACATGTTTTATATATCAGTGTAGTTATCCCGTTTTTGTTTTTTATGTATCAGTGCAGTTATCTAATATTTTCAATTGGTTATTTGAGTTGATTAGTAGATTATAGTAGATAGTAAAAGATAGATAGTAGATTATCAATAAGAAATATTTATTTCGTGTTTTTTTATATATCAGTGACAATTATTTGTGCTTTTTAGGTATTAGTGACAAATATTTGTCACATGTGTTTTAAATATTAATCAGTTTAAATAGTCATTAAGCCTTAAAAAATTATAATTATCAATGACAATTATTAATCCCGTGTATTTTTATATATCAATACAGTTATCCCGTGTTTTCTTATATATCATTGCAGTTATCCCGTGTTTTTTTATCTATCAATGCAGTCATCTCATAGTTTCAATTGATTATTGAGTTGAATAGTAGATTATAGACACTCGAGGTGTTAGCTCAGTGATAAGAGCTACCCGTATACTCTCAAGGTGTTGAGAATCCCCTTGGGGACAGTTGTAAAATGGTCATTCACTTTGATAAAAAAAAATTAGTAGATTATAGTAGATAGTAAAAGATAGATAGTATATTATCAATAAGAAATATTTATTTCGTGTTTTTTTATATATCAATGAAAATTATTTGTGCTTTTTAGGTATTAGTGACAAATATTTGTCACGTGTGTTTTAAATATTAATCAGTTTAAATAGTCTTTAAGCCTTAAAAAATTATAATTATCAATGACAAATATTAATCCCGTGTATTTTTATATATCAATACAGTTATCCCGTTTTTTCTTATATATCAGTGCAGTTATCCCGTGTTTGTTTTTTATCTATCAATGCAGTCATCTCATAGCTAGTTTCAATTGATTATTGAGTTAATTAGTAGATTATAGACACTCGAGGTGCTAGCTCGATGATAAGAGCTACCCGTATATCCTCAAGGTGTTGAGTTAGAATCCCCTTGGGGACAGTTGTAAAATGGTCATTAGTGCCACTTTGATAAATAAAAATTAGTAGATTATACTAGATAGTAAAAGATAGATAGTAGATTATCAATATGAAATATTTATTTCGTGTTTTTTATATACCAGTGACAAATATTTGTTCTTTTTAGGTGTTAGTGACAAATATTTGTCACGTGTGTTTTAAATATTAATTAGTTTTTTTTACAACAAAATATTAATTAGTTTAAATAGTAATTAAGCCTTAAAAAATTATAATTATCAATGAAAAATATTAATCTCGTGTATTTTTTTATATCAATGCAGTTATCCAATGTTTTCTTATATATCAGTGCAGTTATCCCGTGTTTGCTTTTTATGTATCAATTCAGTAATCTCATTATTTGAATTGATTATTTGAGTTGATAAGTATATTATAGTAGATAGTAAAAGATAGATAGTAGATTATCCATAAGAAATATTTATTTCGTGTTTTTTTATATATCAGTGACAAATACTTGTCACGTGTGTTTTAAACATTAATCAGTTTAAATAGTCATTAAGCCTTAAAAAATTATGATTATCAATGACAAATATTAATCTCGTGTATATCACTGCAGTTACCCCGTGTTTTCTTATATATCAGTGCAGTTATCTCGTTGTTTTAATTGATTATTTTAGTTGATTAGTAGATAGTAAAAATTAGATAGTAAATTATCAATAATAGATATTTGTTTTATATTAATTAGTAGTTTAAATAGACATTAAGCCTTCTTGTTTTTTTTACATAGTAGGTTTATAGTAGTCTTCAAAAATTATAATTTTCATTGCAGTTATCCCGTGTTTTTTAAATATCAGTGCAGTTAGCTTGTAATTTCAATTGATTATTTTAGTTGATTAGTAGGCTATAGTAAATAACAAAAGTTAGATAGTAAATTAACAATAACAAATATTAATCCTCTATATTTTTATATATCACTACAGTTATCCCGTGTTTTTATATATCAGTGCAGTTATCTCATAGTTTCAATTGATTATTTTAGTTGATTAGTACATTATAGTAGATAGTAAAAGATAGATAGTATAGTATCAAATATATCAGTGCAATTATCCCGTGATTTTTTATATATCAGCATAGTTATCCCGTGTTTTTTATATATCAGTACAGTTATCCCGTGTTTTAAATTTTAATCAGTAGTTGAAATAGTCATTAAGTTTTCCTTTCTTTCTCCATATTAATATCGTGTTTTTTTATATATCAGTACAGTTATCCCGTGTTTTTGGTAAGTCATATACACTAGTTTATAGCGGACTTAACTAGTACATAAAAAAATTAGACGTATTTGGTAAGACTGATCGCGGTTTTGGTTTTTTTAGTGTTTTTAAAGGACTACTTCAAATAACATGTGAGCTTATAGGGTATATTTTCTCACCATTTTAATCTTTTTTAGTCTCACTAATTTTATAATATTCCTTCTCTATCTCAGTAAAATAAAGTAAAATATAATTTTTATTTTTCCTCCTTTTCACTGTGTCTTTGCAGCCCAAGTATTATAGATTTTTATTTTATTCTTAGCTATACGTCACTGTAATTGGTTGTTATGAATATATAAATTAGACTTGTTATGAATATATAATTGATGTTCGTTCCACCATTATTTATTTTTATGATACATTATCCTTTTTCTTTTAATTGTATTTTAAATTAGACTTTCAAATCAATATATAAATTAAACTATTAAAATATATTTAAAAAACTTTTCTTCTGAAGCAGATATTTTCAAAATATTTTAATAATTAATTTATAGCAAAATAATGTATACATATTTTAACACATTTTATAATGATTAAATAAATCTAATCATTAATTAAATATGTCATTTTTTGTTATTTTACATTTATCATCTAATTCAACTGCTAATTTTATTAAAACTTCATTCGACTTTAGCTACTTTATCCGCTCTCAACTATTCGCTATAAGCTTGTTTATCTGCTATAAGCTAGTTTATCTGCTTTTAAACTAGGTTATCTTCTATCCATTATTTTTTCTCACACAAAGCTTATGTGAAGAAAAAAATGTGGTGCAAAAGTTGATTATACCTTGCGTGATAATTATTAGTATTTAAAAAACTTACAACCATAATACTCTGTCAAAAGTTTATTCAATTCAGTTCTCCCAATAATATGATTTTCACTTTACTATTTTCTGTCCCAACAATTTTGATTTTTGTGTAGGAAAGGACAACACATCAAGAACAGCCATTGCCATAACAGTGCCAATTATTGTTGTTCTTGTTTTGGTGATCTGTTTTATGTGCGTCTATTTACGAGTGAAGAGGCCCAGAGAAATTATTAGAAGTAAGCATAAGAAATCCAAAATTTGATTTATTATTATCACTTTATACCTTGCCGCTACACTTCAATAGTGGGGTGTTTGTTTGTTAAAAGATATGAAATGTAAACAAAAAACACATTTTTATATACTTTTAAAAAAAGAGCATACTTTGCAGAATAATTGAACTATTTTTTAACAAATCCTATGGATATATATCTCAGTTTCTCCGGAAGAAGAAGATGATGATAAAATCAATGAGTCATCACAATTCAAATTTAACACTATACGTGTTGCTACAAATGATTTCTCTGATTCTAATAAACTTGGACAAGGCGGATTTGGAGTTGTTTATTGGGTAAGATAATTAACATTGTCACATTCCAAAAAATATTACTTTTTTAAATATTATTTTGGTCTCTGTGTATTAAAGGAAGAGTTAAAACTCCTCTTATACAATGATTAACTCATGTAATTAGTTTTAGTTAGACTTGTGTATAAGTAGTTAGTTAGGCTGTTATGTCAGTTTTAGAGAGGTTATTAGAATCTGTTGAACTTGTAACAGATTTAACAAACTAATATTGAGGTGTATATATAGCGCCACCCTGTATTCAAGAACTCAAGCAATGAAATTCACTATTCAATACAATTCACAAAGTGCCCTTTATCATGGTATCAGTTAGTCAAACTGATCCTGGCGATCAATCCCCAACCACTCCTCGTTCCTCCGCAACAAATCATGTAACACCCCAAAATAATTCAATTAATTAACTTAGTTGAGTTATTAAGGGTTTGCAACATTTTACTTTTAAGTCAAGTATCTAAGTGAGTGTTAAGCATATGTTACTTTTTAGGAAATTGTCTAAATAGGGAAAGGGTGTGTGGGTAGTAGAAAGCCCACGGCCTAAATAAGGCCAAGGCCCATTTAAGTCCATTGGGACATATTAAATGGTTGCCTTCGAAGGGAACATTCTTTTCATTCCCAAAATCAGTTAAGTTTCTAAATTTAGAGAGAAGTGAGACTTAGAGAGAAGTGAGACCGAAGAGAGAAAAAGGGAAACCAAGCGTGGAGAGTTCAAGAGGAGAGGAGAACTTGTTGCTGTGGTTACTAGAGAGCGAAGGGTTCTCATCTTTCTCAGATTTTTAAGGTTAGGGGGTCCTTTAATCCTTGTAATGTTTTGTGTTTGATTGTATTTTGGTGTGAGTGGTGCTGATCACCTTGCATGTGTGTTTTATGTGTTGATCATGATGTATCTTTGCTGTGTTTTGCTCCTTGTGTGTTTTATGTGTTGATCATGATGTATCTTTGCTGTGTTTTGCTCCTTGCTGAGATTTGTGGTAAAATACGACGGTGATCGGTTGAGAAAGAGAGAAGAGTGTAACTCTCTCTGTTCTGTGTGGTACGAAGTGAGCTTGCATAGTGAGGCATCAAAGTGTAAATCAGTGTAGTGTGAAGAAATGAGCTTGCATGTAGAGTTAAGGAGAGGATCGGAGCAAATGAGTGAGTATCCGAGTGTGCATGAGTGTGTTGAGCTGGAGATGAGCTTGCATGTTGAGTGTAAGCGAAGGAACATGGTGAAAGAAGTAAAAAGGGGAGTTAATAAGGCCGACCCTACAACACCGGTAGAATCACCTTAGGACCTACAACCGACCTCTCAGTCACCTCGGCACTCCATGGTGGACTAAGTGTCACACCGAGGACCACAACGACACTTAGGGACCAAAATGTCACCTAAGGACCAAAATGGACTTAATCGCTCCCTCACTCATGCACATTGGTGCTAAAATGGCACTCCCAATGGCGTCCCACAATGTGCTATGCAACATTGGCGCCTAACATCACCTCGGCACACTATATGTGTACCTCGGTTAACCACGCAACATCACCTCGGCACACTATGTGTGTACCTCGGCTAACCACACTCACACCCTCAATTCGGCAACGCGCTCACAGTCACGCACTCCCTTACACCAAAATCATCTAAGTTATGGGAATTCACTTCTCAGTAATCCCTGGTTCAGTTCACCTACACTTAGGCACTTGGGCGTTAGCACTGTGATGAAGTCTAGGTGGTGTAGACGTCAGTGTGAGCGACGGAGTAACGACGGAGTAGAACGACGGAGTAACGACGGAGTAGAACGACGGAGTAACGACGGTGAACGACGGTGTAAACATTCACATACGTTATGATTGAATTGTGTGTGATTGTATTTGTCATGAAGTCACATGTTCATGTGCATATTACGACGGAGGAGGTCTCGGCCTCGGATATGGTAGGACTTCGGTCTCCATATCAAATAACGACGGAGTTAACGACGGAGATGCCGACGGGCTAAATAACGACGGTGGAGGTACCTCATTGCATAATGCCCTGTGGTTGGGTTGCATACATGCATACATTACATGATTTGTTGTGTTTGAGCTGATTGATAATTGTTGTGCTTAATTGAGCTATCTGTGAGTGACTGTAATTGCTGAACCGAGGTGCTTTAGTGCTATCTCTATCCTTAAGCTTTCTTCACATTATATTACTTGTGTTAAGAGACTCACCCTAGCTGCTTATTGTTGCCTGCTCTCGTGGCAACTTGCAGGTACTCATGAGTGATAGCTGTGCCTAGTTGATGTTGGTTGAGTCTCTCTCCGTCGTGTAACACCGGTTCAGGGCGAGTAGCTTATTTTGTCTTCGCTTATCTTGACCTTGTGTATAATTTGCTAGATAGTCTTTTGAGCTAAAAACTATCATATTTTGTGTAATTATTACTATGTAATATGACTTGTTATGTACTGGCCGAGATGCCTTATATGATGGGCTGAGACCCTTTTGCCGTGGTGATGCGCATGACTGCATGCTTGTAAATGCTGTGAAACTGTTTTGAACTTAATTGAATTTCTGTTTTTCCTTTTTTATCACCAAATGTAGCACTCCTTTGAGTGGAATTTTGAAACTCTGATTTTAAATTAGTAGATCGAATTGGTTAGATAAGGGGGTGTTACATTGTTGGTATCAGAGCATAAGTTCGGTCTTGTCCGACCAAGTAGTTGAGTCTAAGTGTCTTAAGCCTCGAGTCTTAGGCTCGTTCTAAACCGCTTCTTGACCGTGTGATCGATGAAGTAGAAATGGTGGAAGAAATTGGAAGAAATGATGCCGCTATAGCCAAGGCGTTGGAGGCGATGGCAAATGCTATGGGGAATCGACCTCAGCAGAATGCCGAGGATGCTGGAGCTCGTAGACTTGCTACTTTCCAGAGGGAGAATCCTCCTACCTTCAAGGGGAGGTATGATCCTGATGGGGCTCTAGTATGGTTGAAAGAGATAGAGAGAATTTTCAGAGTGATGGATTGCACCGATGAGCAAAAGGTGAGGTTTGGGACTCATATGCTCGCTGAGGAAGCCGACGACTGGTGGCTTGAATCTCTTCAAAGGTTGGAGACTGCTGAAGAAGGGATCACATGGGATATTTTCAAGAGGGAGTTTATGAGGAAGTACTACCCTGAAGACGTGAAAGGAAAGAAGGAGATGGAATTCTTGGAGCTCAAGCAAGGTAACATGACCGTGTCGGAGTATGCTGCCAAGTTTTCCGAACTGGCAAAGTTCTATCCCCATTACACTGGAGCTACTGCTGAGTTCTCCAAGTGTATCAAGTTTGAGAACGGTTTGAAGCCTGAGATCAAGCACGCCATTGGGTATCAAAGGATAAGGGTGTATTCTGAGTTGGTGGACTGCTGCAGAATTTATGAAGAAGATAGTATGGCTACTAGCCGAGCTGGGAAGGATAAGAAGACCTTCCAACCTCAGAACCGTTGGAAGCCTTATGACCATTCTGGTGGTAGAGGAAAAGGGAACTCTGCAGGGAGAGGAAAGCCTAGTAGGGGAGACGCTCCTGCTATTCTGACTTGTTACAAGTGTGGATTGCCTGGGCACAAGGTGAAGGAGTGCAAGGCTGAGGTGAAGAGGTGTTATAAGTGTGGCAAGGAGGGCCACCTATCTGCTGAGTGTGGGAGAAAGGAGATAGTCTGTTTCAATTGTGGAGAGATGGGGCACATCAGTCCCAAGTGTCCTAAGCCAAAGCAAGAGAAAGGCGTGGGGAAAGTGTTTGCACTAGCTGGGTCCGAGGTGGTGAACAAAATCAAAGGTACGTGTTATATCAACGGTGTTCCTCTATTTAATAACGATTTTTCAAGGTAATTGAGAGATTTCAAGTTCTTAATTTTGAAGTGGTATTTAAAATTAAAAATTTAGTTAAATAAAATAGCTGATTAACATTAAATCATTTTAATCTAAAATTACATCGGAATTATTTTGTTGTATATTATCTAATATTCAATCATTTAATTTGATGATATGTCAATTTTTATATTTCTTTATCTTAATTTACATCACTTTAAATTTTGGTTTAATTTTACTTACAAGAATGGCAATAAACTAACACTTATTACGGTTCCCACTTATTACCACGAAAAATGTCTACTTTGCATTGACTGACTCTGCTTCTCTCACCGGTCATTACTCCACTCCAGTCACAAATTCAACACTTGATACTCATTCAATGGTTTTTTTTTTGTGGACCAAAAGATTCATTGAATGGTAATTAGTGTTGGATTTCACATCTCATAATTCATTTATAAATAAATAAAGCTTCAATGTCCCATTCTCCCATTTGCTTTTTTTTTTTGACAAAACATTCTCCCATTTGTTATTCTTCAGAGAATCACAACAACATGACAACTATTTCTTATAAGCTAATTTCCATTTTTCTCCTCTTCATGATATCCATATTCATATCTCAAACCAAAGCCCAACCAACCTTCTCTCCATTTTGTGATAACGATAAAGGAAACTACACACTAAACAACACCTACCAAAACAACCTCAAAACCCTTTTATCCAAAATCATTACCAACACAGAAATCACCTATGGTTTTTACAATTTCTCGTACGGTCAGAACACTAACAAAGTATACGCCATTGGATTATGTAGCGGGGATGTCAACCCACACGATTGTCGTAACTGCCTCAACAATTTAAAACTCCTTCTCACACAAAATTGCACAAATCAAAAAGAAGCAATTGGGTGGGTTGATAAATGCATGTTACGTTACTCAAACCGTTTGATATTTAATCTCTTGAAATTCAACCAGGGTTTCGATTTTGGAACCCGAACAATGCCACAAATGTGAAGGAGTATAATAAAATTTTGGGGGCCTTGTTGCGTGAAATAAGAGATAAAACCGCAAACGGTGATTCCATGCTTAAATATGCTACGAGAAATGCAACAACTTCGGATTTTCAAGATATATATGGTCTAATGCAGTGTACGCCTGATTTGAGTAGTTTCAAATGTAATGAATGTTTGGGTGAGGCTATAAATAATTTGAAATCTTGTTGTCTTGATACGATTGGTGCTAGAGTGGTTGTTCCTAGTTGTAATATTAGATATGACAACTATCGTTTTTATGAACTTACTACCCCTGAAGCGCCACCACCTCCAGCTTTAACTCTAGGTAACTTTCTTACATTAATTGCTTACAAGTACTCTATATGTTTTATATTATTTGCCGGTTCTTGAAAATAAATTTGTTTCTCTTTAATTGTCATTGCTGGTTTAAAGTTATAATAGAAAAAAGACTAATGATTTATGTAAAACAATAAAATTTATTATTTTTCTTGGTTGATGTAAAACAACCTCAAAGTTGAAGCTATGCCTTTGTAGCTCTTGCTTTCAACTGATCGGTTCAAGGCTTCAAGCTCTCTTAGTCATTATAGGCTATTTTTGGAGAGTCATATACACTAGTTTATAGCGGATTTAACTAGTACATAAAAAAATTAGACGTATGTGGTAAGACTTATAGCGCTTTTGGTCTTTTTAGTGTTTTTAAAGCACTACTTCAAATAACATGTGAGCTTATAGCGTATATTTTCTCACCATTTTAATCTTTTTTAGTCTCACTAATTTTATAATATTCCTTCTCTATCTCAGTAAAATAAAGTAAAATATAATTTTTATTTTTCCTCCCTTTCACTATGTCTTTGCAGCCCAAGTATTATAGAATTTTATTTTATTCTTAGCTATACGTCACTGTAATTGGTTGTTATGAATATATAAATTAGACTTGTTATTATGAATATATAATTGATGTTCGTTCCACCATTATTTATTTTTATGATACATTATCCTTTTTCTTTTAATTGTATTTTAAATTAGACTTTCATATCAATATATAAATTAAACTATTAAAATATATTTAAAAAACTTTTCTTCTGAAGCAGATATTTTCAAAATATTTTAATAATTAATTTAATTATTTTAATTTATAGCAAAATAATGTATATATGTTTTAACACATTTTATATTGATTAAATAAGTTTATCCGCTTTTAAACTAGGTTATCTTCTATCCATTATTTTTTCTGCACAAAGCTAATGTGAAGAAAAAAATGTGGTGCAAAAGTTGATTAGACCTTGCGTGATAATTATTATTTAAAAAACTTACAACCATAATACTCTGTCAAAAGTTTATTCAATTCAGTTCTCCCAATAATATGATTTTCACTTTACTATTTTCTGTACCAACAATTTTGATTTTTGTGTAGGAAAGGACAACACATCAAGAACAGCCATTGCCATAACAGTGCCAATTATTGTTGTTCTTGTTTTGGTGATCTGTTTTATGTGCGTCTATTTACGAGTGAAGAGGCCCAGAGAAATTATTAGAAGTAAGCATAAGAAATCCAAAATTTGATTTATTATTATCACTTTATACCTTGCCGCTACACTTCAATAGTGGGGTGTTTGTTTGTTAAAAGGTATGAAATGTAAACAAAAAACACATTTTTATATACTTTTAAAAAAAGAGTATACTTTGCAGAATAATTGAACTATTTTTTAACAAATCCTATGGATATATCTCAGTTCCTCCGGAAGAAGAAGATGATGATAAAATCAATGAGTCATCACAATTCAACTTTAACACTATACGTGTTGCTACAAATGATTTCTCTGATTCTAATAAACTTGGACAAGGCGGATTTGGAGTTGTTTATTGGGTAAGATAATTAACATTGTCACATTCCAAAAAATATTACTTTTTTAAATATTATTTTGGTCTCTGTGAAATGAGCGAAAGTTTATTCTAGTCCCTGTAATAATATTTTTTTTGAAAAGGTTACTGCAAAATGTTTCATTTTAATTATTTGGTCCTTACCCATGTTTTTAATTTGACATATTTTAACACAACTGGCAACTTTGACATAGATGTTTTAAAAGAAACGGACTGTCATTTCACTTAAAATAAATATTAAATTTCTATTATCCCCTAAATTGAAGTTATCTCCAAATCGAAGTTGCTTGAACATAATAGGAATTTAACATTTGTTTTAAGTGACATGACAGTCCACGGGTGCTAAAACATCAACGTCAATGTTTCTAGTTGTGTTAAAATGTGTCAAATCAGCTTAAAAATTAAGGTAGGGGCCAAAATGAATTAAAAAACATTTTGCAGGGACCTTTCTTAAGAAAATGTTTTTGCAGGGACAAAAATGAATTTTCGCTCATTTTGCGGGGACCAAAATGATATTTAAGCCTAAAATAAGTATCTATTCTTTCAAAAAAAACTATGCTAAAAATAAGTATTCACTATATACCTAACACATAGTATCATTTCAGGGTAAGCTCTCTAATGGACAAGTGATTGCTGTTAAAAGGTTGTCCATGAATTCGGGTCAAGGAGATATGGAGTTTAAGAATGAAGTGCTTTTAGTGGCCAAACTTCAACACCGGAACTTGGTTAGTCTATTTGGTTTTAGTATTGAAGGGAGAGAAAGACTACTTGTCTATGAGTTTGTTCCTAATAAAAGTCTTGACTACTTCATATTTGGTATGAATTTGTTGTTCTTTTCCTTTGATTATGTTTCAAAATAAAGACAAACTTCTAACATAGATTTATAATTAACTTGTTATATATGTAGATTCAACAAAGAAAGCATTATTAGATTGGGGAAAACGCTACAAAATCATCGGAGGTGTTGCTCGAGGACTTCTATATCTTCACGAGGACTCGCGATTACGCATTATCCATCGTGATCTTAAAGCAAGCAATATTCTCTTAGATGAAGAGATGAATGCTAAGATATCTGATTTTGGCATGGCAAGACTGATTGTTGTGGATGAAACACAAGCAAATACAAGTAAAATTGTCGGAACTTAGTAAGTGTTAGAATATGTACACTAGTAGTTGCCATAAGAACTTAATTTTAATTTTTAACCAATTATCGGCTATTTTTTTCTTCAACAAAAATAACTATTTTTTTTCAAAAATAAAACTAATAAAATCTTATCGAGTTCTAAGATCAATAATATGTCTTACGCATTAATTAAATGAATTTTATTTTTAAAGATTAAAATTTAAATTATATTGACAGCAATAATTTAACTAATTTTTTTATATATCATGAAGTCTGATGATAAACATATAGAAAATTTATTTGAAAAATGGTATTAAATTAACTATTTTAGGTAGATTTAAAGTAATATCATGTTGGAAATTACTTTATTCCTAAATATACATGAGGGATTGAAAATATAATTGAGTTATAGCTTAACTTACTCTTTCATCAATATAAATTAAATTTAGAACATATTGTTTTTTAGTCTTACTGGGCTAGTAGCAGCTTTAGTATAAATTGTATTAGCATAAAAATAGTTATAATACTTTTTACTAATAAATTGTTTGTGATATGTAGTGGATATATGGCTCCTGAATATATGATGCATGGACAATTTTCAGTGAAATCGGATGTATTTAGTTTTGGTGTATTGGTTCTTGAGATTGTAAGTGGCCAAAAGAATAGTGGCACTCGTCATGAGGAAAATGTGGAGGATCTATTAAGCTTTGTAAGTTTTTTTATCTAATCATTTGTTCTTCTTTGTCCTTAAAAGCAGTTGTGGCTCTTAGCATGCACGCGACATGAGTTGCTCAAGGCCACATTTTTTTGGCCATATAAAATTTGATGGAAACTTTGAGTTTTATTTTTGCTATATTTGTTTTGAGTTGTTAACTGTTGTTGAAGTTAACAAACAATTGCAACAAAAGACATGTGCATTGATGTATCTACAAAACTAGTAAGACGTTTGATTAACTACGGGGTGGTGCACGCCTTGTGTACCTCCCTCTTTTGGTATTAATATAACAAATTGCTTATCTAAAAAAAAAACTAGGTTGTTTGGAGGTCAAACTCAGTGAATGCTGGCTTGGTATGTCGGTATTGCTCCCGTTGTAAGATGCTCCACGCGTTGATCCAACCTGGGGTGTGCTTCTTGCACACACTCTGCACCCAAGTCTTCTTAAAGTAATTTAAATGTCAGAGAGAAAACGTAGCTGCTATAAATGCAACCCTATTTATAGATGTCAGTGATGCGTCAGGCGTGCTATCTGGTATTGACTTGGATCGTTGATGTCAATTGTGAGATTTCGATCCGTTCTTGCACTGATTGCCAATGGGGATGCACCGGCGACCGACCCAAATCTAGATTGGGACGCGACCAGTTCGAAAAGTTGCCCCCAAGCCAAGGTCGCCGGTGCAATATCTAAATACCTCCTTATTTTTAAAAACACCCTGCAAAATAAAACTATAGACTAGAAAATTGCATGCTCCTAAAACACGGATGTATTATAGTCAAATTTTGAATTTCTTTTACTCTTATTATTTCTAAAAGATGAAATACAAAATTAATAGTATTTATTATCTTTTAAAATAATTCTCAAACAAAAGGCTCTTGATAGGATGATTTGGTAACCTAAAATTGAGAATATAAATAAATAAATATGCTTGCAGGCATGGAAAAGTTGGAGGGAAGGAACAGCTACAAATATTATAGATCCATCATTGTACAACGGCTCAAGAAATGAAATCATGAGATGCATTCATATTGGCTTACTTTGTGTTCAAGAAAATGTAACTAACAGACCAACTATGGCTACTGTTGTTGCCATGCTAAATAGCTCCTTTCATACTCTCACTGTACCCTCAGAACCTGCTTTTTTAATGGACAGTAGAACTAGAAGCCTTCCAAACATGTCATGGGAAGTTAATTCAAGGACAACAAGATCAAGTGAATCCACGACTAAGTCAACAAGAGAATCAGTAAATGAAGCTTCAATTACTGAGCCATTTCCTCGTTAGATTATGGCCATTGGGGCTGATATACAATTATGTATCTTTCATAAGCATAAAAGTGATGCATTTGTTTTTGACCAAAAAAGTGATGTATCTTAATATAATGTCCTTAATGAATAAAATCTTTTCAAGCGTGTCCCTTTTGTCTACCTTGGTACCATGGCATTTAGTTTGCCACACACTCCTAGTATTAATACCGTATTTGTATTTTGAAATGCAAAATACAAGTTCGCTACTAAAGTACCGACAAGTTCGGTATTAGTGTTGGTGACTTTGATAGCATAGAATCATGGTCTTTTTGGGATCTTAGAGTGTACAACTCGAGGCTATAACTTAGAAAAATATTTGGAATTTAAGCGAATAAAACTTGAGTAGTATTGACTTTGCTCCTTTTGCGTGAGCTCGGATTTGAGCGTGCACATCAGGATAGGTGAGTACCATTTATCGTACTTAGTGCCAAGAGGTCGCCCAATCCTGGTAAGTCGAGTAGGTGCTTGGTGATGTCATTATTGGACGTCACGTTCCTTCGGTGTCGGAGGTGGGTACGAGCACTGAGGCCTCGACTACTTTGCCCTCGTGTTTTCGGCATTGACAGTGATGTCGTCGGTCATATTTTAACCGATGACTTTTCTTCCTCGGGAAACGCCTATTATTGGTCTGTTTCCTTAACTACATTTTTGTTGTTTTTCCCTCATGCTTCCCCATGGTCCTTTCTTCTCCCTTAGGCCCTTAGATCACTCTTATCGGAGTTGGCCTCCTGACGACAGTGCCGCGGTGCATAAGATGTTAGAAGGGGTCATCTTCGACCATGCTCCTCCCTTGCTCTCTGCGAGTGATTAGATGGCTAAATACTTCCAAACTCGCTTCCCGGAGTGAAATCAAAATTCTTTTGGAGGCGGTGGTACATCGTCTCTTGCGATGGTATGGAGTTCCATTTATTGTACTTAGTGCCAAGAGGTTGCCCAATCCTGGTAAGTCGAGTAGGTGCTTGGTGATGTCATTATTGGACGACATCACGTTCCTTCGGTGTCAGAGGTGGGTAGGAGCACTGAGGCCTCGACTACTTTGCCCTCGTGTTTTCAGCCTTGACAGTGATGTCGTCGGTCATATTTTGGCCGACGACTTTTCTTCCTCGTGAAACACCTATTCTTGGCCGGTTTTCTTAACTACATTTTTTTGTTTTCCCTCATGCTTCCTCAGGGTCCTTTCTTCTCCCATAGGCCCTTAGATCACTCTTATCGCAGTTGTCTCCTGACGAGAGTGTCGTGGTGCCTATGGTGGCGGACGGGGTCATCTTTGACCGTGTTCCTCCCTTGCTCTCTGCGAGTGATTAGATGGCTAAATACTTCCAGACTCGCTTCCCCGAAGTGAAATCAAAATTCTTTTGGAGGCGGTGGTACATCGTCTCTTGCGATGGTATGGAGTTCCATTTATTGTACTTAGTGCCAAGAGGTTGCCCAATCCTGGTAAGTCGAGTAGGTGCTTGGTGATGTCATTATTGGACGTCACACTCCATCGGTGTCAGATGTGGGTACGAGCACTGAGGCCTCGACTACTTTGCCCTCGTGTTTTCGGCCTTGACGGTGATGTCGTCGGTGTTATTTTGACCGGCGACTTTTCTTCCTCGGGAAACACCTATTCTCGGTCGGTTTCCTTAACTACATTTTTTTTTGTTTTCCCTCATGCTTCCTCAGGGTCCTTTCTTCTCCCATAGGCCCTTAGATCACTCTTATCGCAGTTGTCTCCTGACGAGAGTGTCGTGGTGCCTATGGTGGCGGACGGGGTCATCTTCGACTGTGTTCCCCCTTGCTCTCTACGAGTGATTAGATGGCTAAATACTTCCAGACTGGCTTCCCCGGAGTGAAATCAAAATTCTTTTGGAGACGGTGGTACAACGTCTCTTGCGATGGTATATATGGAGTTCTATTTGACGGTCCATTAAGGTTATGTGTAACATCCCTAGTTTCGTTAATTTCGATTTACGAAATTAACTAGTGATTTATTACTCGAGTAGATAATAAATCAAGTCACGGATACAAAGTTGTCGCGAAAGCATTTTATAATTTCTAGAGTATATGATTTAAATGCGAAATTGATGGAATTGTATGACTTGTTATGACTTGTTATGTGCAATTTATGATTGAAGATTTATTATTTGATTAAATAATAGATTGAGTCCGAAACATGATAGAATAATAGGAATGGTAGTTAATTTGCTAAGTTATATGAATTGTGTGATTGCTAGGGTAGAATTGGAATTTAAATGAGAATTAGAGCACAAGGATATCACTTAAAAAAAACACGTTCAGCCAGGAACCAAAAACACAACACTTCCTTACTTTCCTCAAAAATTGAAAATAAGAAGAGAGATCATAGAGAGAGAGTGGAACGTGAGAGAGGGAAGACGATAAAGGGAAAGAGATCATCAACACTATCCATTGCATGTAAGTTCTAAGCTCACATTCTTACTCGATTTTTCCTCCTCTTTTCAATGATGTAACTTTCATCACCTCATTCCTTTCCATTTTCAATTCACCATCGATGAAGCTATGAAGCTCAAGGTGAGAGGAAAATGAAGTTTGGTGTGTAGAAGTACATTGCATTCTCAAGTTGAAGGTAGATTGAAGTGTGGTTTGGACTACATTGTGGATTGGTGTATAGTCTTTGGTAGTTTCAGTAGGGGTTTCGGTTCTTGGAGCTTTGGACGCGTTTGGCACAAGTTCGTGAGGTTTCAGAGTCGTGGGAACTTCAAAGTCTCGATTGGTTGCGTGATTTTCATCACGATAGGTGAGTTTTACTCATGGTTAGGATTTCAATATATAGTTTTTGAATGATTGGAAATTCTAGTTCTATGAAGTTATTTCGTTTCTAAAGATTTTATCGAGTCGAATTTTTGCAAAAACTATGTTTAACAGTTTTCATCAAATTATATGTTGATATGTGGATTGTATATTTTACTAGATTGGCTGGAATATTGTGTGTTATTCTCCGTTGAATGTTGGACGAGGACTGTTAGTAATTAAGATTAGATTCCTAGACACCGGTTTAGAATGATAAACATTGTAATTTCCAAGATTTTTATTTCTCGGAAATGGTCATTAGTATCTATAACTCTCAACAGTCGGTGGAGTTTTCAGAAGCTAACGATAGTGAGGCATTTCACCTGTATACCACAAGAGTAGAACTTTCAATTACTCAAAGTATTGGAAGTGGTGTTGTCCTATAGGAAGACTGAATCAACAGAGTTTAACGCCTTACTTCTCGTTAGGCAAGACACGTTCTTTACCAAATGGATACACTAAGGGTTATGGTTATGTTTGGATGTTGTGAAGTTCGGAGGGATGTAGGACCAAAGGAATGAGTAAAATAGTGAGAATTGTTCTCTGAATCAACGCCGGAAGCATTATCTTGTGCCCGTTTGATTCCGTGAAAGAATCCTTCTATTTTGATCATTTATCTTATGCTAAAACTAGATCAACTCTGTGATTAATCCAAATATGAACATTTAGCCTAGAGTAGTCAATACTACAGTATGATGAAACGAAGTTCAAAATTTTCTAGTAAGTCGTGCTTAGCTAGGAAAACTATTAGTTAGCACGCTAGAGATCCTTATCATTTAGATCTTATGTCTAAGTGATTGAGTAGTAGACTCAGTTCAAGAGGATGGTTGGTTTTGGAAAACCGTACACCTATGTGACACCATCCGGATTCCGGGATTGAGTTTCCAAGACTGAGTCATGATGTTAGAAGATACACCTTATTAGTATTATGGGTTAGCGAAGAAACCGACTCTTATGAGTAGGTAAGAAAATTATTTTATATTCCTACGTTTTCAAGATTCTTCCACATACTTTACCCATTGTGAGTCAGTCATGAACACAGTCGTGACAGAGATTAACTCAAAGTGCTAATTGTGTATCTAATAAAAACCGAAAGGTGAAGTTTCACAGTTAACTACCCGAAGGAGTGTAATTGTCTTAGACCACTGCAAAAGCAGTTGTTTCCTCTTTATCTCCGGATGGTGAGGTATAATTATATATAGGATTGGTTCCAAACACAGGGCCAATACCTAAGAAGGGTGATTGAACAATATTCACAGTTATATCAAACTGAGAAGGTTCAGTCAATTCTTCCTTCACTCTTCTCACAGTTAGTTCATGATTGTTTCAAGTAGAGTTTTGCTGTGAATGATGTATTATATATAAAAATCACATATCAAGAGTTTTAAAACATTTTCTAGCTTTAAGAAAGATCTGAGAAGGGTTGAAAAACTCTTTGTTCTAGTTGCTACTAAGAAGGGTCAGAAATGACTCTTCTTAGGTTTTCTCAAATCTCTCCTCAAGAGGAGTTTTTCTCAAACAGTAAACTAAAGGCTTAAAGCAGTAAATAACACATGGATTTATAGTGGTTCACTCAAAAAGAAAATGGGCTACTCCACTCCTCACACCCAGTGAGATTTTCCACTATTTTCCAAATAGTTTACACCCTTAACTACGCCATAATTGTAAAAAGAGAATGCCACCTTTAGTAGCGTTTATAAAAAAATGCTACCCATTTTAATAACACACTACACCATTAGTAGCATTTTAAGGTAAAACGCTACCCATTAGGTAACACGCTAGACAGATCTCTAGCGCTTTTATTCAAAACGCTAGCCAATTAGAAAACACGCTACACAGATCCCTAGCGCTTTTATTCAAAACGCTAGCCAATTAGAAAACACGCTAGATAGATCCCTAGCGTTTTTTAGAAAGCGCTAGGTATTTAGAAAACACGCTAGACAGATCTTTAGCGCTTTTAGTCAAAACGCTAGCCAATTAGAAAACACGCTAGATAGATCCCTAGCGTTTTTAGAAAACGCTAGGTATTTAGAAAATACGCTAGACAGATCCCTAGCGCTTTTATTCAAAACGCTAGCCAAATAGAAAACACGCTAGATAGATCCCTAGCGTTTTTTAGAAAGCGCTAGGTATTTAGTAAACACGCTAGACAGATCCCTAGTGCTTTTATTCAAAACGCTAGGTATTTAGAAAACACGCTAGATAGATCCCTAGCGTTTTTTAGAAAACGCTAGGTATGGTTAAATAATTTTTTTTCGTTTCCCATTGAGCTACTTCCCTCTCTCAGCGAACACACTCACCCAGGAACGCAAAATCACTCACCCAGAAACGCAAAACCCTAACACCCTAACGCAAAACCCAGAAACCCAGAGCTACTTCCCTGGCTCTTCTTCTCCAACGACTACTTTCACGTTGTTGGCTCCTACTAGTACTTCATCTTCTTCTTCTTCTTCAGGTTGGTTTCGTTGTTCGCGAATTTGGTGTTTGTTTCATGTTTCTATTGTTGCAATTTTTTCTTGTAAATTACAATTAGGAAAGTTGTTAGATATTAATTGTGGGTTCTAGTTTAGAAATATATTAGTTTTGTCACTTGTGCACACTAGACTTTTTTTTTTACCACTAGCCTCTTCTTGTTACACATAAAGTTCATTATTTGGAAGACTAGACTATGGTTCCGTTGTCTTGACCAAAGGACCGAGAATAGAAATAGAATATGAGATAGATATATATAGCTTGGGAAAATAAGGAGTGGAGTTGAAAAAATTTTAAAAGAGGAAATTTTGTTTTTTTTTTTTTTTTTATGAATTGATTCTTCATTATATTCGAATTGCTTGATGGGTCATATGTTAAAGTTCTCTTCTCAGGATTTTATTATAAATATTTGGAAATTATGGATAGAAATTGGATGTCTGTCAATCGTCTGTCCAAGGAGTATGCGCTGGATTGGATTATTTTGTGAGCTGTGCTGTTGAACGTTTAGGGACTTCTAGTGGTATAAAATGTCCTTGTTTAAGTTGTTGTTATGTAAAATCAGTTACTGCAGAGGAGTTGACACGACATTTAAAGGCGAATGGAATTGATCAAAGTTACACTTGTTGGATAATGCACAGTGAGAAAAAGGTGAATCTTCAAATATGAATGATATTACTAAGAGATATGCGCCGCCGGTTGACACCGGAACACATTCATTTGATGCGAACGAATTTGAAGAGATGACAAAGGTGGTTGAAGAGGATCTTAATGATTGTTCTGAAATGTTTGAGAAGTTGATAACTGATGCAGAGACACCATTGTATGCGGGTTGTGCTGAATTCACAAAATTATTGACTGTGATCATAAAATAGAACCAACCTATTTATAATAGGCATTACTTTACATAAAAAGAATAGGCATCACTTTACATAATTTTATTTTATTTTATTAAACAATTGTAATCATCCTGTGACAAGTTTCTAAAAATTAACACCTAACATACTACTACCATGTTCTTTTCCTTCGATGTGAAACGAAATAGTTAGGCTACTAAATTGATAAGCTAGCTTACTAAAAATTTCTATCATTAAAAAATCAAGTTTCATTTGAGATGTCAAAAATCCAGACAAACACACAACGAAGTAAAAATAATGACTGCCTAAAATATGTAAAAAGTCTGTCAGTACACCACCAAAAATTAAATTTTGACATTTACTCAAGAATCTGGTGTATGAAAATTTCCACTTAAAAGTTTTACAAGGTCATACACCATTTAAAGAAATATTTTAATATCTTTCTGGTTCAAATTCAAAACCAACACTCATGTAGGAAACAATTTTTTTTTGATTTCCAACAGTTTACCCACTTAAACATGTCTTGAATGTTTGAAAAACACTTATAATAATTTGTTTGAAAAAAAGATGGTTTAGCAACCCATACCACGCATTTATCCATTTATATAAGCAAAACAATACATGTAAAAAAAACTGGATGCAAACACTTTATCAAAAATATTCTAAGGCTATATAAGGGCCATTTACTCATTACACCTTGTTCTCATTACTTCAAAGGTTTCTCAATAGGGACTCCCCTCCTTAAGAAGAAAATCGTATTATTAGAATTCCTACGTGGTCTGGAAAAGTGTGTAATCCATTTGATCTTGATGATTGTACCTATTGGTGCTATTAAGTTAGTCCTCACCAAAATGTCTCTACAATCACCATCCTAAGATTCTAACAGACTCGCCAAATTTATACTCCTAAACTCCTTTAAACATCCATTAAGCCTGCTTAGTTCTAAATATATCTCTATCAAAATATTATCAGATGCTAACTTAATCAGAAACAACCTATATCTCACTCAACAATAGACCACATCACTAAATGACCCGATGCCTAAAGCTACCGTGGATTAATTAGAAAGCACACACAATTATTTTTTTATTGCAATAGTCTAAAAGATGGTCAAACTTTTACGTATCACAATGTCTTGTTCAGCAAAATCAACAAACAAAATCAATTAAGTATACTCAAGGACACCAAACCAGCAAGGAAAGCATACAAACAAATACTATTCAGAAACCAGGACAGATCAATCCAAGCAATTAAAAAGTAAAACGTCAAATATGCAAAAAAAAAAAAAATTTAAATACCACAAAAATAATCACCATATAGTCCTCTCTTCCATATACAACTCATTCCCAAGCTTGTTGGTGGCTATAAGGGTACATACTACTAATTAAATTTTGGGTTGATCAAGTCCAAAATCAACATAGTAGCACACAGTCTACATAGCTCCAACAAGAAGTCCTACTCGCCCGTATTTATTTTTTAAAAAAAAAGTTTAAAATAAACTCACACCACACAGTCAGAGCTAGGTTCGACCAGCTCTGATACCAAAATGTAACGCCTTGATTTTTCCAGGTCAAAAACCAGTAGAGCTAGTAGAAAATATTATCAAATAAAATAGATATGTTGCAATTGCAATTTATAGTTTGAAAATAAACTTCATAAAACTAAATAATATAACAAATCCAATCTCAAAAAGAAAAAAATATATATACACATTGTTTACAAAATTGAGCGTATTCTAAAAGTTCCCAAAATATGTCCCCCTAGTATCAACGAACTCTTCGTGTCTCTACGTCATCAACTACCTGAAACTCAGTCACTGAAAACAACACTCTAATGAGATACAAAATCCCAGTGAATAATGCACACAATTTTAAAATGAGTATTGTTCTCAGTCGGTGCGGTAACCGGAAAAATCCACCATGGTACCCGCGTTCTTCAAAAATAGTTTTCAAAAATAATATAGGTGGTTCAAATAATTTCCTACATTAAATAGTAGTATCTAGTAGTATTATTCTAACCGAGTCCTTCAATCAATAGTATTTCACTTTAGTAAAATAAGTAAATCAATCACACATATTCTTCCTATGGAAAATAAATGAATTATTAAAATTAAAATCAAGTACAACACATATCCTGTATGGAGCGCCAAACTCATCTCTTTGTAGGGTCCCAGCACCCATCTATGTGGAGCTCGAAGCTCGTCTAATATGGGGTCTCGCACCCATCCGTGTGGAGCTTGAAGCTCATCTAATTTGGGGTCCCAGCACCCATCCGTGTGGAGCTCAAGCTCGTCCAATATGGGGTCCTGCACCCATCCGTATGGAGCACCACTCGTCTAATGTGGGTACCCATCCATGTGGAGCTCGAAGCTCGTCTAATTTGGGGCTCTAGGCCCATCTGTTTGGAGCACCGACTCGTCTATTATGGGGTCTAAGACCCATCCGTATGAAGCTCAAAGCTCGTCTAATATGGGGCACACTACCCATCCATGTGGGGCTCGAAGCCCATCTCAAACAAATATACAAAACAAAAATAGACACTTATATGAATTACAATCTAGATTAAATCATGATCATCGAAGTGTTCTAATAGAGCTACAGCATCTCAAACCACATGATATACTTATATAAATTTGAAAAAGGCATCATATTCTAAACGACAAGTTTGAGAAGTATAATTTCAAGGGAAACCAATTTCCTTAGTCGCATAGATAGCTCTCATAAAATTAGCAGCATACTATATATTACAACCAAATTCTATTGGGGGATTTCAAGGTAGTGCTCATAACATGATTCCACCACATACATATTAAGGGGATTTATTTGGATAATGTGAGCATAAAAGAAACAAGGTACTGTAGTAGGATAAAATTATAGCATGTCACGTACTATCTAATGACTACTGATGATGTTCTTGATAGTTGAGTCCGAGAACATTAACGAAAAAGGATAGGGCCTTATAGCATGATATATGGATTACATTCAGTACCTATAACTGACGATTTACCGTCCAAGACAATACACAACAGACCTTACGAGACAGATAACTAACAACAGCACATGATTATTTAAGAGTTAGGTTTTTCATCAAAATAATTTTCTACTACACCAATTATCTTTGCAGATCAGATTTTCTTTCTCAATCCAAAAGCCTCAAAATCAATGTACCATGGAAGTGTAAAAGGAGTGTGATTACTCACCTTCTAGACCAATTAAATCTATTGTTATCAGCTGCCTTTCTTTCTCTCTTTTCCACGATCTCCTTGGTCGACTAGGGCTGCCGTCAATATCCTTTACTTGCTCTCATCAATAGCAACACTGACTCCTTACTCCTAGGTTTAGGTTTCACCACTTTTAATCATAGGCTTTCATGTTGGGCCCCCACTAATGGCAATTCTACTTAGGATCCGTAAGCCTTAGAAGTGAGGCTACATATGTTTCTATCCTTGACAATCGATATACTTTTAACAATTCATTTTATTTACCTCAATCAAAGAATGGTATACCTATAAAATAATCAGACAATAAGTATCATTATTTTAACAATCCCTAATTACTAAACTATAGGGAAATCTCCTAAGGTAGTTAAATAATTTACTAAATGAATTTCTTCAAAGTTTAATTTATCTTATTCTAAAATTATCAGATGTTACATAACCCACCTCCTAATTAATTGGTTATTATAAAATCCACCTGTAGCGACCGAAAAATCCGGGAAAGGATTCTTCGAAGATTCATAGGAAGCCGCCACCAAATTTTAGTTTAAGGGCAAATTCGGAAAATCCCTTTATGTTTAAGACAAGGCAGGTTTAGGGTTCGGGAGTCGTTATGCGTGGGAAAGGTGTTAGCACCCCACGACATCCTTTGTCTAATTAATTATATTTTAATATTTATCCTTTTTATTTATAGTGAAAAAGACTTAATTAAATTTTTAATTTTTAGTGCTTGACAAGAGTGAACTCTTGCTCCTACGTACCTCCAGATGCAATGGAGGAATCAAAGCTACGTAGTTCTTCCTGAAAAAGGTTTGTGGGTTGGTATTTTTTAGTGTAGGGGTCCTAGGATTCCTTGAACTGTACAGCTCACTGATTCCTTGAACCGACTTAGTCTTTTATTTTAGAAAAAAAATAATTTATTTGTGTTTTTATAAGTTTTTAGGATTACTGAACTGTACAGCTCATTGGTCCTAGGATGATGACTAACCCGGTTGTACAACCGACTTAGTCTTTTATTTGATTTTTGAAGAAATAAACTAAATTGTGCATAAAAAAATGACAAAAACTGATAATTAATAAAGACTAAGCTAAAAAAATAAATAAATAAATAACTATATACATAAATAAATATGAATAGATATATACATAAACAATAAATAAATAAATTATATTACAAATAAATGATAAATAAGTATGTACATAAAAATAAACAAAATAAATACAAAACTAACCTGGACTCGACGAGTGCCGAACCGGACTGAGCAGCAAACCGGACTCCAATCTGGTCCATTTTGACACCCAAGACCGCAAGAACCGCTTTGAGAATCGGAAAGCCGACTCAAAACGTCCAAATGATCAAAGACAGGTTTTTAGTGAAATGGGCCGCAAACGCTTTGACCCAAAAGATCACTTAACCCCCCAATGATCTCCTCCCCTAACAATCTCTCATATCCACAACCACCTTAAAAATAAAAAACCCCAACAACGTTAACAACATCATCTCCATGAAACAACCTTTGTTCTTTGCTTCCGCGGTAATCGGTATCCTGACCGGTTTCGACGACTACCTTTACGCGTGCGGTGTAGCTCGTCTTCCGGTGACAACCTTTTCGTTAATTCAAGCTTCTCACCTTGCTTTCACGGCTGTGTTTGCTTTCCTTCTTGTGAAGCATAAGTTCACGGCGTATTCGGTTAATTCTATTGTGTTGTTGACACTTGGAAGTGTTGTTTTGGCAATGCATTCTTCGAGTGGGGATCGTTTTCATTTTACACAAATGGTTCGTGGGAAATATGTCTTCACTTTCACCGCTCGGATCGTAAAAACGAGGTCCAAGGAGAGAGAAATTGCCTTGAAATAGTCGCTAAAAAAAACTAACGCCCGAAAATACGCAAAAAACTACTATTTTATGTAATTTTCAGAAAAAGTCCAAAATAAAATGGTTGAAAAAATCCAAATTAAAAACTATTAAAAGAACTCGGACAAAATTGGGGTATAACACCACCTTAGGGTAGTTTTAAGAAAAATATCTAATCAACTCTAAGCTGGTAAATTACTATTTTATGCCTTCGAAGTCTAACTATTCCTAGTCTGAAATTTTGGGATGTTACACTTCCTTCTCGGACGTATGATGCAAAGCAAATGTTGGGGTCTATTGGCTTGAACTATGAGAAGATACACGCTTGTCCGAATGATTGCATTTTATTTCAGAATGAACATGCGTTGTTAAAGTCGTGTCCTAAATGTAATGCACCGCGATATAAGAAGAAAGAGTCTGCTCTAGAAAAGGTGTTGTGGTATTTTCCTATAATTCCTCAATTTAGGCGCATGTATCGTAGTTCAGAAGATGCAAAACACTTGACATGACATGAGGATGAAAGGATTAAATATGGTATGCTACGACACCCGAGAGATTCTCAATGGAAAAAAATTAATATTGAGTATCCTAATTTCGGGGATGACCCGAGAAACCTACGCCTTGCATTGTTTGCTGATGGATTTAACCCACACGGTATCCAGAGTAGCTCCCACAGTACATGGCCCGTGATTTTGGCGATTTATAACTTACCGCCTTGGCCTTGCATGAAACGCAAATATATGATGATGTCTTTGTTAATTTCTGGGCCCAAACAACCAGGAAATGATATTGATGTATACTTGGCTCCTTTAATTGAAGACTTGAAGCAAATGTGGGAGACAGGGGTAGAGGTGTATGATGGGTTCAGAGAAGAAAGTTTCACCCTGAGGGCTATGATCTTTGGCACAATTAACGACTTTCCTGCATACGGCAATCTATCTGGGTACAGTAACAAAGGGCAGTGTGCATGCCCTATATGTGAAGATAACACAGATTGGATGTGGTTGGAACATGGTAAGAAGAATATCTATCTTGGTCATCGTAGATTTTTGCCATCAACTCATCACTATCGATTGTGGAGAAAGGCATTTGATGGGAATACGAGAACACGTAGAGGTCCCCGCCTTTGACGAGCGACAATGTGTATTTGAAAAGGTGGAAGATTTGAACATTAAATTTGGGAAGCCTTTTGCGGGAGAGCTTGCCAAACGAGGGTGGAAGAAAAAGTCGATTTTCTTTGAGTTGCCATCTTTGGAAGTCATTATATGTAAGGCATTTCATTGATGTGATGCATGTTGAAAAGAATGTCTTCGAAAGTGTCATTGGTACCTTACTCAATATGTCGGGTAAGACTCAAGATACCATCAACTCAAGGTTGGATTTGGTTAGTATGGGTTTGAGACCTGAATTGGGTCCTAGTAAAGAAGGGTACACATACATATCTACCTCCGCACTCATACTCTATCTAGAAAGGAGAAGACTGTCTTTTGTGAGTTTCTTCATGGAGTTAAAGTTCGGAGGATACTCTTCAAATGTGGCGACTCTTGTATCGATGAAAGACCTCAACTTAAAGTCTCTAAAGTCCCACGATTGTCATGTTCTCATGGAGCATTTGCTACCCATTGGTATACGATCCATTTTGCCTAAGAAAGTGCGTCAGACCTTAACCAAACTTTGTTTCTTCTTTAAGGCGATTTGTAGTAGAGTGATTGACCTGAAAGTTGCCAACATTGCAAAGAGAAATTATCACACTTTGTGTGAGCTTGAGATGTATTTCCCACCTTCCTTTTTTGAAATAATGATTCATCTAATAGTTCATCTGGTTAGAGAGACACAATTGTGTGGCCCATATTACATGAGATGGATGTATCCGTTTGAGCATTACATGAAGATATTAAAAGGATATGTGAAAAATCGATCACGACCTGAGGGTTGTATTGTTGAGCGCTACATAGTTGAAGAGGCTATTGAGTTTTGCATGGGCTATCTATCTAGTCTTGAATATTCTGTGAGACTGCCAAGGTCTCGTCATGTAGGAAGGATTAGTAAAGGGATGACAGGAACTAAATTAGTGATGGTATCAAGGAAAGAACTAGAGCAAGCACACTTGTACGTTCTTCACAATGATAGTGAGGTTGATTCATATGTTGCCAAGCACAAGGAGATTCTTAAGAGTCAATTCCCAGGAAAGAAGCAAGTTTGGTTAGCAAAAGAAAACAATAGGAGTTTCATAGTGTGGCTAAAAGATCACATTGATGCTGAGTGTGTTTCGAATCCTACTTTGATTTCAAAAAGATTGAGTTGGTTAGCAAAAGGTCCAAATATACATGTCTTCTCTTACAACAGCTATCTAATGAACGAGTGCACTTTCTATACAAAAGAACAAGATGATCGAGTAAAATGCAAAATAGTGGGGTGACTCTTGTAGCTCATTCTATGCATGCATCCAAAGGGCAAAGACAATCCCATATATGCGAATATGTCATACTTTGGCGTCATTGAACACATATGGGAGTTGGATTACAATATGTTTCAGAGCTGTGTGTTCAAATGTGAATGGGTTGACAATAATCTTGGTTACTGATTGATGAATCGGGGTTCATGCGGGTGAATTTCAAAGAAGTTAGGATATAAAGATGAACCTTTTATTTAGCATCGCAAGCTCAACAAGTGTTTTATGTCACTGATCCAGTTAATATCAATTGGTCTATTGTTCTATTGACTGACAAAAAATTTGTGTATAACAATGATGATGATGAAGCACCCGATGATGTTGGTGTTGAGTGATAACTCATATTTATATGAGTTATTTATACTAATTCAAAGAATAAATCATGCAAGTTCTCTAGCAATACAAGGTTAATTTAATTAGTTTATGTTAGTTTCTTATTTCTTAGTTAGTTAGAGGTTAAATTGATAAATAGCTTGCATTTTGGCACCAATGGTGCCTTTGAGAGCGCGTTTGATGTTTCTTGTGCTTGTGCGATAAAAGTCTTTGAACGTGACCACGCCCTCACCACGCTGTCAGAGAAGAGCAGCAGAGCAAGGGTGAAAGATCTCAAATTTGGCGCGCTAATGATGGTCAAAGATATAAAAAGTCAGAAGATCTTCTATTTCCCCATGAGCTGACAAAGTATGATGACGACCAGAGTAATCGCACATGCGATCGGGTCGATCGAAGAGGAAACAGACTTGGTAGGTGGGCAAGTGACATCAGCAACACGTGAGCAAGGAGGCTATTTAATGAGGACTCAACTCTCTCTCAAGGCACGCAGACACACTCATACACTCACTCCTTCAACTTCACTCCAGTTCATCCCTTCATCATCCACCTCCATCAATCTCAGACGGAGTTTTGTAAAGAAGTTCTGGAAACAGACTTCTGCATTTTGCTTTTCTGAACTTCTATTTTATTTTCTGCGTAACTCATTTCTGTGAGGTTTAGACGTTGTAACGTCTCTACAGCGTACATGCTGAAGAGTTACTTAGGTGTATCTTTTGCACTTAGTTTCTTTTCTTTTATGTATGGTATTTGGATTTTAATTCCTTATCATTCTGTAAGGATGCTCAGCATGAGCTAAACACTTTGTAGTTGGGTTGTTGCTTTGTTTGTAATGAATTTCTAGTTTAATGTTATGAAGTATTGACGTTTAAATGTCTTAAATCTTTGCATAAAAATATTTCCAAACTTGTTTTGAGGTTGGCCTCTTAAAATAGGTAGATTCATAGGTACAGACATGGTCTATGAAAAGAACTCAAAGATTTATATGAACGAAAGATGTACGAAAGACATTTAGGCATTTTTATCTAAGTCTAGACATAGAATAGATAATAGTTCATAGAACATTGCTGTGGGTACTTAAAATACAGGAGTGGGCCTATTTAGAACCTAGACATAGGACCTCTTATACTTGAAACTCTGACGTTTTGTGACTGAAAAGCACAGCTCTTTTGCAACAGCGTTCAGACGTTGTAACGTCTATACGGAATAGCATTTGTACGTAATAACGTGTAAACGTTATAACGTCTGACTAGAAAGGATTTTTTTTTTACTTGCATGCAACAAACCAACTCATCTCTCTTCCGTATTCACAACCAACATTTGTTTACTTGCTTTAGTTATATTCTTAGTATTAAAATCACTCTTAGTGCCGATTTGTTACTTGATTCTCTTGTGTTTTGAAACTTGAACTTTAAAAGCAAACCAATCCTCGTGGGAACGATCTCTTACTTAAAACCACTTTATTACTTGTACGACGTGTATACTTGCACTATATTTGCGAATACCACACGAACACAACATTGAGGACGACCCTTTCTTCAGAACATCAGAATCAATAATAGGGGAAAATAGTTCTATAGAGGATGTTGTATATTTTAGAAAAGATCATAATGATGGAATTACTATTCGTCGGAAAAAAAATACCAAGACGCGAATTGCAAACAAAATTTTATCTAGGAAAAGGAAAAGGTAATATAGACTTAATGATATCTCGTTATTTTTTATTAATAGATAATTATATTGTTTTTGTAAATTTAACAATAACATGGATTATGTTATCTTGCAGGTCAGATGGCATCACTTAGTGATCATGAGAGTGGTCAAGACAGTAGTCATGAGGGTGGTGCCGTTATGTTTCTAGCTTTAATTTGTAGCTACTTTTGAGTTTAATAATGTTAGTTAGTTATTATGTTGTATGCTTTGGATATATATTATGTTGTAGGTACTTGTTAGTTTAATATGGTCTTTTGGTGATATGTACATATGTGTGTATCTATACTGGATTGTAATGATATTGGCTGAATTTTGTTGGAATGATATTGGATTGGAATGATATTTGATGAATTTTGTTGGAAGGGAATGAATTTATAGGTTGTAATTAAAAGGGAGAATAAACAAAAATAAAAAAATATTTTTAAAAAAAAATCAGTCAATAGGTAGCGTTTTAAAGAAAAACGCTACAAATGAAATTAAAAAAAATCAGTCAATACATAGCGTTTTATAGAGAAAACGCTAGAAATGAAATTAAAAAAATCATTCAATACCTAGCGTTTTATAGAAAAATGCTAGGTATGGAAAAAATGCACTAGAGGATCCCTAGCGTTTTACAAAATGCGCTAGAGGATCCCTAGCGTTTTATAGAAAACGCTAGGTATGGACAAAATGCGCTAGAGGATCCCTAGCGTTTTTCAGAAAACGCTAGGTATGAACAATATGCGCTAGAGGATTCCTAGCGTTTTAGAGAAAACGCTAGGAATTGTAATTTTAATTTTTCAGCTTCACTAGCGTTTTTGCGAGAAAGCGCTAGGCATTGTAATTATAATTTTCACTCACGCGGGCACCAAATTAAACGTCCTCTTCTCTCTCACACGAAGCAAAATCTCTCTTCATCTCTACCAAACTCTCTCTCCCTTGCGAAAACCCTAAACCCAACAAACTCTCTCTCTGTTGCGAAAACCCAGCAAGCTTCGTTCATCACTCTCCACCTCTCTCACTCCAAACATCTTCTCCTCGGTTCCAAACTCCTCGCTTCCAAACTCCAGCAAGCTTCGTTCATCATTCTCCATTATCATCGCCAGCTTTTTCTCCTCGGTTCCAAACTCCAGCAACCTGCGTTTTCTCTTCGGTTCCAAACTGTTTCCTCTCTCACTTGCCTCTTCAGTTCCCTCCATCTTTTTGTTGGCTAAACATAGACGTTGCTCACCAAGTGTTTGAGGTGAGCTCTTACTCCTTTAATTAGACCCACATTAGTTTTATTTTGAGCTTCCATAACAGTTGAAGTTGGGTAAGGTTAATGTTGGATTTGTGAGCAAACTCTAAATGTAAATTCTGCACAAATTAGTATAGATATAGGTACGGTGTTTTGAGTATAACTTTTTATGTAGAACTTAGTTTTGAATGATTCTTGTCTTGTTGGTAACTAGATTCATTTTGCTTTAGTTTGAGCACTAATTCATTTGATTTGACTGAGTATTGACAATTTAATGTGTGTTACAAGTTGGAGAATAGTTGTTGTCTTGCTATCTAAAGTTAGAATGAGTGTCTTGCTATCTTGTTGATTACTATTTTTCTGTTATAATACAACACTAATTGCAATCTAAAGTTCAACCATAAGTTGCTACACCAATTGTATTTCATAAAACTGGGCATAGTTATGAAAACTAGACTTATTTAGACACTCATTTGCATGATTTCATTGAGTTTTTTTGATATATTAAATTCAGTTGTAAATTTGGGAACTTATGTAGCAAATTACTAAAGTTTATCAAGCATGTTCAGAATTTTCTTATCTATGGCTTTTATTGAGTTTGTAATTCAGTTTGTAAGTAAACAATTTGTTAGGAAGCTCTTAGTTTCTCACTTAGAATTACTTTCTTCTGTTAGGTGATGTTAGTGATCAGATAATTGCACATATATTAAATTCAGTTAGTGATCATTGTAGCTTTTTCCACGCCGTTTTGCATGAGAGTGGTCATGAGGGTGGTGATGGGGGTGGTCATAGAAACACAAAGAAATTCACTCCCCGTGGAATGACAGCGAAAAGGAAAATCATCCATCGGATAAGTAAAGGACACGAGAAATATTCAGTAAGTTACTAATTATTAATGTTGTTCTCTACCTTTCAAAGTTATCTAATTATTTAATGATTTAATGCAGGTCAGATGGAGTGTTAAAGGTTTGCCTATTGGAGAGAACGGCACAAACTTGATAACTTTTATTGGTACTAAGGTGAAGCAAATGTTTCCAATTTCGATTAAAAGTTGGAATGAGAAAGATAATAAAGTTTTGCCTAAACTGAAAGATGATTTCTGGTCCTTAATACAGGTATATAATTTTAGACCTCTTTAATAGTCTTATTTAGTGATTTTTTAGTTATATTTATTTAATCCATTTTTATGTATAAGCATAAACACTTTGATGTGGATGATACCCGAAAAGATTGGATACTCAAGGAAGCTGGAAGGTTGCATCGGGCTTATAGAAGTGATGTAGGAAAAAGTATTCAAAACTTCCTGATGGGACCATCAGACAGGAGCCTCCGCCATTGTATTCCAGAATTATAACTAAGGAGGATTGGAGTTTATTTGTACATATACGCACTACAGATCCGACTTTCTTGGTTAGTATATTAATTATTTAAGTTATATATATATATATATATATATATGTATGTATATATATATATATATATATATATATATATATATATATATATATATGTATATATATATATATATATATATTTGAAACTAGATATCATTCATTAATGTATACTTATCTTTTTAAATAGAAAAAGAGCAAAGCGAATAAAGAAAGAGCTTCTAATCCCGAGTACCCTTATAGAGGAGGTTCTAGTGGATATCAAGTTCTCGAAGAAAGATTGGTAACACACAATTAGTTTAATTTATTATGATTTAATGAATCTTTTAACTTACAGTTGATTAACAATTATTAAACTTAAATAGTTACTGAAAGAGGGGAAAGATCCAACTCAAGAATCCCTTGATCGTTGTACTGTGAGGTTAGAGGCCCGACAAAACAAAGATGGTGACATTGTGGATCCCAAAACTAAGGAGGTCAGGACAGAATTGTAAGTATTCCAAAATTCAAGTATTGTAATTTTTATGATTCCTAGCAAGTTGGAATTTGTGTCTCATTATATACATCCATATGATCATCATTTCTGATCATTATATACTTATGTTTGTGCATCAGGAAAGCATATCACAATCTGTATCACAAGGAGAGTTAACAGATTGCTCTGGTGAACAAGATATCCTTGCTCGTGCCTTGGGAAGGGAAGAGTATAAGGGTCGTACAAGAGGTTATGGATATGGCATTCCTCCTACTACTGTGTTTGGGCCAAAGAGCCATAGCAGGACGTGTGGGCAATGTAAAGTGATGGCGGAACAGTATGACCAGATATCCAAGAATGTTGTTGTATTAATGGAAGAGAGACAGATGTATAAGCATCTCTTGGCACAATCCCTTGCTGCACAATCCA
This sequence comes from Oxytropis ochrocephala, assembly GCA_020916435.1. NCBI lineage: Eukaryota > Viridiplantae > Streptophyta > Magnoliopsida > Fabales > Fabaceae > Oxytropis > Oxytropis ochrocephala. The sequence goes on along the minus strand of CM037092.1, from coordinate 92,709,973 downwards.
TTGCTGCACCATCCCCTACTGCACCACCCCCTGCTGCACCTATATCACTGCTTTGCACCTCACCGCCCAAGATAGCGCACGAGATAGCTGCACCATCCCTTCAACACAGGTATTTATTATTACTCGACCTGTTTTTTGTACATATGTATTTGATCAAATTATCATGTATATTTATTTTTCTTTATAATTGATTTAGGATAACGCTGAATGTGAGCTATATATTGCAAGCTGTAGCGACCGAAAAATCCGAGAAAGGATTCTTCGAAGTTCGAAAGGAAGTCGCCACCGAAATTCTAGTTTAAGGGCAAATTCGGAAAATCCCTTTTGGTTTAGGACAAGGCAAGTTTAGGGTTCGGGAGTCGTTATGCGTGGGGAAGGTATTAGCACCCCACGACATCCTTTGTCTAATTAATTATGGTTTATTAATATTTTACCCTTTTATTTATAGAGAAAAAGACTTAATTAAATTTTTAGTTTTTAGAGCTTGTTAAGAGTGGACTCTTGCTCCTACGTACCTCCGGATGCTATGGAGGAATCAAAGCTACGTAGTTCTTCCTGAAAAAAGTTTGTGGGTTGGTGTTTTTTAGTGTAGGGGTCCTAGGATTCCTTGAACTGCATGTACCACATTGATTCTAGACGACTAACCCGATTGTACAACCGACTTAGTCCCCTACTTTTTGAAAATGATTTTTGACTTTTTGAAAAGAGTTGTGAGATGGGTTGATTTCAGAATAGGTATTCTAGAACTCCTGAACTGTACAGCTCATTAGTTCTAGAACGCTGACTAACCCGGTTGTACAACTGACTTAGCCGTTTATTTTTGGAAAAATGATTTATTTATATTTTATTAAGTTTTTGTAGGATTACTTGGCTCAGATGCACCATTGGTCCTAAAATGATGACTAACCCGGTTGTACAACCGACTTAGCCGTTTATTCGACTTCGAAAGAGAAATCATTTATATTTGAGTTAAAAAAAAATTAAAAAGAAAGACAGGGGGTGGAAATTGTAAATTGGGGTTTTATTAGTCGCATGGGATTGTATAATTAATAGTAGGTGTAAGAAGGAAGCCCAGTTCGCATAGGAGAGCCCAGTATGCGAAATTGGGCTTAAGTGGGGGAAGGCACGCGCGTGAATTGGAGGGGTGCAAATAGCGTTCTGATAATTAAAAATAAATTAAAACTGAAATGCAATACATAGGCCCAAACCAGAAAAAAAACTTAAACCCAAATTCATTTCACCCTTCCTTCCCAGCTTGCTGCGGCTGCGCCGCACTGATGAGAGAGAGAATATATCCAAGTCACAAGCAAGGGTATAGATAGAGTTGGTTTCCAGTAGACTTATAAAGTACAAAGTCTAAAGTACTAATTCTAATTGTCTAAACTTCTTACCTTCCCCATGCTACATACTAATACATATTTGTTTATTCGTTTGTTCATCCCCTTAGAAAAGAAAATAGAAGACAAAAGATGTACTTCCCATAAGAATTAAGGTAAAAATACTATGTTGACCGATTAAAAAATCATTGATTTGCTACACAAATTATGCATCAATAAAGCCATATCCAAGGCTGGAACTAAAGCTACCGTGCAATTTATTTTGTATTAGTATATAGACAGGATCCATTATGGGGGTTGGCCATGCAGTTAAAGTCAATTTATATCATCTACATTCTACAATCAACAAAACCAAACCACACACAACTTTTCATAAGGCATCTAGTCATCTACTTAAACATGTTTCTCGCATAAAGCTACACTATAAACACAAAATAGATACAGATTTAGGATTCTTCTAGAGGCATCACAAGATTTCCCTACTACAGACTTCCCCATAAAATATGATATCTCATCTTTGTATGCTTCACATAAACCTACGAAGTAAGAAGAATTACCCAACATATTAAACTACTATACTGTGATGTTAGGGGAGAGGTGTGATTAACTATGGTGCCAAAAAAAAGCATAAAATTGAAGCCGTTTTGCTGTAAAGAAAAAGAAATCAGATTAACATTCTAATAGTGGAAACAAAACCCTAATCTGCACACTTAAATAACACAACATTACAACGCCTTCAGATCAAAATATTTGTAAAAACAAATAAGCTTAAACAAGTAATCTAAAGAGTACCAGTAAGAAACAAATTAACACTACTTACCTGTCATTCAGAAAGGCAATGCTATGGGCTGTTAGAAGGGCGGCTACAATAGCAAGTGGCCTCCGAAGAAAACCCAATATGAGAACAGATACAATCAAAATGAAGTAATTGGTCCGGTAGCTTATCCAAGCCTCTTAAAAAATCTACCTTTTAGCCTCTTCTACCAAAACCCTGTTACTGCTCTTGCAACATCGCTACTGCTCTACTTTTTTTTTTTTTTTAGATCATAGAAACCTCAGAACCGTGTTTAGTGGATTAGGGTTTCGATGGGAAACTCTAATCCTATTTTCGGGTGATTTTAGCAGTAGTCTACTACCTCCGTTTCTGTGTGTTTTAGACCCTAGGTTAACCGTTTATTTATAGGTAGAAATTAGGTTTTAGCATTAATTGCTATTTGACTGGGCTTTTGCAGATCTGATAATGTGGGCTTCCTGAGCAGTCTTGGAGAGCAAGAGCAGACCCCAGAGATTGCTGATGCTGCTCCTTTATTTAATTTTCGTTTTTTATATTCTTTGTATTTTTAATATTATCATTTTTTTGTATTTTTGGACATTTTGGACAATTAGACACTTTTTTTTAAAATGTAAATAAAATTAAATATATTTTTTTGACATTTTTTGGACTATATATATATGTATATGCTCAAAATAAGGACGAAATAACAAAAATTGAAAAGAAGTCGGAATGATGAGCCCAATTGCGAGAAAACAACTCGAATAAGCCCATTTGCAAGGAAACGACTCGGATAAACCCAATTAAGTTCGACTAGGCCCAAATACGAAAATTCAACTAAAGAATGTGCGAGAAGATCGATCATTCGCGCGCATTCTTAGTTTAAACAACGGTATTTTGAAGAGGTTAGTTGAGATTGGCTTGGGTTGGTAAATGAGACACCTTTTTAATGACTCTCGCAATTGCGCGACTTCAGAACAAATAATAAAATAAACGACTAAAACCGGAAAGAGAATACGGACAAAATTGGGGTATAACACAAACCCACATCGAAAGGTTGCAGTGGGCATCTTATGTAACCAATTGAGTGCCACAATGCACAATTTACCCATGCCTGAAAACCATTTGAGAGTTAGAGTAGACTATTCAATTGAGGGGTCTGAACCATTGCCTGTTCCAATTGTTAGTGCGGATATATTTACTGTGGGTCAAGCACTTAGTACTTTTGTGGCATGGCCTGCACAACTTGTCGTTGTAAGTGACAATATTTTTGTTAATAAGTTAATGACTCATTGTTATATATAATGTGTGCTAACTAACTAATCATTTTTTTAATATATACAGGTACCCCAAAAAGGAATATCTAAGGAAAAGAGTGTTAGCAAGGTCAGATCTCAACCTTCCCCTTCCACCGACAATACCAAAGTGTCCCCACCATCTCCTTCTATTAAAGGAAACGAAATACACCCAGTCCAACATCTTGTTAAATCTCCCAATGATGAATTCGAGGAGTTCATCACTTTACGTGACTACAAAAATGAAGCCTGGTCGTGACCTTATTAACTTACCGACCGATGAAATTGTGGGAGTGGAACAGATTGTGATTCTCAATGTTGAGGATCTGAAAGCTGTATATGACATGGAATGGGCCACTGTGAGTGTTATTAGAGTATATATGAGGTATGTATAAAATTATTTGTACACAATAGTTGTATATATTAGAGTATATATTAGAGTATATATGAGGATCTGAAAGTTGTATATATATTATTTATAGGTTTTTGTACAATGAGATGCTGGTCCCTTCGCAACGAACACAAAAGTTTTTGTTCTTGTGCCCAGAGTGTATGGTTGTGTGGGATCAATATAAACCAGAGGATATTATGGCTAGGAAGAGTCAAATTGAAAGTTATGTCCTTTCACGCTTCAGGGCTACCCAGCATTTTGATCATGAATCTTTATTTTTTGCACCACTCAATATAGGGTGAGAAATTTAGTCTTCAATCACTTGGTTATTTATTTTGAGGATTGTATTATAGTGTAAATGTGTACTCATTCGTGATTCATTTACTTGCAGGCAACATTGGGCATTGTTTGCAATAAACCCTAAGAGAAATACTGTGTATTATCTGGATTCACTTCAAGGTCATTACAAAGTCTACGTAGACTTCGTACAGATAGTTGACAGGTGTGTATGTGTAACCCTCTGATTTTTTATAATTTAATATATGTATTTTGTTTAACTTAGTTATATATATGTATGACGTTTCAGTGTTTTGAGAAAATATTGGGGATACTCTGTGAATAAAACAAAATGGATACCGATAACTGTAAGTTTTTTATCAATATTCTTATAAATTTAATTGAATTTGTGGGTCATAAAAATGTGACAATTAATTAACTAATCTTTTACTTTGTAGTGTCCTAAACAACCAAATAACAATGATTGTTGATACTATACTATGAGATATATGAGAGATATTATCACTCACGACAAAGTAGTAATTCCAATCAAGGTAACTACTTAGATTTCTTTTTTATATTGATATTATAATACTTACTCACATTTAATAACCATTTTAATTCTAATTTTATTTCATTTTATTTTTCAGTATTTTCCTCACTGTAATCACATCCAGCATTACTCTGATGAACAACTTACAACAGTAAGGGGGGGAGTGGTGTTGTTATGTTTCTAGCTTTTTTAGCAACTTTTGAGTTAATTTCATAATGTTAGTTAGTTATTATGTTGTATGATTTGGATATATATTATGTTGTAAGTACTTGTTAGTTTAATATGGTCTTTTGGTGATATGTACATATGTGTGTATCTATATTGGATTGTAATGATATTGGCTGAATTTTGTTGGAATGATATTGAATGAATTTTGTTGGCAGGGAATGAATTTATAACTTGTAATTAAAAGGGAGAATAAATAAAAATAAAAAAAATATTTAAAAAAAATCAGTCAATAGGTAGCGTTTTAAAGAAAAACGCTACAAATAAAATTAAAAAAAACCAGTCAATACGTAGCGTTTTATAGAGAAAACGCTAGAAATGAAATTAAAAAAATCATTCAATACCTGCGTTTTATAGATAAAACGCTAGGTATGGACAAAATGCACTAGAGGATCCCTAGCATTTTATAGAAAACGCTAGGTATGGACAAAATGCGCTAGAGGATCCCTAGCGTTTTACAGAAAACACTAGGTATGGACAACATTACATTACAAAATGGCTAGCGTTTTTAAAAAAAACGCCACGTATGAGCGAAACACGTTGGGTCAATGGCTAGCATTTTTTAAAAAACGCTACGTATGTCCAAAACACGCTAAGGAAGATCTGCAGCGTTTTATTTCAAAATGCTACGCATTTCTGACAATCCCTAGCGTTTTTAAAACGCTACTAATGGGGGGTACGCATCCGTAGCGCCAGCTTTTAGCGTTTTAAAACGCTACCAATGCCCAAAAAAAACGCTGCAAATCCTTAAATCTGTTGTAGTCATACTTCACACAAGTTGAAGGCTCTTGGTAGTTTTCTTCTCATAGATCTACCTACTATATACTCCACTAATAGACTTCTTCAAAGCTATTAGACTGCTTTTAACACAAAAGCACTCACTTCTCAAGTCCTACAGCAACACATGCTACTTGAGAAGGTTCCCTATTCAAGGTTCTTTTGATTACAAGGGTTTTGGATTACTTAGAGTTTGGTTGACATAAATGGACTATACATGAATGTATTACAACACAAGACTTAATACATACTCAGAGATTAGATGAATCCCTTCTGGTTTATGTGCAGCTGAGTATGGAAGAGAGAAATTTTGAATGGGTGAGAAGGTTGATAGCTCAGAATTTAATTCACTCTCTTGAAGATCAATGGAGACCAGAGTTGTTGTTATATAGACTTGATATTGTGTATTAACTGCTGGTTTAAATATTATAGTCATTGCATCAACAACTAGCCGTTTGTAGCCCTTAAAATACGTTCTTGTTGTCGTTTTCTGCACTCTGCAGAAACAGGCTGTTCCCAGCTGTCATCACCCTTCTCACAGTGACTCTTCTCACTGTGATTCTTCTCACATGACTTTGTAGTTGAAGATGATGCTTCTCAAGATAAATCTTCTGATGCAGATGAAATTTAGGATGATGACTCTTCATGTCATGACCCATCTCAGGCTCATGACTCTTCTTAGCATAATTCTTTTGATCATGACCCTTCTTGGGATCATGACCCTTCTAAGTGTGAATTCTGGATGTCTGTAGTGAAGTTTTTGGGACTTGTGATATCCCATTCAGGAGTGGCAATAGATCCCAGTAAAGTCGAAGTTGAGTTGAATTGGGAGTTGGTTATTATCCTAATATTTATCCAAGAATTCTCGCAGTTAGTGATAACTCTATTTTATATAGAGTTATTCATCTATTTTTACTTAGGTTATTGTTTATTTTCAAGTACATTAATATATCAATATAGCTTATTTATTAAGAAACAACATTTTAGAGATCCAAATGATTAGGACAATTAACTAGGCATAAATACACATATCTTGTTAGGTTTGATGTTTTTGTTCAAGGTCAAAAGAATCGCAAAGAGTGGAAACACTGCCAACACCAGGAGTGGAAACACTGCCAACACTAGGAGTGGAAACACTGCCTACACCTGCAAAATCCAGCAGTTTGCACCAAAACATCCAAGGACAATTTTGATGCTTCCACACTTGAATTGTGACGTGATGCCTAGTCACCTGGAGCAGAGCCACTTGCAGAAGTCGGCGATAAACATAAAAATCAAGCTTCAAGGATCACTTATCTAAAAAAGACATGTGGCACTTCTCCAATGGACCACCCCTTATGTTATACATGCAAGCGACCATAACTGAGCTATTTGCTTCATTGGTTGTCTGATTTTATCCAAGGTTGGTCCCCTCAGTTGATCTTACGCGCCAAAGGAAACCCCTCAAGGGAGGAAATCTTTCGAGCCTATAAATAGAGGCCATATCTTCACTTACAAATCATCTTTCATCCTTCATTTGTATTTCTTCATTTGTTTCTGAAAGGATCACTTAGTTTTAGTTTAGTTTAGTTTAGTTTTAGTTTTTCTTTACGTTTCTGAAGAGAAGGAAGGTAAGGAGGTGCTTGACAACCACTCCCTTCACTTCTACTTGAAGGAAACTTGTGTAAGGAACTCATATTGTACTTCAACTTGGGAAACTGATGCAAAAGATCTTCTGTTCGAGTAATCTCTCTCCTTTTAAGTTCTTTTGCTATATTACTCATTTGATTATGCTCTTTGCAGATTTTCTCTATTATATTATGAGTAACATGAGCTAAATTCCCTTAAGTTGAGATGTTATAACCTTGTAATGAACTTCTAAATATGTTATTATGGTTTATATAGTGTATGCATTTTAATTCTTGTGTGATACTTCTTTCAACACTTATTCTGGAATTGATCACTTTGGAATAGGTAAACTTGTGGCGCAGGACATGGGTCACATTTATGAACTCGAGAATTAATAGGAATGAGAGTTTATAACAACTTCTTTGTTGAACTAGTTTTAATAAAGATTTGATTGTTAAAACCATGTTAAGTCCTAGACATAGGATAACATAGTTCCTAGGGTGATACAGTGGGAGGTTAAAAAGACAAGAGTGAACCTATTTAGCATGCCTAGACATAGGAAACTTGTAATGAAACTCTGAAGAAAGTGCTGACAGGCACACACTCATGCAGCTGCATCCAGTGTGGAAACACTACATACTCCACTATAACACTTAGAAGTATACTTGGTGAAAACATCTCAACTACTTTATCTAACTGATTCCTTACACTCTTTACTGTTTATATTGTTTTTACTTACCTTGAAAACTCCAAACCAAAAAATTAGTGCATAGTGTAGACAAACTAAGTGTACATTCTGAGTATACAAAGCTTTACAATACATAATCCCTGTGGGTTCGACCTTTCTTATCACTTTATTACTTGTGTGACTATGTATACTTGCATATATTTCACCACACCAGTTAGTTCGTCCACTTAATTGGTTAACTCATAGAGGTCAGCCGTTTGATTGGAATTCTGGACTTGTGAAGAATGCTTCCTCTAGAGTTGAAAGAGAGGTTGACTTCTGCTCTCATCCTAATTCTTCCGGATTTGTCACTGGGATTTCAAATTTACAGCGACGGCGGGGGAAGGTTTAAGATGCGTTTTTATGCAGAATCAGCAAGTGGTAGTTATGCATCCAAGCAATTGGAATCTCATGTAGACAATTATCCGACTCATGATTTGGAGTTGGTAACTATTGTATATGCAGTAAGAATTGTAGATAGTTAAAAGTCGGCAAATGAGTTATGTTGACAAAAGGAGAAGATCACTTGAATTCGAACCTGGTGATCATGTATTTTGAGAGTTTCACCGACCATTGGTACCGGTAGAGCATTGCGGGTGAAGATACCGAGTCTTCGATATATTGGATCTTTCCATATTATCAAGTGTATTGGGTAGTGGCTTACCGTATAACTTTACCTTTTGTATTGTCCAATCGACATTATGTATTTCATGTATTCCAATCGAGGAAGTACATTTCCGATCCAAGTCAACACTTGTATTTTGAAACGATTGATCTTCGATCAGATTTGTCTTTTCAACCTCCTCCAAGTTATATCATAGAACATGGAGAGGAGTCGCTTCGGACGAGAATAATTCCAATTTTTAGAGTGGGTTGGGATGGTTTTTCGGCCGAGGAACCTATGTGGGAATTGGAGGACGATATGCGGACTAGATATTCATATTTATTCTCTTGAGGTATGTTTTGCTCAATTTTGAGGACAAAATTTCAGGGTTGGGGTGATTGTAACATCCCTAGTTTCGTTAATTTCAATTTACGAAATTAACTTGTGATTTATTACTCGAGTAGGTAATAAATCAAGTCACGGATACGAGGTTGTCGCGAAAGCAATTAATAATTTCTAGAGTATATGATATAAATGCATAATTGATGGAATTGTATGACTTGTTATGTGCTTCTTTGGGTAGAAATTGGGTTTTGTATAGAGAATTAAGAGTAAAGGTAAAATCGTCATTTCACCTCATATTGAAGATTTATTATTTGATGAAATAATAGATTGAGTCATAAACATGATAGAATCTAGGGAATGGTAGTTAATTTGATAAGTTATATTAATTGTGTGATTGCTTAGATAGAATTGGAGTTTAAATGAGAATTAGAGCACAAGGGGTAAATTGATCTTTTCCCAATCACTTAAAATACCTTTAGCTAGGAACCAAAAACACAACACTTCCTGACTTAATTTCCTCAAAAATTAAAAACAAGAAGAGAGATCATAGAGAGAGAGAGAGTGGAACATGAGAGAGGGAAGAAGAGAAAGGGAAGGAAATCATTAACACTACCCATTGCATGTAAATTCTAAGATCACATTCTTACTCGATTTTTTCTCCTCTTTTCAATGATGTAACTTTCATCACCTCATTCCTTTCCATTTTCATTTCACCATCGATGAAGCTATGAAGCTCAAGGTAGATTGAAGTGTGGTTGGGACTACATTGTGAATTGGAGTAGTCTTTGGTAGTCTCAGCAGTTGTCCTTTCGATTTGGGGAGAAGGGGTTTCGGTTCGTTTGGCTCAAGTTCGTGAGGTTTCAGAGTCGTGGGAACTTCAAAGTCTCGATTGGTTCCGTGGTTTTCATCACGATAGGTGAGTTTTACTCACAATTAGGATTTCAATATATAGTTTTTGAATGATTGGAAATTCTAGTTCTATGAAGTTATTTCGTTTCGAACGATTTTATCGAGTCGAAATTGTTTTTCGCAAAAACTGTGTTTTTACGGTTTTCATCAAATTATATGTTGATATGTGGATTGTATTATATATTAGATTGGCTGGAATATTGTGTGTTATTCTCTGTTGAATGTTGAAATTTTGATTGTATTACAGATTGGACGCGATCGGAGAAGCGAAACGAAACAAACGAAATTCAGCACGGGTCGTGCCAACTTTCGGGTAGGCTGGAAAATTAATTTCCAGCAAGCACGGGTCGTGCTGGTTTAGCACTGGTTGTGCCTAAAATGTTGTTTTGTCGCTCTTTTTAATTCCAAACATTCTCTAATCTTGTTTCCAACTAATGGTTATGATTTGTGATTGATAGAAACATGATTTTAAACATGTTCAAGACTAGTTTAAGAAATTGTTTTCAAACTTATAAATGTTTCGAAAAACCGTAAGATCTAGTATACGTGTGGGAACCAAAATTTGGATTATAAAATGATGTTTGAACTGTGATATAGGTTCTTGCTGGTGCTATCATGATATTATAATATATCATAGATTTAATTATGTTTTTATATAAATTATATCATTATAGGAGACGGCCCAATGCGGGTACAATATATAACTTATGTCGAGTATGGGTGACGACCCAAAGAGTTTACCATACTAGGCAGGGAAGTCTTGGACCCCTAAACCTAGGCCCCATAAAATTTACCATTAGGGAAAGTACTAATGGGAAGGGGGTACACCGGGAGTTTAGCCGTATGGCAGTCAGTGTTATGCTAAATAGTTATGATTGCACTGTTTACTGAGAGTTTATTCCGGGGGATTATTCCACCAGAAACGTTCCGACGGATATTTTGAATTTCCGGCGGAATTTTAGGTAGTTTGCGGCGGAATTAAAGTAAACAAAAATGTTTTATAAAAAAAAAAATCCGCCGAAAGTTTCTATTTTCCGCCGAAAACGAATAAAACCGGGAAATTCAAATTCAAATTCAAAACAAATCCGCCGAAACTTAACACAATTCCGCCGCAAATGTCGCCTCGTACAGAGCGATATCAATTCCGCCGAAACTGCACAATTCCGCCGCAATGACGCCTCGTTCAGAGCGTCTCGATTCTACCGCTATGGTCATAATTCCGCCGAAACTGGTCACACTCCAACAGCTCTTTCAACAACTCTTCCAACAGCTCTTTCGTTTTCTCTATTATAATCCGATTTCACTCTTCACTCTCCCAACACTTCTCTCAAATTTTAACACTTCTCACATTCAATCTTCACTCTTTCTCAACACTTCTCTCAAATTTGAACTTATACTTTGTTTTAACTTATATTTTGTTACTAATTGTGGTGTTGTTTGTATAGGATTTGTTTGAGTTTGGTGATCTCTATTTCTTTCTTCAAAGGATTACGGTTTAGCATCAAGTCAGAGTCTTCTCGGCACCACCGGTTAGTTATTGAAGTTATTAGCTGTCATTAAACGTTATTTGATATTATTAGTAAATAAAGTAGTACAAAGTAAAATTAATGTATTTATTACAAAATAGGAAATTATATGTTAATATTTTTTTAATATTTTAAACTTTTTAAATATTTTTTTATGTTAAAAAATGGCGAAATTATATGTTAATAAAATTATATGTTAATAATTTTTTAATAAATAACACATAAATACGAAATAAAATAAAATAAAATAATGATTATATTTATTAAATTTTAATTTGTGTTAATATTATTTAGAAAATATGAAATATAATAATATAGTAGTTAAAAAAATAAATTTAACGTATTTATTAATTTTTAATTTATGTTGATAATACTTTTTAGATAAATTTGTAATATATTAAATTTTCAAAACTTCATTATATAATCATTATTTTGATTAATTTGTTAAAGGTTATTATAATTTTGAAAATCATCATATTATCATTTTTTTTTCTTTAAATTGTTAAAATTTATTATATATTTGAAAATCATTATATTATCAATTAAATATATGAAAGATTTATGATATGTAATTTATTTTCATTTAATTTAAATAGTTACATTTAAATAGTTTTGATATGTAATTTATTGTTATATTTTCATTTAGTTTAAATAAGTATGATATGTATTTTATTGTTAATAAAATATTTAATAAAAAAAATTGATAGAGTTGTTAGTTAAAATGTTATTTGTTGTTAGTTAAAATGACTAATATAATAAAATGTATGTGTTAAATGTTGTAATTTATGTGTTAAAATGTTATTTATGTTGTTAGTTAATAGAGTGTTAGTTAAAATGAGTAATATTTATGTTTACCATAACATATATATAAAATGTCTTACATTGTTAGTGTGTGTATATATGTGTATGTGTATATGTGTATTTGTATGTCTGTAGAATAAAAAATTTGATTTATTATTTATGGGTACGTAGTACTAGGATTTTGAAGACATGGATCGTAGTTGGATGTATGATCGATTATTTCCTAGAAGATGTGGTTTAAAGAGACGTTTTGCAGAAGGAGTAGAAGAGTTTATTTTTTGTGCTAAGCGTGACGAAGGATTTGCGCGAGAAGGGGGAATTAGATGTCCGTGCGCGAAATGTTCAATTCGATTTATAAAAAATGAAGATGAAGTCAGAATTCATTTGTACAATAATGGGTTTAGGCCAGATTATTGGATATGGAGTCGCCACGCAAAGTAGCACTGGGGTACTGCGCGTAGTCGTTCTGCTGATTAATGTTCCGGTTGAAGTATATCCTTCAAGTACTAATGTTCCGGTTGAAGTAGTAGCCTCCTGTTACCTCAAAATTTCGACAGTGCATTAAATAAAGCTTTAAATGGGGCTGACTTCATATTTAATATTGTTCTGTGGGCCATAGGTCAGTATTCAAGTCAGTACACCATGATTTCGACAGGAAAGTCAGACAAGGGCAAGGAGTGCAAGCGATCTTCGACAAGCTTAGCTCTCAAAGCCACGAAGCAAGGAGTATTCGACAAGCGAGGACACGGCATTTCGACAGAGTTGGGCTCAACATTTCACAAGCAATGGACACAACGGTCATCGAAAGTGCGAGCGACAAAGTAGTGGCGGTTACTCTCCGTAGTTTTAGGAGGCGGTTACCCTTTCCCCCACGATTGTTCCTAGGAGTATAAATACCCCTTTGTAATAGGAAACAAGGGTCACCACATTTTACAAAAACTCTGGGAAACTCAACTTCCAAGTCAAAGCGAAACAAGAGTGAAACAGATCCTTGTACGTGTTGGTGAACCATTTTTATTTCTTCATTTAATGCAAAGTCTTTACTTTCTTTCTACGTTGTTGCATTTATTGCTTTTACTTCGCTTTCAAAGTAATTTCTTTCTACCATTCTCTGTTCTTACGTACTTCAAAAAACACAAACTCAATGGCAATTGTCAAAGATATTTTCTAGTTTGATCTTACAGTCTCGATATTGAAAACTAGTGATTGTTTGCTAAAAACACCAGCAAACAAATTGGCACGCCCAGTGGGACCTTTGCCATTAATTTTGTGTCTTTTCTGTCAGTATACGTGTTTGCATGCACTTGAGGAGTGGTAGGATGGTACGCACCAATTCTAACAACGCCTCTAGTTCCAGCCCTGTGATATCACAAGTGCAAGGAACAACGGTAGATTCTGCCAATGTCAGCGTTGGAAATGTTACAGGGACTACGGCCCCAGTGACATCAATAACCGTTCCCACGATGTCAGTGACCAATGTTGGTTCGACATCGTCTATGGCCTTGCCACAAAGCATAGGACTTCCTTCTAGTCCTTATGTGGCAACAGGAAATAGTTTGGAGACACGTTTCCAGAACATGAGTCTACCACCATACCCTTTTGGGGTATATGGCATGCCTCTTTGGAATGCCACATGTCTCGACCTTTTCTCCTTCACACGCCTCTTACGAGGCGTGCTTGGTCGAAATCCTCTTCCGCATTAACCAACGCGTCCTTGTTGGCATTAAGGCGGCAAAGTGGGCGAGAGCAATCATGATATGGTTAATATCTTGACTCAACAAATTGGTACCGTGTTTAACCCTTTGATTCGAACACAAATACCGGTTACCAAATGTTAGCAAACCAAATGGGTAGGATTGCGATTTCTTTGGGGCTCCTACAGAAACAATAGGCGGTTTAGGTGACCCGAGTCCATCATGGCGCCACCCAGCGCTATTACCTCACGATCTTTTTTCTCTTTTTTGTAGAATTTTTGCCTTAGTGGGAATCGAACCTTGTACATGGGGCTCAAATACAAAGTTCCACTCTTTCACTACCAATTGAACCGCGGCTCAATTGGTAGTGGGAAAGAGTGGAACTTTGTATTTGAGCCCCATGTACAAGGTTCGATTCCCACTAAAGGCAAAAATTCTACAAGGGAGTAGAAAAGATCGTGAGGTAATAGCGCTGGGGTGGCCACCCATAAAGCGCCGTTTTATGTGACCCGCTTCCTTGTGGCCCAGCCACCCAGCGCTATTACCTCACGATCTTTTCTACTCCCCTTGTAGAATTTTTTTCCTTAGTAGAATCGAACCTTGTACATGGGGCTCAAATACAAAGTTCCACTCTTTCCCACTACCAATTGAGCCGCGGTTCAATTGGTAGTGGGAAAGAGTGAAACTTTGTATTTGAGCCCCATGTACAAGGTTCGATTCCCACTAAGGCAAAAATTCTACAAGGGAGTAGAAAAGATCGTGAGGTAATAGCGCTGGGGTGGCCGCTGCGGTGGACCTGGGTTGTTACACAGTTACCCAACTGTGGGAATAATGCGCCTATTACCCCACAGAGATCAGTTACTGTCGAAGCCCAGGCAGTTATGGGCGAACAACAAGGGGTGGGAAACCACGTCCCTGAAGTAGTCATGGTAAATCGAAACCAAAATGCCGACGAAGTTGTTCGACAAGTGCAACGAAATAACGTTTGTGCTCAAGACAACATAGCCACATTGGTAGAAACCATAATGGCGCAGAATGGCCTTAACGTAGGTTTGCACAGGCCTAATTTCATATCGCCCCTGTGTGAATATATCTTACAGGCAGAATTGCCGAGGGGTTGGAAAATCCCTAAATTCACTAAGTTTGGGGGTGACACCAATGAGTCCACTGTCGAACATATTGCCCGGTACATGACTGAGGCAGGGGACATAGCCCAAAATGAGAGTTTGAAAATGAAATATTTTCCAAATTCTTTAACTAAGAATGCCTTTACGTGGTTTACCACTCTACCCCCTGGTTCCATATATACATGGGGGCAATTAGAAAAGGCTTTTCATGAGCAGTTCTACATGGGCCAGTCGAAAATTAGTCTTAAAGAATTGGCTAGTGTTCGACGTAAAGTGCCTGAAGCCATTGACGACTATCTGAATAGGTTTAGGCTATTAAAGGCTAGGTGTTTCACACAAGTGCCTGAGCATGAGCTTGTCGAAATGGCTGCAGGCGGCCTTGATTATTCAATCAGAAAGAAATTGGATACATCTCATTTGAGAGACATGGCCCAGTTAGCCGATAGAGTTCGACAAGTCGAAAGGCTTAAAGAGGAAAAGGCTAGAGTGAGTAAATACAATAGAAAAGAAAACTCAGTTGGTTTTCACAAGAAAGAAAAGATAGCCTATGTCGATGAGCAATTCGACTTTGCATTTAGTGATGTCGAATGCGAGGAGATAGACGTGGTGAACTTAAGCCCGGTCCTCCTATGCCTGTAAATTATTAAGGCACATAAATGGGAATAATCCCGTGGAGCCAAAGAATGATAGATTTGTGCCTAAGACATACACTTTTGATGTTACTAAATGCGATGAGATCTTTGATTTATTAGTAACTGTTGGCCAAATCATAGTGCCAAATGGCCTGAGAGTTCCTCCTCTCGAACAGAGGAAGAAAAAGGGTTATTGTAAGTTTCATAATTTTTTGGGACATACAACTGACCGTT
Source organism: Oxytropis ochrocephala (assembly GCA_020916435.1). NCBI lineage: Eukaryota > Viridiplantae > Streptophyta > Magnoliopsida > Fabales > Fabaceae > Oxytropis > Oxytropis ochrocephala. The sequence goes on along the minus strand of CM037092.1, from coordinate 92,694,140 downwards.
GTGTTCTTTTCAGGGATATGGTTCAGAAAGCAATCGAAGAAGGGAGGCTCAAATTTGGGGACAAGAAAAATAAAGCACCTATGCAAATCGACGCTGACCCACTTCATCAAGTGGAGGCTATGTACGCAGAACTAGTTGAGATGAATATCAATATGGTGGATGCAAAAATGGTGGATTCTCCAAAGCCTATCAAACCCTCGGTTGACAAAATCAAAAGTGTAGTGCAGAAGGGTGTTCTTTGTGCAACACGTCACTCGGAAAGAATATAATGAGAAGGTACAATGCATGGTACCCCAAGGTGAGGAAGAGTTGATAGACTTCTGAGCAGTGTAAACCGAGAAACTCGAGGTCATGTTGTGCCCAAGGTGTAGTCTTTGTGTTCGATAAGGAGGCAAATAAAAGTGTCGTATCTTTGTGAGGTTCGACAACCTCTAAAAAGGAAATGGCCGGACAAGAGGCCAAACTTTAGCTTTAAAGAGGGGACCTTCCTTACAAGGTCAAAAGTTCGAACAAGGCTTCGACAAGCAAACCACGCTTTCTTTGGCAAGAGCGCCTTGAGCAAGAAGGAATTCGTGTTATCCGCCTCTGCTAAGCCATTTATTCAAGAGCGATCTCTCCAACGAAAAGTGGATACATGCTTTGGGTGTAGACACTATAGGAATCTTGCTCGAGAATCTTTGAAACGGTCAAGCCACGTGCACAGGTGAGGCAAAGAAAATATAATTATAAGAATAATTATAAAGGAAAAATCCCATGACTAAGACCCAATGGCGTCGTTATCGGTAGCTCGAGAAGAAGGCGAAGACTTGCATTTTCGACGAGAAAATGCCGAGAAGGTTCAAAAACGGCTATGAGTATGACCTCTGAGCCGTGGGTACGAGCAACAATAAACATCGTGGCGCCGCCAATCGTAAAGGTTGGGAATAAGGCTAAAGGAAAATCTATTGTGATAGAGGAACCTAGGAGGCCTGCATTGGAGAGAATTTTTCCTCCATTAACATCATTGAAGAAGGAAAGCGCTTCGTTCGACATGGATGAAGACGTTACTTCGGATTTCGAAGACTCTGAAGCCAGTTTCGACGTCATCTGCAACGTGGTGTCCATTCTGCCTAGTGAGTATGACGCCATATTCTGATGCAAATGATGTCGAAGAAGACTTCATTGGAGATATGGCTAATCACAAGCCAATGTGCTATTATGTCATGAACAACGGCGTAACGTCGAAGAGCAGATGGCCACTTTCGAAAGGCCAGACGGAGGCATGCAACATCCTCTGAAGCCTTTATACGTCAAGCCAAAGTTAATGGTGTGGGTGTCAATAAAATATTGGTCGATGGAGGTGCTGCTGTCAATCTGATGCCTCAGGCCATGCTGCAGACAATAGGGATGTATGATACAGACCTTAGGCCCCATAATATAGTGTTGACTAATTATGAGGGTAAATCTGGCCGGTCTTTGGGGGCCGTTGAAGTGGAAGTGGTGGTAGGAACTGTCAGAAGGACTACCATGTTCTTTGTCATCGCTTCGAAAGCAAGCTATAATCTGCTCCTTGGGAGAGAGTGGATACATGGGGTAGGAGCTGTCCCTTCAAGCCTACACCAGAAGCTGGTAATGTGGAAGGAAGATGGTCTTGTGGAATATGTTGAAGCAGACCAAAGTTATTTCCTTGCTGACGTAAATAATGTCACCAAGGAAAATTTCGAAAAACAAATGGCGAACATTGCGCCATGTTCATCTTCTAGCCAAGCATATATCTCTTCAGATAATGTGCTTTCCTCTGTTCGCCTATACCCAACACATGGGTTTGTGTGGGAAAGAGAGGTGATAGAAGGTACAAATGTCTATCCTGAGGGTGTGCTACCTCCAACAGGATGGGACACTGATTCTTAAAAAGTTTTAGATGTCAGTGCCCAATGCTTGGGATAGAATTACGGCTTACATGGCCGAAAATAAAGTAAAAACGGCTTTGGAAGCCGAAATAAACCAACAAACAATGGCTGTCGAAGCCATAACTTCATCTGGAGAAAATGGTGAAGTCATAGATGGCAAGCTTTATTGCATTTATGATGACGAACCATTAGGTTTTGAAAAAGACCCTAAAGATTCGACAAAGCGCATGCAAGCTCAAGATCCATGAGGGAAGTGGATTTGGGAGATGGCCTAACCAAAAGGCCAACATACATTAGTGCACACCTCGATGCTGCCTTCAAAACCCAAGTTGTTTCACTTCTGCAGGAGTTCAAAGATTGCTTTGCTTGGGAGTACAACGAAATGCCTGGTCTGAGTCGAGACGTGGTGGAACTTCAAATACCCATTCGACCAGGGAAGAAACCAGTGAAGCAAACACCAAGACGATTTGCTCCTCCAATATTGGCTAAGATCAAAGAAGAAATAGAGAGGCTGTTCAAAAGCAAATTCATCAGAACTGCCAGGTATGTCGATTGGCTAGCTAATATTGTTCCAGTAATGAAGAAAAACGGAAAACTTAGAGTTTGCGTAGACTTTAGGGATCTAAATAACGCAACACCTAAGGATGAATACGCAATGCCTGTAGCAGAAATGCTAATAGATTCAGCAGCAGGATTTGATTATCTCAGTATGCTAGATGGCTACTCAGGGTATAATCAAATTTTTATTGCTGAAGAAGACGTGTCGAAAACCGCTTTTCGATGTCCAGGGGCATTGGGTGTTTATGAATGGGTAGTAATGCCCTTTGGGTTAAAAAATGCGGGTGCCACTTATCAAAGAGCAATGAATTCTATGTTTCATGATTTTATTGATGATTTTATGCAAGTATACATAGATGATGTGGTGGTCAAGTCATCCTCAGAGATTGGTCATGTAGACCATCTTCGACGTTCTTTCAAACGAATGAGGAAATATGGATTGAAAATGAATCCAACCAAATGTGCTTTCTGTGTACGTGCAGGTGAATTCTTGGGTTTTGTAGTGCACAAGAAAGGCATTGAGATCAACCAAAATAAGACTAAAGCAATTATGGAAACGAAGGCTCCTTCGACCAAGAAAGAACTTCATCCACTCTTTGGAAAAATCAATTTCCTCCGCATGATTTATTTCAAATCTAAGTGGCAAAACACAAGCTTTTTCGCCATTCTTTGAGGATCAAGAAAGAAGATGCATTCAAGTGGGAGCAGGTTCACCAAGATGCTTTCGACGCAATCAAGTCTTATTTGGTCAAACCACCAATTTTATTGCCTGTTATTGGAAACAAATTGCTAAAGTTGTATATAGCAGCTTCTGATAACACATAGCATGTTAGCACAAGAGGATGATAGTGGTGTCGAAAGACCCATTTATTACCTTAGTAGGGTTTTGATTGATGCTGAAACTAGGTATAGTCCAATAGAAAAACTATGCCTTTGCTTGTATTTCTCTTGTACAAAATTGAAGCAATATATAAAGTCAGCGGATGTTTATGTTTATTCGCATTTTGATGTAATTAAACATATGTTGTCAAAACCAATGTTACATAGTCGAATTGGAAAGTGGGCTTTGGCTTTGCTAGAATACAACTTAACGTATCAGCCCCTTAAATCAATCAAAGGACACGTGGTTGCTGATTTCATAGTGGACCACTCTATTGTCGAACATGAAATACATTCGTTAGACATACGTCCTTGGAGACTATACTTTGACGGCTCAAGCCATAAAAATGGAGTGGGTATTGGAATATTAATTATTTCCCCAGAGAACATTCCAACGAAATATAAATTTAAAATTCGAGACTCTTGCTCCAATAATGAGGCTGAGTATGAGGCCCTAATAGTAGGCCTTCAAATTTTACTCGAATTGGGGGCAAGCCATGTCGAAGTAAAAGGTGATTCACAACTAGTTGTCAAACAATTGACAAAAGAATACAAGTGCATCAATGAGCACCTTATTAAATATTTCGTCATTGCCAACACGTTCCTAAAAAGGTTTACATTTGTACACCTAGAACATTTACCACGAATTGAAAATCACGTGGCGAATGAGTTGGCACAAATTGCCTCAGGCTACAAGGTATCAAAACAAAGCCTAGAAGAGTTAATTGAGATAAAAGATAAACTAATCTCAGAAGACTCTCTTTATAATACTACTACTTCGACGCTATTGTCAACACCAAAAATTGGGGGGGCAATAAATGCAAATGAAATACGCGTTGAAAAACGCCACATTTTCGACGATGTTGACTTAGCAGAAATTTTTGCTATTGACAACATGGTCGATGATGATTAGCGCAAACCCATTGTAGAGTATTTGCAAAATCCTACAGGGACACTAATAAAAAGTAAAGTCTGAGCTCTAAGCTACGTGTTAATTGGAAACGAATTGTACAAGCAAACTCTGAAGGGTACTATTAAAATGTCTTAGTGAAAATGAGGCATATTTAGCAGCTTCGATACACACGATGGAGCATGTGGCTCACATCAAGTAGGCCACAAAATGAAATGGTTGTTATTTCGACAAGGAATGTATTGGCCAACCATTTTAAAAGATTGCATAGAATTTGCTAAAGGTCGCCAAGAATGCCAAAAGCATCTTTGGAATCCGAAGATGTGCTGCAAGTGAATTGCATTCTATAGTGAAACCTTGGCCATTTAGAGGTTGGGCTCTAGATGTAATTGGAGAAATAAAACCAACGTCGTCGAAAGGCCACGGTACATCTTGGTAGGGATTGATTACTTTACTAAGTGGGTAGAGGCGTGACCTTTAGCCAACGTTGATCAAGAAGCGATGATAAGGTTCATTCAAAACCATATCATTTACAGATATGGAATACCGAAACCATTACTACGGACCAAGGTGCACCGCTTTTCACCGTCGAAAAATGGTAGATTTATTCTTGAAATTGGTTTCAAGTTGTTGACTTCGACACCATACTATCGCAAAGCCAACGGTCAAGTAGAGGCTTTGCAAATAAAATCATTATTAACTTGATCAAAAAGCACGTTGGGCGTAAGCGAAAAAGTTGGCACGTTCTCTTGACCAAGTGTTATGGGCTTGTCGAACGTCGCCTAAAGAGTCTATAAACACTACTCCTTACAGTTAACATTTGGGCATGATGCGGTGTTACTGTTGAAATTTGTTTACAATCAACAAGGATTCGAAACAATGTGAAATTCCCTTTGATCACTATTGGGATATGATGATTGATGAATTAGTTGATTTAGACGAAGAAAGGTTGTTAGCTTTAGAGATGCTTATTCGACGAGAAAGAAAGAGTAGTAGCTAAAGCCTACAATAAAAGGTTAAGTTAAAAACCTTTGAGGAAGGAGAGCTAGTGTGGAAAGTCCTATTACCTATGGATAAAAAGATAGAGTTTTAGGCAAATGGTCACCAGGGTGGGAAGGCCCATTTCGCGTGTTGCAATGCTTTTCGAATGGCGCTTATGAAGTCGAAGAGCTAGGTGACGAAAATAGAATCTTTAGAATAAATGGCAAGTATTTAAAGCGATACAAGCCAACGTTAACTGAGATAAAAATTGAGCAATTATAAATAAACGAAAATTGTTCATAAATGGCAATGTATAAAGAAATGTCAAAGTTACACAGCCATTTTAGAATTCTAAACTATTACAGTCTCAGAAGTTCGACAAAGTGGCCTTATGCCTCTCCATAATGCTAACACTCAAAGAGATAGAGGTGTCGAGAAGGTGCAGCTCTTTGTCGAGGTCGGCAAGAATGGCTTGTTGCGCGTCAATCTTCTCCAAGTGCTCTATAGCTGCCAATGCCTTGGTGGTTTTGGTGGACGAAGAAGCAGCACTCATTCTTTCGGCGATCAGGCCCTTCTGATGTTTAGCGTTTGACAGTTTGAGTTGAAGTGTCTTTATCTCTTCGTCAATACGCGCAATCTCTGCATCCCATTCAGCGATTGCTTTCTCATCGTTAGCTGCTTGGGTTTCGAGAGCCTCGATGTCGTCTTGATTGGCCTTGAGAGAGGCGAGTTCTACCTCGCAGAGTTGAGTCTCTTGAACCTTACGCTTGGAGGTGGTCGACCGTTGGTTGATTAGAAGGGAAAGTTGCTCAAAAATGGGGCCGAATTCCATGAAGAATGAAAGGATATTTTGAGGAGGGTCCAATTTGGTGATCTTGTGAATGAGAGATTTTACCTCAAGATACACAGATGGGTCATTCTCAATGGTTGCCACCAAATCTCCTTCTAACACCTTCGTCTTGGTGTGTGGCGCGAAGCGAGCTTTCGACCGCTCTGGTTGATAGAACTTAGAGAGTTGTTCAAGAATCGCAAATCAAGCGGCTCGACGAGCTCTTAAGACTCAACATGATCTTCAAGGCTGCCAAGGATTCGTCTTCTTTAGCTCAGCCAATTCTTGATCGCTAACAGCGCTGTTAGATGACTCTTTGGCAGAAGCACCTTGATCTGCAGGCTCCTCCACTCTAGGCTCCTCTTGTTCTTGATCGATCATATTTTCTTCAGGAATTTCGACGGAGGTAGCCACCACTTCTGCCTTTCGACTTCTGGAATGTTAGGCTCGGAACTTGGGCGTTCTCTTCGACAACCGCTTCTACGCCCACATTTGGAACAAGCTCTTCGAAAGGAGGAATCCCAGGGTCAGCAAGGGCCTGAAAAACCTCTTCAGCAGTCACACCTTGAGGCGAAGAAGGGAAAGGAAGCATTGGAGCCGACAATTCCCGTTCGGCAACCTCAACCAAAGACTCAACGCCAGGATTCTCGACGAGCAGTCCACCTACCTGTTCACAGTAAGTAATACCACTTAAGTTAAAACGGGAAAAGTGAGGTCAAAGAGTTTCGAAATGGCGTCGAAAGGAAAGTTACCTCGTGTACCTTAAGCCTCTTGATTGGAGGAGAAGAAGGTGAGTCAGAAGGCTCGGTGATGGTGATGCCTTGAGCTGCCCTTTGGGATTCAGGTAAGGCCCTTTTCTTCGACCTCTGAGTGAGAGGAATGTTGTCTTCACTTTCAGTGTCCTGCAAAAGAGATCAAGTTATGGTACAGGTGATGCCACAAGAAAGTGAATGATAAAATTGAAGAGAAAGTTCGACGTGTAGTAAGGTATGCAGTACCTCAGAGCTGGAGGGAATAACCAATTTCTTCTTGGCTTTAGGCTTTTGAAGAGTTTTAGCTGTTTGGGTTGTCACCTGGAGGGAATATCTAACATGAGTAAAAGCCATAGTCAACAGACAACTTGAGATGAGTGGAAAGTGCCATACCTTTTTTGGAGGATTGTCTGGAATGGGATTTGATGCCACTGTCTTTGTAGCTTGGGGAGAAGATTTTGATGTGGTAGCTTTGCCCACCTTGACCTTCAACTTTGTGGCAGGTTTTTCTGAAAATGTCGAAAACATTGGTAAGCAATTGGAAATGAAGCCAAGTTATAAGCGGTTAAGGCTAAAAAAGCTTTGAGTGTCGAAAAGTGTTTACCAGTGTTGTTCGAAGGGAAGGCTGCTACCAACTTCTTCACAATGTTGCCAGCAAAGGTATCAATGGCTTCCCCAGCGGCTGTGGTGTAATAACCGGTCCACCATTCATGAAATTTCACAGTACATGAAAACCTTGGATTGAATTTGAGAGGTTCAAAGTTCAAGGCTTTGTAGTGAAATCTCTTGAAGGCTTGTTTATAAGCAGCCTCTGATTCTGGACTTAAGAACTCTCGCCTGTGAAAGCATACTGGTGCAGGGCGAATTTGACAAAGGCCAAACTGCCTGGCAAGATAACTTGGGAAGTATCTAGTAATTCCCAAACTATTTTTTGTCTTGCCAGGGGTGAGTCTAGTGGAGAGGACAGCAGGAGAAAGGTAAGCTTGCCAAATCCGGTTAACCTCCTCAGCAGGATCGAGAGTAGAGGAAGGAAATGGTTGTTTAAACCATGCTGGACCACAAGACCTTTGGAGAAAAGGAGCCATTGAATCTGTGAAGGTGGTACAGTTCAAGAAAATTTCGAAATAGGCTAGAAAGGATTCTTCGGCAGGGAGGGTTGCTTGCTTAGGCCTAAACTGCGCCAATCGAATCCCTTCAGTGCTGCTGTTCTCCACAGTTAGTCGAGCAGACTTGGGGATATACAAGTTTAGTCGAGACTCGAAAGTGGCTAACAGCCACAACTGCAACAGCCATAGTGGGCCAGAAGCCAAGAACTTGGTGGCCGGTTCATTCTCTCTCAACTCTATAACAGCATTATCAAATTGCTGGTAGAGAGAGCCTAAAATCAACTTGGCAAGGTTGATGTCTTCTCGGTCATGGAGTTGACATGCCAAGGGGACGTAAGTTTTGGAAACTTGGAGGGAGCGTGTGCAGAAAACGAAAATGGACAACCACAGAGTTAGAAAGGCTACATGTTCCATGACAGACACTTCTTCAGTGTCAAGCTTGTGGTGCTCAGCAATGTAAGGAGCAAAAGTGGCATTGGTGAATTTAAAACTGTATGTGTAGTCAGGATGTGTGGGATCGAAGGTCTCTCCTAAGGGTTTCAGACCTGTAATGGCAGCCACATCTAGCAGAGTGGGGGATAACATGCCACATTTCAGGTGAAGGCTATGAGTGGAACAGTCCCAGAACTGCATAGCAGCCAAAAGTAAGGTGCTATCGTACTTGGGTCCATACCTAGACAATTGGATCAGGTCGAAGATGCCTTGTTTTTTCCAAACTTTGGCCTTCTTAGCTTCTACTCTGTCAAGCCAGTCTAGGTAGTTTTGCTGGTCGAGCCTAGGAGCAGACCTAAAGACCCTAGAAGGGTTAGCCAGAAACTCTAAATGAAAAGGGGTTTCAGCAAAGAGTCTAGGTTGGAGACGAACATGGCTGGGAAAAATCTCAGAAACTTCAGTGGTTTCTAACAAGATGTCAGGAAGAGGACCCAAATAGGCATGAGTGTAAACCTCAGCAGAAGGGATTAATACCTGGGTTTGCCATTGAGTGGATCGTTCGTCGTTGATGTCAGGTTCATCAACGAAGCCATCTAGGGTTTGGATGTTTCTGGGTTCATCGTTCCTCTTTGAGCTCTCAGGTCGCGTCATGACAGCAGATGATGAAGCCATGAGTAAGGAAAAGTGAATACAAGGTGGAATCTGGGTGTAGATTAAGGAGAAAAGACGAAAGTTTGAAACTTTAGTGAAAGTTGGGGTTTTTGCAAAACGCAGGAATGAAAAAGCAGAAGGACTTCACAAGGTTTCAAACTGAGGAAAGAGGAATTTGAAGGGTTGTGGCCGTTTATATATGTTTGGAAGCAAACAGTTATTGGCACGTTCGCCATAACCCACACGTTTGCGACGTTTGGAAGAAGTGATGGCCCACCAACTATGCAACGTGTGCCAATAAAACGGTTCGTTTGACCTGCGCAAGTAATGATGGTTGTCTTTTCGACCACTGTTGAAGTGCAAAAGGCGGCAAAAGTGACCATTGCACAGTATTCAAAAAATGCCTTTTCTTAACTCCTTTCCTTAATCCGTCGAAAAAGCATTTTTTGGGGGGCAATCTGTTACCTCAAAATTTCGACAGTGCATTAAATAAAGCTTTAAATGGGGCTGACTTCATATTTAATATTGTTCTGTGGGCCATAGGTCAGTATTCAAGTCAGTACACCATGATTTCGACAGGAAAGTCAGACAAGGGCAAGGAGTGCAAGCGATCTTCGACAAGCTTAGCTCTCAAAGCCACGAAGCAAGGAGTATTCGACAAGCGAGGACACGGCATTTCGACAGAGTTGGGCTCAACATTTCGTCAAGCAGTCGACAACGGGTCAGTCGAAAGTGCAGAGCAGCAAAGTAGTGGGCGGTTACTCCCCCGTAGTTTTAGGAGGCAGTTACCCTTTCCCCCACGATTGTTCCTAGGAGTATAAATACCCCTTTGTAATAGGAAACAAGGGTCACCACATTTTACAAAAACTCTGGGAAACTCAACTTCCAAGTCAAAGCGAAACAAGAGTGAAACAGATCCTTGTACGTGTTGGTGAACCATTTTTATTTCTTCATTTAATGCAAAGTCTTTACTTTCTTTCTACGTTGTTGCATTTATTGCTTTTACTTCGCTTTCAAAGTAATTTCTTTCTACCATTCTCTGTTCTTACGTACTTCAAAAAACACAAACTCAATGGCAATTGTCAAAGAGATTTTCTAGTTTGATCTCACAGTCTCGATATTGAAAACTAGTGATTGTTTGCTAAAAACACCAGCAAACACCTCCACATCTGGATCTGGCTAAATCATCCAACCCGCGTTAGATGTTTATCAGGGAATGATATCTGATGCTGTTGGAGTAAATTTGGATTTTGAAGAACCAGAATATGATGCTGAAGAAGTTCCAAATGAGGAAGCGCAATTGTTTTACATGTATTTGAGTGAGACAAATAAACCATTATTTGAAGGATCTAAAGACTCAAAATTATCAATGTGTGTTCGGTTGTTGGGTCTTACGTCTCAATTTAATGTTGTCGAGTTGTGCATGGAATATATGACCAAAATGATGTTAGATGCAACCCCTATTAAAGGACTTTTGCCGCAGAGTTATTATGATGCTAAAAGACTGGTATCGAAGTTTGGCTTAAAATCTAAAAGAATTGATTGTTGTGTGTCTGGTTGCATGCTCTATTATAATAATGAGTTTGGCATAAATGATGGAAATTTGACGGAATGCAAGTTGTGTGGAGAGCCACGCTATCGTGTCAGCAGGAGAGGGATGAGCAGAGGCAAACCAGTTCCACGAAAAGCAATGTTCTATCTGCCGCTTATACCAAGGCTACAGATGATGTTTACATCAATGAAGACCGCGGGTAAAATGACGTGGCACCATGAAAATAGAAACAATTCTGGTGCATTACGTCACCCATCTGATGGTGAAGCTGGGAAGCATTTTGATCGTGTTCATCCAGATTTTGTCAGTGATCCACGCAATGTTCGGCTTGGTTTATGCTTTGATGGTTTCACACCCTATATTCAAGCATCGGCATCACCGTATTCTTGTTGGCCAGTTATTGTTACCCCATACAACCTTCCACCAGAAATGTGTATGTCTAAACCATACATGTTTTTAAATGCTATTATTTCGGGGCCAAGCAATCCAACAGCTGGTATTGACATATATTTGAAACCTTTGATTGATGACCTAAAAAGGTTGTGGCATGGTGTTTTAACTTATGATGCGAAGACGCAAAACAAATTTCAGATTGAGGGCAGCTTTGATGTGGACAATTAATGACTTCCCTGCCTATGGAATGTTGTCTGGATGGGGAACACGTGGTAAGATGGCGTGTCCGATTTGCATGGTTGACACAAGGGCTTTCACTCTTAAATACGGAGGGAATACTTCGTGGTTTGACTCGCATCGTAGGTTCTTTCCTATGGATCACCCATTTAGAAAGCAGAAATATGCATTCATCAAGGGACATGTTGAAACAAGTGGACCTCCTCATAGTTTGACACCAGAGGAAGTTTGGGACAGTGTTAAAGACATCCCTCCAGTGGAAGTCGTAGCGGGTGTTGTTTCTCGTGAAAGGTAAAACGAAAGACAATGAGAAAGCTAGGAAGGACATAGATCATTATTGTAGACGAAATGATTTGTTGTTGGTTGAGCAAGGTACTAGGACATTGAAACCCAAAGCCAATTATACTTTATCTAAGGAAGAAGCGAAAGCAGTTTATCGGTGGATAAAAGAGTTGAAAATGCCAGACGGTTATTCTTCCAATTTATCTAGATGTGCGGATGTGGATAATGGGAGGTTGCATGGGATGAAGAGTCATGATTGTCATGTATTCATGGAGTGCTTACTTCCCATTGCTTTTAGTTCGTTGCCAAAACACGTTTTGAACCCGCTAATTGAAATAAGTACATACTTTAAGAATTTGTGTTCAGCAACCCTAAAAGTTGATGATCTTACAAAAATGGAACAAGACATCCCACTTATCTTATGCAAGTTGGAGAGAGTATTTCCGCCTGGTTTCTTTGATTCTATGGAGCATCTACCGGTGCATCTCGCATCTGAAGCTAAACTTGGCGGACCTGTCTGTTATACCCCAATTTTGTCCGAGTTCTTGTTAATAGCATTTTAATTTACTAGCTCGCATTTTTACAAGTCTCGAGTCCTATTAACGCGTGTCGGTGTCATACGAGTGTCGTTTAGCCCAACTTTTTTAATTCTTTTTAATTTGTTTGTTTAATTTATTTTGAGCAATGTATAGTCCAAAAATGTCAAAAAAAAGCTAAATTAATTTTTATTACAATTTAGGAGTGTCCAAAATGTCCCAAAGTCCAAAAAATGCAAAAAAAGTGATGCTAAAAATACACAAAAAGCAAAATCCGAAAATAAAAAAAAAATACAAAATAAAACACTTTTAGCCCAAGTAGCAGCTGGGCTTGGATCTTCAAGCTCTCCTAAAACCCTAATCTTCCTCTCCAAGCATCTGAAAACAAATCAAATCAGGGTAAATCAATCCATTAATGGCCAAGACCTAATTTTCTAATATAAATATGTGATCAACCCTCAGTCAAAGGGGAGAACACTGCAAAATCACCTAAAAAGGATTAGGATTCAACATCAGAATCCTAATCTACTGAAACACATATATTTGAATTTCTGAGTAAAAAAGGGAGAAGCAGTCATCAACAATAACAAAAGCAGTAGATCTCAAAAAGCAGTAGCAGTCAAATCATGCACAACTAGAAGTCCTAATCAGAAGCTGGAGTTGTAGGTTGGTACTCAAAATCCAAATCCTCTTAGATGCTCATATAACTATTAGATCTAGAATTGGTTGAATTGTTTTTTTTTCACTGTCAGAACCGAAAATAAATCAAACATATTTTGTACGTGTTGCCATTGATAGTGCTTAGTGCTAAAAAATGAACACTAAGTTCATCTAAGACTACCAACAGATCTGGGTTCAAAATGAATTTTCAAACCGTTTCCAAAACCGAAACTCAGATTAGATTTCTTAAAAACAAAGGATGGGTTAGACCAGTGTTAAAAAAAATGATGAATAAAACCAACACATGATAGAAAAGCTCTTATTGAAATCAACTTAAATCTGTCTCATATTTTGTTTAAAAAAAACTAATAACCGAAGCATAAAAAAATAATGAAGGAATGGGTGGATTATGGATGCGAAAGTTTAGGAGAGCTTTGTTTCCTTTTTTTTAGTTGTTTTTATTTTTTTTTTTACTTTAAAATTCATTTTAGACAAACCACATCGCTGGTCATACCCCTCCTGATGCTTGCGCACACCTTCCTGTCCAAGCCCAATTCGCAGATTCCTAGCCCAACACCATGAATTGGACTACTCTGCTTTTTGCACCCCAGTTTTAATTATATGACCCCCTTCAATTATTTACACCATTTTTTACTGGTTAAACTCCCCTTTCTCGTTTTTTTTTATTTATCAATTCTCTTCAAGCTAAATAATTTCCTATAAACCAAAAATAATTAAATATTTTTTCTATCAACTAAAAAACTAAGTCGGTTGTACAACTGTGTTAGCCATCATTCTAGGACCAATGAGCTGTACAGTTCAGTAATCCTAAAAACTTATAAAAATATAACTAAATCATTTTTCCCAAAAATAGGGGACTAAGTCGATTGTACACCGGGTTAGTCCTCATTCTAGGACGAATGGGTTGTACAGTTCAGGAGTCCTAGAATACTTATTCTAAAACCAACCCACCTCACATCAAACCAATTTCTCAAAAAAATCATTTTCAAAAAGTAGGGGACTAAGTCGGTTGTACAATCGGATTAGTCAGCGTCCTAGGAATCAGTGAGCTGTACAGTTCAAGGAATCCTAGGACCCCTACACTAAAAAACACCAACCTACAAACCTTTTTCAGAAGAACTACGTAGCTTTGATTCCTCCATTGCATCCGGAGGTATGTAGGAGTAAGAGTCCACTCTTGTCAAGCACTAAAAATTAAAAATTTAATTAAGTCTCTTTCTTTATAAATAAAAGGGTAAATATTAATAAACCATAATTAATTAGACAAAGGATGTTGTGGGGTGTTAATACCTTTCCCACGCATAACGACTCCCGAACCCTAAACTTGCCTTGTCCTAAACCAAAAGGGATTTTCCGAATTTGCCATTAAACTAAAATTTGGTGGCGACTTCCTTTGAACCTTTCGAAGAATCCTTTCCTCGGATTTTTCGGTCGCTACAGCTGGCGACTTCACTGGGGTCAAAACCTAGTCTAATTATTTAGGATTAATTTAATTTTTACCCTTCCCTTATTTATTTATTTTTGCATGTTATACTTTTATGTGATATATAAACCCTAGGGTAGAAGATGATATTTGTATGAATGTTTGTTTTGTTTGCAGCTTTGGGTTATTTTAAACTGCTCCTACACACACTACACCTCTACACATCACACACATGTGAGAAAAATCCTCTACCCGGACTCGAGTGCAAACCTAAGTTAGAACGAGATTGCGTAGTGATGGCCTGCGGGACGTACGTCTCGTTGGGTGGTCATGAAAATCTCACCTAGAGTTTGATTCCTTTTAAGGATGCTATCCCTTCTAATAGCTTGCCTATTGTTGGGGTCAGTATTCTTGACTGGGGTCCTTGGCTCTAGGGACCATGTGTAGGATTCTTTAGAACCATCCTTGTGAGGGTCACTATAAAAGAACCTTAGACCCACTCCATAGGATACCTTCCTAGGGTCACAAAGGAGCTTCATACCCTTGCATTCAAACAAATATTGATGCATACCATCTTTTATCAACAAAAAAAATCAAAAAAATCAAAAAAACAAAAATTGTTATATTCCACAAGCTTTTAGAAGTTATGCCTCATGCATTTTTTCCTTTTCTTTGCAATAAAAAAATCCCATGTCGCATGTATTTTTATGACCGTCTGAGAATTAAAAGCTTTATTTTGGAGAGAAGCCATGCATGCTAAAGTCAAAGTCAAACTTTGTACTTTACTCTCCAAACGTAAAACTTATAATCGCCCGGGGCGATAAATAAAATCATACATCATCATTTCATGCACGTACATTATCATTACATTCGCATTTCACATACATTCATTCGCATATCATGCACATTCATTCATTGCATACTTAGATCATGCATTAAAAAAAAAGAACAGTATAAATTTTAGAGAAAAACTATGATGAGAGATGAGACGTTCTTGTGAAATAAATTACTCTTCTTTGGAAAAGTTTAGTCTTACTTAGTTGCAAGCTCAAGGTGTTTCAAGGCGCTCAATTTTTTAAATTAGCAGCTCGTTCACATTTTTTCTAACAAAGTGTTGCATCCCATGATGAATGACCGAAATGGTCTGTCAAAAATTTCTTTCATGCTTTAACTAATGTTAACTCTCTACGAAGCATTTGTATAGTAACTTGCGTGTAACATGTGTCTTCATTCTTGTTTGAGTCAGTTAATGTCCGTACTTTATCATCATCCCCCGTCCAAGTCTAATCCCACCCCGACCACCCTAAAGTACATACTCCCCTACCTAGTGGACTTTTTGGTTTGTTCTCACTAATGAAATAACGCTTTAGGCCCTCCATACTAGGGCAAATTTGTGATCTCTAAAATACCTTGTCAACGTTGTATTCCCTTGGTGCAAGTCCTTTACAAAAAAAAAATTCAAAAAGGCCCGTTAGGTTGAAAACTCGTAAGAGCGGTCTAAGCAAAAATTAGGGCATAAAAAAGGAAATAAAGAAAAAAGGGCAAATATATAAAAGTAAATAAATTATTGTCCTTAAGTTAATTTTTGAGAAAACGAGCAATCATGATTTGAAATAAAGTTTGACCATCTTCCCAAACCCTCAAAAAAACCTGTGCTACCCACCTTAAGCCAAAAATCCAAAAACCTTTCAATCACTCTAGACAAGGATCAATTCTACATCAAAGATAGTGTATCACTTTTATCTGCTCACTCAGCTCAAAAGAAAGAGAAAGAAAAATCACAAAAAAAAGTGAAAAAAAAGAGAGGATTGAAAAGAAAAATTCTGAAAAAAGAAGCAAAAGTAGTAGAAATTATGAGCTGATACTTCATACCATTAAACACATAAGAGATCCTTGTCGGAAATCAACTCTCAAATACTTCCTTTGGCCTCAATATCCTACCCTCCATAAACCCTTGACCACGTTACAATCCTAAACAGGTCCATTCTACCGTGAGGCACATCAATTACTGTCTCAATAAAACCTCAAACACTCATTTGAGCCTAAAGACCCTTTCCTTCAAAAATCATTACCCGTTAGCCAAGTTACATCACCAAATAAAAATCCTATGTGCTATCACTTCTTTGAGCCCAATTATACCTTCCTTCATAAACCATTAACCATCAACCACATTACAACTCCAAAAATCCATTCCGATCAATGACCGATTGCTTTTGTTTTTAGGACAAATAAGTTTATTTATTTACAATATGTTTGCTAAAAAAATGTATCTCAAAAAAAAAAAAAAAATCAAAGGGCTTGCACTACAAGATTCATTCAAGTTACAATTATACTAAGACAAAGTCTAGTGATCATCAAGTATAGTTTTCATCATAGCAAACTCAAGACTATCATAGTCTGAGAGTCATTCTCAAAATAACCAAAAGGTTTATGCTAGGATCGTCACCTAGATCCCAAAGTGGGCAATCCTTTCACCATTTGTTCCTCTTAAGCTTGGGGAAATGTGTCCAGTGTCCATCCCACACCACACCCAGTCTAAATATCCACACCAGACCAACTCGAAAAACCCATAGACCCAACTCTGTCACCCTCCACAACCTCACTTAAAGTAACCGTTTGAAAATGTCATTCCAAAGTGGGGCAATCCCTTCACCCTTATTCTCCCTAAAATTGGAGAAATTCGCCTTACACTCATCTTATCCCCTTGTCACATTCACATCCTTAAAACCATACCAGGGCAATTACTCTAGTCGGGCAACCTTGTCCTTACCATTAATGGGATAACACCAAACTCTATGGGTTGAGACAAAATCTCTTGCTTTCTGCCTTTCATTCCAAAGCCAATGCATTCCCAATTCATCATCTACACCCCTAGCCTGTCACCACTAGACAGGGGCAAATCTAAATTGGGGGGCAGTCCTGCACATCTTGGCTTGAAAAAACTTACCTTTCATGACCTTGACAAAGACCAGTCAGTCATTCACCCATTCATGTGCCACAAATGTCCTCACCCTAGGCCTTTAGAACCCCAAGTTAACTGACTCATTCATATATACTTGCACTAACATACGTCTTTACTAAACAATGCTTCAGAGAGAGAGAACACAAGTTGATCATGTGATGCTAAAAATCCACTTAGGTAACTTTGTGACATGAACTTCGGTCATCATGGGGCATCATATAAGCGAGCTTACAAATACAGTCAAGTACGTGTTCACGTTAGTGTCTGTAGATAACGACCTTGAGATTGCCGAAGTTTGAATCAAAACTAATTTTTCCAAAGAATGATCAATATTCACCCCTGCTTCTCGCATCCAAAGTCTCACATCTCATCATTACCAAAAAATTGTCTCTGTATCCCAGTCACTCATATCATATCATCGCACCATGCACCATAGCATTTGCATTCAAGCATTTCATTCACATCATATTCACATTCGCATTCCATTCATCCATCAGATACAAAAAAAGCAAAAAAGCAAAAAGCAAAAAAAAAAGAAAAAAAAAGAAAAGGGAATCACCTATTTCATTCATCACCCCACCAAAAATACCTGTTGCATGTGCATATATTATTGGCATTGTATATTCATTACCGATATTGCTTCTGAATCGACTTCAAGTGTCAATACCTATATTTTGTTCCTCTAATATCAGCGCTTTAAGCGTTGATCTCATATCATATCACGATCACCGTGTTGATCCTCGGACTCCAAAGTGGTCCTTCGAGAGCGATGCCTCTAAGTGGCCCAGGTCGCAACGTCGGAGTCGAGCCCGACGGACCTTCGCAGACCCCGCATGGTCTTTCAGACTAGTTGTGTCAGCCTAAGACACAGTGGACGTCCTTCATGGTCAACATATCAGTTCTAGACCTGATCTTGACCCATCATGGCCGCTCGAGTATAAAGGCCGCTATAGACTGTTTAACTAGTACCGTAGCTATTTGCGCTCCTTCAGACCACGATGGTCCTTCAAATAAGGCCTAGGCAGCCTTCCAGACCCTTAGTGGTCCTTCAGAGCCTTAGTGGTCCTTCAAACCCCGAGTGGTCCTTCAGAGCCTTAGTGCTCCTTTAAGGCCCTGACTGGCCCTTCAGAGCCTTAGTGCTCCTTCAGATCCCGAGCGATCCTTCATTTTGTTCGCGGTTAATGCGCCAAGTGTTAATCGTTCCTCCCCCATTCTCAAACCCTTCGCTTCCTCTTAAACGGACAAAATTGACGTCTATTCTATCTTTATTTCTATTTCTACTATGAAAAGTTGAATACACTTCACCTTTTCTAGCAAAATATAAATAAAGAGGGGCAGCTGTTATACCCCAATTTTGTCTGAGTTCTTGTTAATAGCATTTTAATTTACTAGCTCGCATTTTTGCAAGTCTCGAGTCATATTAACGCGTGTCGGTGTCATACGAGTGTCGTTTAGCCCAACAATTGAGTTATCGGGCCTGTATCTTCTATTTGGCCCTCGTTCTAGCGTGTTCACTTAGTCGGGCCCGATTCCGCTTTTGTATTTGGCCCAACTTTTTTAATTCTTTTTAATTTGTTTTTTTAATTTATTTTGAGCAATGTATAGTCCAAAATGTCAAAAAAAAGCTAAATTAATTTTTATTACAATTTAGGAGTGTCCAAAATGTCCCAAAGTCCAAAAAATGCAAAAAAAGTGATGCTAAAAATACACAAAAAGCAAAATCCGAAAATAAAAAAAAAATACAAAATAAAACACTTTTAGCCCAAGTAGCAGTTGGGCTTGGATCTTCAAGCTCTCCTAAAACCCTAATCTTCCTCTCCAAGCATCTGAAAACAAATCAAATCAGGGTAAATCAATCCATTAATGGCAAAGACCTAATTTTCTAATATAAATATGTGATCAACCCTCAGACAAAGGGGAGAACACTGCAAAATCACCTAAAAAGGATTAGGATTCAACATCAGAATCCTAATCTACTGAAAAACACATATTCGAATTTCTGAGTAAAAAATGGAGAAGCAGTCATCAACAATAACAAAAGCAGTAGATCTCAAAAAGTAGTAGCAGTCATAATCATTCACAACTAGGAATCCTAATCAGAAGCTGGAGTTGTAGGTTGGTACTCAAAATTCAAATCCTCTTAGATGCTCATATAACTATTAGATCTAGAATTGGTTGAATTGTTTTTTTTTTCACTGTCAGAACCGAAAATAAATCAAACATATTTTGTACGTGTTGCCATTGATAGTGCTTAGTGCTAAAAAATGAACACTAAGTTCATCTAAGACTACCAACAGATCTGGGTTCAAAATGAATTTTCAAACCGCTTTCCAAAACCGAAACTCGAGTTAGATTTCTTAAAAACAAAGGATGGGTTAGACCAGTGTTAAAAAAAATGATGAATAAAACCAACACATGATAGAAAAGCTCTTATTGAAATCAACTTAAATCTGTCTCATATTTTGTTTAAAAAAAACCAATAACCGAAGCATAAAAAAATAATGAAGGAATGGGTGGATTATGGATGCGAAAGTTTAGGAGAGCTTTGTTTCCTTTTTTTTAGTTGTTTTTTTTTTAATTTTAAAATTCATTTTAGACAAAACACATTGCTGGTCATACCCCTCTTGACACTACAAGAATTCATTGTATTACTGGCTAACTCAATCCCCCAGTAATGGTATAAATCAGCCAGAAATTGCACTTTACTGGTGGATTTAGTCCGCCAGTAATCAGCCAGAAAAACACTCGCAGTAATTGATTCTTGGGTGATTTTCACCGAGAATTATCGGCGGATTTCTTCGCCGAAATTCGCCGATAATTCGGATAAAATTACGCGATAAGAATCCGCCAATGAGTTCTTGGTCAAATTCCGCTAGTAATCTATTATATATATTTTTTAAAAAAAATATTTTAAAAATGCTTTTTTATATTTAAAAAGTATTTATAAAATGCGTTTTTGTTTATTTAATTTTTTTAAAAACTAATTCTTATTTCATTTATTTATATTTATAAAATGCGTTTTTTTAAAAAATATTTATAAAATGCGTTTTTTTATTTTTTATTTATATTTAAAAATAATAATTAAAATGCGTGGAAGAGAAGAAAAGAGAGTGGTGGTGGTGGTGGTGGTTGGTGGTGGTGGTGGTGTGGTGGTGGAAGAGAAGAAAAGAGAAGAAGAGAGTGGAAGAGAAGAAGAGAGTAAATGAGAGAGAGTGGAGTGAAAAGAGAAGAAGAGAGTGGTGGTGGTGGTGGTGGTGGTGGTTGGTGGTGGTGGTGTGGTGGTGGAAGAGAAGAAAAGAGAAGAAGAGAGTGGAAGAGAAGAAGAGAGTAAATGAGAGAGAGTGGAGTGAAAGAGAAGAAGAGAGTGGTGGTGGTGGTGGTGTTGGGTGGTGGTGGTGGTGTGGTGGTGGAAGAGAAGAAAAGAGAAGAAGAGAGTGGAAGAGAAGAAGAGAGTAAATGAGAGAGAGTGGAGTGAAAAGAGAAGAAGAGAGTGGTGGTGGTGTTGGGTGGTGGTGGTGGTGTGGTGGTGGAAGAGAAGAAAAGAGAAGAAAAGAGTGGAAGAGAAGAAGAGAGAAGAAGAGAGTAAATGAGAGAGAGTGTGTTTAGTAACAGATAGAAATGGGAAAGCTGGATTGATTTAAAATGTGGCGCGAATTACTGGCGGAATTGAAACATTACTGGCGGAACTCGTGTCCGCGCTCACGTGATTGCTTGGCGGAATCGATACATTATCGGGCGGAACCAGTCATTTACTGGCGGACATGTCGCTGCTTGAGACGCGTGAAAGCTGGCGCGGATAATCATGTCCATTTCTGGCGGAAATTAACGCATTCGCGGCGAAATTTCACCAAGAATTCATCGGCGAATTTCACCAAGAACTCTCATCGGCGGATTTATTGGCGAATTTTAGTAAGTAATTATCGTCGAATTTCACCGAGAATTCATCGGTAGAATATTCCGCCAGTAACTGCAATTACTGGCGGATATATTTAT
The DNA here is from genome assembly GCA_020916435.1 of Oxytropis ochrocephala. NCBI lineage: Eukaryota > Viridiplantae > Streptophyta > Magnoliopsida > Fabales > Fabaceae > Oxytropis > Oxytropis ochrocephala. The sequence goes on along the minus strand of CM037092.1, from coordinate 92,673,094 downwards.
TGATAATTTTTTTTTATTTCCTAATTAAATTCCGCCAGAAATGAATAATAATCCGCCAGTAAACATACTAGCTGTTTAAATCCGCCAGAAATGCTATGGTATCTCGCTAATCATACCGCGACTAAATCCGCCAATGTCGCCAAATTACGCCAGAAAATTTACTAGCTGACTGATTCCGCCAGAAATGTTTAGCCAGTAATGCAAGTAATTCTTGTAGTGTGATGCTTGCGCACACCTTCCTGTCCAAGCCCAATTCGCAGATTCCTAGCCCAACACCATGAATTGGACTACTCTGCTTTTGCACCCCAGTTTTAATTATATGACCTCCTTCAATTATTTACACCATTTTTTACTGGTTAAACTCCCCTTTCTCGTTTTTTTATTTATCAATTCTCTTCAAGTTAAATAATTTCCTATAAACCAAAAATAATTAAATATTTTTTCTATCAACTAAAAGACTAAGTCGGTTGTACAACTGGGTTAGCCATCATTCTAGGACCAATGAGCTGTACAGTTCAGTAATCCTAAAAACTTATAAAAATATAACTAAATCATTTTTCCCAAAAATAGGGGACTAAGTCGGTTGTACAACCGGGTTAGTCCGCATTCTAGGACGAATGGGTTGTACAGTTCAGGAGTCCTAGAATACTTATTCTAAAACCAACCCACCTCACATCAAACCAATTTCTCAAAAAAATCATTTTCAAAAATAGGGGACTAAGTCGGTTGTACAATCGGATTAGTCAGCGTCCTAGGATTCAGTGAGCTGTACAGTTCAAGGAATCCTAGGACCCCTACACTAAAAAACACAAACCTACAAACCTTTTTCAGGAAGAACTACGTAGCTTTGATTCCTCCATTGCATCCAGAGGTACGTAGGAGCAAGAGTCCACTCTTGTCAAGCACTAAAAATTAAAAATTTAATTAAGTCTCTTTCTTTATAAATAAAAGGGTAAATATTAATAAACCATAATTAATTAGACAAAGGATGTCGTGGGGTGCTAATACCTTCCCCACGCATAACGACTCCCGAACCCTAAACTTGCCTTGTTCTAAACCAAAAGGGATTTTCCGAATTTGCCCTTAAACTAAAATTTGGTGGCGACTTCCTTTGAACCTTTCGAAGAATCATTTCCTCGGATTTTTTGGTCGCTACACTGTCCAATACAGATGAATGTATCTGTTTGAAAGGTCAGTTATTTATTATAATATAAAAGGAAGTTTAAAAAATAACATTATTACATTAATTAACATATCGTTTTTTCTAGGTTCATTGGTGATTCAAAAAGATCGCTGAAAAACAAAGCTAGAGTTGAAGGATCGATATGTTCTTCATACTTACACCGTGAAACAACCAACTTTTGTTCTTATTATTTCAAGAATGAATTTGCTCCAAGAAGCAGTCGAAATGAAATGGATGTTGAATGTCCTAGACATGAATTAGCTTTGTCTGTCTTTTGTCTACCTGGTCGTCCAACTGGGAGGGAGTCAATTCACCGGCTGACAGAGGAAGAGTTTCAATGCAAACACATATTCATGTGTTGATAAACTGTACTGAGGTGCAACCATTCATTGAGTATGTATTCCTCAACATTAACTATATATATCGATCTTAATTAAGTTAATAAAAGTAGACAAATGTGTAACAATTAATTATTTCTTTTTAGGGAATTCTCGTTATATGAGGAAGTAAGTGAAGAACAATCTTCGGCTTATATTAATGCACATTTTCCAATGTGGTTTAGGAAACGTGTTTATGCCCTCCCACCAACTCCTCCCAACCAACACTTGAGGAACTTATCAGACGGTCCTCGAAGATGTGTTAAAGAATGGCACACATACTTTGTCAATGGATACAAATTTCACAATAATGAATGGACACAGGGCAGAGAAACAATCAATAGTGGAGTTTGCATGAAGGGTGTCACTGGAGGTTGTGAAGGTGATTTTTATGGTGTGATTCAACACATATACGAAGTTGTGTACCCCCAAGGGTGAATCCAAAGTCAAATACAGTCGACATTAAAATGAGTAGTAGATATCGACTTTATGATCCGTTCGTCATTGCTCAAAATGTGAGACAAGTCTATTATGTCCCTTATCCATCAATGCGGACTGATAGGCGTGGTTGGTGTGTCGCAATCTAATATCTATTTATCTATTTATACAAACAAACCTCCTATGAAATTACCAATTTAGATCTCTTATTAACATGACACATATGAAATTTAAGGGTAAAAGTGTCATTACTCACTCTTTCTCTCTTTTTCTTCTTACACTCTCTTTCTTACTTTTTTCACTTTTTCTTACACTCTCTTTCTTCCTTTTCACTTTTCTCTTACACTCTCTTTCTTCCTTTTTTCTCTTTCTTCTTACACTCTCTTTCCTCCTTTTCACTTTTCTCCTACACTATTTTTCTTCCTTTTTTCATTTTACTTTTCCCATAAACAATTATTTTCTTTCTTTTATCACTTCACACTAAAAAAATTATCACCTTAAAAGTTTATTTTTTTCTCTCCAAAATCGGTTTACACAGTCTATCTTTTACTATCTGTTATAATCTACTAATCAACAAAAATAATCAATTGAAACTACGAGATAGCTGCAATAATATATAAAAAAACACGGGATAACTGCACTAATATATAAAAAAATACGAGATTAATATTTGTCATTGATAATTAAATTTTTTGAAGACTACTACTACAAACCTACTATCTAAAAAATAAGAAGACTTAATGACTATTTAAACTACTTATTAATATTGTAAATAAATATTTCTTATTAATAATCTACTATCTAACTTTTACTATCTACTATAATCTACTAATCAACGAAAATAATCAAATGAAACTACAAGATAACTGCACTGATATATATAAAAAACACGGGATAACTGCACTAATATATAAAAAAATACGAGATTCATATTTGCCATTGATAATTATAATTTTTTAAGACTACTATAAACCCACTATCTAAAAATAAGAAGACTTATCGACTATTTAAACTGATTAATATTTAAAACACACAGGACAAAAAATTTTCACTAACACTTAAAAATGACAATTGTCACTGATATATAAAAAAATACGGGATAAATATTTCTTATTGATAATCTACTATTCATCGTTTACTATCTACTATAATCTACCAATCTATCTAATATAATCTAATCTAATCTAATCTAATCTAATCTAATCTAATACTATTTATCTAATCTAATACTATTTATACAAACAAACCTCCTATGAAATTACCAATTTAGATTTCTTATTAACATGACACATATATAATTTAAGGGTAAAAGTGTCATTACTCACTCTTTCTCTCTTTTTCTTCTTACACTCTCTTTCTTACTTTTTTCACTTTTTCTTACACTCTCTTTCTTCCTTTTTTCTCTTTCTTCTTACACTCTCTTTCCTCCTTTTCACTTTTCTCTTTACACTCATTTTCTTCCTTTTTTCATCTTACTTTTCCCATAAACATTATTTTCTTTCTCTTATCACTTCACACTAAAAAAATTATCACCTTAAAATTTTATTTTTTCTCTCCAAAATCGGTTTACACAGTCTATCTTTTACTATCTGTTATAATCTACTAATCAACTAAAATAATCAATTGAAACTCCGAGATAGCTACAATAATATATAAAAAAAACATGGGATAACTGCACTAATATATAAAACATACGAAGACTTAATGAGAAGACTTAATGACTAATTAAATTTTTTGAAGACTACTACTACAAACCTACTATCTAAAAAATAAGAAGAATTAATGACTATTTAAACTACTTATTAATATTTTAAATAAATATTTCTTATTAATAATCTACTATCTAACTTTTACTATCTACTATAATCTACCAATCCACTAAAATAATCAATTGAAACTACAAGATAACTACAATGATATATAAAAAATCACGGGATAACTGCACTAATATATAAAAACACAGGATTAATATTTGTCATTAATAATTAAAATTTGTGAAGACCACTATAAACCTAGCTACTATCTAAAAAACAAGAAGATTTAATGACTATTCAAACTACTGATTAATATTTAAAATAAATATTTCTTATTGATAATCTATTATCTCTCTTTTACTACGGGATAACTGCAGTGATATATAACAATTGAACTACGGGATAATTGCACTGATATATAAAAAATACGAGATTAATATTTGTCATTGATAATTAAAAATGACAAATAATTGTCACTAATACCTAAGAAATGATTGCACTGATAATTTAAACACGGAATAACTGAACTGATAATTTAAAACACATGTGGCAAATATTTGTCACTAACACCTAAAAAATGACAAATAATTGCCACTGATATATAAAAAAACACGGGATAAATATTTTTATTGATAATCTAATATCTATCTTTTACTATCTACTAATAAACTCAAATAATCAATTGAGACTATGAGATAATTGCACTAATATATAAAAAACACGGGATAA